>JBBGZY010000310.1:0-600000 GCA_037952925.1 Lithobates clamitans
TCTCCCTGTCTCTCTCTCTTTCTATCTCTCCCTCTCTGTGTCTCATTCTCTCTCTCTCTCTGTCTCATTCCCTCTCTCTCTGTCTCTCTCCTGTCTCTCTCTCTTCTATCTCTCCCTCTCTGTGTCTCATTCCTCTCTCTCTTGTCTCATTCCCTCTCTCTCTGTCTCTCTCCCTGTTCTCATTATCTCTCTCTCTCTGTCTCTCTCCCTGTCTCATTCTCTCTCTCTCTCTCTCTGTGTCTCTGTCTCTCTCCCTGTCTCTCTCTCTCTTCTCTCCTCTCCCTCTCTTTCTATCTCTCCCTCTCTGTGTCTCATCTCTCTCTCTCTCTGTCTCTGTCTCTCTCCCTGTCTCATTCTCTCTCTCTCTCTCCCTGTCTCATTCTCTCTCTCTCTGTCTCTCTCCCTGTCTCTCTCTCTCTCTCTTTCTATCTCTCCCTCTCTGTGTCTCATTCTCTCTCTCTCTGTCTCTGTCTCTGTCTCTCTCCCTGTCTCATTCTCTCTCTCTCACTGTCTCTCTCCCTCTCTCTCTCTCTCTCTCTATCTCTCCCTCTCTGTGTCTCATTCTCTCTCTCTCTCTGTGTCTCTGTCTCTCTCCCTCTCTCTCCCTCTCCCTCTCCTCTCTCTCTCTCTCTCTCTCTCTCTCTCTCTCTCTCTCTCTCTCTCTCTCTCTCTCTATGCAATGTAGCAGGAAGTGGTCCTCATCCTCCAGGACCCCTGGTCACATTGCTGGCACAGTCTACTCTCCCTGGGCTTGTAGGTCTACCTGTGCCACCCTGATTCGATTTCCAGGCTGTGGGCGCTCAGTCTGTACAGGCTCAGGGTCTGTCTGTCTTTGGGGTCTTGTAGCACCTCCAGGTATGGGGCCAGTTTGTAGTCTCTCTGCAATAACAGTTAGTTTTTTTGGAGTTTGTTAGCTCATTTCTCCTTTCTCTTTGGAGTCATTGATTATGTTTTTTTATTTGAGATTTTGTCAGGCCGCATTGTTGAGAGTTTGGGATAGACAAGGTGTTGATGAGTTGTTGCAGGCCACACGGCTTGGACTGGTCTTTACTGTTCAGTAAGGCTTTATGGTGGTATGAGTTGGGACTGCTGTTTTGTATGTGGTCCCAGTATGACAGCGTCCTCTTCTGTACTGTGAGAAGTAAGGGAAATCTGCCCAACTCAGACCGGCAAGTACTGTCGGATGGTCTTGGAGGAGGTGTTTGCAGAATTCCAGATGGAATATTTCTGTTGGACTGGGGTCCCATTTGGATTGGTCTGGGTAGGTGACAGGACCCCAAACTTCACTGCCATAAAGAAGAATTGGGGTGAGGACGCTATCAAATATTCTGAGCCAGACCCTCACTGGTGGTTTTAGGTGGTACAGCTGTCTCCTGATTTGTTGATTTCTAAGCCGAGGTATGTGTAGCTGTTGGTTTCATGCACAGTGCAGTTGTTTAATGTAAAGGAAGGGCTCTGTCTCGTTCTCTCTCTCTTTGTCTCATTCTCTCTCTTTCTCTGTAACTCTGTCTCTTTCTATCTCTCTCTCTCTCTCTCTTAGTGTCTCTGACTCAATTTCTCTCTGTCTCATTCTCTCTCTCAGTGTCTCTGTCTCTCTCTGTCTCATTCTCGCTCTCTCTCTGTGTCTCTGTTTGTCTCTCTCTCTCTCTTTCTCTTCCTGTGTCTCTGTCTCATTCTCTTCTGCTCTCTCTTGCTCTCTCTCATTCTCTTTCTAGGCATCTCTGTCCCATTCTCTCTCTTTCTCTGTATCTCTGTCTCTCTCTCTGTTTCTCTCTGTCTCATTCTCTCTCTTTCTCTCCGCTTTATTGGCAGGACCACATACATGTTAGCATTGCCAAAGCAGTTGAGTTTCTATAAGAAAAAGAAGGAGGGGGGAGTCATATAGAGGGGAATGGGCATAAGTCCATGTAAAGGATTTTTAAGTCCTCATTCTTTCATGTCCCCTCTCAGTTGGTGACACGCTGTCACATATTGGGCAGCAATTTTTACCGTTGGCTCCTCTTCTCCCAGTAGAAATTGGAGTTTCCTCTCATTCTCTCTCTAGGCATTTCGGTCTCTGTCTCATTTACTCTCTCTCTCCGTGTCTCTGTCTGATTCATTCTCTCTGTCTCTCTCATACATCTCATTCCTCTCGTATTCTCTTCTCCCTAGCCTATCTGCCCCTCAGTCACTTTTCTCTCCCCCGGGTATCGTATCTTTCCTTCCACAGCCATAGCCTCCATAGCTTCCTCTATAGACCTGTCTGCCTCTATAGCTCTGCACTTGTCCTGCATCCAAGATTATTAGCAGATCTCAGAACCTCATATGTGGGGTAGTACTGTCAGTCCCTTTTCCAGAACCCTTGGCAGTTTACTGCCATTGTCCCTGCTCTTAATCCGTACAGAACATTGTACCTCTGCATATGGTTCTGCCCACATATTACATGTGCTGTTTGTTATGAAATAATATCATCCTAGCTGTAAAATCATGATGACTTCACTCATGATAGATCCCTACTGATTCCTGTGTTTTTGAATAGCCCAGAATGTGATCCTGTACCAATTCAGCCCTGTGTATTCCCTGGTTCAAGCATTGCCTTGTCTCCAAGCCCACACATCAGAGAAGGGTGTACAGGACGGAGTCATTTGACAAGAGTGTGCAGACCCCCACAGAAAAGAAAAACCTGCAGACTAAAGGGAAACTGATTTAGGGGCATATTTATACAGCAAGGGGACCCTTGACTTCCTTTCCAACTTTCTAACCGCGGTGCCACTGTGAAAGAGCGTCACCTGTAGTGGAGAAAGTAGACTGCACCTGCCTACATTTGCATGCATAGGTAAGCACCAATGCACAGGTGCATCACTGTTTACACAAGTATGACTGCATACAGCTATTCACTTGCATCAGGGACATGCGGTGAGGTCAGTGACTGGTGAGGCACTGGCTAGTATCAGAGCCGGATACACACAGGTTACATACGCAGCGAACGTTAGAGTGAGAGCAATAATTCTAGCACTAGACCTCCTCTGTAACTCTAAACATGTAACCTGGAAAAAAAAACTTAAATTGTTTCCTATGGAGATTTATAAGTGCTAAAGTTTGGCGCCATTCCACAAGCGTGCGCAATTTTAACCACTTAAGGACCGGGCCTATTTTTCAAACTTGTTTACAAGTTAAAATAATTTTTTTTGCCTAGAAAATTACTTAGAACCACCAAGCATTATATATTTTTTGGCCTAATATGGCCACACGGCCATATTAGGTCAATGACATTTACCAAATATGGCTATGTGGACTATGATGGGCAATGCAGGGTAATGACTGGGCAATGATGTCATGAGTATTTGTGTACATGCAGCTGCATGGCGGAGAATGCCCTGGCTACAGCTGACTGGGCTGGTGAGAATGTGATCATGTGATGGCTTCCCCACAGATTCTACCCAACTGGCTTTGGTCTCATCCCTATTAGTTTCATACAGAAGATAAATATAGATTGGGGAGCACTGTGAGCAGGCAGGTAGGTACAGTATGTTTTATTGCAGAAGAGACATTGCATGTCTCTTCTGCAAAAAATGCCTGCCTGTTCCCAGTGTATTATAGCAAAAATTTAGTTTCACTTTAAAGAGTCTTATATATTGGTTACTTCTTTATTATTTTGGAAGGTAGGTTGTTACTTCACAGTTGCTCCGGACCCCAACACAAATCTCTAGGCTCACCAACTGACAAGTTTAGAACTGATACTATTGTTAGCTTAGCTAACTAGGGGAAAGTGAGTTGCTATATTACAATTGTTGAGCTTCTAAAGTCAATACTATGATGCCACTTGTAGGTATTGATCATGTTGCTTTGTTTGCGTTAACCAATTTTCCTATTATTTATTCAGCTGCAGGTGAATAAACTTGCCTATTATTTACAATTGCCGTATTCACTGTGACACGGGATTTCAAGGGTGTCATCAGACTCAGGTAGGAGCTGTTCCCGCATATTTATCAAGGTCGGCACTTACAGTACAAGCATTCTACATGAGAATGGTCTAATGCTTTCTATAAAGTACTTGTAGGCAGGTTGCCTACAGTATGGGTTTTTTCTGTATTAGCAAGGTAGTTGGCTTGCCCAGGCTGGGGAAAGGGTTAAAATCAGAACTTCAGTTTCCAGGCTTTTGGTCTTGGGCCAGCCTTCCACCCCTTGTGATATATAAACAGGGGGACGGTACAGTTCTGGGGGCCCTGGCAGCTTGAGACACAAGTCCATGAAGTCCGTGAGTTCAAGAGCCAACATGTAACCCCACGTGATGTCAGGGTTCTGGTGGACACTGCCAGTTATTGGAGATTGCCAGTCATGGACTAACGCCTGTAAAGGTATACATGGGCAGCCACCTCTGTTAGTCATTTTAGGGTCTGGACTACGTTGTGTCTGTTATTTGTTCTGCTATAAGAGTTGCAGTAAAGTTCTCAAATTGTACCAAGCCTGGTCTGAATTCATTCAAAGCGGTGCATTATGGTTTCTGAGAGAACAGGATCAGTAAAGCACATGTGGGATGTGAAGAAAAGCCATTACTACAAGGTTAACTCGGCAAGACAAGTTGGAGGAGGAATACGGTTGTTATGGGTAACCTGTAACCAGTGCAAAGTACAAGCAGCCAGCCATGAAGCTTGGTACCTGGTAAAGGTGACAGGTCCTCTGGTAGTGAGAGGATCGTGTTCTGGCTTCCTCCCTAGCAGTCAGTTCTCCCAAAGTCTGGGACTAAACCCATCATGTACCTGGCAACATGGTATAGGAGAGAAAGAATTAAGTGAAAGCATGCATGAGGTCTGCGCCATTGTTCAGCGGGACCCCACTCTGTCACTGGGAGTGAGGTGGCAGAGGTACATTGGACTGTTGGAGAGGGCATAGGCTCAGCGGTGTCCCTCCTAAATGCAAGCACTTGACAGCATGGGACAGCATGTTTCTCAGAGGAGCTCTGCATATTTAACTATTGCACTCAGTATACGGCTCAACTCTAAGTTGGGGCACCCCCATAATGTTTGATTTTCACATGAATGCGGCCCTGCTTGGTCCTGGGTACTGGTGAGCGTGTACATGGCAAAAGGTACCCCCAAGTGCAGGGCGAGTGGTCCCGCCTACATGCTGAAAAAAGTTTTTTCCCCCAAAAGGCTAAAATTTTTTCCAACCCTGATAGTGTCTCGCACGTGGTCTCCTGGACTTTTAACCTTTCATCATATAAGAAGGGTAAGGTATGAGAAGGGTCGCTTACACTTGCAGGTAACAATTTGTTTCAATAACATGCATTAACACACATGCAGGTAATGCACCGCAAAGAGGTAAATGGAACCTTAAAGTGTATGTAATGACAAAACATTCTTTTTTTTGGTTTTGGATAGAATAGGGAAACCCCTGCCAGATTATTTTTTTGCTGTCTGTATACTATCAGGGAAGATCCTCTTTAATTCCTGTCCCAAAGATAAAATAATCTTGTAAAACAACCCATTCAGTTTAAAATAGAAATGAAAGGCAAAACATTTTTGTATAGATATAAAAATACATTATAAATAAATGTTTTCCCTTTTTATAAATTATCACATTTCGTCGGTTCTCAGCTGTATAAGAGCTGGGGGAGGAGAAGCAGCAGCACACTGAGCTTGCCAGTGAATGGCTGTTCAGCGGGGGCGTGTCAGGACAAGTCTGATCATTGGAGGAGAGTACACCGAGTTCACAGCATAGCTAGAGAACTGACCACGTTGTGTTCTTCTGCTTAGTGTGGTCAGTTTTTATTAAGAAAGCAGAGGGACTGGCTGGAACACCAGGGATTTCACATAAAGGAAGCAATACAAAGAATACAATACAGTACATGGTACAGCAGACATATATCAGGAATATGAAATGTTGGGGTAATAAACACTTTAATGGTAATCTCCCAGGCTAAGGGGAATTCCCCCCTTAAAACGTTGTTCCTAAAACAAGTGTTCCTATGCCATTTTTCTCACCTCTTGTTTTTGGGACAAGCCTAAATTTTGGATTTCCCCATATTTTCTTTCTCAGTGACTATGTTCAGCAATACAAATAAATAGGATTATTCTCCCCAATGGGAAAACAAACAGCAATAACAACTTTACAAAAGGCCTAAAATTTCCCCACTCAATGCAAAAGTTAAAAAATGTTTTTGCCCAGGTCACGGAAAGGCTTTTTCACAGTAAGAGCTATAAAAATGTAGAATAGACATGTACAGAAGCTAGTTCTGGTCAACTCAGCAGACTGCTTTAAAAAATGCTGGATGCCTTTTTAAATACACAACATATAACTGATAATAAATATTTACAGTATAAGGTATAGCCCTGTGGATTAGTGCACTAACAAAAAATGTGTTCGTTTTAGATTTCGTTTCATTTGTTTTTTTGCTTTTTTAGGAAATGCGAAAATTCGGAAAATTCAACTATTCGGAAATTCGAAAATTAGAAATTCGGAAATTCAAAAATCCGGAAATTTGGATTTTCAAATTTTTGAATTCCGAATTTTGAATGTTCAGATTTTCGAATTTGCGGATTTCCAAATTTTCTAATTCGGAATTTCTGAATTTTCAAATTACAAATTTACGAATTTACGAATTTACATATTTTCAAATTATTCGGAAATTCAAAAATTTGAAAATTCCAAAATTCAAAATCTGAAAAAAGAAAGAAAATCAGTAAAATTTTAAATAACTAAATAATAATAACTAACTATTAAATTATAGGTATTGGAATTTCCTTTCAAATTTGGCTGTTTGTGAATGTAACGAATACAAATTTATCTGAAGTTATGAATTATCCGAAATAGCGAATGCTGCATCTAAACAAATGGAATAGAAAAAATTAATAATAATAATAATGAAATTTTCCAATTTCCGAAATTTCCAATTTCCGAATTTCCAAAATTTTCAATTTCTGAAATATAGAATTTTCCTATTTCCAAAATTTAAAATTTCCGAAATTCTGAATTTCCAAAATTCCGAATTTCCGAAATTTGGACATTTGAAATTTGGAAATTCAAAATTTCAGAAATTGAAAAAATTTGGAAATTTCGGAATGAATGAATTTGTCAAAATTCGTTAAAAAACTAATTCGGAACTAAACGAATTGCACATGTAGATGATTGATCTTTGAACTATCCAGTTTAGAATCAGGAAGGACTCATTTTTGCCCAATTAGAGCAAATTTGATTACACTTTATAAAGAATTTTTGCCTTCCTCTGGATCACCTCCAAATTTAGGGTTCTCAGGGTACAGTTTTTTACATTTATTTTTGTCTTTTTTAAACCCAATTAGCTATCTAACTATCTGCATACCTAGCAAAGCATGATGCAGTTTATGAATCCTGACCATCATGGTGCACATAATGCATGGTTCCCTGCATATCCGGCAAACCTGCATGTATGTATTTAAGTGAATAAAAAATGTGCAAAACAAGATTTGCTTATCTTTATTTGCTTTAAAAGGAAAAAAAATGTAATATGGTTGCTCTACTGTATATAAATACAGGAAAACTACAGGAAGTCTAGTTACTTTCCCTAGGCTGTGATCATGTCATTAGTTTGTTGCAGGCAGGAGCCAGCATTTTCCCCTCAGTGACCAGACTACAACAGCAGTCAGGAGGGATTGATCTGTGTTAGGTATTTGTGAACAAAGCCAAGAACTCCACAGTCTAGATGGTAACCCTGGATGATATCCACAGGTATGTGCACAGGGTGTGCTGGATGTGTCCGGGCACACCCCAATCACCCTATGCGGTGCTGATTTCCCCTCCTTCCTGACATCCCCTGTCTCTCCCCTACAGTGCTGCCAGCTTCCCGCCTCTCCTCTCCCGCTGGCTGCTGCGGGGGGATGTTTCAGAATAGATGAATGAATGAACTCAGTGAGTGATCTGTACTGATCGCTATTGTGTTCATTCTCAACTGAAGCATAGCGAATGAACAGGAAGCCGCTCAGCAAAGAGCACTTCTCATCCATTTACTATCCAGTGCAACTGAGGCTGCAGAGGAAGGGACTGGGGAAGCTCTGTCCTTAGTCCCTTTCTCTCTGTTTAGACCTTTGCTATTTCAGAAAGCCCCCCCCCCAACGGGGCTCCTAAAAGATTGTAAAAAAAAAAAATGTAAAAAATAAAATTGTAAAAAATAATAATAAAATTATAAAAATAGAAACTACTGACACCTTCCATTGCCCTACTGACACCAATCTTTGCTCTACTGACACCATCCACTGTTCTGCTGTTATACACCCGTGTGTGTCTGTGCTCTAGGGTGCACACCCAAATGCAGTGATGGCGAACCTTGTCACCCCAGATGTTTTGGAACTACATTTCCCATGATGCTCATGCACTCTGCAGTGTAGTGGAGCATCATGGGAACTGTAGTTCCAAACCATCTGGGCAGTGGCGGTGCGTCCATAAGGGCGCACGGGCGCCGCCCCCTCTCTCCTGCCACCCCCTCTAGCACCAATAGATAGATTCATGCATTGCATGAAAGTGCAGACGGCGAGCCACCGGGGGGCACACTTGTAGCATTTGATAAGGCACAGTGGCTGCGTTTGATGGAGCACAGTGGGAGCAATTGATGGGTAGAGGTAGTAGATACAAAAAAAAATATTGGGATTTTTCAGGTGCAAATAAAGAAAATTATCAATTATATAAAAGATGCATTTATTTGAAAAATAGAAACTCATCCAATAAAAGCACAAAATAGGAAATAATTATGGCAAGTACAGTTCAATGCAGTAACAGTGATACAGCAATGCAAAAAGGAACTTCCCAACATGTTTCGCCCCTATATCGGGCTTCTTCAGGGGATGCTGGTCACATGCACAGTACAGTGCCTTCTAACTGAAAATAGATAAACAATTAAATAGATTAGAGTGATTCAAATGTCCATAAATGTGATTCACGTTTTACAAATCTTACAAAAGTATCTATGTATATGCGTCTCCCAAGAACAGGGCACTGCTGCTTACCCGTATCTCCTGTAAATAGGGGACTTGTTGCTACTGCCAAGATGACTAATGGTTTCTGCTAAACCAAAGTACCCATGTGCTACAGGCGACCGTAGACGGTCGAAAAGACATACTAAAAGCAAAAAAAATACAATACTGAACCTTAATATCTGAAGGAAAGATGGAATGTCCTCTCAGACATAAGAGCAAAAAACGTAAAAAGTTAAAAGGAACTTACAAGGGCAAATGTAGCAGCTAGCTTGATGCCAGGGGCCAACACACCGTCAGATAATGAATCATTAGGCAAACATATCTAGTAGAAAGTAGGGGGGCAGTAAAAAATAATAACCCGCAGTATAAACATGAGCAGGACAGAGACATAGTCTTCAACAAAGAAAAAAAAAGGGGAAAGAGGATGTTATAAATAACTGCTAAGAAAGCCTGGATGAATTGGCTTGTAGTAGTTACCTGAGTAGAGTATAATGGTGTGCATGGGTCCCACGAATCCTGCAGCATCTCCATGCTGCTAATGGTGGCTATTTATACCGTCCTTATGGTCCGTAGGACCAGATGCGGACGTAAAAGCTGCACTGCGCATGTGCGCTCATAACCATGGTAATTGACACCTTCACCTCCGCCAAGGTTGATGGGTACAGTGGCGGCAATTGATGGGCACAGCGGTGGCAATTGATGAGCACAGTGGTGGCAATTAATGGGCACAGTGGAAGCAATTGATGGGGACAGTGGCGGCAATTGATGGGCACAGTGGCTGCGTTTGATGGCACAGTGGCTGCGTTTGATGGCACAGTGGTGGCAATTGATGGGCACAGTGGCTGCATTTTATGGGGCACAGTGGCTGCATTTGATGGCACAGTGGCTACATTTGATGGCACAGTAGCTGCGTTTGATGGCACATTTGCGGCAATTGATGGGCACAGTGGCTGCATTTGATGAGCACAGTGGCTGCAATTGATGGGCACAGTGGCTGCGTTTGATGGGCACAGTGGCAGCGTTTGATGGGCACAGTGGCGGCAACTGATGGGCGCAGTGGCTGCATTTTATGGGGCTCAGTGGCTGCATTTTATGGGGCTCAGTGGCTGCGATTGATGGTACAGTGAGGCTGCAATTGATGGGGTTTTTTTCCAAATTTTTCAGTTTGTTTGTGCCCCCCCCAAAAAAAAAAATTTGAGCACCAGCCGCCACTGCATCTGGGGTGCCAAAGTTCGCCATCACTGCCCTAATGCAATAAGCTGCGCACACCAATGATGATTCCTGAACAAAAATGACTCCCTTCTTCTGGAGATTAAAGCAGATAAAGCCATTGCCAAGTCGTAATCTCTGTTATAGATAATAAATACCTGGAAATGTTAGATTTCTTTACTTAGCATGCACTTGCATCTGATTCTAAAAAAAATAAAAAAAAAAAAAGCTTTGTGAAATATGATTGTTCTTCATACATGTGGAAAATCTTATTTTGTTCTATTTGATCTTATCAGTCGCCAATTTTCTAGTGTGTCGTACTATCCCCTTCTTCTCACTACCTTCTACTAACCTTGACTCCCCTCTTTAGATTCTTCACCTGTCACATCAGTCTGTAAAACTCCCCTCCCCCTCCCCTCCGTCAGTATCGGTGGCGGTTTTTACTGTTCAATCTCCCATTTTATCTGCGCTTCCCCCTCTGACAGTCTGTTTACCTTCATTCTATAAGTGTCGGCGCTATTTATTGTCTTCTATAAAAAGGATATAAATGATTTTTTTTCTTCACTTATGTAAACAGATTATCATAATTACATATTCATGGAGAAAACATGACAAATGAAGGAGAGCGGCAGAACGCCATTAAATCTCACTAATGGAACAATGAGACTACGGGAACGCTGAGCCCAGGCATGACTGCTATGTCTTATTGGGGGATATGAGAGTCTATGCTGGGGCTGGGATGGGTACATGGCTCTGCTTACATTTTTGGAAGTCAGTAGGGCTCCGGGTATGGCTGATTGACTTTCCTTACTGCACTCTCTCTCTTTAACCACTCGCTTGCTGGGCACTTATACCCCCTTCCTGCCCAGGGAAATTTTCAGCTTACAGCGCTGTGGCTATTTAAATGACAATTGTGCGGTCATGCAACGCTATACTAAAATGACATTTTTATGATCTTTTTCACACAAATAGAACTTTCTTTTGGTAGTATTTAATCACTACTGTGTTTTTTATTTTTTACTAAAGAAACGAAAAAAGACCGAAAATAGGTGTTTTTTTTTCCTTCACGGATGTGCGCTTATAAGGCTGCACTGATAGGCACTGATAGGCTGCACTGATGGGCACTGATGCAGTGGCACTGATGAGGCTGCACTGATAGGCACTGATAAGGCGGCACTGGTGGGCACTGATGAGGAGGCACTGATGGGGGTTCACTCATAGGTGGCACTGATGGGCACTGATAGGTGGTACTGATGGACACTGATGAGGCTGCACTGATGATCTGGCACTGATAGGTGGCACTGATGGGCACTGATGAGGCTGCACTGATGGGCACTGATAAGGCAGATGTGGCGGGCACCGATGAGGAGGCACTGATAGGCTTGATTGATAGGTGGCACTGATGGGCACCGATAGGCACTGATGAGCTGGCACTGGTGGACACTAATAGGTGGCACTGATGGCCATTGATGAGGCTGCACTGATGGGCACTGATAAGGTGGCACTGATGAGGCTGCATTGATAGTTGGCATCTCATTTCTTGAGGCCCTAAAATGCCAGGGCAGTACAAATATCCCACAAATTACCAATTTTTTGGAAAGTAGATAGTCCAATGTATTTAGTAAGAGGCAAGGTTGGTTTTTTGAAGTTGTAATTTTTTGTCATCATTTTTTGGAAAATTAAGAAATAAAAAATAAAAAATTCACAATTTATTTTTTATTTTTACATACTGACACCAGTGCAGTATAGTGTCATCATATAACTGATGTGGCGGTGATCATGGACACTGACTGGTGACAGTATGTAAAACATACTTTATTTTTTATTACTTTTTTTCATTTTTTATGAATTTTTTTAACACACTGTGACAAGAGCAATATATTGTTCGCATAGTAACATTGTACTACTCTGGGGAAGTGAACAATTCTGGTCCTTCAAAGAAATTTCTTTATTACTTAACTGCCAGGAATGTAACAGATTTTACAATATAGTAGCTTTATGTTTTTTCACCTCTTCAGCATTTTGGACGTGTCTCATACAGCCAAAGTCTGAACTGGTTAAAACAAGCTCACGGCTTGTTACAGTTTAATGCTTTACTTTAAAAGTGATCTGGGTGGTTGTAGATCCACTTGATAACTTTTATGTAGCTTGTGGTTAGTGAGCAGGAAGATCTGGGGGAACATCCATTCCCTGATCTCCTCTGCTGACTGTGAACCTGGAAGCGCTCAGCTGTCAAAATCTCAGCTAGAAAGCTGGTTAAACAGCTCATAGAGCACAATTTTGAGATTAGTCAGTAAGAGCAAGGGGCAGGTTGAGACAATAGGGGTTTAACAAATTCATGACATCTCCATAAAGAGTACAGTGAGGGAAAAAAGTATTTGATCCCGTGCTGATTTTGTATGTTTGCCCACTGACAAAGAAATGATCAGTCTATAATTTTAATGGTAGGTTTATTTTAACAGTATTTTAAAAGTTATAAATTGATTTGCATTTTAATGAGTGAAATAAGTATTTGACCCCTTCGCAAAACATGACTTAGTACTTGGTGGCAAAACCCTTGTTTGCAATCACAGAGGTCAGACGTTTCTTGTAGTTGGCCACCAGGTTTGCACACATCTCAGGAGGGATTTTGTCCCACTCCTCGTTGCAGATCCTCTCCAAATCATTAAAGTTGTGAGGCTGACGTTTGGTAACTCGAACCTTCAGCTCCCTCCACATATTTTCTAAGGGATTAAGGTCAAGAGACTGGCTAGGCCACTCCAGGACCTTAATTTGCTTCTTCTTGAGCCACGGCTTTGTTGCCTTAGCCATGTGTTTTGGGTCATTGTCATTCTGGAATACCCATCCACGACCCATTTTCAATGCCCTGGCTGAGGGAAGGAGGTTCTCACCCAAGATTTGACAGTACATGGCCCCGTTCATCGTCCCTTTGATGCGGTGAAGTTTTCCTGTCCCCTTAGCAGAAAAACACCCCCAAAGCGTAATGTTTTCACCTCCATGTTTGACGGTAGGCAGCATTGCTCCTCCTCCAAACATGATGAGTTGAGTTGATGCCAAAGAGCTTGATTTTGATCTCATCTGACCACAACACTTTCACCCAGTTCTCCTCTGAATCATTCAGATGTTCATTAGCAAACTTCAGGCGGGCCTGTACATGTGCTTTCTTGAGCAGGGGGACCTTGTTGGCGCTGCAGGATTTTAGTCCTTCACGGCATAGTGTGTTACCAATTTTTTTTCTGGTGACTATGGTCCCAGATGCCTTGAGATCATTGACAAGATTCTCCCGTGTAGTTCTGGGCTGATTCCTCACCGTTCTCATAATCATTGAAACTCCACGAGGTGAGACCTTGCATGGAGCCCCAGACCAAGGGAGATTGACAGTTACATCCTGTTTCTCCCATTTGCGAATAATGGCACAAACTGTTGTCACCCTCTCACCAAGCTGCTTGGCAATGGTCTCGTAGCCCATTCCAGCCTTGTGTAGGTCTACAATCTTGTCCCTGACATCCTTGGACAGCTCTTTGATCTTGGCCATGGTGAAGAGATTGGAATCTGAGCACTCTTTAAGAGAGTGCTCCTAATCTCAGCTTGTTACTTGTATATAAGATACCTGGGAGCCAGAAATCTTGCTGATTGATAGGGGATCAAATACTTATTTCACTCATTAAAATGCAAATCATTTTATAACTTTTTTGAAATGCCTTTTTCTAGGTATGTTTGTTGTTATTCTGTCTCTCACTGTTAAAATAAACCTACCATTAAAATTATAGACTGATTCTTTGTCAGTGGAAAAACGTACGATATCAGCAGGGGATCAAATACTTTTTTGCCTCACTGTATCTGTCATCTGCCCAATGATATCACATAGGGGGCTTGTTAATCCCCTTGTGATAGCAATAACGTTAAGTGCAAAAATAAAATAAAATGTTAAAAATGTGAATTGAAATAAATTAAATTAAATTAGGAGCACTTCGATTGCCCTGTGCCTACACATGCAAATGCATGCATAGATATAACCAAACACAATCATGTAAACCCTGGAGCTTGCAAATAATTGCGCTACACATGTTATATGTCACTGCACCATAACAGAGTGAGGGCAATAATTCTAGGTCCCTCATATTTAAAGACCTCTAAAATAATAGAACACCTTTGGGATGAATTAGAACGGCGACTGGGAGCTAGGCCTTCTTGTCCAACATCAGTGCCTGACCTCACAAATGTGCTTCTGGAAGAATGGTCAAACATTCCCATAGACACACTCCTAAACCTTGTGGACAGCCTTCCCAGAAGAGTTGAAGCTGTTATAGTTGCAAAGCTTGGGCCAACTCAATATAGAACCCTACGGACTAAGACTGGGATGCCATTAAAGTTCATGTGCGTGTAAATACTTAATTTAAAAAGAAAGTAATTTTAGTAACATAATGTTACTAAATGACTTGCATCATATTATATTTCAGCAAAAAGAGAAAAATCCCCAGCAAGTCCAAGAACTGGTAGAGAGCTGGGCTCTGCACATATTTGAGAAAAACTGAGCTGCTTGTAGGGAGCTAAGTGTCATGGGATTCCTTAATGTATTCATGAGATGAAGTTATTCTTTGGCTAGAGTTCTCATTATTATGCAAATTGATCATTAACTGCTCGATTCCCAGAGAATTGTCAGTAACAGCAGATCATACACATCTCTGTTGGTCTTATATAAGATTAGGGACCACCCTCACGTTTGGATGATCTCTACTACAGGCCTTACATTTGGTGATTTCTACAACAAAGCCCTATTGGGTGAAACACGTTGGAGTGCGTGGTCCTAGGGTGGGTACTGATATTGCAACGTGGAAGCCCTGTGCAATAAATGTGAAATTTAGTGACTCTTCTGGTGTGAGGCAGTTCTTTATTTTTACATTAGGAACCACCCATCACACACTTTATAAGTTGACCATGCTTCTGAATATGAGGGAGCTCTACAGTCCTTATACCTACAAAAAATGCCTTTTTATGATACTGCACTTGTGCAGCAATTAAGATAAGATTGATGTCCTGGGATACAGCATTGGCAGGGAAAGAGGGCCAAGATGCAGGACTGTCATGGCCCATCCAGGACAGTTGGCATTTATGAAATTGGAGCAAAAGCTATGTTGTTTCCCTTAGAAACTGGTTTGCATTAGTTTTGATCAAACAGTTCATTAGCCATCATATGGCAAAGCAACAAATCTGAATTCAGCATGCAACGTTTTAGATTGGACATGCAACTGAAAGTTTTCTTATTGGCTGCTCTATGTTCTATTGATCTATCAATATGTGGATTTTATTTAAAGTAGCTTTAATCCCAGTCACTAAAATCTCCTATAAGCAGAATTGGTAAACTTAATACACCAATATGCCACAAATGTCAGAGGTAGGAGTGTGGATTTTTGCTTAGCTGTTGGAAAATCAGACCTTTCTGATCAGCAGTAAGGCTGGATTCACACCTATGCATTTTTTAGTGCTTTTTGCATTTTGCAGATTTGCACAACAGAAAGTGTTCCGTAGGAAACCGTGGTGAATGGACTATAGTGCAAATCTGCAAAATGCAAAAAGCACTAAAAATGCATAGGTGTGAATCCAGCTTTACTGTTTACTAGGTGTACTAGGAGAAATCAAGTTAGGTTCAGCTAAGAAACAATTTACTGCATTTGCCTCATATTTTTATGTCAAAAAGACTGCCCCTGAGTAATATCCGTTTTTAACAAACATATTGAAAGAAAGACTGCCCCTGCAATGGAAATCCACCGAACCCATAAAATTATCAGAATGTATGAGGGCCGTAAACCAAGTACTTCTCTTACACAACAGATGCTACTACATTTGCAAAAATCTGCTCAGAATGGGTTGACACCAGAAAAACTTGTGAGTCCTAATGTCCTGTACACACGATAGGATGTTCCAGTGGGAAATGTGTGATAGGACCTTGTTGTCGGAAATTCCGACCGTGTGTAGGCTCCATCACACATTTTCCATAGGACTTTCCGACACACAGAGTTTGAGAACTTGCTATAAAATTTTCTGACAACAAAATCCGTTGTCGGAAATTCCGATCGCGTGTACACAAATTCGACGCACAAAGTGCCACGCATGCTCAGAATAAATTAAGAGACGAAAGCTATTGGCTACTGCCCCGTTTATAGTCCTAACGTATGTGTTTTACGTCACCGCGTTCAGAACGATCGATTTTCCGACAACTTTGTGTGACCGTGTGTATGCAAGACAAGTTTGAGCCAACATCCGTCAGAAAAAATCCATGGATTTTGTTGTCGAAATGTCTGATTAATGTCCGACTGTGTGTACAGGGCATAAGACTACATGTACAGGGCAACTAGTAAGCAGGATCTTTCTGGCAAAAGATGGCAGCAAGATCCTGCATAAAATGTGTCTGTTGCTAGAATTCAGATGGCTATTGCCATGTAGCGACTTATGTTGCTGGGACACAGGCAGCTTCTCTAGAAAGTCACCTAGGGTCCTTCCACTGCTGGGATGTAGTTGACTTCACAAGGAATCCTCCTAGGGTCTTTTTGTTGCCTGGACACTGGCAGCTCCTCAAGAAAACCACCTAGTGTCCTCCGTGGCTATTGTGTGACTGTCCTTCATTGCTAGGACATCAGCGATTTCTCAGGAAAGCTGCCTAGCATCTTTCCATTGCTAGGATGCATGTTGCTGTTGCTGCCTAGCATATTCAATTGCTAGGATGCAAATGGATTCCCAAGGTGGCCACGTTGTGTCCTTCCGTTTATAGAACACAGGTAGTTTCTCAAGGAACCCTCCTAGTGTCCTCCATGGCTAGGCCATGAGTGACTTCTCAAGGAAGCTGCCTAGTGTCCTTCTTTACTAGAAAACAAGTGGCTTCTCAGGGAAGCTGCCTGGCACCTTTCTATTGCTAGGATGCAGGTCGCTATTGCCGCCTAGAATCTTCCGTGGCTAAAATGCAAGTGGATTATCAAGGAAGCCACAAAGCACCCTTCTGTTGATAGAATACAGGTGACTTCTCAAAAACCCACTTAATGTCCTTCTGTTGCATTGTCCTGATTACATTTGCCTTGTAGGCATGTAAACATGAGCACAAACCTGTATGTAGCCAAGTCCCGGGGCGCTTGAGGCCTAACGGTGACCTCCAGGGTTAGGGACAGCTGACATCCTTCTGTGTAGGGTGGGTTACAAGGCATGGTGGGTGTAATGCGAAGTAGATTAATGGGCGCCAGACACTTCTTGAATGCAAAGAGATTTATTGTCTCTTGAACAGAACTGTGGGAGAGAGGGTTGGGGCCAGGACACCCTTAAGTAGATGCAATGTTTATTGGCAGACTCCAAGACTTCTATAGGTAGACAGCCATGCAAGGAAAGGTATCTAGCCAGACACCACATCTGCATGTGTAGGAAAGCTGTCTCCTATGGCAACAACCTTGTAACAGTTTCTAACAAAGGTTGCAATGAACTCTTTCACTTCTTCAACTGAGCTCCCAGTTTATCACTTAGACTTGCTGATCCACTGCCACTGGATCCCCTGAGCTATTCCAATCTTCTTACTCAGTATCTTCCTCAAGTGTCCCTGCTGGGTCCCTAGCTTGGCACTCACAGACACTCCTCAAGCGTCACCCCACTGGCCTGCTTGGTCCCTGGCTTGGCACACAATAATGCTCTGCAAGCGTCACCTCCATTGGCTGGGTCCCTGGCTTGACATCAGCTGAGGCTTCCCAATTCTTCACCGTCCCTCGTTGGCGAGAATACTGCTCTGGTACTTGCTTCAGCTACTCACAGCGGTCCCCGTTAATAAGGTGGATGGTCCCTTAGTGGCGACAGCTTCCTCTCTACCTCCGACCACAACAGGTTCTCCGGCCGGCAGAATCGTTACCTCTGGTTGGACTGCAAGCCACAGTCCCAACCCTATGCTGCTCTCTTGCTTCTGGATAGGCCCTCAGACAGCCTAGCAGCCAGATGTCCCCGGGATAGGCCTCAGGTCTATGGCCTAGCAACTTGACACATGTCCACCCAGACAGCCATCCAGGTGGCACAGAACCCTGATCACCTGACTCCACCCAAATAAATAGGCTCTCCCAACGGGCCAAGGGACCCAAGAAAATCACTGCCCATTGGCTGAGACACCCCATTCATTCGTAAACTGTCCTTGAAATGCCCTTGTCTTATCTAATGCCACCAGATACCTGGCCATCTAGTGACAGAAGAGAGAAGTGCGGCAATTCCAGAATTAGGGTGAAATCAATTGTCCTAGGCAGCTATCACTTGGCAAATAAATTTACTAGCAACCCTGTCTAAACATCAGGGCTCTACATGTATATGTGTACAACGAATAATAAAGTCAATATGCAGGACCTCAGATGCAAATGTTCCTATTTTCTCTTTATGGATCTGAATACAGTTTACTGATCTTCATGTGGTTTTGTGCATGGACCCATAGAAAACAATACAACTGTGCTCAGATCCGTAAAAAAGTAACCTGTGCTGATAAAAACATGTTTTTTTTAGTGGCTGGGTGCAGACAGAATCTTATCTCTGGCATGTACATGGGGCCTCTTTCCCGCAGTCAACCATGCAAGCCTTATAATACTTCTCTCATATTTGTAAGCCAAAGAAGATCATAGACTTCGGTAATAAGTGAAATAATGAACATGATTCCTTATTGAGAAATAAAACAGTAATGCAATCATCACATGAAAACATAGCTGTTTAGTTTTGTTTTAAATTTTATTTCTTGTTTCCCTTTTTTCTGTATTTTTTATATAAATTTAAAAATGCAATATACTTTTATTAATAGATGTACATTTCACAGTACTTTATTATATTGTATTGACAATACGACTGGACAATAGTATTTTGTGAAATACTACAATAAAAATGATTTAAAAAAAAATCACATACAAACCTTAAAGTGTTACTAAACCCACAACAGTAAAATCAGTCTGTATATGCAGCATAGCATGCTTGTTATACTCACGTTGGAACATAAGGGGTTAATCCTCTGCATTGTGTAAGAAGGCCGTTTTATCCTGTATACACAGGTCCTTCCCTCCTGCACTGTCTATCATGGGGAGGCCAGCTAACACAGGCAGAGTAGCGGACCTGCACATGCTCAGTTGTGTCTTTTATGCTGGAGAGAACATTTACTTGTTCTCAGAGATAGCCAGGTCACATGATATTGACATCACACATGTGGGTGTGTGTACAGGCTGAAGTGGAAATCTCCTCCTACCTGAACTCTTTGCACTGGAGAAACTGTGCAGTTTATCATGTAACCGTGGTATACAGATCATCAAAAAGGTATTTAGTGGCAATATTTTAATGTAAAAAGAAGATTTATAAGCTGTGGGCACTGTGGGGGGATTAACTATTTTCATATTACTGGGTTTAGTAACACTAACATGTTGATGTAATTTAAAACTTGTTTTTCAATCTTTACAATTCTGCAGATTTCTTTAACATAACCCCTGGTGATCCTGCCATAAGGAACCTTGTGACAACAGTATCCCAGTTGTGCAACTGTGTTTACAACCTGTCACATGCTTTCCTGGTGGTGGCTACACACAGCTGTACCCACATATATACAGTAACATAGGCATGGTCCGGTCCAAGCAATGATGAGCCACTGATCAGGGCCAGTGCTAGACTATTTTGCGCTCTAGGCAAGACCAGCTACTTGCACCCCCCCAAAAAAAAACAGTAAACATTGCCCCCTTTCCTGCACAAATTGCCCCCCATTTAACCCTACACCCCCTTCCTGTAGACACTGCCCCCTTTCCTGCACACACTGCCCCCCTTTAACCCTACACCCTCTTCCTGCACACACTTCACGCCTTTACCGATACACCTTCTTCCTGTACACACTGCCCCCCTTTATTGCTACCCCCCCTTCCTGTATACACTGCCCCCTTAAACTCTACACCCCCTTTCTATACACACTGCCCCCTTTAACCCTACACCCCCCTTACTCTACACACTGCTCCCCTTACTGCACACACTGCCCCCTTCCTGTATACACTGCCCTCCTTTAACCCTACACCCCCTTCCCACACTAACTGCCCCCCTTCCTGCACACACTGCCCTGTATAGACTATACCCCCTGTGATGTGTGTTGCCCCCTCATTGAACTGAACTGACCTGATCTGCCTTGCCCGACACAGCGAGCAGCGCATGGTAGGAGTACCTTATCTGTCTGTCCCCGCTCAGTCCCGCCACCCGGCTCAGTGCTCCCACGGTTCCACCTGTCAGCAGAGTTTGTCCACCTGCTCCCGCAGCCTCCGGTTCTCACACTGCAGGTCGGTGATGGGAGCAGGGCCCCACCAGGCGCAGCACATCCCTCAGCTGCCTTTCCACCCTGTGCCTGAACTCCTTCATCTCGGCTTACAGCCCATGCACAGTCCCCTATAGCGGACATTTCCTCTCTTCCTCTGGTACACTCCTGCAGACTAGCCACACTGGCATCTCCACCCCAAGCTCCATGCTGGTGAGCGATGACAGGCAGTGATTGAGGCTTAGGGCTGCAGCGAGTGGCGATCCCCATCATCCAGTGAATGACCTTGACCTTGCCAAGATCTTAGCTCACTTCCACTGTGTGCAGGTGCACCGGTGCCTGTGGGGGAGGGATGGTGGCTCTAGAGGTGACATCCACCAGGGATGAGGAGGTGACAGGAGAGGGATGTGGTACTGGTCATGGCTGCGCCCTAGGTGGCCCTGCACCCTAGGCAGCTGCCTAGTTTACCTAGTGGCAGCACCGGCCCTGCAGCTGATGCTAGAGTGAGTGAAGGAAAAGACTGGAGGAGATCAGCAGCACACTGACGTGGGGAAAAGGTGAAACAATATTTTATTAAAGATAAAGCAAAAGACAACAAAAAAATGGCATGGCCTCTGCTGTAAGTTGTGATAATACTAGGATGCACTAGGGAGTTTTAGAGACTTTATAAATAACACTGGATGCCAGTCCTCAGTAGCCACAAAGGATATAACTCTATACTTTTTTTTTTGCAAACCCACATATTACCAATAAAGGTAGTGGTGAATGAAATGTTGCAGTGAGACTTGATGAAATGACCTCAGCAGCTCCTCAACAGGGCAGGGAGTCCCCAAGGGGTAGGAGCTACCTGATTTGAGAAATCCATGTGAAACTAAATAAAAGAGTGCCAAACATTCATTTGAAGATCCCATAATTCTTTGTTGTTGGAATTCCTGGTATGCTGGGAATGCTGTCACATTTGCTTGTGGTCCCAACTAAATTTTTGAACCATCAAATGTCTGGTGTCCATACCTTCCAACATTTTGAGATGGGAATGAGGGACACCTACTAGCAAACGTAGGTGGGCATAGGACACGCCCCCTTTCACACCCCCTTAAAGGAGAATTAACCAAAAAAAAGGTCAATTAAATCCCCAAGGGATTTTTTTTACCACTACTATTCATTTATATAGGCTTTTAAAATTTACAAATGCAGCAATTTAGAATTTGGATGAGAGGTTTAGCACTGGGAAACACCATTTGAAAGAAAAAAGTGCATTTTACATACAACTATATAGATCAGACCAAAATGAGGGACAAATGAGGGGGAAAGAGGGACAGAGGGACATTGCTCCAAATCAGGGACAGTTGGGAGCTATGGGTGTCCTGACTGATCACATGTGCAGCACCATGACAGTTGCAGATCAAACAGAAACTAAGATGGCAGCTTCCTTCCACTTTAAAAGACAAACTGTAGACAATGTGCTTCAGAGTCCCCCTTTATCAGGGCCTAAAAAAAGTTTGTAAACTGTATTCTATTCAAGATACTCCTGAAAGTTTAATCTCTTTCAAGAGTGATGATAGAACTGTCTCAGCACAGAAACAGGATTTCAACACAGAAACTTCAGCCATCCATGTACGCATATGTGCAGCATGTGGGCATTAAATAGGAGCTCCAGGCTGCCCCCAAAATATTCAAAGTCGGAAGCTACAAATACTATAGCTGCTGACGTTTAATATAAGGACACTTACCTATCCAGGGATCCAGTGATGTCCTCACCCCAACCCATTCTTCAATTGGCTCAGGTGCAGGCGTGGGCATACCATGTAAGGGAAACAGGAAGTGAAGCTTTGTGGCTTCACAACCGGTTTTCTACTGTGCATGAGCGAGCCGAGCTGCGCCTTACGAATGATCCCCGTAATCTTCTGGGACCTGTGATGTGTCACAGAAGACTACTGGGGAAGGAGGGGGGCAGACTTCCGGCTCAGATCACCGTGGCAATGTGAGCCGGAAGTGGGAACGGGTACCTGTCAAAACCAGGTAGACTCCCCCCACCCCACAAAAAGTGCCAAATGTGGCAGCGGAGGGGGGGAAGGTGCAAACAAGCGGAGCCTCCCCTTTTGGATAGAGCTCTGCTTTAAGGTTTGGGTCACACCTACAGGTGTGACTGAGTGCAGGCGTGTTTTCATGCTTTTTCACACATTGAGCAGCCTATTCATTCCAATGGGCTGCCCTATGGGCGAGAAACACAGAAAAGAAGTCCCTCTTTTCAAACAATGAGCTTCACCAAACTGTATGGTGCTTTCAGCAGCTTCTAAATCTTTAATCCCCAACACACCAAAGATCTACACTGCATTCTCCTGAATTTATCATTAATAAATAAGAAACTACCACAAGCTGGCAGTCTGGTGACAGAACAGTCAGGTGAAATGACTGCGTCTCTTCCTCCCGGCTGATGGAAACAACATAATTGGGATCAGCCGGGAAAGGCGATATTAATAATAAACAAGAGGTGAGTATTATTAGTAACCAATTAACTAGCAGAGAAATAATTCCTGATATTTGAGGCTGTTTAATAGCTGGAACATTTGCATGGGTAACAACATCTCTTGCTCAAGTCAGCCCTGGCTTATGGCGGCTCAGTATTGTTCCTCTTGAAAGTGAGGGATGGAGAGGTACTATTTATGAGCTGTGAGCAAACCGCTACATAATACAGTGTAAAACCAACAACCAAAATAATACAAGTTCACTGTAGAGGTTTTTAATGATAGAAATAGCAGTTTTACAGTATATATATATATATATATATATATATATATATATATATATATATATATACTGTATATACATTCTATTACCAAAAGTATTGAGACGCCTGCCTTTACATGCACATGAACTTTAATGGTATCCCAGTCTTAGTCCGTAGGGTTCAATTTTGAGTTGACCCACCCTTTGCAGCTATAACAGCTTCAACTCTTCTGGGAAGGATGACCACAAGGTTTAGGAGTGTGTCTATGGGAATGTTTGACCATTCTTCCAGAAGGGCATTTGTGAGGTCAGGCACTGATGTTAGACGAGAAGGCCTGGCTTGCAGTCTTCACTCTCATTCATCCTCAAGGTGTTCTATCGGGTTGAGGTCAGGACTCTGTGAAGGCCAGTCAAGTTCCCTCACCCCAAACTCGCTCATCCATGTCTTTGTGAACCTTGCTTTGTGCACTGGTGCACAGTCATGTTGGAATAGGAAGGGGTCATCCCCAAACTGTTCCCACAAAGTTGGGAGCATGAAATTGTCCAAAATGTCTTGGTATGCTGACGCCTTAAGTGTTCCCTTCACTGGAACTAAGGAGCCAAGCCCAACCCCTGAAAAACAATCCCACACCATAATCCCCCCTCCACCAAATGATTTGGACCAGTGCACAAAGCAAGGTCCATAAAGATATATGAGCGAGTTTGGGGTGGAGGAACTTGACTGACCTGCACAGAGTCCTGAGCTCAACCCGATAGAACATCTTTGGGATGAATTAGAGCAGAGAGTGGGAGCCAGGTCTTCTCATACAACATCAGTGCCTGACCTCACAAATGTGCTTCCGGAAGAATGGTCAAATATTCCCATAGACACACTCCTAAACCTTGTGGACAGCCTTCCCAGAAGAGTTGAAGCTGTTATAGCTGTGGAGAGTGGGCCAACTCAACATTGAACCCTACGGACTAAGACTGGGATGACATTAAAGTTCATGTGCGTGTAAAAGCAGGCGTCCCAATACTTTTGGCTATATATATATATATATATATATATATATATATATATATATATATATATATATATATATATATATATATATATATATATATATATATATATAAAATCCTTTACACCTGCCAAAGGTTTTGTAATTCTGTCCATCCAGCCTCAGAGTGACACAGCCCTGCCACACAGCACAGTATGGGAGACCTGATTTTTCTCACCTGCTGTTCAGTAACTCCTACAGGTCTTGTCTCCTTCCTTATCTGTGACTGGATATTGAAAGGAAAAGCAGCAGACTGTTTTGCTCATCTCTCTATCACTCTGCTTTCTACTTCTATCAGCATGGCTCTTGTTAGCACACGAGCACTTCAATTGATTAGCTGCTTGTGCTGCTCCTCCCTGTCCCAGTCTGAGCTTTGCTGTACAGGGTCTACAAGAGGCTGATATCAAGCCAGTTTCAGGTACTTATGCTTCTTGCATGTAAAAAACAAACAAATGTGGGGCCCGTTTATAGCAGATGCTGTGGGGCTGGGCTAGCAGCTTTTACCAGTGCAGCCCCAACACATAGACAAGGCACACATGACTGTAGGATAACAGATGTAATTAACATGCCCTTCTGCCACCACTATAAACCCTTACCCCAATAATTCAGACCACACCGATATTGGAGTATAAAAGGCCGTAGCAGCCTATTTTATTTAAACAAATATATCTTAGAATATCAACACTATGGATATAAAACATATCCAACATAAAACAGCAAAACAACAACATCTGTTAAACAACCTGTCTAATTTCTCAAGCGTTGGTCTGAGCAATATCTTCATAATCATCAGTGTCCAATAACAAAAACTTACCCTGCGGTCCCATCAAATTTGTCACATAGGCCTCAAGCCGACAAGCTGGCTCAGAGACTACCAATGACCGCAGAGCCCCATTATCACTTCCCGGTTAACCTCCGTTAACCGGGAACCACCATCATGAGCCATATCAACGCTGGCTCCCAAAAAAACTCTTACTTTTTGCCATCTTTTTTCTCTTGCCCAGACCAACGCCCGCCACAGCACACGAGAATAAAACCTTATTCTTGTGTGCCCCTCCACACCCGAAGTGCTCGCTGTATGCCATCTTGTAAACCTAAGGCCCACAAGTCTATACCCACTTCGTTCAAGTGAACCCCATCAGACCTTAAATACCTCCAGGTTTCAAACTCAAGTTCAAGGTGTCTCACCGCTAAACCACCATTATTAATCACAAACTTGCTCACTTCTCTGTTTATTTTTCTCCGTGCCCTGTTCACACCTTCTACCGACCTAGCCATCCTCCATGATGTCTGCGCCACCATGTCGGACCAGACAATCACCATATTAGGAAAAGCTTCCCTCAACTGCCAAACGTCCAACTTTATGTCCCGTTTAATGTCTACCATGGCCCTAACACACAAGTCATTGCCGCCTAAATGAATAACTAATACGTCCGGCGGCCTATCTCGTTGTGCATACCGATGAACCTCAGCAACCAACCTTCCCCACAACATGCCGGGGAACCCCAACCACTTGTTACATGCCTCCCGTTTGCTGAAACCCAATTGCCTACCCTCAAAAACGTGCATCACCTCTCCGTGCCCCCCAGGACACGTAAGAATGGCCCATGATCCAGACCATCCTCGGCAACGAATCTGAAACAGAAGAAAAGAAAAACAACCGAACAATAAAAAACTCCTATATTCCACCTTCTTTACCACATCCCCATAACAGTGATCCCCTAACAGTGATCCCATAACAGAGATCCCATAACAGAGATCCCATAACAGAGATCCCATAACAGAGATCCCATAACAGTGATCCCATAACAGTGATCCCATAACAGTGATCCCATAACAGTGATCCCATAACAGTGATCCCATAACAGAGATCCCATAACCGTGATCCCATAACAGAGATCCCATAACAGTGATCCCATAACAGAGATACCATAACAGTGATCCCATAACAGAGATCCCATAACGGTGCATGCATACCGTTTCTGACTGCTTCCGTAGCTGCTCCTATCCTAAACGAATAGGACGAGAAATCCTTCTCATCCAGGCCCAAACCCCGTATGCATTTTGTAAAGACTGCCACAAATTGAAATCTAGATAAAAATTCACCACTTAAATGTACCAAAAAGGGGCCCGGTCGTTCTGAACGAACTTTTAAAAATTCCCGAACTGCTTCTACCGGGCATAATTGTGATCCCTTCACTGGGTAAACTTGTACCAGTCTTCCTTTTTCCAGCTGATCGATCTTAGATTTCCGTAACCACAACTTTAACCCCTCCGCTCCATACTGTACATCATGATAACCCAGCCCCCCTTTCACTTTCCTAGAAGGGCTGACTAATACCCCGATCATGACTTCCTATAGCCCTTCATAGCCTGCCTTACCCAAAAATCCTTAGCAAAGTCCACCTGTCCTTGTAATTTAAACAGAAAAGCCAAACCCGCAACCGTCTTATTTACCACGACGCAGACACGCCTTCCTCCATTTTTCTGGCAATGTAATAAATCAACAACAACCTCACTTCTCGCCCCACCGGCTCCTCCCCTATTCCTTGAACAAACCCCATCCATTCGTTCCATACTTTAGAGTACGCCGCCCATGTATACCCACTCACCGACTTCCTTATCCATCCCGCGATGAGGCCAATGCTATCCCCCACAGCCATTCGGGACAAGGTACTCCTTGCTGCTCCGCCTCCGGCGCCAACTCCCGAAACCTGTCCCACTGAAAGTGATACAACGCATCAGCTATCACATTTTTCACCCCTGGTAAGTGTACCGCATGAATGAAAACATTCAACTGCAGACAGCGCAATACTAATTGTTGCAATAACCTGATCACTGGCGTGGATGATGCCGTAATCCCGTTGATAACTTGCACCACCCCCAAATTGTCCCCATGGAAACGCACCTTCAGATCCCTGAATGATGTTCTCCACAGCTCCACTGCCAGCACTACCGGAAACAACTCCAGCAGCACCAGATTCTTCGTGAATCCTGCCTACACCCATGCTTGGGGCCATGGTCCTGCACTCCATTGTCCCTGAAAAAATGCCCCAAAACCTGTGGAACCTGCGGCATCCGTGAATAGTTCCAGGTCAAAGTTGCTGACTGGACCAGACATCCACAGTGCCCTACCGTTAAAAGCTTCCAAAAACATATACCACACTCTCAAATCTGCCCTGTGCGTTTCTCTTAATCGCACGAAATGTCTCGGTGATTTTATTCCACTCGTGCTAGACGCAAGCCTGCGACTAAACACCCTCCCCATCGGTAATATGCGGCATGCAAAATTCAGCTTGCCCAATACTGACTGTAGTGTCCTTAACTGCACTTTCTTTAAACCTAAAAGCCCTGCAATTTCTCTCTTCAGATCTTCCAGCTTATCGTCCGGCAGCCTGCATTCCATTGCGTCCGAATCTATGACAATGCCCAAAAAAAACTGGATGACCGTTCACGGTCCCTCCGTCTTATCAGCAGCCAATGGAATGCCAAATCTATCTGCGATGTGCTCCAGCGTGGCTAACAGCACCACGCAAATCCTGGAGGCCGCCGGACCTATACAAAGAAAAATCATCTAGGTAATGAATAACAGAATTCACCCCCGACACATCCCGCACAACCCATTCCACGAAGGAGCTAAAGTGTTCAAATATCGCGCACGATATTGAGCAGCCCATGGGTAAGCAATTGTCCACGTAGAATTCATTGTTCCAATGACAACCTAGTAGCCTAAAACTATCCGGGTGCACCGGCAGTAGTCTGAAAGCAGATTCCACATCCGCTTTCGCCATC
This sequence comes from Lithobates clamitans, assembly GCA_037952925.1. Lineage (NCBI taxonomy): Eukaryota > Metazoa > Chordata > Amphibia > Anura > Ranidae > Lithobates > Lithobates clamitans. The sequence continues at coordinate 27,972 of JBBGZY010000310.1, forward strand.
AGGGCCCCCTAACCGTAACGACGGACCCATCCCACTGCCACGTCGAATGAAGTATAGGTCACGGAGCACGCCCCCTGATCTATAGCATCGTTCACTGACCCCCCTTTTGGGAAAGATAGGTAATGAATTAGCCTAAATTTACCTGGTTCCTTTTTTGGTACCACCCCCCGCGGCGAGACCACCAGATCGTCAAACGGCGCCGCTGGAAATGGGCCACCCATCCGCCCCAATGCAACTTCCTTCCTTAGCTTCTCCAAAAACACATCCGGATGTTGCATTGCTGACCGCAAATTGCGTGGAACCGGTGGAATCACCGTCAACTCGCATGGGATCTTAAAGCCAACCGAAAAAAAAAAAAAAATTGAGCTGCTGCCCTGTCCGGATACCTACCTAGAAACGGTCGCATCCTTTCCACCTTCACTGGGGTCCTCCCTTTTGTTTGCAGTCTCTGCTGTACGTGCTTTTCCCTGCTTGGAACCTCTGGACCCGGGGTGAGATCCCCCGCACCCTGAACACTCGTGTTTATACTTACATGCGACTCCAAACCTGCATGTCCCGGTGTTGTATTGCCAACAAACCCCTTTTCTATTTCCGACCGAATGTCCCTGGGACGAAGGTCCACCGCCCCCCCCTGAAAAAACTGATTGGGGGCCCTCGCCGTCGTCATCAATTTCATCCAGAGGCTGATGTCCTTGTGATCCCAACGCAGAGCCGGCCTGACCGCCCTCCGTTGTCGGAATTATTCGTCATACCTCAACCATGCTGTTCCCCCATAAACTCTGCACGCCTCACCAAATAGCATCTTGATAACAAAACAGTGCCGAACAATGCTCGGGTTGTTTTTCCCCTATCACACTTGCCATAATCGCAAACGCTTGCAACCAGTTAGCAAACGTTCTAGGGATCAAACGATATCTCCTCTTCTCCTCATCCTCCTTCTTAGAGCCATCCGGCTTAACTCTATCAAGATTAAATTTTTCCACTGGTAGCAGTGAAAAAATTTCCACATACTCACCTTTTCACAGTTTTTCACGCACTTCTTGTTTTAAGTGCGACCCTAACGGTCCCTCATAGCAAACATAGACCTCGCATTTTGCCGCATCAGCCAACCTTGTTATGTCCTGCCTGCCAGCTGCCTCCGCTGATTTTTCCGTCCCTTCCGCGGCCCCACTCACTGTCACCGCTGGGCTGGGCAATGCGACTGCGGCCTGCACCACCGGCCCTACACTTTTTTCTGCTCCACCTGTTGCCCCTACCGCCCCTGCAACCCCCGGCGGAACCCATGCCGCCGCCGGGCCTGTGCGACCCTTTTCTGCCGCTTCAAAACGCTGTAAGAGCTCTTTTATGCCTGCCAAGAAAACCCCCTAAGCCAGAGGCCCCCCGTTTGTGTCATTCACTCTGCCAGCTTCACTCACACCTGCAACCCCCAGCCCCCCACTACTCGGCAGACCTGCAACAGAAATCATGACATTAGACTCACCAGGCTGCACAGGCGTAGCCTCATCAGCCGGACTTCTGTTCTCCACCACTGTTGTCCTCCTGGAGGGGGGGGGGCCGCCTCTTCCTCTGACCCGGACCGCTCATCCTCCCCAATGCACTCTCCTTCTTCCTCCTCAGCCGATGAATGCCCACCCGGCCTGGACACCAAGGTTGCCGTGGAAACCGTGGCCGTACACCCCCGCCTCCACGTATCCCATCTGCCTGTCGTTTTTTGCTGTACCTTGCCCGGACCGGTGTGGGGAACCACAGTCCTGCCGTCAGGTACTATCGCCGCTCTACCCGGCCGTCCTCTCTCGCTTCTTCTGCGATCCCCTGCCGTGGAACCAGAAGGCCCAGGGATCTCTCCTCGTGCACCGCTGAGCACATCCGGCTCCCTCACTCTGGGGGCGGGGCTAACGCTTCTCTCCACTCTGGCTGTGCTAGGCCGCTGCGCCGCTCCCGCTCCATCCCGCTGACCGCCATTCGGTCCACCCTCGGTTCTCCCCTGTCCCTCCCGTTCGCTTGCCACTCTCTTTGGCGGCGGGCCCGCTGAGGGACCGGAGTGAGTCCCAGGCTGCCGCTGTTCAGGGGAAAACCTCTCTGGGGGCCGCGACCGCCGAGTCCTAGTGTCGCTCGTTACCCCCCTGCTAGATGCAGGCTCTGTTCCCCTCACTGCTTCCTATAAGGTGTCCTGGAGCCAGGCTGCCCCTCTCACCATTGCTTCTACGCTCATCTGCTCCATCAGGCTCTCCAGGTCAGCCATGCTGCTCTTCAGGGAACTTTCTTCAGGAAAACTGTTACTCCCCCCAGGGCGGGATGAACTTATAAAGACCCTCCTAGTGCCTCCCCCTCGGTTAACTAATATACACTCCCCCTCTGTGTTAACTCCACTGCTGCCACAGTCATGTACTCCCTCCACCTATGCATTACATGCTGTGTTCCGGTCCTTTCTATACCTTGCTTTCTATGGCGTGCACTGGAAAAATGACTGCATGTATTACTTCTTTCCAGCACAGCGGGTTGTGACACGAACCACCGCATCACAACATTGCCGCGGTGAATAGAACTTTATTGAAATGTTATTTGTGACATTTCAATAAAGCTCTGTGGAAAAAGAGTAAACAGTACGATGCGCTGAGATGGGCTCATTAGCACCGCTCTCACAGTGCACACCAGCGGCCGTGTGTTCAGCGTGGCTCACTGTGGTCCTAAAGGATATATTAATGAACACAGGGCTGAATTAATTTGTGTCTTTTTTATCTGCCTAGACTTGATTTAAACCTAAACTCCAGGCACATTAAAAAACAGAAGGTAAAGCAGCTCTGCATCATTAATACATCATTAAATTTAGTTTTTAAATGCAAGCAGTTTAAAGTGGAATCCCCTCTAACATCCAATTAGCCTTACCCCAACCCCCCCCCCCCTTCCTAAAACTGATGCTGACTGACCTGTGTAATAAAAAATGTCTATACTTACCTATTTTCAGCCTGCTCTGCTATAGTCATGTGACCGTCCATGTCAGCCAGCAGTGGCTGCAGAGGAGAAGAGAGAGTGCTCTGACAATGGCTAGTAAAGCCTGGAGCTGTGACATCACCAATAGGCTCCATTGGCTCATCCTGTTGTCAGCGCTCTCTCCTTTCCCCTGCAGCCATGTTGTCTGACACAGGGGAGCGGGATCATATGACCGGACTGGAGCTGCGTGAAAATAGGTAAGTATACAGATCTTTCTTACACAGGTTAGCCACTTTCACCCTCTTCCTGCCCAGGCCAATTTTCAGCTTTCAGTGCTGTTGCAATTTGAATGACAATTGCACAGTCAATTTTTATCATTTTTTTGGTGGTATCTATCACTACTGGGTTTTTTTATTGTTTGCTAAATAAACGAAAAAGTTAAAAAAAAAAGTTTTTCTTAGTTCTAAAATGTTGTAAATAATACATTTTTCTCCTTCACTGATGTGCACTGATGAGGCTGCACTGATAGGCTGCACTGATGGGCACTGATGGGCATTGATAGGCTGCACTGATGGGCACTGATACTCTGCACTGATAGGCTGCACTGATAGGCAGCACTGATAAGGCAGCATTGATGGGCACTGATATGTTGCACTGATGGGCACTGATATGCAGCACTGATAGGCTGCAGTGATGGGCATTGATAGGTGGCACTGATAAGGCAGCATTGATGGGCACTGATAGACCGCACTGATATGCTGCACTGATGGGCACTGATAAGGCAGCACTGATGGGCACTGATAGGCGGCACTGATGAGGCAGCACTAATAGGCACTGATGAGGAGGCACTGATATGTGGCACCAATGGCCATTGACAGGCAGCACCGATGGGCACTGAGAGGCGGCATTGATGGGCACTGATAGGTGGCACTGAATGGTACTGCTATACGGAAATTATAGGTGGCACTGATAGGCATCACTGATGGGCACTGATTGGCAGCACTAGTGTGCACAGATTGTCTGCACTGGTGGGCACAGATTAGCAGCACCGTTGGGGCTGCACTGATCATCAGGACACTGATGATCAGTTCCCTGATTGTCAGTGCAGATGTCCCCTGTGAAGATTTGCCGGTTCTCAGCTCTCCTCTCCTTGCGCCCTGTCAGCGTGAGGGGAGGATTGCCGATAACCGGCAAATCCTGTTTACATCTGTGATGAACTGTGATTGGACAAAGCTGATCAAGTGGTAAAGAGCCGCCGTGATTGGCTCTTTACCCCAATCTGTGATTAGCTGCATCTGAAGGACGCAGCAATCACAGATCACTTCCGAAGCATGCCGCAGGGGGTGCACAGGCAGAGCGAGCACGTGAGGACATCATATGACGGCCTCCCAGCAAAGTGTGGCCATGCTGTAGCCGTCATTCAGCTATAGCGCAGTCACGAAAGGGTTAATAAGCATAGGTGTCAGGAGGGGGCAGTTTAAAGAATAATTAGGATCAAACTGGAATTCCATTTTAAGTACTAAATTAGCCCTAGTATCATCCTTCGTGTACAGCAGAGCTGAAGCATGAGAAGAAGAATCAACAGAAGGAGCCAATTAGTCTACACGCGAGAGGAGCTTATCATTGTGCTGCTTCTTCTTTCACAATCCAGTCACAGGATGGGGTGGGTCCAGGATGACCTGGATTCAGAGGAAGTAGGTTGAATGATGCTGACCATCAGAGGAAAATTAGTGGGAGAAAAATGATACTGGGCGGAAATCTCTGGATTAAAAGGAGAATATTGCAGCAAAAGCTGATTTTTAATATTTTATCATTTAACCACATGCCGACCAGCCACCGCAGTTGTACTGTGGCAGAAAGGTACGGCTGGGCGAAACGACATTATGTAACGTCGATTCGCCCTGTGGCCACTAGGGGGCACACGTACCGCTGGAGGCGCTCACCCCCCGAGCCGATACGAGTGCCTGGCGGTCTTGCTCACCGCCGGGCTCCCACAATCAATGCTGAGACATGGAGAGCCCGGAACTGTGTGTGTAAACACACAGTTTCCGGTTCTCTGAGGGGAGAGGTGACAGAGTATGAACAGCGATCTGTTATCTTCCCTGCACAGTCCCCATCCCCCTTCAGTTAGAACACAAACTAGGACACACTTAACCCCTTCACTGCCCCCTAGTGTTAACCGCTTCACTGCCAGTGACATTTTTACAGTATTCAATGCATTTTTAATCACACCGATCGCTGTATTAATGCCAATGGTCCCAAAAATGTGTCAAAAGTGTCCGATGTGTCCGCCATAATGTCGCAGTCACGATAAAAATCGCAGATCACCGCCATTACTAGTAAAAAGAAAATTAATAATAAAAATGCTATAAATCTATCCCCTATTTTGTAGACGCTATAACATTTGCGCAAACCAATCAATATACGCTTATTGCAATTCTTTTTACCAAAAATATGTAGAAGAATAGGTATCGGCCTAAACTGAGGAAAAAAAAAAAAAAAAAAAACGCTTTTTTATATATTTTTGGGGGATATTTATTATATAAAAAAAAATAAGTTTTTTTGAAAATTGTCTCTCTTTTTTTGTTTATAGCGCAAAAAATAAAAACCACAGAGATGATCAAATACCGCCAAAAGAAAGCTCTATTTGTTGGAAAAAAAGGATGTCAATTTTGTTTGGGTACAACGTCGCACGACCGCGCAATGGTCAGTTAAAGCGATGCAGTGCCGAATCACAAAAAGTGCTCTGGTCAGGAAGGGGATAGAATCTTCCGGGGCTGAAGCGGTTAATGAGCCATTCATCTTTTTTTACAATGGTTGTTCTGCTTTAAAGTTTTTTTTATCAAAGTTCAATCAAGCAAAAACAAAAAAAAGCAAAAAAAACAGGGAAAACAATCACTTCTATTTCTTACCTTGTCCAGCTACTTGAATGTGATGAATTTTATACAGACGACAATATTCATTGTTGACATTATTTTATCGGAGACAAGAATGTACAACCATATTAGGAAAAACGTTGCTGATTCGGTCTGTGATGACTTACAGCGAGAGCTATGCCACCGGTTAATTAATTATGTTATTTATGTATTTTATTTGGCAAATTCAAGCATTGCGATTTATGGAACAGCTGCGGCTGCTCCAAAATGAGAGAATAGATTGCCCCTATAACAATTGTCATTTGTACAGTAATGGATAGACCATATGGACGGTTACAACCTTGGAGATTCAGAAGTGTGACTAATTCTGCGCTAATTCCAGGATTTACTTTATGTACTGTACAGACAGAGCAAACATCGCAAAGCTTACTACATAAGGCAAGTAAACTGTATCCAGTGCTGGAGCCTCAAACAGTCGGCGAATATTCTTCATTCTGGCTCCAAACTGATGAAAGATGGAAATAACTATTTCAATATTATTTTTGCTCGTATAAATTAAAGTGGTTAAAAAAACCCTTACATATACCCAGTGAAGTGACCAGCCTTATGTGATACGCAGAGATAAAACAAATCCTCCTACGTAAAGTATACCTGTTTATCTGCAGCCCTCTCTTCTCTACATTAGATTACAGTATACATATCAAAGGATTTTTCACATAAGCAGAAGGCAGGGGAAAGATCTGATGTCACACACACTGCACAGCTAGAGCACAGAGCTCCATATAATTTCCAACCTTCTAAAACACACAGATCAAATGATTTTTCCCAGCTCCAGCAGGCAGGGGCAGGGATCTGATGTCACACTCACCCAGGGTCCAATTTGTAGCATATATATGCTAGTGCGCCCACGACCTTATAATATATATGTGAAAAATGTTTGTTTTAAGAGCTTTCGAGCTGACATTAATGGCTGGGCTGCAGTACCCCTCCCCTTTGCAGAATTGACCCTGCAGATGGACCTGTGACTGCTCTAAGCTGTAGAGCCTCGATATGTAATATTCATATTATTTGTTTTATGGGGTTAAATAACTGTTTGATTACTCTTTATATGTTTCAGTGTGATTAGGAATGCATTCATGCTGGTGTCACACCTCGGATCACTGCCTCGCCTGACTACTTCCCCTACTGTAAACATCTCTCCTCCATCCTGAAGGAAAGTCGGAGGCATTTCAACTTCTTCTGTTTTTCGGTTAGCAGACAGACCCGAAAGTTGTGCTCTGTCTGCTACTTCTTTGCCTCTACCTATATAATATCCGAACCCCCTTTTTCTCTTCTATTTTTTTTGCCCTATGCCATAATCGAACACTAAAATGACCAGGGTAACTCTAACCTCCTACAATGTTAAGGGGTTAAATAGCCCAGAGAAATGCACTAGGCTTCTTGGCGAGTTGGGGAGACTTAAATCTCATATAATTTTTCTCTAGGAGACACATTTTAGAAATTATAGAATTCCAAGATTAGGGAACTATAGGTTTCTGTCAGTTTATCATAGTGCCTCTCAGACCTCCAAGTCAAGAGGGGTATCAATTCTCCTATCCAAACAGATACCCTGAAAGGAATCAAAGATAATAGCGGATGATGAGGGTTGCGTCCTTATCATCAAGGGACTCCTGTTTAAGCAAAAAGTTACTTTTGGTTAATTTATACTTACTGAATGAAGATCAAGTCTCCTCACTTGAGACATGCCTACATTTGGTGCATCAACACAAGGAGGGTCCCCTGTTGGTGGGAGGGGACTATAACATGGCGCTGGATCCCACCCTTGACGTGTCTAAGGGTGCTTCCCATTTATCCTATGTGAAATTACGCAGAGCTAAAAGACTTCTCCAGGATCTGCAATTGGTGGATAGCTGGAGAACTTTTCATGTACAGGATAGGGATTACACCTTTTTCTCAGCCAATCATGGGACATACACCAGAATCGACTATATTTTTGTCTCACAGAATGCCGTCATGTTTACTTGAGGCCTCTATAGCAGTGATTCTCAACCTTTCTAGTGCCGTGACCCCTTGATAAAATTTCCCAAATTGTGGTGACCCCCAACAGTAAAATTATTTTTGTAGCGTGGGTTGTCAGCACCCAAGGCAAGACAAGTAATTTGCGCCCCTAACCCACAGAAATTTAGCGCTCCCTGAGTCCCTTCCACTTGTACAGTATTAGAACTCCTTATGGTACATTTTAGGATGTACCACTCTCTTTTTTGTTCTCCTTTCTTTCCCTTTTTATCTGTCTCTATCCTAAATTTCTTGTTTTTTTTTCCCCATCCGTCTTTCTTGTTCTTTCTCTTATTCTTTCTCTCCCTTTTTTTTTCCTTTGTTCCTCCCCCTCTTTTCCTCTCCCTTCCATGTATTTTTTTTCCCCTTCTCTTACTCCTTGGTGGGGGTGGGGGAATGGGATAAGTGGCAATGCTCTCTGATCAGCCAGCTTAGGTGCCCTTGATCAAGGTCATCTGCTGATCTGAGTAGTGGGGACTTTTAATGGCAACAATAATCACAGGTAGTGTTACTCACTGTGTCTCTGGCTTCTCTGTGGCTTTGACTTTGTGATGTCTTGTAGCAGTGACACCTATGCCGAAATCAAGATTTGGGGTCTCCTGCAGCCCCTCCCACTTAACATTCCTCACCAGTCAGCTGACCTCTAGTATTCTGCCCCCCAGCCATGCCGTGAACTGAACGGGCGGCCGCGGGCTCAAGGATCAACCCTGCTGGGCTGAAAAAAAAGACTGGGAGAGCGGTGCAGACTTCAGGAACAGCCCAGGATTCGGTGACCCCTGGCAAATCATCATTCGACCCCTGAGGGTGTGCCAACCCCCAGGTTGAGAACCACTGCTCTATAGGCTTGTTCACTCTCTTAGATCATGCACCGACCAATTGTGTCATAGAACTGGGAGAACCAGTGTCTCGTGATTGGTACTGGAAAATGAACGAGACACTCCTGAAAGATCCGTAATATGAGCAATGGGTAACCCAGGAATTAGACTCCTTTTTTGCAACCAATGAGACAAGAGAGGTTACTCCATTTTGCCTGTGGGAAACACATAAGTGTGCTATCATAGGTATCCTTATATCTTTAGGGGCCCATAGGAAATGACTTTTAACTGCCCAGTTAGATTCATTACTCAGGGACATTTGGGTATTGGAATTGGCCCATAAGAAATCTCAAGCATGGCAGACAGAGGAAAAACTCTCATGTTTACGTGATCAGTTAAACTCATTACTCATGGACAAAGCAAAAGCTAAATTAACTCGTTGTAGGCGAGCATTCTATGAGTTTGGAAACAAACCGAGTAGGATGCTAGCTAACACTCTCAGAGATACCAGGGCACACAACTACATCGCCCGTATTAAAACTCGAGGGGATCCCCTAGTTAATACAACTAAATAAAACTTGCGCTAAGGTGCTCCAATAATTGATGCAAAACTACAGCAACTGTGCAAAGGTGCTATAACCTTAATTAGTAAAAGAAAAATAAGAAACAGCGCTGGCAGAATGTAATAATATAAACAATTCAATGCTATAGTGGCTGATAAACATATAAATCATTATACTTGTGCTATACAAATCAATATGCAAGCAAAAATATATATTATAATATAAGTAAATCTATACAAATCATTAAAGTGCTTGGTGCTCATATGATGATAGAATAAAGTACAACGGTGCTCCAAACTTGAAAAACTGGTATAGGCTGGCATAATAGTCTCTAGGCCTATTGGCCTGTGCAATTGCCTGCAAAGAGCTTGACTATGGTATAACAGATGATACATACCCATTGCTTACCCGGCCAACCCAACTCCATAACCTCTTCCCCTTTTTCCCATTAAAGGAGACCACACCATTTTTGGAGTAAATTATTGGCCGTAGCAGCCCCTTTATTAATAACTCAATTAAAATTAACATATTCTAAAGCAACATCTGTTAAACCTCCAATGGTCACGTTGATCTTTGCAGGACATCCCCCCCAGAATTACCATAATGATCTTCACCATGCACTGCGGTACCTTTAACTGAAAATAGGTCTCCAGCTGACATGCTAGCTCGGAGACAACCAAACCACTGACCGCAGTGCACCCATTTACCAAATTCCAGCTACACCAACATTAGCTAGAATACCACCAACAGGCCCATACTACAGATGGGTCCCGCATTCACCTTATCTGGGGGGGTTTCTCCCTTCACCTGCAAAGACCAACACCCGCCAGCTCCCACGACATCCTATAAACAGGCTTCTGTGAAAGAAAAAAACTGATTAGGATATACAACTCAACACCTATCATGCCAGGGAGGGGGGGTTAGAAGCTGTCTCCTCCGTCTCACACTGACCCTGGGGAGGGACCTACTTTCCTTTACTTACTGCAGACTCCTCCTTTTCCTCCCCTTTCCTCCACTCAGATATCCTTTAACAACCTTGTCCCTGTATACTGTTCACCCAGTCATGTAAGCCCTACGTTTATTACATTTGGGCATTACTCTGGGCTTCTCTAACTAGGGAATCCAAACTTGAAAAATGTGTGAGGTGCCAGCACTCCCCTTTCGGTGACCCCACTCACCAGAAACAATGGACCCTCAGCTTTACAGTTTAGGGGTCAAATTGGCTGTGATCTATTGATCTGGGGTATGTAGGATAATTGCTCAAAGACTTCTCCAGAGGGGTTGCTTTATGACTGAAAGGATACGCCACACTCCATACCCCAGATCAATAGATCACAGCCAATTTGACCCCTAGACTGTAAAGCTGAGGGTCCATTGTTTCTGGTGAGTGGGGTCACCGAAGGGGGAGTGTTGGCACCTCATACATTTTTCAAGTTTGGATGCCCTAGTTAGCTCTTTGCAGGCGATTGCACAGGCTTTTAGGGACTATTATGCCAGCCTATACCAGTTAGAGGGTCAACTTTCTTCCCCAGCATCATACAGCAGACAGGAGACTGCTCGGGAATACCTTCAAGCATCGGGAATGCCCAAACTGACGGGATAGCCAAGGAATTGGATGCCCCACTTACAGTGGATGACTTTCTAGGAGCCCTTAAATCACTGAAACCTGGTAAAGCTCCTGGCCCTGATGGGTATACCCTGTCTTATTATAAGACCTACTCTGATAAATTGAGTTTGATTAACAAAGATTTATAGCGGGTTTTGATTTTTTACGTGACGAGCAGGCAATACCGGCAGACATACTCCTAATTCATATAACAGTAATCCTCAAAGAGGGGAAAGATCCTTCCCTGTACCCTAGTTATCGCCCAATTTCTCTACTTAATGTGGATCTCAACATTTTCACAAAGATCTTAGCTACCAGACTATTGAGCCATATCTCCTCTTTAGTGCACCCCGATCAAGCGAGCTTCACCCCTGATAGAGAAGGCAGAGACAATATGCAACGGGTTCTTAGTGCCATTCACTTCTCTCAAATTTATCATAAACCCTTAGTGCGTATATCCGCCGACGCGGAGAAAGCATTTGACAGGGTTGAGTGGACATTTTTGAAAGCCACGTTACAACATATAGGTTTAGTGACTGGAATGCAAAGCTGGCTTACAAGTTTATACTCCGCCCCGTCTGCTCAGGTCAAGATTAATGACATAATGTCAGATGCCTTCCCCATATGCAATGGGACGCGCCAGGGTTGCCCACTATCGCCCATCATTTTTATCCTCACGTTAGAACCTTTCTTAAGAACTATCCGTGCGTTTCTTGTAAAAAAAAAAAAAAAAAAAGAACTAACCGCGCCCATCTAGATATCAGGGGCATTTCAACGAAAGGGGTGGGACGGAAACTTTCCACTTATGAGGACAATTTGATATTTTTCATAACCTTCCCACTCACGTCCCTCCTATCCCTTTTGTCAGAATTAAGCACATAGGGAGTGCTTTCCAATTTTAAGGTGAACTATAGTAAATAAATCTGAGGCGATGGGAGTAGAGCTGAATATGTCCCTTCAACATGAGATAGCTACCCAATTTAAATTCATATGGACAGACTCCCATATAAGATACCTGGGAACAAATATCCCAAACATATTGAATAGCATGTTTGAACTTAATTTTGCCCCAATGGCACGACAGTTTAAACTTGACTTTCAACACTGGGCTAGGGAGGCTTTTACATGGTTTGGTAGGACCAATATCATAAAAATTAATGTGATGCCAAGACTTTTATATTTACTACAGACCTTGCCCATTAAAATTCCTCCAGGTTTCTTGAGAGACTTTCGTCCAAGATTCTTGAGATTTATCTGGGATGGAAAACCAGCGAGAGTAGGCAGGGCTATTTTGTCGCTCCCTAAGGAAAGTGGAGGGATTGGATTTCCTGACCCAATCAAATATCACGAAGCTTTGCATCTGGCAAGGGTGGCTGATTGGTGTGTGCATCAATATAAGAAGCCATGGGTCCACATGGAGCAGGTGACGATTTCTTTGCCCTTGGAAGGTCTTCCATGGCTTACAGACGCGGATATTCCAGGAACAGTGAAGGTGCACCCAACTGTGGGAGCCACGCTACAGATTACGAAAAATATCTTTAAAACTACCACTATTTCGCCATATCTGATCCCTCTAACGCCAAATCTGGGTACACCGGCTTTTCGGCCTAAGAGATTCTTACTTTGTTGTACTACAGCAAGGCTCTAGTAGGCTCTTACATTTTTCAATAGATAATCGGTTGATGACAAGCAGAGAGGTGGAGTGCAGCTTCTCATTAGACCTGGACTTTCTTTGACGGGCACAGCTTAGTACATTCCTCTGGTCGTTGCCAATGACACCTACTGTAGTACATGCACCTTACGTGTTTGAACTATGCTTAAAGGGAGAACCGTTGAGACACTCACTGTCACATTTCTATGCTTCGTTGATTAAACTGGAAGCAGCACAAGAACTCGCTTTCCTACAATCGTGGGAAAGGGATCTGGGGCTCATATTTTCTCAGGCTCAGGCTTACTATTCGCTCACAGGGCATCATTGGCAAGTAGGTATCAAGAAGGTGGGTAAAAAACCCTTACTAGATGGTACAGAACACCGGCAGTACTGCATCGGATGTTCTCACAGGTTTCAAATGTTTGTTGGCGATGTCTGAAGTCTGAGGGCACCTTGTTACACATATTTTGGGAATGTCCAAGACTGAAAGAGTTTTGGACAATGGTTGCCGAATCGGTTAAAACAATTACAGGTGTGTCTTTCTTGGGGAAAACCCAGCAGTTTTCTTATTACATGATACCCCGCTATCTATTAAAAAATACAAAAAAGGTACTCCTAAAATATTTCCTTATGGCAGCGAGGGCATGTATACCAGCGTTATGGAAGAGTACCACCCCTCCAACTAGATCACACTGGCTTACCAGGGTAACAGAAATCCAACAAATGGAAAACCTCACTATGACGCTGAAAGAGCAAGATGAGAGATATTGGAAAGTCTGGACTCCTTATTTTATTTATAAGAAACAGATGGAACAGACCTCTCTAGCCTCCCAGCAGTAATTGGACCACTAATATACCCCGTAGAGCTTAGCTAATAGGGAATTGAGGGGTGAATAGGTGATTGTGTCTGGGGCGAATAAAATTTTTCACCCCTTCTTCGAACACTCAAATCAGACCTCCTATGTTGGGATAAGAAGACTTTTACCTGGTTTGGCCGCTCGAGTATTTTAAAGATGAATGTAATGCCAAGATTAATTTACCTTTTTCAAACACTGCCTATTAAACTCCCAAGAAGTTACTTGAATGAGTTGAGCAGGAGGTTTACACTTTTTGTTTCAATGGGTAAAATGCCGCGATTACGTAGATCCATTTTGACACTGCCTAAAATAAGAGTGGGTATAGTTTTTCCTGACCCGGTGAGGTATTATGAAGCTTTCAATTTAACCAGAATAATGGAATGGTGTGTGCAATTGGAACCCAAACTATGGGTTGATCTAGAACAAGCGAGCATCGATTCAGCCCTGGCGAGATTGCCCTAGACGCCTTTATGGGACTGTCCCACAATGGTTACTTTACATCCGTTTGTTGGAGTGACTTTAGGGGTAGCGAAAACACCTTTTTAGGACCATGCCTGTTTTTTCTCCTGAACCGAGTCCTCTCACAATGATATTGGGATCATATGTGTTTTCACCGGGCCTGACAGACCCAAAATTTCACATACTTCGGAGACAAAAGGTTTTCAGACGCATTCATTTCGCAGTAAACAATAGGCTTCTGTCTAGTAGTGAAGTCAAGACCCGATTTCAATGAGCTTGACTTTCTAACGCTAGGCACAACTAAATGCTCACATTCGGTCACTGCCAGCAGAGCACCAAACCCTACGTCAGCTAACACCACTTGAGCAGATTTGTGTGGAGGGCGATCAGCTTCCTCATTCATTATCACATTTTTACGCTCTTCTCACGAACCAGGTAGAGATGTCAGACTTAACCTTTCTACAACAATGGGAAACTGACCTCCAGATTACTTTTTCTCAGCCTCAGAAAGACAAGATTATACTTTTTGCTCACAAAGCGTCCTTGGCTAGCAGATACCAGGAGGGAAGGTATAGAACTCCAGCCAAATTACATAGAATGTGCTTGCAGGTCCCGAATACTTTTTGGAGCTGTGACAAGTCTGTGGGGACCCTTCTACACATTTTCTGGGAATGCCCAAAATTTCAAAATGTTTGTACTGACGTAGAATCCACTATTAAAATGTTTCACTTGAGAGGAATCCGGAGGCCTACCTATTAAATGACACCCCAATGTCATTCAAGAAATTTAGGAACTTCTTGCTGAGGCATCTGCTTATAGCGGCCAGAGCCTGTATTCTGGCGTTGTGGAAAAGTACGTGTTTCCCTACAATTTCACATTGGAAGACAAGAATTGCAGATATTCAAGTTATGGAGAAGCTAACCATGACTTTGAAGGAGCAACGTGATAAATGTTGGAAGATCTGGACTCCCTATTTCTATTAAAGGGATTAGACACTACTGGCACCACAGCCAGTGGAGCACCCGGTGGAGTGAACAAGTCAAGGAAGCTTCACTGCCCTGTCTTTCCCTCCCCCCCTTCACCACTCCCCCCGCTTTTTTTTTCCCTTTCTCTCTACCCCACTTTCTTTTATCTATTTCTGTTCTTATTTCTTTATTAGACTGGTCCTTTTGGATGCTCTCATACTATGATACTCTCCAAAATTTCTAAAACCTTGTTCAGGGAATTTACTGAGACCTATGTTCAAGCATCCGGACTTACGGATAGGGGCTCAAGGCTGATTTTGTTGGCTTTTAAATGTGTGCCAGTTGCTATGCTGTGTATAGAATACTAATGATGTTGGGATGTGTCTTGAGCTATTTTTTGTACCTTAATATTCTTTTTGATAATGTTTTTTGTATAATTCCTTGACCTTTAAATAAAGAATAAAAAAAAGAAAGAAAACTCAAAAGTCCCCATTTTGAAGGCTTATATGCAAGTAATTGACCATAAAAGGGCATGGGGGCCCAGATACTGCCCCTGGGGGACATATATCAATGCAAAAAGTTTTTATGAAAAAGATATTGTTACAGGAGCTGTGATTTTAATGTTGCTTAAAGTGAAACAATAAAAATGAATGAAAATGAAAATTCATTGAAATATAGTGCCTGGGGGGTCCTATTAGTCTGCCTATAAAATTGAGCATCTGTACGGTATATAGAACATGCTGCAGCAAAACTGAAATTACAAACATTTAAAAAAAAAAAAAACAGTGTAGCGGTCCCCCCCAATCCATAACAGGCCATTCGGGTCTGGTATGGATTGTAAGGGGAACTCCATTCCAAAGTGAAAAAAAAAAACAGCGTGGCCCCCCCCCAAAATCAATACCAGACCCTTATCAGAGCATGTAGCCCGGCAGGCCAAGAAGAGGGGGGGGGGGGTGAGCGAGCGATCCCTCCCCCTCCTGAACCATACCAGGCCACATGCCCTCAACCTGGGGGGGGCTTTGGGGCGGGGGCTCTGCTTGAGTACTCCTGAGTACTTAAGAGCCATCAGCTCTGATGCCAGCAAGAATTATGGATGAGTGGCCATTCCTAGGCAGGCTGCATTGGCATGTAGAATTGCCCTAGGTAACAGTCACATGTTGAGACTCCCTGCTTGAAAGAAACAAAACCCAATGAATGAAAAGGGTGGACCAGGGACAGTAAAACTGGAGAGGAAAAAGCTAGATGATGCTGGAGGTCCTCCAGCCAGTAAATAAGGTGGGCTCTATCTGACGTATGCAGCTTCTAATGTACATTGTGAGAAGCTCACAGTGTGCAGTGAAATCAGAGTAAGCAATTTCAGTACGACGAAAAGGTTGGAGTTCAGTTTTAAATCAAGCCACCTTTCTCTGGAAGGAAGATTGACAGTACAAATGTGGAATTCAGTTTTAGGTGAAGGACAATTAAATTCTGAACTGAAAATGATACATAACGAAGCAGCTCCACTACTCTGAAGTTTCCTTGCCAACCATCTCCCTTTTGCCTCTTGTGCTTTGTAACTGAATCCGAATTTCCCTGATTGAAGTCAATGACACATAATTCTGACAGTGAATGTGAGAAGAGAGGAGATCAAAGATCGGCAGGAAAAACTCAGCACGCCAGATCTTCACATAGGTGCTGCTGATGGACAGAGGAATAATTCTGCATGAGAGTACCGCTAATTATCCTCTACACTCCGCTTGTATACCAGTTCTGAAGGAAGTTTCAGCATAGGATGGCGATGCACTAAACAGGACAAAGCAATCCTACAGAAAAGCTGGGATAAGGTTCTCCTAGATGTAAACCCAATCAGAAAAATGTCATATACTTTATAAAGTAAAGAAGCCAGAAATGTTTTATATATTAGTTTTGCATAGAGTAAGGAAGGAGTGAAACTCTTGCCAGGATATTTTTTATTGCTGTCTGTGTGTGATTGAGGAGATTTCCCTTTATTTCCTATCCTATAATGCAAAATGAAGAAAATCCCCTCTATGATTGTGGTGCAGGAAAGGTGGTGTGTTCCATGTGCGTTTCTCACACCATGTTTAAAACGCACTGCCTTTACTATCTGCTGCGGGTTCCAATACGTTGATAACAGCATGCCAAACGCAGATTGTAAATGAAGTAGCATGCGATTTGGTGTGGTGCGGTTTCAATAGCAGTGCATTAACTGCTCTTTTGTGATCCGTTGCGATTTTAGCCAAATGAATGCGCTGAAAATCTCACTGCAGGGGAATGTATTCTGGTGTGAACCAGTCTTTATTTGTCCCTCGTACAAATGTCCCATTAGAGGATTTCCTCTTACATCTCCCCAGTAGTGAAACAGCCAGCAATAAAAACTTCACAGAGGATCTAAACTAAAAAAAAAAAAAAGAAAGTTTTGTCTTAGGATGCACTTTAACATTATACTGTATATAATATGTTTATTATTTAACCACTTCAATACCGGGCACTTTTACACCCCTTCCTGCCCAGGCCAATTTTATGCTTTCAGCGCTGTCACACTTTGAATGACAATTGCGTGTTCATGCAACACTGTACCCATAAAAAAATTTTTTTTTTTTTTTTTTTTTCACACAAATAGAGCTTTCTTTTAGTGGTATTTAATCACCACTTTTTTTTTTTTTTTTTTTTGCTAAATAAACAAAAAAACACCAAACATTTTGAAAACAAAACAGTATTTCTTCGTTTCTGTTATAAATTGTTGCAAATCAATAATCTTTCTTGATACTTTTAGGTCAAAATGTATTCTACTACATTTTCTTGGTGAAAATTACCCAAATCAGCGTATATTATTTAGTCTGTAGGAAAGTTATTGAGTCCACAAACTATGGTACTTATATCTAAAAATCGATCGA
The DNA here is from genome assembly GCA_037952925.1 of Lithobates clamitans. NCBI lineage: Eukaryota > Metazoa > Chordata > Amphibia > Anura > Ranidae > Lithobates > Lithobates clamitans. The sequence goes on from JBBGZY010000310.1 coordinate 45,644, forward strand.
TTCTAATGTACTGATCTCATACCTTGAGGCCCGAAAACGCAAGAACAGTACAAATATCCCCCAAATGACCCCTTTTTTTGGAAAGTAGACAATCCAAGGTATTTAGTAAGAGGCATGGCGAGTTTTTTGAAGTTGTCATTTTTTGTCACAATTGTTTGGAAAAAGAAGAAATAAAAAAAAAAAAGTACAATTTCTTTTTTTTTTTTACATAAAAAACAGGTGTGGCAGTGATCAGGGACACTGACTGGTGACAGTGTGTAAAAAAAGTTATTCATTCTTTCATTTTTTTTTTAACACACTGTGACCAGAGAAATACAGTGTTACCGATGTAACACTGTATACTACTCTGGGGAAGTGATCAGGATTTTTTTTTTTTTTTTTTACACATTATCTAAGTCAATCTAAGTCAATCAGGTTCTCCTTCAGCGCTGACAGGAGGAGAGGGTAGAGTGAGCAGCAGGACCACTCATCATTGTGCTGCTGCTCCTTCCTTGTCCAATCAGCAGGCTGGTACAGTGGAGGTCCAGGGCCTGGCTGTGCTGTCTGTCAGGGATGCGCGTATTACAAAACCGGCTTCACAGAAATTGGGCACGCAAAAGGTAACTCTTTAATTCTGATTTAGATTTTTATCTGGCAGGGTCACTTTAAGCATTCTACTTAGTCATGACATTGCATTTATATATTGGATAATTTATACAGTGAAGGTACACATGGACACACGGTGAACTTCACAAGGTCTTTTTTTCTCCTCCCTAGACAAATGATTATTCAGGACACAGGACAGTAATACGAAGAACCTAATTTAATTGCTGCATAAATCTATTGGAGAATGAATAATGCAGGGTGGATTATATTATGCTTCATTCATTTAGTAGGTACATGTTAGATCTATAAGGACCAAGCCTTTTATGAAAATAACAGGCATGTTCATCCAGGAGTACTCATCCAGGGCAAGACTAGAGAAAGACCCATAAAGAGATGATATCTAAATGTTGCTGTTTCCTCATCTCATTCTTTTAGCTATTAGTTTCAGTGAATATCTTATTGCTTCTCATTATCAAATTCATTTTCTACTTCCAGATAGTTACAGCTGAACTCTGGGCACAAAAACTTTCATTTAAATATATTATTTAATAGCCACAAAGGATAGAAATCCATTATGTCTGCACCAAAGTGACATCATCACTTTGCAGTACCTAGCCTATGTAGACGCCAGAGCTGTGGGAGGGGCACAGCAGGCTCCACCCACTACATGCTGCCTGCAAAAAACTACAAGAGGGGGCGGAGATAAGACCAGTCACCCTGCACAAGGAGAGAGAGCAACAGTGACCGGTCTTTATTACAGGAAGCTCCCGCACAGAGGGAAAGTTTCACACTGGTTAAATTATATTTTCAGCTTTGAAGTAGACCTAAAACCTTACCTGGATGACATTTATTTTTAGGCTCCATTCACATTAGCGCATCTCCAAAGTCACACGTTTTCCAGTGATGTGACTTTGATCCGACTTTACATTCTGTGGACCGAAATCACATCAAAAGTCACACCAAACTAATGCAGGCACCCTATAAAAAGTGTTGCGATATTAGATATTAGATATTCTATTAAAGTGATACTAAAGTCTTGGTTTTTTGTTTAAAAATAACAAACATGTTATACTTAACTGCTCTCTGAAATGGTTTTGCACAGAGCAGCCCAGATCCTCCTCTTCTCGAGTCCTCGCTGGCGCTCCTGGCTCCTCCCCTCCTGCCCCCACAGCAAGCAGCTTGCTATGGGGGCACCCAAGCCGAGCCGCTGCTCTGTGTGTCCATTCAGACACGGAGCAGCTGCTCGGACCCGCCCCCTTCTCTCCTCGGCTCACTGACTTTGATTGACAGCAGCGGGAACCTATGGCACCCATGGCTGTGTCTCAGCCAATCAGGAGGGAGAGCCGACAGCCGAGACTCTCGTGCAACAACCCTGGATCCAGATGGGGCTCAGGTAAGTATTAGGGGGGCTGAGGAGGGCTGCTGCACACAGAAGGTTTTTTATCTTAATGCTTTGAATGCATTAGGATAAAAAACCTTCTGACTTTACAACTACTTTAAGCTTTGGCAATAAAACCTGGAAGCTGATTGATTTCTATGCGTAGCTGCATTAGATTTTGCAGTTTGAGTAAATAACCCCCTGTGTATCATAAACAATTATCATTTTTCAAAATCATAAAACACTGCCCCCTTTATTATATCTATTTTTGCATCTCAGTGATGCTGATATCCTCCAGTCTCTTTCAGCCACTTCCTGTCTACAAGCACTGGCTCCAGTCTCAGCTGAACCTCAGCTTTCCGGATGGGCTCCCTTAAAGTGACAGCTATACCTAAGCAATATGGGTTAGCATGGACACTTGTTGTCTCCATCAGAGGTGTATGTGACAGGGTGACAACCTTGGAACACAGTTTGGAGACTGTTGTCACCCCATGACAGGGTCTTATTCATATAGATTTGTAAAGTTACAAAAGGGTCCTCTTTAATGGAGATTTTTGAGCAACTTTCCTCTTATGAAATCATTGCAGTTATGAGAATCAGCTAATTATACCGCTTCTCGGGGAGCACTGACTTGCTGCAGAACCAGATCCATTTCTTGTTTGGATAATCCTCAATTAACATGTAAAGTGTATATGATGTTATTTGGAAGGACCACACAGCTTTCTGCAGACACATTAAAAGTTTCCAGATACACTGTAACAATTTGGAGAAATAAACATATGCATCATGGTAACAACATTATCCAGGGCACAGTGCACAAGAGGCTTAAAGGGCATGTTGACACATTTTATATTTTGAACCTCTAAAATATTTTGCAAGACATCCATTTTTTTTTTTTTTTTAATGTCTTAAAGTGTAACGCCTCCTTTGTTGAAAAAAAAAAGTCAGATCTTGTCCAGATCACATATATACTATATTATCAAAAGTATTGGGCCGCCGTGTCACTGAGGGGCCGATGCGCGTGCCCTGCAGCCGCGATGTCCGCCGGGCACCCGCGATCACTCCTGACAGAACCAGAACGTGTAAACACACACACATCCACGTTGTCCCATCCCCCCGCAGTCCCATCCCACCACAGTTAGAACATGCTGAGGGAACACATTTAACCCCTTGATCGCCCCTGTGTTAACCCCTTCCCTGCCAGTGATATTTATACAGTAATCAGTGACTATTTATAGCCCTGATAGCTGTATAAATGTCAATGGTCCCAAAAAAGTGTCAAAAGTGTCCGATCTGTCCGCAGTCCCTATAAAAATTGCAGATCACTGCCATTACTAGTAAAAAATAAATAAATAATAAAAATGCCATCCCTATTTTGTAGACGCTATAACTTTTGTGCAAACCAATCAATATACGCTTATTGAGAATTTTTTTTTTTTTTTACCAAAAATATGTAGAAGAATATATATCGGCCTAAATTGAGAAAGAAATTAGTTTTTAAATTTTTTAAATGGGGATATTTATTATAGCAAAAATTTAAAACTATTGTGTTTTCTTCAAAATTGTTGCTCTTTTTTTGTTTATAGCACAAAAAATAAAAACCGCAGAGGTGATCAAATACCAACAAAAGAAAGCTCTATTTGTGGGGAAAAAAGGATATATATTTTGTTTGGGTACAGCGTTGCATGACCACGCAATTGTCAGTTAAAGCGATGCCGTGCCATTTCGCAAAAACTAGCCTGGTCAGGAAGGGGGTAAATCCTTCCGGGGCTGAAGTGGTTAATGGCATCCCAGTCTTAGCCTGTAGGGTTCAATATGGAGTTGGCCCACCCTCTGCAGCTATAACAGCTTCAACTCTTCTGAGAAGGCTGTCCACAAGGTTTAGGGGTTCATGTGCGTGTAAAGGTAGGTGTCCCAATATTTTGACAATATAGGCATCCCATTACTTTTGATAATATAGTGTATATACCGAACATTCAGTACTGCTTTGGTTACAAGGCAGTTTTAGAGAATCAGAACAAAATCTGATTCTCAGGACAGAATCAGAATAAACTTAAAACGAAGCTCCACCCCTCCACTGCCACATTTGTCACCTTTTGGGGGGAGGGGGGAGTGGGTACCACTTTTGACAGGTACCCGCTCCCACTTCTGGATTAGTTCACCATGGCGATCTGAATCGGAAGGTTTGGCCCCCTCCTCCTAGCAGCCAGCCCATTCACAAAGTGCAGCGCACCTCACGCATGTACAGTAGGAAACCAGCAGTGAAGCCACAAGGATTTCCTTAGTCCAGATGGCGGTGGCAGCACCCGAGTGAAAAATCAGCTCGGGTGAGGACACCACTGGATTCCTGGACAGGTAAGTGCCCTAATATTAAAAGTCAGCAGCTATAGTATTTGTAGCTGCTGACTTTTCTGAAGGAGCCTGGAGCTCCTCTTTAAGGAGAAAACCAGTAAAAAAAGAAAATATAACTAAAATATAACTCATTTAAAAATAGAATCTTTGCTTCAACACTCAGTGAAGATATTTTCTGCATTACTTCTTTTCCGCCACTAGATGTCCCCAGTTTTCCAGGCTGAATAGAAGCCAGCATCATTCAACCTACTTCCTCTGAGCTCAGGTTGTCATAGGCCCACCCCCAGGCTGTGATTGCACAGTGACGGAGAAGCAGCACTGTACTGAGCTCATTTATCTGTCACTCTGCTCTCTCCTTCTATCATCATGCTCCTTCTTAATACATGAATTAATCGGCTCCTTGTTCTGCTTCCTCCTTTCACACTCTAGCCCTGTTGTACAGGGAATGCAAGAGTCTGATCCCAGATAATATTCAGATACCTACACTGCTTATATTTAGAAAAATACTGTTAACAATGAAATAAATACAGAGCTGCATTCATTTATGTTTTTTTTTTTAGCTACCTAGAGTTCAGCTTTAATAAACAAGAACCAGCCGTAGAGTTGTTCACCCTCTTAAATCTTTTAATAAGTGCCCCCAGATTTGTAGAAATCATTAAATCTATAGCCTTGAGGTTTTCTACAAGACACAGATGTGGGTCATCAGTCGGAGCAGGCCGTGGTTGTTTTAAATTAAATCCATTGATTTATTCATTAATTTCAGGTGTACCAAGAAAATTCATTTCTATTGTTTTGTGCAGGGATAGGAAGCTTTATATAATAAGTAACGGTACAAACTGATTTTATGGCAATGAGAAGTGTCACTTTATTTCGGCCTTGTCTGGTATAATATTTTATTAATCCATTATTTGCACTCTAAGCTCATTGGAAGCAAAAGATGCGCAGACAAGGGCGGCTCAGTTGGGGGCGCTGTTTCTTCTGCTGGATTTTAAAATGTATCTCACAATACATTAATGATAAATGTTTATAAAATTTATATAAACCATTATAAAAAATGTTTTCTTTAGGCAGCAATAGAAATCGATGCTCTAAATTCAGTCAATTAAAAAAAAAACATTTAAACAGTCCAAATACGGTACTTGCCTGTCCTGGAATCACAAGTCTTCTTGCTTGTGCACTGCAGAGTGGAAGGACCCTTCACTGTTTGGTGATATGGACACTTCCCATTGGTCTGTTAGTGGAGTCCTCACCTCTTGGAGGTCTGAAGACATCACAACAAAGGGCGGCGACAAGACTGCAGTACTAGTTGTAGCCGGGTCCGCTGTGCTACTCTATAAAATGGTGGTTTACTCCAGATTTTGTGGGAAGCAAGCACACTGGTGGCACAGGTGTCTGCTGGCTTCATATGAGAGACAGAGATTGAGCTCAAACTTCCACCCTCCCGAGGGAGGTCAGTATGTGTGAAGGGAGCTGTGAGAGGTGCTGTTGTGGTTGCCACCTCATCCCTTTAAACCCGAACACCTTTGAATTTCACAGGTTCTGTGGCTGATTAAGGTGGTAATTAAACTCACTTGGTGCCTTATCTGCATTTAATAAGCCTCAGAACCTGTGTAATTCAAAGGTGTTCGGGTGTAAAGGGATGAGGTGGTAACTCTAGTTGTGCACCATAGTGTCCAGGTCAGGACAGTGCAAGGCCCGAGCCGGGGAGAGAGTCCACAAGGGACATAAGAACAGCTAGGAAGCTGTAGAGAAAGTCCATGAGGGACAAAGCAGCTAGGAAACTGTAAGGAAGGCAAAGAGCTGAGGTGCAGCATCTGTGCATAAACACGTGGACGTGTTTCATGGTCAAGAAGACCAAAAAAGGTGTTCAGGAGGGATCCTGAAGAGGTACTTGGAGCAGCAAAGCTACCACAAAAGAGCCAGGAGGCTAAATGTTATGTTTTGCAATGATTTTGAGAATTTCCTGCGTGGGAAGTCATACCTATGTGAAGCATTGACTTTCTTGTACATAAAAGTGGGAAAGCCCTGAAAACGAAATCTGGTGTGGAGTAAACTCATTATATATATATATATATATATATATATATATATATATATATATATATATATATATATATATGTGCATTTGTAGTGCCCCCATGTACTATTTACATTTTTTTGCATACCTTTTTTTCAGGTGTCCACTGGACAATCACGCGACAAAGGGGGTCCTCCTTCTGTTTGCCTCTTCTCCGTTGTTCCTCAGTATGGAAGAGACCGGCACTGATGTCATAAGACATTATACTGTGAGCACAGGCTGGAATGATAATGCACCCTTGGGCACTGGGTATCATTTTTTTAAAAAGAGCAACCCCAGCTTTACAAACCCTGCCCCCCCACACACACACGCCTTCCACACACATAAGATGTTTGAGCATCCTTCATTGCAATAGTGGCAGAAAAGAATGACTTGGGGGGGGGGGGGCAGGTCTGGTTTGAAAGTGAGTATTGCAGCAAAAGCTGTTTGCTTTCACATCTTCACACTCACTATCTATTAACTTTCTTTTTTTCCCTAGAGATCTGCTTTGACAAGAATAATTTAAACTATAGATAAGCTTACTAAATTCATAAAAGTGGTATTTTGTCCCTGGGAGCACTTGAGAGTGTAACATGGTAGCTGTTCTCCACAGATGCACAGCTATGTATGTACCTTTGCACAGGGCAGAGTGCTACTCCGTAATATTTGCATTGGGCTAATTCAGCCTTCTGGTCTCCCGGAGCTGTGTTTGGTAAACAGTGCCACCACAGTTTGTCTTAGCTCCTCTGATAAATATTGCCCCGGCAGCCTTGCCATTTGTTATCAGAAGCATCCCAGTATTTACTGCTGGTGATGACGATGTATGTATGCTGCCTTGCTTCTGTTTTACTGAGCCAAAATAAATGCTGTTTATTATATTTAGTGGAAGCGCAGGGAAATAAATCACGGCTCGCCAAGAAGAGCCTACAAGTTGCTAACGTGGCCAAAAGATGCGTTAAAGAAGAACTACGCTCAGCGCTGTTTGAGCTTAACAGGAGCACTGGGGTTGATTTACTAAAGCTGGAGACTGCAAAATCTGGTGCAGCTGTGCATGGTTCCCAGCTTCTAACTTCATCTTGTTCCGTTAAGCTTTAACAATAAAGCTGGAAGCTGATTGGTTTCCATGCAGAGCTGCACCAGATTTTGCATTCTCCAGTTTTGGTAAATCAACCCACAGTGTCTGAGGTCTGTTCAGCTTCCCTTCAGGTGCAATGATGTTGCATATCACATCAGTTTGAGGCACTTCTGATATCATTAAATTTACACACATGTGTTTTTGCTTGATGCGCTGCACCACATTCATTAAGATGTGTTAAAGTAGCGCATTTGTGGAGAAGCGCCATATGTGCATTGGCATTTACCTGAGAGAAGTCACATACAGCCATTGTATTGGTGGCTATATGGTGTACAGAAACCGCCAGGGATTTTACATCTGTGTGCATGAAGCACTCACCTTTGCAGTGGTTGTAAACCCTCTCATATACCTGTAGCGCCCACCTACTTAGGTGTGTGCTAGATTAGACAGTTAGGTTTAAAGCTAGGCCAAATTGCCAGTGTTTTACCCTGTGGTGTAAGCTGGTGGGTTTAATTTGGTTGGGAGGTTACTGTAGGGGAAGGTGTGGCCACCTACACTCTGCCTGTGTGATTTCCATCACTTTGCATAAGTGTTCTGGAAAGTGGGAGGAATAAAGGAATAGAGTAGCAGGTAGTTTTCTGGAAGACCCCTCTGAACCAATCATTGTTTTGCTTCGGCAGAGGCAGGACTTCTATAAAAGACAAGGTCACATGTTTCCAGGGGTTGGAGTTAGGGGAATCCAGAGAAGAAGTATGTAGAGGCTGGTGCAGCTCGGGTGCTCTCCCCTTTGGGGGAGGGGAGTATGCCATGTGGAGAGAAGACTTCAGGAGGAGAATTCGGGAAGAGGTTGCTTCTACTGACAGAAACAAGGACTGGGAGAGGACCCTCTGTGGCAAGCATGGACGGTTGCTCAGGAGCACACGTGAGTGTAAACCCAGGGGAACAGTGCTTCTAAGAGACTTTTAAAGGGGTTAGAGTGCGGGTCCAGGAGGAAAAGGTACAGAAGTGGGCCTTAAAGAACTAACACCCTGGAGGAATCCAATCAGTCATCTCTTAGGACTTTATTCAGAGTATCGTTCTTTGAGCTTAGCTTGGAAGTGCTGTACAGTCAGGAAATATTAACTAACAGGAAGAAGGAAAGCTGCATTACACAATTGGAAACCAGTGCAAGACGGAAGTTATTCACAGTGGCTTTACATGTTCTGGATTGTGTGTTGGGTTGTTCATTGCATAAATCTTTGGGAGTTATTCAGAGTGGCTCTTTACCACAACGAGTACCAGAAGAGAAATAAAGTCAAAGTTTAAATGTTCATGGACTGTCTGCCATGTCAATCTTTGAGGGGAAAGGGGGTAACGGGAACACACTTCAGGAAAGAATGAACTACCCAGCAGCTCCTACGGGGGTAGTGCGCTACATGTGGGGGCTTGTCTAGGATACAGTCACTGTATTGCTTGTACCGTCTGCGAGGTTGCTAGGGGTAATGGACTTGCAGAAAAGTAAAATCTCGGTGGGACCTCCATGTAGCGCACTACCCCCGTAGGAGCTGCTGGGTGCAAAAAGTGCATCAAGTCCTACCTATATGTGTGATTATACGTCAGTATTACATTGTATATTCCTATATGTTGTGGTCGTTCAGGTGCTTATCTAATAGTTTTTTTAAACTACCGATGTTCCCCGCTGAAAACAACGCCTGTAGAAGGGAATTGCACATCCTTTCGCTCTTACAGTAAAGAACCCTCTACGAATTTTTTTATAATTTTAACAAGTGGCCAAGTGTCTTATTATACTCCTTTCCACTGAAAAGTTTTATGCCTATTGTGGGGTCACAGTATGGAATTTGTAAATCATATTCCCTCTCAATCGTCTCATCTCCAGAGAGAAATAAGTTCAGTGCTCACAACCTTTCTTCATAACAAACATCCTCCAGACCCTTTATTAGCTTTGTTGCCCTTCTTTGTACTTGCTCCATTTCCAGTACATCCTTCCTGAGGACTGATGCCCAGAACTGGACAGTATACTCCAGGCGAGGCTGGACCAGAGTCTTGTAGAGCGGGAGAATTATTGCTTTATCTCTTGAGTTAATCCACTTTTTAATGCATGCCGATATTCTGTTTGTTTTGTTAGCAGCAGTTTGGCATTGCATGCCCTTGCTGAGCCTATCATCTACTAGGACCCCCAGGTCCTTTTCCATCCTTGATTCCCCCAGAGGTTCTCCCCCCAGTGAGTAGATTGCATTCATATTTTTGCCACCCAAATGCATCAATTTACAATCCACTTTAAACCTCATTTGCCATGTATTTGCTCATCCCATTAATTTGTTCAGATTTTCTTGCAAGGTTTCCACATCCTGCGGAGAAGTTATTGCCCTGCTTAGCTTAGTATCATCTGCAAATACAGGGATTGAACTGTTTATCCCATCCTCCAGGTCGTTTATGAACAAATTAATTAGGATTGGTCCCAGCACAGAACCCTGGGGGACTCCACTTTCCACCCCTGACCATTCCGAGTACTCCCCATTTTTCACCGCCCTCTGAACAAGCCATTCTAGCCAGTTTTCAATCCATTTACTCACCCTATGATCCATGCGAACAGACCTTACTTTGTACAGTAAACGTTTATGGGGAACTGTGTAAAATGCTTTTGCAAAATCCAGATACACCACGTCTATGGCCTTCCTTTATCTAGATGGCAGCTCACCCCCTCATAGAAGGTTAATAGATTGTTTGGCAAGAACGATTCTTAATGAATCCATAGTGATCACTGCTAATGACACCGTTTTCATTACTAAAATCTTGTATATAGTGCCTTATCATCCCCTCCAAGAGCTTGCATACTATTGATGTTAGGCTAACTGGTCTGTAATTCCCAGGGATGTATTTTGGCCCTTTTTTAAATATTGGTGCTACATTGGCTTTTCTCCTATCAGCTGGTACCATTCCAGTCAGTAGACTGTCAGTAAAAATTAGGAACAATGGTCTGGCAATTACTTGACTAAGTTCCCTAAGGACCCTCCAATGCAAGCCATCTGGTCCCGGTGACTTATTAATGTTAAATTTTCCAGGTCTATTCTAATTCTGTCCTTTGTTAGCCCTGAGGGTGCTTCCTGTGGTGTGTCATGAGGATAAACACTGCAGTTTTGGTTACTGAAGCCCCCCGATTCCCTTGTGAAGACTGAGGAGAAGAATAAATTCAATACCTTTGTCACCTCCCCATCCTTTGTAACCAGATTTCCTTCCTCATTCTTTATGGGGCCAATATGGTCTGTCCTGCCTTTTTTACGGTTTATATACTTAAAGAATTTCTTGGGATTTTTTTTTGCTCTCCTCCGCTATGTGTCTTTCATGTTCTATCTTAGCCACCCTAATTACACCCTTACATTTCTTGTTGCATTCTTTGTAAAGTCTAAATGCTGATGATGATCCCTCAGCCTAGTATTTTTTGAAAGCCTTCACCTTTGCTTTTATATGCATTTTTACATTAGAGTTAAGCCATCCAGGACTATTGTTCACTCTTTTAAATGTATTTCCCAATGGGATGCACTGGCTAATGCCCTTATTTATTATGCTCTTAAAGCAAACCTATCTCTTCTCTGTGTTCTTTGTTCCTAAGATTTTATCCCAATTTATATCTTCTAGCAAGGTTCGTCGTTTAGGGAAATTGGCTCTTCAGTGTCTTTGTATTCCGCTTATGTTTCCTATTTGTGTGATTTATACTGAAGCTAATTGACCTGTGATTGCTGTTTCCTGAATTGCCCCTTTTTTCCACATCCGTGATTAGGTCTGTATTGTTGGTAATCAGTAGGTCTAGTAATGCTTTGTTTCTAGTTGGTGCGTCTACCATCTGGCTTATCTAGATGACTATTTATGTTGCTGTTTAATTGGATTACTGTTTATGTTGGTTGTTCTTTAGCTATGTTAATTATCTTACTGTTTACAGTTTGAGTTGTCAGGGTAATCAGGCTCATACCTGATTTTGTGTGGTATATATTCTGTGTGAATTTACAATAAAGTGAGTTCCAGTTTGCACCTAAGCTAGTGTCATCTAGTTCTTGGGTGTTCAGCTATAATAGCTGGTTCCTAGTTCTAGACTGGGGGAAGCTATTTCTTGATGGAGGCACCCAAGCTGGGTCCCGGACAGTCCATCACATATGTGCTTTGTTCAGATTTCATGACTGAGGTTTACAACCACTTTAAAGTTACCTGATGTGCTCACCTTACCTTGTGGTGTTGCCCCCTGGATACAGGGCTCCCAGATTATTTTGGTGCTGTATTTTTTGCTGTCTGTGTTCCATTGGAGACCATTCTCTTCAATTCCTGTCCTTGAGACATAACAGGAAGTGACCTCAAAGTGATCGCTTCAAAGATGGTTGCCCTCAAAGATTTTTATTTTTATATATTAACTTTTTGTGCATCAATTACCTTTGCAAACCCAGCTATTATCATATAAAAGCATTTACAACATCTCTGTACTGTACATTTTCTGTGCAGAAAGCAGTGCTGTGGAAGGCACTCAGCAGACCCCACTCACTACAGGCTTGCCGCAAAAAACTACAGGAGGGGCAGAGACCACACCAGTCACCCTGCACAAGGAGAAAGAGCAGCAGTGACCGGTCTTTATTACAGGAAGCTCCTGCACAGAGGTAAAGTCTCACATTGGATTACTGTACAGATCTGGAAGAAATACACAAAACATAGCAAGATTAAAGTAAGAATACACATGATACTTGTATCACGAAATTATTTTCTGGCCTTAGATGCAGTTTAGGAGCACCCGTGAAATCCATAAACATTAACATATTATTATGCAAACACTGACACAAATTCTACTGCTCCTGCTTCCACCCGCCCCTGGCTTCCAGTTAAGTTGTGAGGCTGGGATTTTAACAAATAAAAGAAAAAATAGTGCAAAGGACAATACCCAAGAATCTCACTCATGTCTAGAAATATTTGAGCTCAGAAAAAATGAATGTAGATATAAAACCCTAAATGACATTTTTGGTCAACACAATGTTTGTTGCATCTCAGCAGTGTTGATCTTCTGCAGCCTCTTTGCAGCCACTTCATGTCTTTCTTCGGTAATGTCCCCAGGACGGGTTTCTTGATGGTGACAACTGTGGAACATGCCTGTGCAATGTGTCTAGAAACAGCCACCTGTAGTCTTCATTGGAAGCCTATGTGACAGGGCAACAACACAGGAGCCAAAGAGACAGAAATCGTTGTCACCCTACAACAGAAAATACCTAAAAAAAAAGACCTTTTTTGTTTATGCATTGACTTGTAATAATGAACAAGCATCACACCATTTGTTTAGGAATCCCTGAATTCCTGAACTCTGGCTAAGACCTGGGTGTTCCTGAGAACTTCGACTTAAGAGGAAAAAGAAATAAAAAGGTGTGAGCAGTGTGATTTGATTTAGTTCATGGATTATGTAAGTTGTGAACAACACGCTCCAACCTAAGCAGCTAAGCTCCCTTGAAGCGTGACAAGTAATGCACAGATGCATCAGAAGTGAAATCCACACAAACTGTGACTTAATGGCCAAGAAGCAATGATCCGGTATTCTCGGTGGACTGCAGTCATCGCTGATGTTAACACATTTTATTTTCACTAACAGCACTGGTCCTGCTGGCTTCCCTCAAGGAACATGCGATTGGATAGAGCCATCCATGTTTAGGTCCATCAATTAGGAATGATCCCTCGTCCCCAAACTGTATGCCTCTTTCCTTGTGACATGTAACCATGCAGGGTTAGATATTAACTCTGTAACATTTCAATAAAGTTCTAAGAAAAAAAGAAAACAAAGTAAAGGATTTACACCAGCGGTTGTGTTTCAATGTAGCTTGCTGGTCTTAAAGTGTTTTTAAAGGTTCAAGGTTTTTTACCTTCATGCATTCTGTGTGCAGCAGTTCTCCCCATATTTACCTAAGCCCCATCTCAATCCAGCTATGTGCATGAGAGCCTCGGCTCTCCCTCCTCATTGGCTGGTTTCACAGGCTGCTGCTCTGTTACTTTCCCCTGTCTTATATAGGATATTAGAAGTATAGTGAGAGGAAGAACAGAGAAAGCAGCCTGAATATTTATGGAACTCCAACCAATCTCTGGGGAGCTGTGCCCATAAGTTGGTGAGAGAGCCCATACATAGGCTGAGGCCTGAGCAGCAGGATAGAGCTCCTTGGTCCAGTCCTGCTTGAGGAGACCCCTGTGCAGGGGTTTCCTCCATCTACCCTTGGGGTAGATTTCTGAAAGAATATGTCAGGAAGATACATAGGTCCCAACTAGGCTTAGCTGTGGGGCTTGTTTGCAAGCTTAACTCCAGGGATCAAGTTGAGCCTGGAGAAGCTCACTGGAGGGAACTAGGAGGAAGGTTTTGGGAAAGAGTTCAGATGTCCTATGGTGGTGTGAGTCTACATCACCCTCACTAGGATATAAGCAGGAGGCAACTGATAATGTGGCTGGGTAAGCAACCCCATTGCTGAGGACTCTGTGTCTGTGTGAAATAGGGATGAGCCGAACACCCCCCGGTTCGGTTTGCAGCAGAATATGGGAACAGGCAAAAAATTTGTGCGAACACCGTTATAGCCTATGGGACGCGAACGTGAAAGACCAAAGTGCTAATTTTAAAGGCTTGTATGCAAGTTATTCCCATAAAAAGTGTTTGGGGACCTGGGTCCTGCTCCAGGGGACATGTATTAATGCAAAAAATTTTTTTAAATCGGACGTTTTTTCAGGAGCAGTGATTTTAATAATGCTTAAAGTGAAAGGATAAAAAATAAATAGTCCTTTAAATATCGTGCCTGGGGGGTGCCCTTAGTATGCCTGTAAAGTAGCGATCGTTCCCATGTTTATAACAGCGCGACAGCAAAATGACATTTCTAAAGATAAAAATTTCATTTAAAACTGCTCGCAGCTGTAATGTATTGTCGGATCCTGGCAATATACATAAAAATACCAAGAATAAAAAAAATACATAATACAAAAAAATGGTGTGGATGTCCCCCCCAAAATCCATACCAGACCGGTATGGATATTAAGGAAAACCCCGCACCAAAATGTAAAAAAAAATGGCGTGGAGGTCCCCCAGGTCCCCAGGCACTATATACTCTGAACAGCAGTATATATACTATACGGCCTGCCCTATATACTCTGCAGAAAAACTTGGCCTTAGGTGTTGGTGGTACCAGAACACTGTAAGCCCTTACAGTTACTCTTGTTGGGGGCAGAAACGGGCCCTGTTAAACAGGGGCAGAAACATTGGGCCTTGGGTGGTGGTGGTGCCACAACACTGTAACCCCTCACAGTTACTCTTGCTGGGCGCAGGAATGGGCCCTGCTGTGAAATAATCAAAAATTGTAATTACATGCCCCTGTTAAATGGGTGCCCTAAACCAAAAATATTGTTGGAAGCTAGCATCATCAAGATTGAGGAGGAATAGGATAGTCAGCATAGGCAGTCTATAAGGGATCCCAGATCCATAGCAAATTCAATCAGTTACATCAGCATCAGGTGCTTGATAGCTGCTGATCCAAGACTGATTCATTTTTATGAATGTGAGCCTATCAACGGAGTCTGTGGACAGGTGCACTCTTTGATCCATTATTCGTTGCACAAACCTTTCTTCATGGCCTCCTGAAGATGTTTCATCCTCTGCTCCCTCTGCAAAGGCAGGAAGAGTTCGGAAATATTACCCTTGTAACGTGGATCAAGAAGGTTTGCCAGCCAGTATTGTTCCCTCTCCTTGATACCACAAATCCCAGGGTCCTTTTTCACTGGCTTTGCAGAATCAGGGAGGCCATGCAGCGTAAGTTTGCAGAGGCATTCGATTCTGAGTCCTCTGGGTCACTAAGGATCATATTATCCATAACTACCTCTTCCCAGCCACATACAAGTCCTTGAGTTTTTGGGGACTGAAAACCATCCCTTGAAAATATAGATATAGGCTACACCGGATGCAGAGTATATATATATATATATATATATATATATATATATATATATATATATATTAATGCACTGACTGAATATAGAATAAACACTGAATATATAGTCTATGCTAACTGACTGACTGACTGTGTATATATATATATATATATATATATATATATACACACATATATATATATATATTTATGGTTGAAGCCCTATGGCCGATACGGACATGGATAACCTTTATAGTTAAGATAAGACTTACCATATGAAATGAACCTGGAAGTGTGGACTTACCATATGAAATGGACCTGGAAGTGTGCCTTGGTCTGATGGATGGTATGCCAAAATAAGAGGGCATACCCTAGTTTAAGAAATTATTATATTGTAAAGAGAAATGAATAATTGAGAAATGCCCTAAAAAGGGGGATGGGAGGGTGGGTATCGCGCACAGGAAACCGACAAGTACCACAGGCGAGTGGGCTGGTTAAATTCCCCCCCGGTCTCCTCCCATAAATTCAGGCCACCATACTGGCCTTCCTACTTATGGTTGAAACCCTATGGCCAATACGGACATGGATAACCTTTATAGTTAAGATAAGACTTACCATATGAAATGAACCTGGAAGTGTGGACTTACCATATGAAATAGACCTGAAAGTGTGCCTTGGTCTGATGGACGGTATGCCAAAATAAGGGGGCAAAAACATTCAGGTAGGGGTATAGTATTTTATTGGTATTAAGTTATTCATTGAGCCAGTTTTGAAAATGCCTGTGCCATCTCGACTTGAGGATTAGGGATATACCGGGCGAAGCAGGCTGACTTCCACCTGCCTAGTCTTTTCTGTTCAAACTTTTTTATTGAAAAGAAGACATAATGTATAACAGGCATTACATATGTCGTACATAGGTTTAGGTTTTATACATACATTTTTACCCCAATGGAGGTTGCAGTGAAATAATTTTCGGGGGTAAGAAATGAAGTAAAGTCCGGGGACAAACTTTTTCGCAGAGATAGCTGTGGACATAGTGTAACAGTTTCCTATTACAGTTAGATAACAAAACAGGATTAATAAAAAGAACAATAACGAAGTTTGAGTGTTAGAACTTTCACATGGAAAGTAGAGCTAAAGATTGGTAGACTTTGTATATCTACAATAAAGTTACCTGTAAAAAGAGCGTAAGAGGAAAAAGAGAGTGAAAAGGAGGAAATCATAAAAATGAAAGATATAGGAAAGATAGAGAAAGAATGGGGAGAGATAAGGAGGGGGAAGGGGTGGTCAGGGAGAGCGCAGGAACATCCAGGTCACCGACATATCTATCTGTGTTTATAGCGGGCTGCTTAACCACTTCAATACCGGGCACTTAGACACCTTCCCACCCAGACCAATTTTCAGCTTTCAGCGCTGTCGCAATTTGAATGATAATTGCGCGGTCATGCTACACTGTACCCAAACAATTTTTTTATCATTTTGTTCCCACAAATAGAGCTTTCTTTTGGTGGTATTTGATCACCTCTGCGGTTTTTATTTTTTGCGCAACAAATAAAAAAAGGCCAAAAATTTTGAAAAAACGTTTTTCTTTGTTTCTGTTAAAACTTTTTGTAAATAAATACGTTTTCTACTTCAATGACGGGCACTGATATGGCTGCACTGACGGGCACTGATGCGGCGGCACTGATGGGCACAGATGAGGTGGCACTGATGAGGTGGCACTGACGGGCACTGATGATGGGCACTGATAGGCGGCACTGATGGGCACTGATAGGTGGCACTGGTATGCGGCACTGATGGGCACTCATAGGTGGCACAGATGTTCACTTATAGGCGGCACTGATGGGCACTCGTAGGTGGCATTGATGGTTACTTATGGGTGGCACTGATAGTTGGCACAGATGGGCACGGATGGGCACTGATAAGCACTGATGGGCACGGATGGGCACTGACAGGTGGCATGAATGGACACTGATGGGTGGCACCGATGGCATTGCTTATTTGCAGTGATGCCCCTAAGGGTGGCATTGCTGGGCATCACTGCAACATAATTGTGCCAATCAGTGCCCGTTTGTGGGCACTGATTGGCACAGATTTGGCACACTGGGCACATGTGGATGGCCATGGGGTACATACCTGGCCATAAACAATCAGCGCAGACCCCCCCTGCCAGGAGAGCCGCCGATCAGCTCTCCTCTACTTGCGTCTGTCAGACGCGAGTGAGGAAGAGCCGATCAACGGCTCTTCCTATTGACAGCAAGATCAGCCGTGATTGGACACGGCTGATCACGTGGTAAAGAGCCTCCGCCGGAGGCTTTTTACCAAGATCAGTGTAGCGGTGTGTCAGACTGACACACCGCTCCACCGATCGCCGCGATGCGCGCCCCCGGGGGCGCGCTGCGGCATGTTATCCTGCTGGACGTCATATGATGTCCAGTCAGGATAACAGAACCACTTCCCCACTATAGGGCGGGCGGGAAGTGGTTAGGGTTTGAGGAGGTTCTTATCAAAATCTGGTGGGTAAAAAATTTTCAATCCAGGGGTTCCAAATTTTGAGATGTTGGGGGATCCTATTAAGTATCGTGGCTTCTACTTTGCTGTGAATCATAGCCTGGGTAACCCTATTTTTGGCCTCAGCTAGAGAGAGTTTTGGGGTTTTCCAGGACCTAGCTATTGTCTGTTTAGCTGCTGTTGTGAGCTGAAGGAGAAGGCGGGTCTGAGATCTGGTGAAATCTGATGGGATAAGATTCAACAGTGCTATAGCCAGGTCAGGATTAATTCGCTGTTGAAATAGTGTGGAGGCCATTTGGAAGATCACTGCCCAAAGTTCCTGAGCTATTGAGCATGTCCACCATATATGTGCATGGGTACCTCGCTCATTTCAGCTGCGGAAACAAGTAGCTGGATAATTTGGGAGAAATTTAGAAATCCTGACAGGAACCAGATACCACCTCATAAGTACTTTGTAATTCGCCTCTTGTGCGATTACATTTTGGGAGGATATTTTAGTATTGGACCAAATATCAGACCAATCCTCTGCATCAAGGTCTAATGCGAGGTCTGTGGACCACTGCGCAGCATATGAGGGAAGGTTGGTTGGTGGAGAAGTCAGATGAGCATATAGAAGAGAAATTAGACCAGGGGCGTGAGGGTCGGAGTTACAAATCCCTTCAAAAATGGATAAATCATCTAGTGCAGTATGTGTACCTATTGTTGTTTGGATAAAGTGGGATATCTGTAGGTATCGAAAGACTTCTGTGGTGGGGATATCAGCTAGATTCTGTAGTGAGGCAAACGACTTTATATCAGATCCAGAAACAAAATCGCATATGCGATATAGTCCTGCCCTGTGCCAGGCTTGGAATGAGCTCGGGTTAACTTGGACTGGGTAGAATTTCGGATGGTCTAGATAAGAAAGTAATGGATAATGCGGAGATTGTAGTTTAAAGGGACCTCAGAGTTTGTCCCATAGCTTAAGAGAGTGTCTCGTTATAGGATTACTAATTGAGCCACGAGTCGTGGGGGGCAACCATAATAAGTTAGATATTTTGAGTGGGTGTAGGTCAGTAGCTTCTAAACTGACCCAAAGTGGGATTTCATTTTGTGCATGATATTGTGTAATTTGGGCCAGCTGGGCAGCGTGGAAATATCCCATAAAGTTGGGGAGACCCAATCCCCCCTTAAGTGTACTACGAAGCAGAACTGTTTTAGAAACTCTAGGTCTAATAGGGCCCCAAATGTATTTGGACACTCATGTTTGAATGATTCGATGATAGTAAGAGGGGATTGGAATTGGAAGGACTCTATATAAATAAAGCAGTTTTGGAAGTAAGGACATCTTTACAGCCGCTATCCGGCCTAGCCAAGAGGTACATATCGGACGCCACGCTTCCAATAGGGCTGTTTAGTGTTTTAACATGGGGAGATAATTGGTTCTAAAAAGGTGGACCGGGTCGCTGGTTAATTTAATACCAAGATAAGCTATTGACGCTGGAGCCCAAGTGAAGGGTGAAGAATTCCTTTATATGGTCTAATTCGGATTGTGGCAAAGATACGTTGAGAGCCTTTGATTTAGATTGGTTAACTTCCAGACCTGATATTAGGGCAAATTTGTCTAGGAGATAGATTAGGTTGGGGAGTGTAGTTCGAGGAGAAGTGACGAATAGTAGTGCGTCGTCTGCAAATAAGCATAATTTGTGTGATGTAGAGGCTATATCAAGGCCTTTGATATTTGGGTTTGCCCTAAGGAGGGCTGCTAGGGGTTCTATCGCCAGTGCAAATACAAGGGGAGAAAGGGGGCACCCCTGTCTGGTACCTTGTAAAATTTGGAAACAGTCTGAGCGGTATCCAGAGTATTTAACATAAGACTGGGGTTGGTTATATAGGGAGTTAACCCATTGTAAAAAATTGGGACCAAATCCCCATCTCTGGAGTACATAGTTAAGGTAGGGCCATGAGACTGTGTCAAACGCCTTACGAATATCAAGAGAGAGTAGATGCATGGGGATCCGCCGTGTTCGGGCTAGGTGCTGAAGCAAAATCACGCATCGAATGTTGTCACTAGCTTGGCGTTTAGGAATGAATCCAACTTGGTCTTTATGTATAAGGCCACCTATAATTGGATTGAGGCGTAATGCCATAATTTTGGCTAATATCTTTATATCCAAATTGAGTAAGGATATGGGCCTATAGTTAGACCATAAGGAGTTGTCTGTGTTAGGCTTGGGTATCATAGAAATAATAGCTGTCAACGTATCTCGGCCAAAGGAGTGTTGTTTAGGGAGAGAATTGAAGGTGTTAGTAAGAAGGGGGGCTAAAGTGGGAGCAAATTTTTTAAAGTAAGAGCTAGATAAACCATCGGGGCCAGGTCTTTTGTGAGGTTTAAGAGATTTTATGGCAAAAAGAACTTCATCAGACGTAACGGGGCATTCCATAGACTCTCTGTTAGCCTGTGATAGTTTTGGCAGGGTGATGTTTTGAAACAATGATTCAGCTTGTGTCGCCGAGAATGTACGTGTCGGAGTATATAATTCAGCTAACTTCTTACGGAATTCAGCAAGTACTTTAACAGGATTACTCGTGAAGTTATCCTTGGCCAGTTTGAGTCTGATAGGATTATGTACCCTTTCCGGTCGACGGAGTCTTAATGCCAGGAAGGTATCAGGCTTGTTAGCTTTTGTGTAGATTGTGTGGTTAAATCTCCGAATGGTTTTATCTGCTGATTCTGCTAAAATTAGGTCTAATTCAGTTTTTGTTTTTTCTAGTAAGATCCTATGGGGTTCAGTAGGAGCAGATTGGAATTGGAGGAAGAGGCGATGGTACTCAGCTTCTAATTGTTGGGTTTTAAGTTTTTTATCCCTTTTGAGTTGGGTGGATACGGATATACAGGTCCCTCTAATCGCGGGTTTGTGGGCCTCCCATAATAAGACAGGCGAGATATCAGGTGTGGCATTATGCTGTATATATTCTTTGAGGGCTAGTTGTATATCAAAGCAATAGCATTGATTAGTCAAATGTGCCTCATTTATACACCATGCGCGATCTTTGGATTGGGGGATCAGGGAGGAAACTGTTGTGACTACTGCGCAGTGGTCTGACCAAGTGATTGGGTGTATGTTTGAATGGAGCAGGGTTGGCGAGGATGAAATTGGGATAAAGATGTGATCAATCCTTGAAAAGGATTTATGTGGGTAAGAGTAGAAAGTATAGTTTTTCTTAGCAGGATTGCATTCTCTCCAAGTATCCAATAGGGAGGCTTGTTGGAAAAGTTTGCAAAATGTTATAGAAGAGGAGTAATGTTCAGAGGCTCAGAGGCATAGGGAGACTTATCAAGGTGTGGGTGTTGTACTTGGTTGGAATCGCCACATAGGAAAAGGGTACCTTTGCAGTGTGCTCGTATCACTTGTAAGAGATGGGAGAAGAAGGGGTTGGGATTAGTATTGGGGGCATAATAGGAGACAACAGTAGTTGTCATGTCTTGCACATGCCCAACTAAGATAATGTAGCGACCTTCAGGGTCTTTGATTTCATTAGTTAAGATAAATGGAAGGGTGCGGTGGAATGCGACAAGAACACCCCGTTGCTTAGTGGCTGCAGAGGCAGTGAACACTTGGGGGTATTTGGAGCTAAAATATTTAGGTGTTGCTTGAGTGGAAAAGTGAGTTTCTTGCAGGGCTATTATACCAGCCTTCAGGGATGCAAAAGTACGGAAGGCCTTAACCCTTTTGTTAGGAGAGTTAAGTCCCTTTACATTAAGGGAAAGTATATTCAAGGGGGCCATTTAAGCACTTTGGGAAAAAGATTATTGGGAAGATATTTGTGGTTCATGCGGTCCCCTCGACCTAGTGAGGAACAAGCAGGAGAAGAAAAGTAGAGGGAAAAGTGAAGAAAGGGAGGAAAAGAGGAAACAGTGGATAGGTTTTGCAGGAGAAGTAAGTAAGTGTAATAACACTTGGTGCGTTGGACTTAGCCCAACAAGTAGATGCCCGCACCCCCAAACCAGCCGGCTGGGAAGGAAGCGCGTGCATCTTACAGGGGGGAAGCAGTGACAGTTCCCCACCGCAGACTGAGAAAAAATATAAACACTATAAATCTCAAACAGTCCAAACAGTTTGTGTCAAAGAATTATTAATGTACCAAATTGTGACATATAAATACTAGACTCACCTAGTGGGATAACTCAGTGCCATAAAATCAGAGAGAAAAAAAAAAAAAAAAGTAGAAACATAGGAAGGGGTAAGGAAAGGGAGGGGAGGGAAAGGAGGAAAAAAAAAAGGGGGAAAAAAAATGGGGTAAGCGGGGAAGGTCAGGCAAGAAGGGAGGGGGGAAAAAAAAGGGGGAGGGATAAGGGCAGGGAAGCAGGGGAAGGAAAAAAGGGAGGGGATGGATGGAGTTGGAAAGAGAGAGACAGATGGCACAGTTAAGATAAAGATTACCAGTGAGTTTTCAAACATGTAAAGGAGGTCATCATATCAATATTCTTTACATTCCGGTAACTAGTACCTCCCGAATCCCAACTAAAGGTTAAGGGAGAAAACGAGTAATGATAAAACTACAACATAACATTTAAAAGTTAGCAATCTCAGAGCCTTAGATTGCTGTTAAGGGTATGTGTAAACCAAACAAAAATAAAAAAAAGGGGAGAGAACAAGAATGAATGGAACCCAGGGCCGATCCTAGGGTCACAGACGCCTGGGTGCAGAAATATTTCTGGCGCCCCCACATGGGCGTGGTCATCTTACTAACTCCTCCCCTCCCCTAAGCAGTCTTTGTTACCCTGGGATCCTCCCACAATCTCTTAACAATAAGCAAATACAGGAAGAGAAGCAGAGTACTCTAATGGGACCTGGAGGAGGGGTCTCTCTGATGGACACAGAGAGGGCCACTGTTAGAAAGAGCCCCCACCAGGCCCCATTAGAGACTACAATGGGGTCCTGGAGGTGGGTTGATCTAACAGAGGCCCTCTCTGTGACCATTGGAGAGTCTCTGATAGAAAGAGTCCCCTCCTGAGAGATTACAATAGAGTGTCACTGAACAATAGTACAAATAAACAACATTATATTAATATTTGATGCCGAGGCTCAGCCCTAGAAGACTTCACTTACCTTAATGTATACTGGGGCTGGCTGCGGATCCTCCTGGGGCTGGCTGCGAGTCCTGGGGCCTGGCTTCTGGGGCTGGGCTGCTGGTCTAGGGCCTGGCTTCTGGGGCTGGGCTGCTGGTCTAGGGCCTGGCTTCTGGGGCTGGGCTGCTGGTCCTGGGGCCTGGCTTCTGGGGCTGGGCTGCTGGTCCTGGGGCCTGGCTGCTGAGGCCTGGAATCTGACTGGTCTCATTTCTTTAGGCAGTCCTTTGCCCAGTTCAACTTCAGAGCCCTTCAACTAAAGATCTTGTCCAGATAAGCTAGCTTACTGTTTTCCTGGACAGGGAACTTTGTCTCACCCCTGTTGTGGTTGCTGCAATCTCCAGTGTTAATCCTGAGCAGGTTATTCCTACCTCACAATAATGCAGTTCTCACCACAGAAGTAAGTCTCTGCGGCTGGAAAGGCATTCTGAGCCAGTAGAGGGCCATTGGACACAGGACAAATTCAGACTGCCTGACAGCTTGCCTAAATAAGAGCCAAAGGGCTTTCACTGATGCACCGAGCCCATCACTTGTATGGTTATCCAGCAAAACATCAGTCTGATATTGTCACTGTGGTGGTGTACAGTAATAGTGCCCCATCTTTGCAATCAATGGAAGGAACAGTGCCCCGTCATTGGCATCAGTGGGAGGAATACTGTCCCATTATTGGTATCAGTGGGAGGAATAGTGCCCCATTATTGGTGTCAGTGGGAGGAATACTGTCCCATTATTGGTATCAGTGGGAGGAATAGTGCCCCATTATTGGTATCAGTGGGAGGAATAGTGCCCCATCATTGGTGTCAGTGGGAGGAATAGTTTCCTATCGTTTTGTATCAATAGAAGAAATAGTGCCCCATCTGTGGGTGTCAGTGAACGGACTAGTGCCCCATTGTCGGTGTCGGTAGCAGGAACTATGCCCCACTGTTGCTGATAGTGGGAGAAAAAATGCCCAAGGGCCGGAAAAAAAGCAAGCAAAGGGCCACAGTTTGGATACCACTGCTCTAGAAGAAACAGCTGAGCCACATACACATTGTAAAGACTTACTGTACTCAGGGCTGTATCTTGCTCCCGGTCTTCTGCTGTGTGGAAAGCCTCTTTTTTCTGATGCCATGACCAGTGACATAGCGTGGGTTGTCAGTGCCCGGGGCAAGGCGCGTAATTTGCTCTCCCTAACCTGCGGACTTTTAGCACTCCCCGAGTCCCTTCCTACAATAGTACTGACCAGCCTGATTCCAACACTGACCACTACACTAACCTACCTAATTCCTATACTGGCCACTACACAGAGTCACTGACCTACCTTGTCCACTACCCTGACCTACCTGATTCCTATACTGACCACTACAATGACCTACCTGATTCCAAAACTGACCTGATTCCTACACCGACCACTACACTGACCTACCTGTCCACTGCACTAACCTACCTGACCACTACACTAACCTACCTGATTCCTATAGTGGCCACTACACTGAGTCACTGACCTACCTGTCCACTACCCTGACCTACCTGATTCCTACACTGCCCCTTACTCTGACCTACCTGATTCCTATACTGACCACTACAATGACCTATCTGATTCCAACACTGACCTGATTCCTACACCGACCACTACACTGACCTACCTGTCCACTGCACTGACCTACCTGACCACTACACTAACCTACCTGATTCCTATACTGGCCACCACACTGAGTCACTGACCTACCTGTCCACTACCCTATTCCTACACGGACCCTTACAGTGACCTACCTGATTCCTATACTGACCACTCCACTAACCTACCTACCATATTCCTATACTGACCACTACACAGAGTGACCACCTGCTTTTCTTCCGACTGCTCTGCGGCCTCTGCCACACTGCCAGACTGGCTGCCACAATGGGGAAATGGATCTGGTCCAGAGAAGAGGAGGAGGAGGAGGAGAAGACAGCGGCTGCTCACAATGAAGTGGAGACGGGACTCCAGGAGCAACCCTGCTGCCGCACATAACCCCATTCGCCCAGTCGCCAGTGTGTGTCACGCTTTGTCCTCCTAATTTCTATTTCCTGTTTCCTGAGACCCAAGCTCAGTCTCAGGCTGGGCGGCCAGAGCGCAGGGACACATAAAATAGAATTTAGGAGGACGGAGCCGAGAGTGACACACAGTGGCGCGGAATTTCGCCCCCCAAATGTTGCGCCTGGGGCCACGGCCCCCTCACGCTATGCCATTGGCCATAACAGAGGAAACACTGCACTTATTCTCACAATGCAGCTGTGCAGACTAGAGGGGAGAAGAGAGCAGGGTGCCTGCAGTGTGCTCACTCTGTTCCTGCATGTCTGATCCCTCTGCCTGTCCTGCCTGCCGAAGTCAGTCATTTGCAGAATGCACTTTAAAACACGAGGAAACGCTGGCCATTTCTGGATTGAGGTACCTCCCCCACCTGCAAAACTGCCCGCCCCCTCCTCCGTTGTTATGGGATAGGATAGGATAGGATTGGAGCGCTGCTGGGAGAGCAAGGCTGTCACTGGGCTTGGAGACAGAGGAATCGAGCTCCTGCGTTAACAAGTGTCAGCTGTGAGTAGCAAGCACAGGGCTGTCACTGGCGGATTGATATAGCCTTCCGTGACTGTCAAGATCACTGCACGGCGCGGCGCCCGAAAGTGAACAAAGAGTCCGCTTGTCTTTGGACAGTTTTTTTTTAATTGCTGGAGATCGCGGCGGCCACTCTCTGCCTCCGCCCACCCCTTCAGGCTCCAGACCTAGAAGTTGCCAAGTACAGAAGCCAAAGCAGCCTGGGCTGTCCCCCCCCTTATTGGCGCCCCTCCCTCTGCCTCAGCTGCAAGCGCTGGGGTGCGGTGCACCCCGTGCACCCCGCCTAGGATCGTCCCTGATGGAACCCATCAAAAAGGATGTATCCAAAATATTTGCCCCCAAAAAAAGAAAACAATAAAAAGAATAAAAGAGTAAAGGGGGGGGTATTCGGTGCATCTCATTTTGGGAGGAGTTCATACAGGTGTAATAACGCCTGTACACTGTATCAGGGTGAAACCACTTCAGTTTCTGGTCCAAATAATAATAATCAGATGACCAAAAAGTTTCTTGTGGTGTTAAAGATGATCCGTGGTTAAACAAAATTCAATCAGCGAGATGTGTGAGCTTTTGGATCAAACAGACTTGCTTGGCGTTATGGGGTTCCCTTACGGATCGAAGAGGGGCCTTGCTGATTCTGCTTTGGTGTGGTGGTATAAGGGTGGTATGTTGAGCGTGCTGGCGTACGCAGCAGTGCAGTCTCAGTGTCAGGGAAATAGGCTAGCAAACCAGCACAGGCAAGGCCGCGCTAACGCACATCAAAGCACACGGGTGTGCAATGTTTCTACTAGGCGGACGCCTGGTGCCACATTCGGACGAATGCGCGTGCGTAGCAACGTCGCGATGTTACGAACGCACGAACGGAACGGTGTGCGTACGACGTGATACTACGCCTTGTCTATTTAAACGTCCCACTGATAGTGCCACATTGCTGGATTATCGTCAGCTCTTCCTGTGTTCCTGTGATTGTGTTTCCTGTTGCCCTGACTTCCTGTTGTCCTGACTTCCTGTTGTCCTGACTTCCTGTGTACCGACCTGGCTTGTTATCGACTCCTCTGGATCTCCTGGCTTATTCAACCGGCTTGCTTCTGACTCTCCCTGCCTGCTTCCTGCATCTGACCCCGGCTTGGCTAAACGGACTCCGCATTCCTCTGTCTCCTGTACCTGGACTTGTTGCTTTGATTCTCGGACTGCTTACTGTGTTTGACCCCCTGGCCTGGCTTCTGATTTTCCTATTGGACTTCCATTGGTCCCCTCCTCGGACCCTAAGCACGTTGCCTCTACGGACTTTCTCTATCAAGCCATCAACACCGGCTCCTACTTCCAGGCAACCCGTGCTTCTGTGAGCACCACATCCCTGTACCATATTCAGGGTTGTGCTGCACTCGGCCGCAAGGGGAGCCCTCTCAGCAACTCGGTCTCCTACCAAGGTCCTGACAGTATAATCCAGCCATGTCAGAGACCGACGGAGGTGACTCCCCGATGAAGGCCATTCTCCAGCAAATCACGGCCCTTACTCCAGTCATTCAGAAGCTTCAGGAGGAATACTTCCGGTTGGAGGAACATCTGCAGCACCTACCTGAGTCATCCTCCTCCTCGGTTCAAGGTCCACCTCCAGCGGCAGCTGCTGGGATCATGGTCCCTCCAGAACCACGTGTCCCAACGCCAGAATATTTCCGTGGCGATCGAAGAAAATTTAGATCTTTTAAAAACTCCTGCTACTTATACTTCGACTTGCAACCACAGACTTTTTTCAGTGAAACAGTCAAGGTGGGGTTCACTATCTCCCTATTACGTGGTGAGCCACAGACCTGGGCCCATGGCCTGTTGGAACAAAGCAGCCCCTCCATCAACACTATGGATCAGTTCTTTGAAGTCATGGCTCGGTTATATGATGATCCCCTACGGGTAGCCACTGCCGAAGCAACTCTACATTCCCTCCGTCAGGGTCAGCGCCCTGCGGAGGACTATACAGTGGAGTTCCGCACATGGTCCATGGATTCTGGTTGGAATGAGGCAGCATTAAAATACCAATATCGAATGGGGTTATCAGAGGCCCTCAAGGATGAGTTAGCCAGGCTACAGAGTCCGGCCACACTTGAAGATCTCATCCAGTTAACTATTCAGCTTGACAGACGTTTACGGGAACGTCAGGGTGAACGTGACCAGGCCTCTTGCTCCACTCGAAACCTGCCCCAAGTTCAGTCTGCATCAGCTCCCTTACAAGTCGGCATGTTCCATCCAGCATTAACTCCTGGGGTGAGACTTTATCGCCGGCAGGCGAGACTTTGCTTCTACTGTGGGGAATCAGGACATTTCATAGATTACTGCCCCATAAGACCAAGGAAACCGACCCTCCGTACTCATCTTCAAGTATCCAGGTCTTCCTCTGCCCATATCTCACTTCCTGTTACATTGCTAGTGGCAGGTAAGGAGATCCACCTCCAAGCAATACTGGATTCCGGGGCGTGTAGTTGCTTCTTGGACTTGGCCTTGGCTAAAGATCTAGCTATTCCGTTGAACTATAAGGAACAGAGACTAACAGTTCATCTGGCTGACGGCTCCTTGCCAAGATCGGGTCATGTCACCCAGGAAACCGTACCTATTCTTACCACTACCAATTCTGGTCATCAGGAATTTCTCAGATTTGATGTCTTAAGTTCCCCTATGTTCCCGGTCATCCTGGGAATCCCATGGCTACAAGCACACAATCCTCAGATTGATTGGTCCAAGAAGGAGGTACTCCTTACATCTCCCTATTGCCAACAACATTGTTTGACCCCCGAATTCCAGGACTTTTCCAGTTGCCTGACTGTACAATCCACACCGAGTCCGGATCCTAATGTACCAGCAGCTTACCTGGAATTTCTTGATGTCTTCGATAAAAAGAAAGCAGACACTTTACCGCCACACCGTCCTTACGACTGCCCCATAGAGTTACTACCAGGAGCTACTATTCCTTTTGGTCGTATATTCCCCCTCTCCGAGATTGAGCTTGAGACCTTGAGACAATATATTGATGAGAATCTTGAAAAAGGTTTTATCCGTCCTTCTTCTTCCCCTGCCGGTGCCGGAATCTTCTTCGTTGAAAAGAAGGACAAGACACTGAGACCATGTGTGGACTACAGGGAGTTAAACAAAATTACCCTTAAGAACCGCTACCCACTCCCGCTCATCCCTGAGCTTTTCCAAAGGTTCCGCACAGCACACATCTTTACCAAACTCGACCTCCGTGGTGCCTATAATCTCGTCCGCATCCGAGAGGGGGACGAGTGGAAAACGGCTTTCAGAACAAGATTTGGACATTTTGAGTACCTAGTCATGCCGTTTGGGTTGTGCAATGCCCCGGCGACCTTTCAGCATTTCATAAATGACATCTTCCGGGAACATTTAGATCATTTTGTTGTTGTCTACCTTGACGACATTCTTATTTTTTCTGCCACTCTGGAACTCCATAGAATACACGTGAAGAAGGTACTAAGCATCCTCAGAACCCATGGGTTATTCGTCAAATCTGAAAAGTGCGATTTCGAAAAAACTTCAATTCAATTCCTGGGTCTTATCATCACCACAGGTGGAATCACCATGGATCCTCACAAAGTAAAGTCCATCCTTGATTGGCCGGCCCCTTCTGACAAGAAGGGTGTACAGAGATTCATTGGCTTCGCCAACTTCTACAGAAGGTTTATAAAGAATTTCTCCACCATTGTAGCACCTATTACTCAGACAACCCGCCAACATACCAAGTTTAAGTGGTCAGCAGCGGCACAGTCCGCCTTCGATCAGCTTAAGATCTTCTTCACTTCTGCCCCAATTCTGCAACACCCTGACCCTGCTCTACCCTACGTCCTGGAAGTCGACGCCTCAGAAGTCGCCACAGGGGCGATTCTATCTCAGCGTCAGGGTCCCAAAGCACTGCTGCATCCCGTGGCCTTTTCCTCACGGAAAATGAGCCCTCCTGAGAGGAATTACGATGTGGGGGATCGGGAACTTTTGGCAATCAAGACAGCTCTCGAGGAATGGAGGTATCTCCTGGAAGGTGCCACTCATCCCATCCTGATTTTTACGGACCACAAGAACTTAGAATATCTCCGTACGGCCAAACGCCTAAGACCCCGACAGGCTCGATGGGCACTATTTTTCTCTCGGTTTAATTTTCACTTAACCTATCGCCCAGGGTCGAAGAATGGAAAGGCGGACGCCTTATCCCGGATGTTTCCGGACACTCCTGAAGAAATTGCACCTAGTACAATTTTGTCTCCCCAAAACTTCCTACTGATCCAACCTGACCTAAGATCCTCTATTGAGCAGGCCTCTAGTCAGTGTACTGAAGCGGAAGTCTCCTCCCTGAGAAGCCAAGAGGGACTCCTATGGCACCAAGATAAGATTTTCGTTCCCCAGCAAGCCAGATTACAAGTATTGAAGACCTTTCATGACCATCAGTTAGCTGGTCATTTTGGGGTTCGAAAAACAACTGAGCTAGTTCAGCGGTCCCTATGGTGGCCCACTTTGAAACTTGATTGTAAAACCTACGTCAGCTCCTGCATCATCTGCCAATGGAACAAAGGATCCAACGCCAGGTCTTGGGGTTTGTTAAGACCATTGCCAGTCCCAGAACAACCATGGAGGAAGATTTCCATGGACTTTATCGTGGATTTACCCCCCTCAGAAGAATTTACTACCATCTTGGTGGTAGTAGACCGCCTGTCCAAAATGGCGCATTTTTTACCTATGAAAGGTACCCCCTCTGCCATAGATACAGCAAAAATCTTTATTAAGGAAATTGTTCGACTACACGGATTACCAAATAACATCGTATCAGACAGAGGGGTACAATTTACTTCTAGGTTTTGGAGAAACCTCTGCAAATTACTTTCTATTGAAATGTGTTTGTCCACAGCTTACCACCCACAGAGTAACGGTCAGACCGAAAGGACCAACCAAACGCTGGAACAGTATCTGCGGTGCTTCTGTTCCTTTTCTCAGGACGACTGGATTCAACTATTACCTTGTGCAGAATTTGCTTATAATAACTCAGTACACACTTCTACCAACCAATCACCCTTCTGGGCGAATTACGGCTTCCACCCCTCATTCCTACCCAACGTCATTCCGGAATCTTCAGTACCGGCGGTTCAGGCCAGAGTGGATTTCATCCATACTAATTATCAGACACTCCAGGATACCATGAAGAAGGCCCAAGAAGAATATAAGAAGCAGTACGATAGGAAGAGAAGAGCGAGCCCTACCTTTAAGATAGGGGACAAGGTCTGGCTCTCATCTATAAATCTCAAGCTACCATGCCCATCTCGGAAATTGGGACCCAAGTTCCTGGGTCCTTTCGAGATCAAACGCGAAATCAACCCTGTAGCCTTTGAACTCACTTTACCCGAATCTTTCAAGATCCATCCTGTTTTTCATGTGTCACTTCTTAAACATGTTGTTTCTAGTCCTTTTCCAGGGAGAGAAGAAGTGCCCCCACCTCCGGTCCAGGTTGGAGATGAAGCAGAATTTGAAGTTGAATCTATCCTTGACTGTCGTCGGAGAGGTAGGACAATTCAATTTCTAGTCAAGTGGAAGGGGTATTCTGCAGAAGAGAATTCTTGGGAGCCCGCAAGTTATGTACACGCTCCTAGGCTAATTCAGAGATTTCGCAGTAGGTACCCCGAAAAATGGGCACGTTTAGGCATCCGGAGGCTGCCCCTTGGGGGGGGGCACTGTCAGGGAAATAGGCTAGCAAACCAGCACAGGCAAGGCCGCGCTAACGCACATCAAAGCACACGGGTGTGCAATGTTTCTACTAGGCGGACGCCTGGTGCCACATTCGGACGAATGCGCGTGCGTAGCAACGTCGCGATGTTACGAACGCACGAACGGAACGGTGTGCGTACGACGTGATACTACGCCTTGTCTATTTAAACGTCCCACTGATAGTGCCACATTGCTGGATTATCGTCAGCTCTTCCTGTGTTCCTGTGATTGTGTTTCCTGTTGCCCTGACTTCCTGTTGTCCTGACTTCCTGTTGTCCTGACTTCCTGTGTACCGACCTGGCTTGTTATCGACTCCTCTGGATCTCCTGGCTTATTCAACCGGCTTGCTTCTGACTCTCCCTGCCTGCTTCCTGCATCTGACCCCGGCTTGGCTAAACGGACTCCGCATTCCTCTGTCTCCTGTACCTGGACTTGTTGCTTTGATTCTCGGACTGCTTACTGTGTTTGACCCCCTGGCCTGGCTTCTGATTTTCCTATTGGACTTCCATTGGTCCCCTCCTCGGACCCTAAGCACGTTGCCTCTACGGACTTTCTCTATCAAGCCATCAACACCGGCTCCTACTTCCAGGCAACCCGTGCTTCTGTGAGCACCACATCCCTGTACCATATTCAGGGTTGTGCTGCACTCGGCCGCAAGGGGAGCCCTCTCAGCAACTCGGTCTCCTACCAAGGTCCTGACACTCAGATTGGTGTAGTGCAGGGGACAGATGAAGCGATTCAAGAAGGCGTTGCAGCGATTCTGGAGAAGTGGAGGAATGTTGCTGCCCCTGATATGTAAATTGAAGGGAGAAAGGGATGCGCCAGGTATATTTCATCTGATGCTGTATCAGAATTTGCAATTGTGGCTTCATAGCACGTCGTTTAGCTATGGTAAGGGGTGCCAGATCAGAGAAAAGTTGGTAATTGTGATCTTGGAACTGGAGAGCGTCTTTGTTACGGGCAGCTGTAAGAAGTTGCTCCTTTGTGCGGAAAAAGTGTAGTTTGATTATTATATCACGCGGGGGGCCGTCTTGCTGGCGATGAGTGAGCGCTCTGTGGATTCTATCAAATTCCAGGCGTTCAATGGGTATGGAGGGGCAGAGTTCTTGAAAGAGTGCTGTAGTAAAAGATTGTATGTCATTGATCACTTCAGGGATACCTCTGAGGCGTAAGTTGGACCTGCGTGAACGATTTTCCGCATCCTCCAGGCGTGATAGTAATGTGGCGTTTTCCTCACGGAGGGCCGCCTGTTCTTGGACATGCTCTTGAATAGTGAGCTCTATGTCATCTACCCTTGTTTCTAAGTCTGCTGTACGCTGTCCTAGCTCCCTTATCTCACGTGACAGTCTATTGGTGATTTGATCAGATGTAACTTTCAGGGCCTTGTTAAGCATCTTTTCCATATGTTTCAGGAAGTCAGGCTGTGACATACCTGGTTGTGAAGGAGCAGGGGAGCCGCTGTATGCAGGGTGTGTATCCTCATCTTCCTCACTGTCCGCTCGGTCAGATCCGGCTGGAGATGCAGCGTGTTGTGCAGCGAGAGCCTTCGCTGCCATCTTGGACGAGGCGCGGGCCAGGGCCTCCTTGATCGGTTTGGGCTTGCTTTTACCCCTGTGTCCCGTTAAAACCATCCCGGTTGTAGCTCGGGATTAGCGGGAGTGGATCGCTTGAACTCTGGATCGATTAGACGGTCCGAGAGCGGAGTAAAGTCTCGAGTCTGCGGCGGGGAGTGCGGAGCTCTAAGAGGAAGCGTCCTCCATGTTAAGCCTTGCGCATGCGCCCTCAACCTGCCTAGTCTTTTAATGACGTGGTCTGGGACCCCGTGGCGGGATGCTGCTGAGGCCGCTCCAATACGAAAGGAGTGGCCAGAGTACTGACTAGGGTTAAGGTGAAGGTTGCTGAGAAGTATCCTTATGTGTTTCACAAACTGACAGGCACTTAAAGGTTTGACTGGAAACGGTAGAAGGGGACTGGAGTCCGGTTATTCAGGCAGGAGTGACAGAAGATGATTAAGTACGGTGACTGGACACCAGTCATTATTGGTTTTGTAAAGGTTAATGCCCAATACAGAGCCTGCCTGCTGGGTTTTAGAAACCTCGAGGTGGAGGACGAAGTGGTCTTGGTATTGAACCAAGTACCATCTGCGTAGTACTTGGCCTGCGGGGTTGTTACAGGTAAACTCGCCAGGTCGCAAGAACCCGTAGTAGGCCAAGTATATGGCTGCTTGTAGGACCGTACTGGAGAGAAGACCGAATAGAGAAGTATTCAGGATGGCCGACATATTCCTAAAGATGGGCCCCGTAATGAGTAAACGTTTGGTACTGACCACCGGTTGGTGTTTCTGAGTGCCACGTAGGATGGCTCAAATAGCGTGGGACGAAAACAGTGAAGACTTTGCAGGGTCTTGAAGAGTCAAGAAATGTTGTATGCCGGCTAGGCTAGACGAATAGTATTATGGGATAAGGCCAGCTGAGTGTGGCAATATGAAATGAAGGCCAGTACTTGCTTGACATCCGTTGTTCCCTCGAAGCAGGGTGCCAGGAATTTATTGAACACCCTCCAAGCTGTCTGGTAGGCTTTGAGTGTGTTATGGGACAGTGAGTGATTGATGAGCTGCGTTGCTCCTTGTAATAGTTGAACTAGTCCAGGGTCAGCTGAGATCAAATGGGGATAGGGGCCGACACTGGGTCGGCTCCGAGAACCTGTTTGAAAAAGGAAGCGTAATTAAAACGTGACAGTGCGTCTGCAGCTAGATTGTATTTGCCTGGCATATATGAGCAGTGGATATTAAACTGATGTTGCAAAGACAGTTGTACCAATCTGCGCAGGAAGGACATGACTGCTAGGGACTTGGACCTGCCTTTGTTGATAATGTCTGCTGTGGCCTGATTGTCGGTGGTGAAGACCACAGTTTGCCCTGTCCAATGATGACCCCAGAGCTCTGCGGCTGCCACTATGGGATAGAGCTCGAAGAGGGAGGATGTTCAGGTGAAGCCGGGTATCAACAGTATCTGCGGAGGCCAGGGTCCCGAAAACCATTGGTGGCCAAAAATTGCCGTGAAGCCTGTAAAAGCTGCAGCATCTGTCACCACCTGGGGTGAACGGGACGAAACTGCAGGTATAAATAGGGATATACCATTCCAGGCGGAAAGGAATTCCTCCCACATAGATAAGTCCGCTATTGCTGCGGTATCTAGATTTAGGATCTGATCGGGTCTTGTGTTTGTGACAGAAATACCAGCAGACGTGACACGAAGGTGCGACCTTGTAGAATAATTCGCATGGCGAAATTAAGCATTCCCAGGAGAGATTGCAGCTGCTTTTTAGTACACCCCCTAGTGTGGGTGAACTCTTGGAGGATCACCCTAATGCGGGTTAGTTTGTCGAGGGGGAGACTGGCCTGCATGGTGCCGGTGTCTAAATTGACCCCAAGAAAGGTGATGTTGTGTGCTGGACTGTCGACTTTATGCTCAGCGATGGGAACATTGAGATTTCCAAATATGACTCTGAGTTTGCCGAGGTCTCCTGGGGGCATACTGGGTGGTTCTATTAGTAAGAAGTCGTCGAAGTAATGGACACTGAGCTTTGTGCAAGAGTATCCAGGCGAGGGACTGAGCGAATGTGTCGAAGAGCCAAGGGCTACTCTTTGAACCGAAAGTCAATTTTGTTGCAAAATAGTATGCCTCCTTCCACTTGATGCCATGCCAGCACCAAAGGGATGGGTGGATAGGCAGGAGCTTGAAGGCGTCCGAGATGTCGGCTTTGGAGAGCCAGGCGCCTGTACCTGCTTTGATGATCGCTTGGATTGCCATGTCCACGGAGGAATATTTTAGGGAGAACTCTTCAGAGGGGATTAGGGAATTGAGACTGGGGATGTGGGAAGAATGAGGCGCAGACAGGTCATACACCAAACGTAGTTTATTTGAGAACTTGCCCTTCACAAGCTCAATAGGGCTGACTCTCCAAATACTGAAAGGGGGCTGAGTGAAGGGGCCTATAATGAACTCTCGATCTATTTCTGTCTGTAAGAGCTGGTCTATGGCCTGCTCGTCAGTGGCCGCTGAGCGGAGATTCCTACCTTCATAGGTAGTATAGGGCAGTGAAATGAGGCCAGTGTAAAACCCTTCTAAAAAACCCTGGATAAGGTAGGTGGCAAGGGAGGGGGTGGGATGTGAGGTGAGGTAGAGCCCTAGCCACAAGACGTTGACTCGGCTTAGTCATGCCCTCTTCTGTTGCTTGACTTCGCACAGGCTTCTTGGATGCGCTCTTTGGCATAAGGTGCAGATGTGGAGCAGGCGGCAGGACCCGTAGTTATAATCGTTGCAGATGGCTGCCCCTCCCACGGTTCGGACTGGGCGTGTCATGAAGATCCTGCCAATAATCAGCGATCCAGACGCAGGGGGACTCGGCCGCGGGTTCCACTGCGCATGCGCACGCGTTCACGGGTGCTGTCACGCACGGGCACGCGCGCGCGCACTCCCGCTAGTGCCAGGCGGGCTATTTAAACCGGCCTGTCACACTCCATCCCCGCTGTCTGCTCTACAGCGTTCCGTGGGCCTTAACCTGATCTGACCTGTGTACTCTGCTATCTGACCGGGCTTCCTGTTAGACCATCCTGCTATCCGCCTGCACCAGACCCTCTTGGCTTGCCTGACCATCCCTCTGTGTTGTCCCTGGTACCTCTGCTGATCGACCGATACCGACCTCTGGCTTGTTTGACCACCCTTCAGTCTGACACCTGTATCCAGCTTTCCAGTCTACTACCTGCTGCCTTGTTCCTGGTTCCAGTCCAGCGTTCCAGTCTACTACCTGCTGCCTTGTTCCTGGTTCCAGTCCAGCATTCCAGTCTACTACCTGCTGCTTGTTCCTGGTTCCAGTCCAGCGTTCCAGTCTACTACCTGCTGCCTTGTTCCTGGTTCCAGTCCAGCGTTCCAGGCTACTACCTGCTGCCTTGTTCCAGGTTCCAGTCCAGTGCTCCAGGCTACTACCTGCTGCCTTGTTCCAGGTTCCAGTCCAGTGTTCCAGGCTACTACCTGCTGCTTGTTCCAGGTTCCAGTCCAGCGTTCCAGGCTACTACCTGCTGCTTTGTTCCTGGTTCCAGTCCTGCTTACTTACCTGCTTACTTACCTGCTTCCTTATCTGCTGTGGCTCCGGGACCTCTCTGCGATTCAGCGTCCTCTTCAGCTTCTGGACCCAGAGGGTGTCACCACTCCTGAACTTCCGGTGACTGTCGATCCTGCCAGGCACCCATACCACTCCTCACTCCTGGCCTTCTGTCTCCATTCCAGAGGAACAGGAGTGGGAGCTGTAAGGGAGGTCCTTCTCTGCACTTCAGGCTCACAACCCACCAGGTACGTGACAGTAGCAGACAGCCATGTCTGAGCCTGAGCAGGGAACGTCTCCCATGGAGGAACTCTGTGCACACCTGGCAGGATTGACTGAAGCAGTCAAGAATCTGCAGCAAGGATACACCAGGCTGGAGGAACGAGTGTTAACCTTGTCTAATCCCATTGGGGCTCAGGGAGTCCCTTCCGCTTCTGCTCCTTCAATCGGGCCTTCCTCAACAGTGGTGATGCTCCCTCCAGAACCCAAGGTCCCGACGCCTGAACGTTTTTCTGGAAATCGCCTCAAATTCAGAGCTTTCCGCAACTCCTGTGAACTGTTCTTTGCTCTTCAGCCACGTACCTTTTCCCTTGAGGCTACTAAGGTGGGCTACGTAATCTCTCTGCTTTCTGGTGACCCCCAAACTTGGGCCCACCGCCTCTTGGAGCAAAAGGACGTATCCTTGACTAATCTGTCTGCCTTCTTTGACGCACTAGGTCAGCTGTATGATGACCCCCAGCTGTCCGTGACTGCAGAAGCGGCTTTGCACACCCTTCAGCAGGGTCGCAGGGCTGCAGAAGATTATGTGGCGGAATTCAGAAAGTGGAGTGTAGACACGAATTGGAATGATGCGGCTCTCCGCTATCAGTTTCGAATGGGACTTTCTGACTCTCTGAAAGATGAATTGGCCAGGGTGGGTACCCCACAGACTTTGAACGCATTGATCGATCTAACCATCCAGATCGATCGACGTCTAAGAGAACGAAGGACTGAGAGAGCGATGGGAACCTCTCGCCCAACTTGGGTTACCCCTAAAGTTCCCCATCATACATCACCAGCACCACCAATGTCTACTTTTAACCCACCTGAGCCAATGCAATTAGGGGTTCTGCGGCCTTCTCTTACTCAGGAAGAAAGACAACGTCGTCGAGTGAAAAATCTGTGCCTGTATTGTGGGGAACCTGGGCACTATGTCAGGAACTGTCCCCTTAAACTCCGTAAGTGCCTATCTCTGTCCTCTGACTATGCTGTACCTCTGGTTAAGAACACTACTCACCTTGCTCTCTCTCTCCTGTTACAGCTTCCAGGAGAGACCCTGCAAATAGCCGCCATTATTGACTCTGGAGCTTGCAGTTGTTTCATGGACTCTCTTTTTGCTACCCAACACCGGATACCTCTGTTGCCTAAAACCCATGGACTTTCCATTCATCTAGCTGATGGAACAGCCATTAAGTCAGGGCCTGTTACCCAAGAGACTGTTCCAATACCCGTTACCATCTCCAATTCTCATCAAGAACTGTTACGCCTAGATATCATCGCTTCACCTATGTTCCCCATAATCCTCGGCATGCCATGGTTACAGGCCCACAATCCTGACATTAATTGGATCACAGGTGAGGTTACCTTTTCCTCCCCATATTGCCAACAGTCTTGTAGACTTCAGGACACTCAGAAGAATCCTACCTTGCTCTGTTTAAACACAGATCCTAATCTGCACCTTTCCATCTCTTCTGCATATCATGATTTCTTAGATGTATTCAGCAAGCAGGGGGCAGAGGTCTTACCCCCTCACCGGGCCTATGACTGTCCTATCGAATTACTCCCCGGTGCCGAGATACCTTTTGGAAGAATATTTCCTTTAACGGAAGTGGAACAAGGGGTTTTAAAAGAATATATCGATGAGAATCTAAAGAAAGGCTTCATTCGTCCATCCACGTCTCCAGCAGGTGCAGGTATCTTCTTCGTACAAAAGAAAGACAAGACCCTCAGACCATGTGTAGATTACCGTGAGCTGAACAAAATCACTGTAAAGAACCGTTACCCTCTTCCTCTGGTACCAGAGCTGTTCCAAAGACTTGGGACAGCTACCATATTCACTAAGCTTGACCTCCGCGGAGCCTACAATTTGGTTCGTATTAGGGACGGAGACGAATGGAAGACCGCCTTTCGTACCCGTTATGGACATTTTGAATACCTTGTGATGCCGTTTGGGCTGTGCAATGCTCCTGCTACATTCCAGTACTTCATCAATGATGTTTTACGAGACTTTCTAGATCTGTTTGTTATCGTCTATTTAGACGACATACTCATTTTTTCTTGTTCCCTTGAATCCCATCGCAGGCACGTCAGAAGTGTATTGGCCCGGCTTCGACAGCACGGTCTATATGCAAAAGCTGAGAAATGTGAATTTGAACAGGAAAGTATTCCATTTTTGGGGTTAATCATTTCCAGCACGGGCATTAAGATGGACCCCCAAAAGGTCACTGCAGTACTAGACTGGCCAGTCCCAACAGATAAGAAGGGGATCCAGCGAT
The DNA here is from genome assembly GCA_037952925.1 of Lithobates clamitans. Classification (NCBI taxonomy): domain Eukaryota; kingdom Metazoa; phylum Chordata; class Amphibia; order Anura; family Ranidae; genus Lithobates; species Lithobates clamitans. Next base: position 84,587 of record JBBGZY010000310.1, read on the forward strand.
TCGTTGGATTCGCTAATTTCTACTGCAAATTTATTAAGGGGTTTTCAGCCATCATCACACCCATCACACAGCTAACTAAACAGGGTACTCGTTTCCACTGGTCTGCTGAGGCTCAAAAGGGCTTTCGAGACTCTCAAGGGCCTTTTTACCTCTGCTTCCGTACTAAAACATCCAGATTCCCCTCTGCCATTTGTACTAGAGGTGGACGCATCCGAAATTGCGGTAGGGGCAGTGTTGTCCCAAAGACAGGGAACTAAGGCCCTGTTATATCCTGTGGCCTTCTTCTCTCGTAAATTGTCCACGGCAGAGAGAAATTATGATGTAGGTGACAGAGAATTATTGGCTATTAAATCCGCGTTGGAGGAGTGGCGCTATCTGCTAGAGGGTGCCGCTCATCCAGTCTTAATTTTTACAGATCATAAGAACCTGGAGTATCTGAGGTCTGCAAAAAGGTTGAAGCCACGCCAAGCCAGGTGGGCCCTCTTTTTCTCCAGGTTCTCTTTTCATGTCACTTATCGCCCTGGTTCCAAGAATACCAAGCCTGATGCCCTATCCAGGATGTTTCACAAGCCCCAAGAGGTTTCCCCTCCGGACACCATTCTGTCCCCGGGGAATTTTCTTTTGCTTCAGGGAGATTTGCTTTCCCGGATTAAGCAGGCTTCCGCAGAATTGGGGTCTTCCATTAGGCCAGAACTCCAAGTTAAGGATGGGTTATTATGGCACGAGAATAGGATTTTTATACCCGAAGAACTACGTGTTTCAGTACTAGAACTCTGTCATGACCATGCTTTTGCTGGGCATTTTGGAGTGGCTAAAACTACTGATCTGGTACAGCGTACCTTTTGGTGGCCTCAGTTACGTGATGATTGTAGGAGATTTGTTGAATCCTGTACCACCTGTATCAGAAACAAGGGGCACAGGACCAAGGCATGGGGTTTGCTAAAGCCATCACCTGTCCCAGATAGGCCTTGGAAGATGCTTTCTATAGATTTTATTGTGGAATTACCTCCGGCTGGGGGTTTCACCTCAATTTTTGTCATAGTAGACCGGTTGTCGAAGATGGCCCACTTTGTCCCAATGAAGGGCACTCCCTCAGCTACAGAAACGGCACAGGCATTCATTAGAGAAGTCATCAGGCTCCATGGGGTACCAGTTAATATCGTTTCAGATCGGGGGGTACAGTTTACCTCCCGATTCTGGAGGTCTCTATGCAAAACTTTGAAGATTGAACTCTCATTTTCATCTGCTTACCACCCCCAGACTAATGGGCAAACAGAGAGAACAAACCAGACTCTTGAACAATATTTACGCTGTTTTTCTTCATTTGCCCAGGATGATTGGATTTCTGTTCTTCCATTGGCCGAGTTTGCCTACAACAACTCTATTCATTCCGCTATCAAACAAACCCCATTTTTTGCAAATTATGGTTACCACCCTTCTTTTCTGCCTAATTCTCTTCCAGAGTGCACAGTACCCGCAGTTCAGGAGAGGTTGGACTTCTTCACTTCCAACAATCAAGTTTTGCAGGAGACCATGACCAGGACCCAGGAGTATAATAAAGCAACTTTTGATAAAAAGAGACGAGGTGAGCTGTTACTTACACCCAGGGACCAGGTATGGTTATCTACAGTAAATCTCAGGATGGCCTGCCCATCAAAGAAATTGGGTCCCAAGTTCCTTGGCCCATTTCCTGTTAAGCGAAGGATTAATGAGGTGGCATACGAACTTGAACTTCCGGATTCATTAAAAGTGCATCCAGTATTTCATGTGTCTCTACTCAAACCCTCTGTTTCTAACCCATTTCCAGGACGAAGTACGGATCCTCCTAATCCAATTTTGGTGGATGGGGAGGAAGAATTCGAGGTGGAGGCTATCATGGACCATAGGAGAAGAGGCAACCAAAATCAATTTTTGATAAAATGGAGGGGGTTCGGCCCAGAAGAAAATTCCTGGGAACCCGAGGATAATATTCATGCTGAAAATCTTTTACAATCTTTTAAAAGAGCCCATCCGGAGAAATTCCTTCAAAGGGGCATCCGGAGGCTGTCCCTTGGGGGGGGGCAATGTCATGAAGATCCTGCCAATAATCAGCGATCCAGACGCAGGGGGACACGGCCGCGGGTTCCACTGCGCATGCGCACGCGTTCACGGGTGCTGTCACGCACGGGCACGCGCGCGCGCACTCCCGCTAGTGCCAGGCGGGCTATTTAAACCGGCCTGTCACACTCCATCCCCGCTGTCTGCTCTACAGCGTTCCGTGTGCCTTAACCTGATCTGACCTGTGTACTCTGCTATCTGACCGGGCTTCCTGTTAGACCATCCTGCTATCCGCCTGCACCAGACCCTCTTGGCTTGCCTGACCATCCCTCTGTGTTGTCCCTGGTACCTCTGCTGATCGACCGATACCGACCTCTGGCTTGTTTGACCACCCTTCAGTCTGACACCTGTATCCAGCGTTCCAGTCTACTACCTGCTGCCTTGTTCCTGGTTCCAGTCCAGCGTTCCAGTCTACTACCTGCTGCCTTGTTCCTGGTTCCAGTCCAGCATTCCAGTCTACTACCTGCTGCTTGTTCCTGGTTCCAGTCCAGCGTTCCAGTCTACTACCTGCTGCCTTGTTCCTGGTTCTAGTCCAGCTTTCCAGGCTACTACCTGCTGCCTTGTTCCAGGTTCCAGTCCAGTGTTCCAGGCTACTACCTGCTGCCTTGTTCCAGGTTCCAGTCCAGTGTTCCAGGCTACTACCTGCTGCTTGTTCCAGGTTCCTGTCCAGCGTTCCAGGCTACTACCTGCTGCTTTGTTCCTGGTTCCAGTCCTGCTTACTTACCTGCTTACTTACCTGCTTCCTTATCTGCTGTGGCTCCGGGACCTCTCTGCGATTCAGCGTCCTCTTCAGCTTCTGGACCCAGAGGGTGTCACCACTCCTGAACTTCCGGTGACTGTCGATCCTGCCAGGCACCCATACCACTCCTCACTCCTGGCCTTCTGTATCCATTCCAGAGGAACAGGAGTGGGAGCTGTAAGGGAGGTCCTTCTCTGCACTTCAGGCTCACAACCCACCAGGTACGTGACAGTGCGTCCGAATTTGTCCACCTGAGGTGTTTGCGCATGGGCCGACTGACCCTGAAGTGCACCGGAGGTGGAGGGAAATTCGAAGGGGCGTCTGATTGTCACATTGGCGCACCAGGTGGCGGTGTGAGTGGAGGACTGGCAAATTGCACACAGTGGTGAGCGCAAGCCGGCAAAGTAGCGACAGAACTACTACGGTATGGAGGTATAAGTCCAGCTCTTCCCTCCTGCTGGGGGCAGCTGAACATAGGACATCCCCCAGCATGCCAAAGGCCATTGTGAATTCTGGGACAGATAATTTCCAATTGCGTCTGGGGTCTTTGGCCTTAAGGACCACCGACACGTCACCCCAGGTATAGGCCTTATTTTCCGCCAGATCATGGACAGAAATGAGGAGAGAGGCAAGGTTGACGTCCCTGCCGTCCAGAATGTCTGATACTGGCCGGAACCAAATGGGAGGGGTAGACAATGGGGCTCCACCCTGTGGTACCTGCAGGAAGGGGTGTAAAACTTGGGTTGCGGTCTGGTCGGCCGAGCCTCCAGGAGAGCCACTCTAGTTTGTACGTCCGTGATCGAGGAAGACAGGGACGCTACCATAGTGTGGAGTTGTGAGATGGCAGAGGATATTGACTGGAGAGACGGGGGTGACATGAATTTTAAGTTTGCTTCCTTTCCCTAAAGCCATACTTACCCAGCTTATGCTCCTTTTTTTTTTTTTTTTTTACCTGGGGGGCTATTGTCCAACCTGGTGCAGGATGGACCTACTGAACTTTGACTGACCTGGAGGAAAATGAAAGCTGACAACTCGTGAAGGGTTTGCTAACTAATCTTAAAGTAGTACTTGTATGGTGATTTAAACGACAGGTGCATGGAATGAAACAACTAAGTGAAATGTAAATGCCTTGATGGTGGCATGAATTGATATGCTGCGACTGCGACAAGCTACGAGTCGAACTGTGGGGTCTGGCATGAAACAAGACCCAGACTGTTGTGGCCTAACGGATTGAATCAATACCTCACGAATGCTTAAGATTCAAATCTTAAGTGCGGTGTAGCAACAACGAAATGAACATAGGTGTGCGCAGCCTCTTGCATTAGGGTGTGCACTCCAAAGCTCAAATACATATGCATATGTATATGTACTGATGGTGTCAGTAGGGCAGTGGACAGTGTAATTTTGTTTATTTTATTTTAAAAAAAATTATTTTCTTTTGTAACATTTTTTTGGGGGATGAAATATCAGTGGTCTAAACAGGGGGGAATATGCACCACACAAGGCGGTTAGGGTGTGCCCAGGCACACCTGGCACACCCTGTGCGCATGCCTATGGAAATAAATGAAATGTTTGCCTTGATCATGAAATTAATGAAATATCTTGCCATGACAGAGGTCTGGCTCGGTCATGCCGCGACTGCGACTGACAACGAACTGGACTCTGGAGCATGTACTGAAATGAGGCAACAGAAAACATTGGTACACACCAGAACAAATCGGTGCATCTTTAGATGCGACTGGATTCGAATCGGAGCGCAGTACGTAACAATGAAATGACTGAAATGTTTTACCCTGACCGAGACACGAATCGATTGTGCCGCCACTGCGTCTGACAATGAACCGAGCTCTGGTACAGGTATAGGATAAGCCAAAACAACCGTAACACGCCGTAACGAATCGGTGCATCTCGGATGCGACTGGATTCGCAACGGTGGTGCGATATGTGGGAGTGAAATGAATGGTATGTAATTCCCATGACAGAGATGCAGATCGGTCGCCAGGCATCTGCGACTAACCACGATCCGGACTGTGGAGCATGTACTGAAATGAGGCCGAGCCCTGGGGCACACCGTAACGAATCGGTGCATCATAGATGCCACTGGATTTGAACCGGAGCGCGGTAAGTGACAGTGGAGTAGTTTGTTTGCCATGACAGAGGCACGAATCGATCATGCCGCTGTTGCGACTGACTACGACTCTGGAGCATGTACCAAAATGTGGCAAATACCTGGGGCACGCCGAGACGAAACGGTGCGTTTTTTAATGCGACTGGATTCGTATCGGAGCGTAATATGTGACGGTGAAATGCTGGCCATGACAGAGATACGAATCGGTGAGTCGTGACGAGCGACTGACAACGAATCTGACTCTGGAGCATGTACTGAAATGAGGCCGTAAGCAACTGGGGCACACCGGAGCGAATCGGCGCATCTTTAGATGCGACTGGATTTTAATCGGAGCACGGTACGTGACTGAAATGAACGAAATGATTTGAAATGGTTTGAAATATTTGAAATGCTTAGAAATGTTTCTGAAATGAGAAATGACTTAGTATCGAACTGACACGAGTCGATAGAAAATTGCAAATTTGTGAATCACAACGATTTGTCTAATGAAGCATGGTAACAATTGTTTAGACATGCCTAAATGAAGCGACGTCTACGTCGTGGTGGTTTACAAACAACGAAAAATAGCTAACATAACGATAGTGCAAGTAGTATGCGTTGCGGTTACGTTGTGAAATTGCGAGTGATTCGTAAGTTTGATATCACGGTTTAGTGACATGATATCTAACAATGCGTGAAACAAAACGTCAGTCGGAACCCTACCTGCGACAGCCGAGCCAGACGCGTAGTACGAAAATACGAATCGGTAACGAGGACCTCGAAACTCTCGAGCACGTAAATTTGCGAATACGGGAACTTACGAAGACAAGAACTCACGGACCCTGGTTTTTGAATAGTCGGCCTAGTGACGTATATCGCGCACAGGAAACCGACAAGTACCACAGGCGAGTGGGCTGGTTAAATACCCCCCGGTCTCCTCCCATAAATTCAGGCCACCATACTGGCCTTCCTATATATATATATATATATATATACTAGACTTACTATGTATGTGTGTATATAAATACACACACACACACACATATATATATTCATATCTGTATATATGTTCCAGCATTGGCTGTGTTGTGTGCAGTTACACACTGTCGCCTGTAGGTGTCGTTGTCACCACAGGCCGGTGTTGAAAAGCAACAGGCTGAAGTGTATTGAGTGCTCTTCTTTCTCAGAGGTAACTCGGGAGAGGTGGTCCACTGCTATGCATTCTGTGCGAGAGTACTTAAGGGGCAGATGCCATTTTTGGTTCTTTTACCTGCTGGCCCTCCTGGCCTAAAGGTATGTGACGGCTTCCTTTCAGTCTCTGAACCATGCTGGCCCGAGGCTGCGTTACTATAAGTGGGCCCAGAGGTCGTCTGGGGCCCGCTGGTTTAGAGGTGGTCCTGTGCTGTCTGACCTGCGGGAAGAAGCCAAGCAATTGAGAAGATCCAGGGGAGGACTCATCTTGGAGAGGACCGTGCGGAAGCCTGGTGCCTCAAGAGGGGCCTGGTGACTCAATTGGAGGATGCATCCTAACCTAACTTACCGCACAGTACTGCGGCAGAGGATCGTACAGCTATTTTGTTTCTCTAAAGTCTGTGGCAGAGACTTTTTGTTCGTGCTCCATTCCGGCTGCTAGGTCAGTGAGAGAGACCTATCCGGGTGGGCAAAGATCTTTGGACTGAAGGTATAATCGTCTCTAAAATCTTCAATCCCTCAATGATCTGAAAAAGGTATTTGAATTTTCCTGCAACTCCCTTTCTAACTCTTCACTGCTACTTCTTTCAAGTTTTTTCATGAAAGCATTGGAAAATTACTAAAGTGACTGGTGCATACATTGTTGGATACAAAGCTCAACATGGACTCTAGGTTCCTGATGTGGTGAAACTACAGGTAAAGGGGTGACGGTAACAACTCAAAATATTTCAGCAGCTCTTCGGGGGTTAGTGCTACATATATATATATATATATATATATATATATATATATATGTGTGTATATATATATATATATATATATATATATATATATATATATATATGTATATATATATATATATGTGTGTATATATATATATATATATATATATATATATATATATATATATATATATATGTGTATATATATATATATATATATATATATATATATATATATATATATATATATATATATCAAATACACTGCCACTAACTATATATGTGTATATATATATATATATATATATATATATATATATATATATATATCTATCAAATACACTGCCACTAACTGAATAACCTGCCTGCATAATCCAACTCAAGCTATCTCTCTGTCCACGCCAACAACACTACACACGGCCGCTCTGTAAACAGACTTATATAGTGTCAGGGTGTCCCCCTGAGCCATGATTGGCCAAAGGCACCCTGCCTTTGGCCAATTATGACTCCCTCAGCAGAGTGCGCTGTGATTGGCCAAAGCATGCAGGTTAGGTGCATGCTTTGGCCGATCATCATACAGCATTGTACTGCGATCTCGCAGTGCATTATGGGGCATTCCATGGCACTCTGACCCAAACATCGAGCTCATATGTGGAGCTTTTAAACTTTTAAACTGGATGGAGTTCTAGTCACTATCAGCATAAATATCCTGTGTGACTTTCATCTTTGTACTATGCAATCATAAAGCTAAGGAGTTCTCAAGTTGTCTAATTCTATAGTTTTTGGGGTATCCTATGCTCCCCCTCTCTATTCCTGCTCATTGTTCCAAAAAAAAACAATAAAAAGAACCCCTAGACCAGTGATGTAGAATCTTGGCACCCCAGATGTTTTGGAGCTACATTTGATGATGCTCAACTACACTGCAGAGTGCATGAGTATCATGGGAAATGTAGTTCCAAAACATCTAGGGTGCCAAGGTTCGCCATCACTGCCCTAGACTGCTTCTTTGAGCCTGAAGAGGAATGAAGAACATGCTGTGTGCCTGGTTGTGAATGCTCTAAGTGGGGAACTAGGAATATATTCAAATGCAGCTTCTACAAGGGTGTGCTACACACAATATAACTAACTTTGGCAGTTAAATGTGCACAGAGATGAATACACCAGTGATAAAAGAAGAGCTTAAGGAAAAATGAGACACAGAGGCTTTTGGGTGCAAATGTGGGGTAGTGGGGGGGCGTCTGATGTGTGTTAAGAAAAAGATTTTAATCAAGTTCACTATAAATAAACAATGCATTTTGGAGACCAAAACACTCTCACAATCACCTGGATTACTCATTTGAGCTCCCGAAAAAACGATGGATGTTATAGCGAACTTGATTGATTTCTTTTTCTGGACTTTATTAGCAGAGTGTGGCTTCTGTTCTCTATCTCAGCATGTTTCTCCAAGGCCCTTCCACAAAAGTCCCAGAAAAATACAGCTACCAGCTAACTCTCATATACAAACCAGGATGATATAGAACACACTGATTAATCCGGTGCTCTTCACTGGTATAACAATACTTATCTTCCACAATAAAAGTGTCTTAGCTGCCAGCTAGAAGGTTTCTAAAGATTGTACACTGAGCTGCATTCCTTTGCACCAGGATGAACTGTGAATCAATGGTCCATATGCAGAAGTTACATCATCCTGGGCTGGCTAATGAAACTGGCTGAAGGCACCAAACCCAGGGGAAGACTGAGTGAAGATGTCAGAGGGATGAAAAGGGATCTTGCAGATGTCACAGACCTGAAGTAGAGGTAAGTGGAGTAGAGGTTAGTTCTGCTTTAACACACCAGAAGCAGGCAAATAAGAGATAATTGTTGGGATTTACTTACACTGTAATGCAATGTTTCTCCAAGTTGTTCCCAAGTGTCACCTACACTTCCTGTTTTATGGATTTGCACACAAGGAGATAAATTGCAATCCTATAGCAGCAACTGCTCCATCCAAGGACAGGTTGGAGAAGTATTTGGTTAGTCAATAGGTAGGTACCATCATCATGAATCTCTGTTAGGATCTTCCACACCTTGGTTTCATTAATGCTACTAGACTCCTTATACTATAGTAGACTTAAAACTGAACTTCAGGCAAATATAAAAGTTAATGCAGCTCTGTAATTATTAATACATAATTAAAAGTATTTTTTTTAATGTAAGCAGTGTAAATACCTAAATGTGACCTGGTATCAGCCTCTTGTAGTTCTTGTTCAGAAGAGCTCAGACTGGAGGAGGGAGAAGCAGAAAAAGAAGCTAATTACTTCAAGTACAAAGAATAAACATGCATAAAGAAGGTGAAAGCAGAGTGACGGAGAGATGAGCTCATCATTGTGCTGCTTCTCCTTTCACTGTCCAATCATCGGCCCAGGGGCAGTTTTATGATGACTTGGGCTCAGAGTTGAATGATGCTGACCATCTGACTGAGGATATCTACAGGTAGAACAAAAGTACTGTGGGGGAAATCTTTGAATTTTGCAGGAAAAAAAAAACAATATTTCATCTTTTATTGGATTATTTATTATTATCTTGTTATTTTTGGCTGGAGTTCTGCCTTAATTTTCATGAGACAATTATGGATTTCTAATATGGCTGCCTGTGCTTCTGCCTAAAATACCTCAACAGTAGCCACACTCGTAGTTCCAGTAACAGTACATGAAGTGAAAAATATATTCCATCTAGTGCTTATCCGAAGCTCCACTGCATTCTGGAAGCACCTCACAATTTATACTCAGCGGTGTCCAATTGTATTATTGAAGTTGAGTTGGCTGTTCTCTCGCCATCTATTCCTGGCCAAAGACAATTCCTTAATTTCATTTCTGCTTATTAAAGTAATATGCGTATCCAAATTTGGCTCTTTAGACGCGTCCCTCCAAATCGATTTCCTGCTTGTTTTAACTATATTTTAACACATTTTATGGTTTATATTGATTCTTCCCTGGCTGAATCATATTTAATGAAATTATATTTGACTCTGTATAAAAAATGTGTTAAATGGCTTGGTGTTTGCCGAGCACAAAGCAAACTTGGCGAAAACAGATTCTGAAAAGACATTCCGTTCTATTTCTCAACAGTCCACTACTACACCTCCCAGTATGCTCAGTACACCACCTGAGTTGAAAAGAATCTGTTGCCCAGAATGGTTCTAAAAACCATCCCACCCATTGTTATTCACTTTAGCCCCGATCCCCCCCTACTGTTTCACTACAAAAAAGAAAGATTTCAATAATTTTTAAGACATTTCTGACTCTCTCTTGCAACCCCCTATGTAGCAGAACTCAGACTGGCTGGCATAGGGAAGGGCAGGACTGGCAAACAATCAGGTGTATGGACAAGAAAGATGCTGATAGGAGGGCAGAGCAGAGGGAAGCAGTTTGCTGCTCCTTCTTTCTTATACTCTCCTCTACTGCTGCTTCTTAAAAAAATGCACTATACACTATATTGCCAAAAGTATTGAGACACCTGCCGCACATGAGCTTTATTGGCATCCCAGTCTTCGTCTGTAGGGTTCAATATTGAGTTGGCCCACCCTTTGCAGCTATAATAGCTTCAACTCTTCTGGGAAGGCTGTCCACAAGGTTTAGGAGTGTGTCTATGGGAATGTTTGACCAGTCTTCCAGAAGCGCATTTGTGAGGTTAGGCACTGATGTGGACGAGAAGGCCTGGCTCACAGTCTCGGCTCTAATTCATCCCAAAGGTGTTCTATCGGGTTGAGGTCAGGACTCTGTGCAGGTCAGTCAAGTTCCTCCACCCCAAACTTGCTCATCCCATGTCTTTATGGACCTTGCTTGTGTGCAGGGAAAGGCAGGCGTCACAATACTTTTGACAATATAGCACATGTTTTTTTTTTTTTGCCTGCAAATGATTAGAACTTCTATCCAGTTCTGAGATATACACAGCTCTGCCACACAGCACAGCCTTGAATGGCAGGGCAAGGGACCTGAATGTTTCTTTGCTGCAGCTCAGTAACACTTACAGGTCTGGTGAATGTATTCCCTGGTTTAGTATGGGGTTCCTCCTACACGCCAAGGACATGCTAGTAGGGTAATGGCCCTTGTCTGTGTATGTGAGATAAGGGCTTTAGATTGTAAACCCTCTGAGGGCAGGGACTGATGCAAATGTAATGGAATTGTACACCCCATTAACACCCATCATACTATAAGAACATACCTAAATAATAAAATAAACACACAACAAGGATGTGGAAAAAGTTAGGCTGCGGCCCCTTTATTGGGTTTAAAACAATTTTAATTATGAAATTAACGTTAACCTATAATACCAAACAGAACCGCTGTTAACCATTAACAAACATGCTTAGTCACTAAGACTCAAGCAGCAATATCTTATATCAACCAAATAACAGTTTACCAACCACTATCCACCCACAAAGTGGGCGACATTACCCACATAATGGTGGACTGCAATGAGGGGAAATAACAAAGGTGAGGAACGTGACGAGAGGATATAAGTAAAAGGTTACACTTATTGGCTAGATGTTTGCCGCCAAAAGATTTGTCACCAATCCAGTGCTCAGCAGTAGGGATGAGCCGAACACCCCCCTGTTCGGTTCGCACCAGAACATGCGAACAGGAAAAAAATTCGTTCGAACACGCGAACGCCGTTAAAGTCTATGGGACACGAACATGAATAATCAAAGGTGCTAATTTTAAAGGCTAATATGCAAGTTATTGTCAATAAAAGTGTTTGGGGACCCGGGTCCTCCCCCAGGGGACATGAATCAATGCAAAAAAAAGTTTTAAAAACGGCCGTTTTTTCAGGAGCAGTGATTTTAATAATGCTTAAAGTCAAACAATAAAAGTGTAATATCCCTTTAAATTTCATACCTGGGGGGTGTCTATAGTATGCCTGTAAAGAGGCGCATGTTTCCCGTGTTTAGAACAGTCTGACAGCAAAATGACATTTTGAAGGAAAAAACACATTTAAAACTACCGCGGCTATTGCATTGCCGACAATACACATAGAAGTTCATTGATAAAAACGGCATGGGAATTCCCCACAGGGCAACCCCGAATCAAAATTAAAAAAAAAAAATGATGTGGGAGTCCCCCTAAATTCAATACAAGGCCCTTCAGGTCTGGTATGGATATTAAGGGGAACCCCAGCCAAAATTTTTTTAAAAAATTGACGTGGGGTTCCCCCTAAATTCCATACCAGACCCTTCAGGTCTGGTATGGATTTTAAGGGGAACCCCGCGCCAAAAAAAACAAAAAAAAAACGGCGTGGGGTCCCCCCAAAAATCCATACCAGACCCTTATCCGAGCACGCAACCTGGCAGGCCGCAGGAAAAGAGGGGGGGACGAGAGAGCGGCCCCCCCCTCCTGAACCGTACCAGGCCACATGCCCTCAACATTGGGAGGGTGCTTTGGGGTAGCCCCCCAAAACACCTTGTCCCCATGTTGATGAAGACAAGGGCCTCATCCCCACAACCCTGGCCGGTGGTTGTGGGGGTCTGCGGGCGGGGGGCTTATCGGAATCTGGAAGCCCCCTTTAACAAGGGGACCCCCAGATCCCGCCCCCCCCCTGTGTGAAATGGTAAGGGGGTACTTACCCCTACCATTTCACTAAAAAACTGTCAAAAATGTTAAAAATGACAAGAGACAGTTTTTGACAATTCCTTTATTTAAATGCTTCTTCTTTCTTCCTTCATCTTCTTCTTCTTCTGGTTCTTCTGGCTCTTCTGGTTCTTCCTCCGGCGTTCTCGTCCAGCATCTTCTCCGCGGCGTCTTCTATCTTCTTCTCCTCGGGCCGCTCCGCACCCATGGCATGGGGGGGAGGCTCCCGCTCTTCTCTTCATCTTCTTCTCTTCTTCATCTTCTTCTTCATCTTCTTCTTCTTCTTCACTTCTTCCTTCTTCTCTTCTTCATTTCTTCTCCGGGCCGCTCCGCAGCCATGCTGTGGCATGGAGGGAGGCTCCCGCTGTGTGACGGCGTCTCTTCGTCTGACGGTTCTTAAATAATGGGGGGCGGGGCCACCCGGTGACCCCGCCCCCCTCTGACGCACGGTGACATGACGGGACTTCCCTGTGGCATTCCCCGTGACGTCACAGGGAAGTCCCGTCATGTCACCGTGCGTCAGAGGGGGGCGGGGTCACCGGATGGCCCCGCCCCCCCGTTATTTAAGAACCGTCAGACGAAGAGACGCCGTCACACAGCGGGAGCCTCCCTCCATGCCAGCATGGCTGCGGAGCGGCCCGGAGAAGAAATGAAGAAGAGAAGAAGGAAGAAGAGAAGAAGAAGAAGAAGCAGATGAAGAAGAAGATGAAGAAGAGAAGAAGATGAAGAGAAGAGCGGGAGCCTCCCCCCCATGCCATGGGTGCGGAGCGGCCCGAGGAGAAGAAGATAGAAGACGCCGCGGAGGAGATGCTGGACGAGAACGCCGGAGGAAGAACCAAAAGAGCCAGAAGAACCAGAAGAAGATGAAGGAGAAAGAAGAAGCATTTAAATAAAGGAATTGTCAAAAACTGTCTCTTGTCATTTTTAACATTTTTGACAGTTTTTTAATGAAATGGTAGGGGTAAGTACCCCCTTACCATTTCACACAGGGGGGGGCCGGGATCTGGGGGTCCCCTTGTTAAAGGGGGCTTCCAGATTCCGATAAGCCCCCCGCCCGCAGACCCCCACAACCACCGGCCAGGGTTGTGGGGATGAGGCCCTTGTCTTCATCAACATGGGGACAAGGTGTTTTGGGGGGCTACCCCAAAGCACCCTCCCAATGTTGAGGGCATGTGGCCTGGTACGGTTCAGGAGGGGGGGGGGCGCACTCTCGTCCCCCCCTCTTTTCCTGCGGCCTGCCAGGTTGCGTGCTCAGATAAGGGTCTGGTATGGATTTTTGGGGGGACCCCACGCCGTTTTTTTTTTTTTTTTTGGCGCGGGGTTCCCCTTAAAATCCATACCAGACCTGAAGGGTCTGGTATGGAATTTAGGGGGACCCCCACATCATTTTTTTTTTTTTTTTTTTGGTTCGGGGTTGCCCTGTGGGGAATTCCCATGCCGTTTTTATCAATGAACTTCTATGTGTATTGTCGGCAATGCAATAGCCGCGGGTAGTTTTAAATGAGTTTTTTCCTTCCAAATGTCATTTTGCTGTCAGACTGTTCTAAACACAGGAAACATGCGCCCCTTTACAGGCATACTATAGACACCCCCCAGGTACGAAATTTAAAGGGATATTACACTTTTATTGTTTGACTTTAAGCATTAATAAAATCACTGCTCCTGAAAAAACGTCCGTTTTTAAAACTTTTTTTTGCATTGATCCATGTCCCCTGGGGCAGGACCCGGGTCCCCAAACACTTTTTATGACAATAACTTGCATATAAGCCTTTAAAATTAGCACTTTTGATTTCTCCCATAGACTTTTAAAGGGTGTTCCGCGGCATTCGAATTTGCCGCGAACACCCCAAATTGTTCGCTGTTCGGCGAACTTGCGAACAGCCAATGTTCGAGTCGAACATGAGTTCGACTCGAACTCGAAGCTCATCCCTACTCAGCAGCTGAGATAAATCTTCCTAGCAACAGCAGGCAGCTGTTTCAGTGTCATCTGAAACACAAAACAGAAAGAACCGGCAAAGCAGCCATAGAGAGACATATACTTAACAATCGTCATAACCCTCTATTAAGAGTAAAATGTAATTAAATGTAGCAATATGGACTACAATTGCAACGAACAGTTATTCCTTGCCTGTATAAAATCTGTATTTTATATAATTTCTCTAGTGCCGGTGTTACTAAACGGACATCATATTTGTGAGCGCAACCAAAGGGATTGTGGGATTAGTAGTTCCACCAGATGGCTATTCCCCTGCATGGCTATACGCCCGGACAACATATCCCAGGGATCTTTGCTACCATTAGGGAGATTGCTGGGAAGGCCTATAAAAGAAACCAGAGACCCGCCCCAGGCGCTCTTCTTCCCGGGCCTCGTATGTGCAGGGAGAGTGAGATCGTGGCCTACCACGTGGGTGTACAACATTCCTGCCGTACCGAGAAAGGATTCAGCGCTGCCTGCTGTTCATCGGACATCTGACCAGCACCAACTTGACCATACAGTAACCCACGCTTCGTGTTCTGGATTCGGGTGATCATCACAAGTGGGTCCACAGTCAGGATGTCTATCCGGGAGTCACTATCTGGAAGGTGCTTGATTGGCCTGGTCGTTGGTGAGAGGGCAATTGCCCACTTTTACAAGTCTTTCCTTGGTTGTTTTACTGGGACACTGTGTACAGACAGCTTTACTTTAGAAACACCTCACTGCACTTCTATTCGAACACTGTACATAGGCATCTTTAGCTGCAGTAAGCACAAGATACACTACCACTCTGTTACTACACCTTATTGGATACAGTTAATGAGCTCCGAGTTCTGGTGAAGACCATCAGATCTGCAACGGGGACATTCTGTCATTGCTACTTAAGGGGCCCTTATACCATCCCTGTTTAGCTTCATCTCTCATTAGGAAAAAGGTTGAACAGGCCTGCCTGGGTTTGTCTTTATGGAAGTATTATCAGAATCAATGCTTAAAGTGGTGTTCCGGCCGAAATTATACTTTTTAAATAAAAATACCCCTATAATACACAAGCTTAATGTATTCTAGTAAAGTTAGTCTGTAAACTAAGGTTTTTTTTGTTAGTTTATAGCAGTAGTTTGTTGTTTTATAAACTTACAGCAGGCCGTGGCCATCTTAAGTGTGGGCATCTAAAGCCAGACTGTATTTCTTCCTGGATCTCATCCTTACAGATCTTTCACATGCTGAGTGCAGCACAAGCAGTGTAATAGGTTTCAGGTCAGGTTTCCATAGCAACAGCAGTTTCAGAGGAAGTTGCCGCCCTTTCCCAGAAGGCATTGCAAACAGGAAATGATGCGATGGGCCACGGCCAGGGAGGAGGAAGTGAAAAATGAATACAGCAGATATACAGGAGGTGCTGAGAAAAAAAATAAAAAAATATCCAATTTGTTTACAGTGCACAGTTTAGTGAGGGATGCTGAAGAGTTGTAAAAATAGGTGGAACTCCACTTTAACTTTGCTTATCCTTTCAGGTTATATTTAAGTGGTATTCCATTGCACATATGTATATATAGTATCCTGTTAATGCCAACTGTCTTAACTGTTTTTTTGCAGCACACAAAAACACAGTTTACAGAACTGTGTTCTGTATGAGCACTTCAGCATTGCCAACTTGCTCCTTGTGCTGCTTCTCCCTCCTCCAGCCTGAGCTCTGCTGCACAAGGACCACAAGAAGCTGACACCAAGTCATATACAGATACTTACTTGCGTTTAAAAATACACTTAATGATAGATCACAGAGTTGCATTAACTTTGTATCTTTTATAACTGCCTAGAGTTTATCTTTAAATTTCAAGTGTAATGTTTGCCTTTCCAGCGTTCAATAAATAATATCTCTGTGTGATAACCATTGTTATGTAAATGTGTGTATTAATTGTTTAAACACAGGCACATCCTCTGGATGGTGGGAGCTCCCTCGGGATGAGAAATTTCACTGCTATTGATGCTTTGAAATATAGGACGGGGCAGATTGAGGTTCTAGAATGAAGAGGATTGTGGGGGATTTTAATGAGCGCAATTGTTATGTAAAAAAAGACAGATTTCCAGTAATAAATAAACAAATCAAAAATAATCCAGAATAAATGAAAGACTTCTGCACTTACCAGAGAAAAAGACGGTATGTCCACTGAAAAATAAATAAACAATCTAAATGATGCTTCCCCACTAGTTAAAGTGGAGTTCCGCCGGAATAAAAAAAATAAATAAAAAATACAAATACTGCAGCTGCTGACTTTTAAAAAAAGGACCCTTACCCGTCCAGGACGCCTGCGATGTCCTCACTCGAAGCCGACCCCTCGGCCCTCGGCTCCGGGTGCAGGCGCCGGCATCTTCAGTAAGGGAATCAGGAAGTGAGCCCTTGCAGCTTCACTGCCTGGTTCCCTACTGTGCATGCGCGAGTCACGCTGCGTGTTCTGAATGGTCGCTTCCTTTCTTCTGGGACCTCTGTGTCTCCCAGAAGACAGCAGGGGGGACGGAGGAGGGGCCGGATATGGCGTAGTTCGCCGCGGATTCTGCGGCGCTCTTTCGCTGTAAGTGGGAGCACATACCTGTATTAGACAGGTATCTGCTCCGCCCTCCCCCTGAAAGGTGCCAAATGTGACACCGGAGGGGGAGGAGGAACCAGATCAGCGGAAGTTCCATTTCTGAGTGGAACTCCGCTTTAAAGGAGAAGTCCAGCCTGAGCTTGTTTGGCTGGGCTTCTCCTATGGGTCACAGGAGTGCAATTAGTTTTGCACTCCTGTGACCCGTTTTCAGCAGAGAGCGGGCTGAAGTCCACTCTCTGCTGATGTCACGGATGTCAGTCCAGGCACCGCCTCATCATGAAAATAAAGTCTGGTTCCTCCAGGTGCCTGGACTGACACCCTGCTCAGCCTCTCAGCGAGTCTTAGCCGGTCGCTCCCGCCCCTTCACAGCCCAGTGCTCCAATGAGCGAGGAAGGAGAAGGGCAGAGAACTGTGACTGACAGTCTGCAGCTCTCTGCTCACGGAGCTCTGAAAACCGAGTGATCGGCGGTGTTCAATCGATCAGTTCTCAGTGTAGAAGTGCCAAGGGACAGAAGCAGCACCAGACCCATGCTACATCCATCTAGGTAAGTATAAATTGGCAAAAAAAAATCCTTAACTTCTCTTTTAAGCTGGTGGATTTTTGTACAAACGTTTGTATAAAAATACTGGTTTGTACAATCGATAATGACATCAGAGACTTGACGAATGTCTTTCGAATGTATTTCAACATTTTGTTTGCTTTTATTACCGTATATACTCGAGTATAAGTCGTTCCGAGTATAAGTTGAGGCCCTAATTTACCACAAAAAAAATGGGAAAAACTTAGTGACCCGAGTATAAGACGAGGGTGAGAAATGCACAGCTACTGTAAGTGGAAAAGAGGGTCAACAATGCCCATTTGCAGCATCACTGTGCCCATTTGCAGCCATAGGTCCCCTAAACTTCAAACTTGGTAGTTAGGGTTCCTAGATGCCCCCTAGCTGCAGCCAAAATTTGGGGTCTCTGAACCCAAATGGTCCCGAAATGACATTGTTGTAGATGGACACAGTTGACCGACTTTGGGGCCCCGTATGTCAGGGCCACTTAGAGCTAGGAACCCCAAATTTGGTGTGCAAACTCAGTGGAGCTAGCACCATAAAATATCCAAAGCTGGGGCAATTTATTAAGCGAGAATTGCGGCAGAACCACACCACGTTTTAAGGTGCCATTGAAATGAATGGCATCTGAAATTCACAATGTGTGATTTGTCATTTGACTGAGTATTTTGAAATTGCGGGAAGAATCGCACCGACTGCCGCAATTCAAAACACCAAGCTGTAAACGGAGCCTTATGCCTGATACATATGATGAGATTATTGGACGAATGATCGTCCGTTTTTTTCTGTATGCTAGTCTCATATCGAAAATGAAGAGTCTACTACAGTTTTGAAAATTCTCGTACCATAGAATAAAAATTTGAAAGTGTTGTAATGTGTTGTAGTCCACAAAGATGATCCGCACAACTGCTATTGCTGTAAAATCTTGTTTATTAAGGAAACCACAGTGTACAGTATGCAGATGCAATCAGTTGACGCGTTTCAGCCTACCCGGCTTTAATCATAACGGTTGTACGGATCATCTTTATGGACTATTACTCTAAGATGGACAACTGTTGATGAGGCACCTGTGAGCTCTGCTGATGGTGGACCATATGGGTGGTAGCACTGAAATCTCTGTTTGTAATGTGTTGTAGTGTATTTGTATTGTATTTTCAGACGACAACTGTAGTGATTAAATGAAAATCGTATGGTCTGGTATTATACGAGAAACATTTTCGTGCTTGTCCGATTGGATAATATCAGATGAACTATGTTAATTTGCTATTGTCTTCCTGATTCTTCTCCCGGCCAATCAGGATGCAGTTCCTGAGACCCGATTGGCCAGGGAGTCTTAGGACGGGGGAGGCTAGCTGGGGATCGATGCATTCCCACATTCCCGTGCGAGGGAGTGTGGTATTACCGCATTCCCGTCCGTTTCCCACAAAGGGGGGGTTAAGGGGGTTGGCGTTGGTTTGCCGCCACTGGTCTAATCCATCTCCACTCTATCCAAAACTAAATAAAAAGTTTTGCTTTTAGTTATACTTTAAGACAATTATTATATAACATGATAGAAGGGATGACGTTATACTAAAATGCTCCATAATAAAAGTTAGTATAAGACACAAGAAAAAGAATATGATGAAGAAAATATGGGTCACATTTCAGCTACGGTTTTTCTTGATGTGCTTACATTGCAACTGTAATGTTTGCATGTTGCATTTGTGATGAGTTTGCATACATTTGTGTTGTGTTTAGGGTGCATTAAAAATACATTCCCATCGATTTTGAAACAGGGAAAATAAGTTAAAATACGGCAGAATAGGACATGCTGCATTTACAGAAACAAACTAGAGTTAACGCCGCTCCAGGATATCCGATTGAAAATTCAAACATTCTGCTTAGGATCACGGAGATTTCAGCAAAATTACCAATAGTGCTGTCGGTGAAATTTTATCAAATCAGAAGCTCTAACTTTCTTACTTATTGAGCTGTTTAGACAAAATTTTCTTTAAAAAATGTTCTATTCCTTATTCATAGCCATAGGGTGTGGTTTTAGCATAGTTTATCCTTGTATTTGTGATTTTGTTTCCTTTTTGTTAGCTTTATTTTACAGGTTTTTTTTTTTTTGTTTTTTTTTTTTTAGAAAAGTAAATTGCTGCTTTGTATTAAGCTAAATGTGGTTGTAAACCTCTGAAGTGAAAAAAATGAACAAAGCATATCCCTCTCCAATGTGTACTAGAGTCAATCCAAAGCACCAAGTGGGGTTCCTCTCTGATCTCTCTGCATCTATCTGCATTAGTCACCTCTGACAGTCTAACTCAGGGGTGCCCAACATTTTAAAGAGCGAAGGCCATTTGGTAACTGGTCACGGGCCACAATGAACTATGGGGTTTGCCGCCCCCAAAAACCAAACAATGTAAATGAGCCCTAACTGTCCTAAGCCCCCATAAGTCTGATTTTTTTCACTGATGAGCTGTGGTTTACTTGCACCTCAGGTGCAGCGCAGTGCTCCTGCGGCTTTCCTGCAGGTTATCTGTGCTTTGCCATAGACTACTATTACATCTTGCAGGTGTGGTGCACCTTCTGAAAGCACACCCAAAACTCCTGCATGCAGAGTATGTGATGTTTAACCGGTTCCGGACCAGTCACCGCAGTTATACTGTGGCAGGTTGGCCTGGCTGCGCGAAGTGTTGTAGCTATGCGTTGCGCACGCAGCCGCCTGTTTTATGTTTTATTTTTACTATGTTTTTTTGTATTTGCTTTGCAGGTATGGTAAGTCTTACTGTTATACTGTAATGTTACTTTGTTTTATTGTTAGCCATCATTTACTTAGCAGGTACGCCATTCAGCTGAGTGGAAAAAAGGGTGTGGAAAGCGCATGAACTAACGCATAAATCAAAGTGATATAGTTTATTCATAAACAAAGTAGATGAGTACAATGACATTACTACGAATTCATAAAAACTAAGTTACAAGATATTCATTAAGAATTAGTTATGCCCACACAAGGGCAAATGCTCAAGGTACGCTAACGTGTTTCGAGGTGTTCCCTCTTCATCAGAGCCTTGGAAAGTAAAAGAAAGTCTGTAGGATGTGGTAGATATACATGGAGAGGAGTGGCTGATTAGGAGATGTATCACATAGTGGGTGATGTATTCTCCTTTACTCTAGAAGTATCCACATCCACATCCACATCGCTCTAGATGAGATAAATACCAAATGTATGTGTGTATAATTAAGGTTCTAGTAGAAGGCACATGTATACAAAGTGTTGGGATGATACATTATACATTGTAATTACAGACAAGAGATGTATAAAAAATGTTGAAACATTACAACATTGAGTCATTGAAGTATTGAAACATTACAACATTAAAACATTAAGGCATTAAAAACCATTAAAAACTATTAAAAACCATTAGGAGCTAAAAAGTTTTATTTTAAAAGTATTATTAAGAAATACTTAAAAAGTATTAGGTCAGTGAGCCATTAAAACCATAAGCCATTAGCTCTACTTATTATAGTGGGTTCACTAAAACACGGTTGTAGTTTAAAGTTTAAACACAAGTGCATATATATATATATATATACACACACAAATATATACACATACACGCACATATACACATGCATATACAAACATATACGCATATACAAAGAGAATGCATATATTCCACAGGATGGAAGTAACTAGTGCATATTCAGTGGTGACAAAATTGGAAAAGTACTTGTGTAGACGCACCTGTGTATATTAAAACGCATAGACACATGTGTGCAAGGGTGTGCATAAGAGCCGGTTCACACAGGGGCGACTTGTCAGGCGACCTAGCCGCCTGACAAGTCGCCTCCCGTTCTGTACTATGGAACCGTTCTAATAGGACTACTTTGGAGGCGACTTGCATAGACTTCTATACAGAAGTCATTTTGCAAGTCGCCGTGGTAGTCGTGTGCAGGTCGCCTCGGTGAGGCGACCTGCAAGTCATGCCGCCCCTGTGTGAACCGGGGCTAAGGGTTTAAGGGTTTAAACCTGTGAGAGTGCCTACTACAAATGGAGTGAGTTGACAGACTGGTAGAAAATGGGGGGGATCTGGATGACACCTACGTACATGCCGTAGAATGAATGGTTGGTTTGTTATTTGTTGTTTGTCTGTCATCTGTACCTACAGAGATATCAATGACACAGAAAGATGGACCCGGAGGGAATGACCCAATATACTGATATAATGCAGACTCGACAGTATCAGAGGGTATAAAGGGAATAGGGGGAATTGAATCATCCATATTGCTAACCTCCGTTTGAACTTGTTGTAAGGCTGCAGCCCATACACATCAGTTGCAGGCTGATGGCAGTCTTTCCGGGAGTTCTGCGATCCTCCTAGCAGAGTGCTGTCCTGTGTTGCAAGAGAAGTGCTACTGATACTAGTGCCTACTGATACTGTCGAGCCTGCATTATATTAGTATATTGGGTCATTCCCTCCGGGTCCATCTTTCTGTGTCATTGATATCTAGGTACAGATGACAGACAAATAACAAACCAACCATTCATTCTACGGCATGTAGGTAGGTGTCATCCAGATCCCCCCCATTTTCTACCAGTCTGTCAACTAACTCCATTTGTAGTAGGCACTCTCACAGGTTTAAACCCTTAAACCCTTATGCACACCTTTGCACACATGCGTCTATGTGTTTTAATATACACAGGTGCATCTACACAAGTACTTTTCCAATTTTGTCACCACTGAATATACACTAGTGACTTCCATCCTGTGGAATATATGCATTCTCTTTATGTACAGTGGGGCAAAAAAGTATTTAGTCAGCCACCAATTGTGCAAGTTTTCCCACTTAAAAAGATGAGAGAGGCCTGTAATTGTCATCATAGGTATACCTCAACTATGAGAGACAAAATGTGGAAACAAATCCAGACAATCACATTGTTGGATTTTTGAAAGATTTTATTTGCAAATTATGGTGGAAAATAAGTATTTGGTCACCTACAAACAAGCAAGATTTCTGGCTCTCACAGACCTGTATCTTCTTCTTTAAGAGGCTCCTCTGTCCTCCACTCATTACCTGTATTAATGGCACCTGTTTAAACTTGTTATCAGTATAAAAGACACCTGTCCACAACCTCAAACAGTCACACTTCAAATTTCACTATGGTGAAGACCAAAGAGCTGTCGAAGGACACCACCCCGTGGGGTCAAAATGATCACAAGAACGGTGAGCAAAAATCCCAGAACCACACGGGGGGACCTAGTGAATGACCTGCAGAGAGCTGGGACCAACGTAACAAAGGCTACCATCAGTAACACACTACGCCGCCAGGGACTCAGATCCTGCAGTGCCAGACGTGTCCCCCTGCTTAAGCCAGTACATGTCCGGGCCCGTCTGAGGTTTGCTAGAGAGCATTTGGATGATCCAGAAGAGGATTGGGAGAATGTAATATGGTCAGATGAAACCAAAGTAGAACTGTTTAGTAGAAACACAACTCGTCGTGTTTGAAGGAGAGAGAATGCTGAGTTGCAACCAAAGAACACCATACCTACTGTGAAGCATGGGGGTGGCAACATCATGCTTTGGGGCTGTTTCTCTGCAAAGGGAACAGGACGACTGAATGAATGGGGCCATGTATCGTGAGATTTTGAGTGCAAACCTCCTCCCATCAGCAAGCGCATTGAAGATGAAACATGGCTGGGTCTTTCAGCATGACAATGATCCCATATAAACCACCCAGGCAACGAAGGAGTGGCTTCGTAAGAAACATTTCAAGGTCCTGGAGTGGCCTGGCCAGTCTCCATATCTCAACCCCATAGAAAACCTTTGAAGGGAGTTGAAAGTCCGTGTTGCCCCAAAACATCACTGCTCTAGAGGAGATCTGCATGGAGGAATGGGCCAACATACCAGCAACAGTGTGTGACAACCTTGTGAAGACTTACAGAAAATGTTTGACCTCTGTCATTGGCAACAAAGAATATATAACAAAGTATTGAGATGAACTTTTGATATTGACAAAATACCGTATATACTCGAGTATAAGTCGACCCGAATATAAGCCGAGGCACCTAATTTTACCACAAAAAACTGAAAAAACGTATTGACTCGAGTATAAGCCTAGGGGGAGAAATGCGCAGCTACTGTAAGTGGAAAAGAGGGTCAACAATGCCCATTTGCAGCCTCACTGTGCCCATTTGCATGCCTCACTGTGCCCATTTGCAGCCACAGGTCCCCCGAACTTCAAACTCGGTAGTTAAGGGTTCCTAGATGCCTCCTAGCTGCAGCCAAAATTTGGGGTCTCTGGACCCAAAGGGTCCCCGAAATGACATTGCTGCAGATAGACACAGTTGACCGACTTTGGTGCCCCGTATCTCAGAGCCACTTGGTGCTAGGAACCCCAAATTTGGTATACAAACCCAGTGGAACTAGCACTACAACATATCCAAAGCGTTCCTAGCACTAAGTGGCCCCGAGATATAGGGCCCCAAAATCGGTTCAGAAAATGTCATTCTGTGTTGCAGAAAAGTGCTTGACATTTTCTAAACCAAATTTGGGGCCCTGTATCTCGGGGCCACTTGGTGCTAGGAACCCCAGCTTTGGATATGTTGTAGTGCTAGTTCCACTGGGTTTGCACACCGATTTTGTGGAACTAGCACTACAACATATCCAAAGCGTTCCTAGCACCAAGTGGCTCCGAGATACGGGGCCCCAAATTCGGTTCGGAAAATGTCATTCTTTGCACAAGAAAAGTGCTTGACTCGAGTATAAGCCGAGGGGGGCACTTTCAGCACAAAAAAATGTGCTGAAAAACTCGGCTTATACTCGAGTATATACGGTACTTATTTTCTACCATAATTTGCAAATAAATTCTTTCAAAAATCAGACAATGCGATTGTCTGGATTTGTTTCCACATTTTGTCTCTCATAGTTGAGGTATACCTATGATGACAATTACAGGCCTGTCTCATCTTTTTAAATGCGAGAACTTGCACAATTGGTGGCTGATTAAATACTTTTTTGCCCCACTGTATGTGTATGCGTATTTGTTTGTATATGCATGTGTATATGTATGTGTACTGTATGTGTATATATTTGTGTATATACAGTATCTCTCAAAAGTGAGTACACCCCTCACATTTTTGTAAATATTTTATTATATCTTTTCATGTGACAACACTGAAGAAATGACACTTTGCTACAATGTAAAGTAGTGAGTAGGGGTACGGATCGTCATCGATCCGTGATCCGATCCGCAGAGGTTGATCCGTATGGGACACCCGCGATCCACGGAGCGCTCAGTGGCCTCGGCCATAGGAAATGCCGCGTCTTCGGCCTAGCTCCGGAGCGTACGGCCATCTTGGTACACCTGGCAGCCGTTTAGCATGTGATCGCTCCGTCAAATGACGGAGCGATCACTTGTAACAAACCGGCGTCATGTCATGACGCCGGTTCCTCTCTCCCCTCTGTGTACTGATCTGTACAGTGGAAGGGAGAGATCGGATGGCAGCAGTGCCAATACTCTGCAATGCCCTGCCAATACTCTGCAATGCCCTGACAATACTCTGCAATGCTCTGCTGCAATACCCTGCCAATACTCTGCAATACCCTGCCAATACTCTGCAATGCCCTGCCAATACTCTGCAATGCCCTGCCAATACTCTGCAATGCCCTGCCAATACTCCGCAATGCCCTGCCAATACTCTTCCATACCCTGCCAGTACTCTTCCATACCCTGCCAATACGCTTCCATAACCTGCCAATACTCTGCCATACTCTGCCATACCCTTCCAATAGTCTGCCATACCCTGCCAATAGTCTGCCAATACCCTGCCAATACCCTGCCAATACTCTGCCAATATACCCGCCAATACCCTGCAATACTCTGCCAATACTCTGCCACACCCTGCCAATAGGGAGATTGTGGATATTACAGCGGGGGAGATTTTTTTTTGTTGATCCGAAAATGATCCGAACCGTGACTCCTGATCCGAGGAACGATCCGAACCGTGAGTTTTTTGATCCGTTGCACCCCTAGTAGTGAGCGTACAGTGTTTATAACGGTGTAAATTTGCTGTCCCCTCAAAATAACCCAATACAAAGCCATTTATTTCTAAACAACAAAAGTAAGTACACCCCCAAGTGAAACTGTCCAAATTGGGCCCAAATTGTCAATATTTTGTGTGGCCACAATTATTTTCCAGCACTGCCTTAACACTCTTGGGCATGGAGTTCACCAGAGCTTCACAGGTTGCCACTGGAGTCCTCTTCCACTCCTCCATGACGACATCACAGAGCTGGTGGATGTTAGAGACCTGGCGCTCCTCCAACTTCCATTTGAGGATGCCCCACAGATGCTCGAAAGGGTTTAGTTCTGGAGACATGCTTGGCCAGTCCATCACCTTTACTCTCAGCTTCTTTAGCAAGGCGGTGGTCATCTTGGAGGTGTGTTTGGGGTCGTTATCATGTTGGAATACTGCCCTGCGGCCCAATCTCCAAAGGGAGGGGATCATGCTCTGCTTCAGTATGTCACAGTACATGTTGGCATTCATGGTTCCCTCAGAGAACTGTAGCTCCCCAGTGCCGGCAGCACTCATGCAGCCCCAGACCATGACACTCCCACCACCATGCTTGATGGTAGGCAAGACAACTTTGTCTTTGTACTCCTCACCTGGTTGCCACAACACACAATTGACACCATCTGAACCAAATAAATTTATCTTGGTCTCATCAGACCACAGGACATGGTTCCAGTATTCCATGTCCTTAGTCTGCTTGTCTTCAGAATACTGTTTGCGGGGTTTCTTGTGCATCATCTTTAGAAGAAGCTTCCTTCTGGGATGACAGCCATGCAGACAAATTTGATGCAGTGTGCGGCGTATGGTCTGAACACTGACAGGCTGACCCCCCACCCCTTCAACCTTTACAGCAATGCTGGCAGCACTGAAATGTCTGTTTTCCAAAGACAACCTCTGGATATGACGCTGAGCCAGTGCACTCAACTTCTTTAGTTGACCATGGCAAGGCCTGTTCTGAGTGGAACCCGTCCTGTTAAACCGCTGTATGGTCTTGGCCACTGTGCTGCAGCTCAGTTTCAGGGTCTGGGCAATCTTCTTATAGCCTAGGCCATCTATGTAGAGCAACAATTCTTTTTTTCAGGTCCTCAGAGAGTTCTTTGCCATGAGGTGCCATGTTGAACTACCAGTGATCAGTGAGAGAATGTGAGAGCGATAACACCAAATTTAACACACCTGCTCCCCATTCACACCTGAGACCTTGTAACACTAACGAGTCACATGACACCGGGGAGGGAAAATGGCTAATTAGACCCAATTTGGACATTTTCACTTAGGGGTGTACTGACTTTTGTTGCCAGAGGTTTAGACATTAATGGCTGTGTGTTGAGTTATTTTAAGGGGACAGCAAATTTACACTCTTATACAAGCCGTACACTCACTAATTCACATTGTAGCAAAGTGTCATTTCTTCAGTGTTGTCACATGAAAAGATATAATAAAGTATTTACAAACATGTGAGGAATGTACTCACATTTGTGAGATACTGTATATGAACTTGTGTTTAAACTTTAAACTACAACTGTGTTTTAGTGAACCAACTATAATAAGTAGAGCTAATGGCTCACGGTTTTAATGGCTCACTGTTCTAATACTTTTTAAGTATTTCTTAGTAATACTTTAAAAATAATAATTTTTAGCTCCTAATGGTTTTTAATGGTTTTTAATGCCTTAATGTTTTAATGTTTCAATACTTCAATGACTCAATGTTCCAATGTTTCAACATTTTTTATATGTCTCTTGTCTGTAATTACAATGTATAATGTTACATAGTTACAGTGTTGCCAACCGCCCGTAGATTTACGGGCAGCCCGTAAATTTAACCCCTTTTTCGTGGCGCCCATGAATGCCCGTTACGGGCACCGGTGCCCGTAAAAATGATGGCCGCGAGCCGGCCACGCAACTGCGCATGCGCTGTTCCGAAGCCGGCCGGGCTCGGGAAAGCTCGTACGCGCTCGGCCGGGCGGCGCATGCGCAGTAACGTAATAGCGCCGCCCGGTGCCATTTTGGAATCGATCGAGAGAGAGCACAGCGGCCAGCTGACAGCTGAGCCAGGCGAGGCGACTCTGTCCTGTCATGCAGTGCATGACTTGGCTGGCTGCACACACAGGCGCCAGGTGGAGGTACGGAGAGTGAAGCTGTGGGGGGGATATTCATAGTAAAAGGAGGACTGGAGGCGGGAGAAGTAATATGATGGTGAATAGAGCACATCAGTCTCTGTCCCTGGGCCCTGGTTGCATGGCATATGCAGGGGACAGAGACTGATGTGCTCTTTTCACCATTATATTACTTCTCCAGTCCACATCAGATTTATCAGTGTGCTGTGTCCTCCTCCTGTACCCCTTTCACCTCTGCCCTGACCTGTGGAGAGGTGAAAGGGGTACAGGAGGAGGACACAGCACACTGATGAATCTGATGTGGACTGGAGAAGTAATATGATGGTGGACAGGGGAGGATGTAGTATGTCCGCAGTCTTTGTCCACCTCCTGTATCATGTCCGCAGTCTTTGTCTACCTCCTGTATCATGTCCGCAGTCTCTGTCCACCTCTTGTAGTATGTCCGCAGGCTCTGTCCACCTCCTGTAGTATGTCTGCAGCCTCTGTCCACCTCCTGTAGTATGTCCGCAGCCTCTGTCCACCTCCTGTAGTATTCCGCAGCCTCTGTCCCCCTCCTGTAGTATGTCTGCAGTCTCTGTCCACCTCCTGTAGTATGCCCGCAGCCTCTGTCCACCTCTTGTAGTATGTCCGCAGCCTCTGTCCACCTCCTGTAGTATGTCCGCAGCCTCTGTCCACCTCCTGTAGTATGTCCGCAGCCTCTGTCCACCTCCTGTAGCATGTCCGCAGCCTTTGTCCTTCTCCTGTAGTATGTCCGCAGTCTCTGACCATCTCTTGTCTCTTATCATGTCTGCAGCGCTGCCGGGATGGGGGTTAGGGGAAGAGACTGACACGTGTGGACTGTGGAGAGGAGACTATAGAATAGCCACCAAGCTGGAGCCATCTGACTGAGCCCTGCAGGGTGCCCTGCAGGGTGCACCTGAGAGGAGGTCAGTGACAGCGCCGCCAGTCTGGGTGGGGTCACTGATGTAAGGCGGGAGTGAATACAATAATGTAAGGGGGCACTGATATAAAGGTTCCCCCCTATATTAGTAATCCCCCCTTACCTTAGTGTATTCACTCTGCGGAAGGTGGTCTCTGGTCACCATCCTGCAGACTCTGATGTAAGGGAGAACTCTCTGCTGGCTGTGTTATAGTATCCTGACCTTTATGTAAATTGATAAATATGTTTTTTGACTTTTGTTTAACTTAAACACATTTCTAATAGCACTAGCTATGTGTTTATAGTTCAAATATTAATATTTGCACTGTTTAGCACTAAAAACAGTAATTTTAGGTACTTTTTTGCAGTGGCAGTAAAAAATGTGGATCTGCCAGTGAATTTTATGTTTTTTTGCCAGTAAAAAATTGGCACCGTTTGTAAATTTTGACGTTCTGCCAGTAAATTTCACTTCGGGGGGTTGGCAATACTGCATAGTTACATAGATACATAGTAGGTGAGGTTGGAAAAAGACATAAGTCCATCAAGTCCAACCTATGTTTGTGATTATATGTCAGTATTACATTGTATATCCCTGTATGTTGTGGTCGTTCAGGTGCTTATCTAATAGTTTCTTGAAACTATCAATGCCACCCCGCTGAGACCACCGCCTGTGGAAGGGAATTCCACATCCTTGCCTCTCTTACAGTAAAGAACCCTCTACGTAGTTTAAGGTGAAACCTATTTTCTTCTAATTTTAATGAGTGGCCACGTGTCTTGTTAAACTCCCTTCTGCGAAAAAGTTTTATCCCTATTGTGGGGTCACCAGTATGGTATTTGTATATTGAAATCATATCCCCTCTCAAGCGTCTCTTCTCCAGAGAGAATAAGTTCAGTGCTTGCAACCTTTCCTCGTAACTAATATCCTCCAGACCCTTTATTAGCTTTGTTGCCCTTATTTGTACTGGCTCCATTTCCAGTACATCCTTCCTGAGGACTGGTGCCCAGAACTGGACAGCATACTCTAGGTGCGGCTGGACCAGAATCTTGTGGAGTGTGAGAATTATCATTTTATCTCTGGAGTTGATCCCCTTTTTAATGCATGCCAATATTCTGTTTGCTTTGCTAGCAGCAGCTTGGCATTGCATGCCATTGCTGAGGTCATCATCTACTAGGACCCCCAGGTCCTTTTCCATCCTAGAATCCCCCAGAGGTTCTCTCCCCAGTGTATAGATTGCATTCATATTTTTGCCACTCAAATGCATTATTTTACATTTTTCTACATTGAACCTCATTTGCCATGTAGTTGCCAACCCCATTAATTTGTTCAGATCTTTTTGCAAGGTTTCCACATCCTGTGGAGAAGTTATTGCCCTGCTTAGCTTAGTATCGTCCGCAAATACAGAGGTTGAACTATTTACCCCATCCTCCAGGTCGTTTATGAACAAATTAAATAGGATTGGTCCCAGCACAGAACTCTGGGGGACCCCACTACCCACCCCTGACCATTCCGAGTACTCTCCATTTATCACCACCCTCTGAACTCGCCCTTGTAGCCAGTTTTCAATCAATGTACTCGCCCTATGATCCAAGCCAACGGACCTTATTTTGTACAGTAAACGTTTATGGGGAACTGTATAAAATGCTTTTGCAAAATCCAGATACACCACGTCTACGGCTTTCCTTTATCTAGATTGCAACTCACCTCCTCATAGAAGGTTAATAGATTGGTTTGGAAAGAACGATTCTTCATGAATCCATGCTGATTACTGCTAATGATACCGTTCTCATTACTAAAATCTTGTATAGTCCCTTATCATCCCCTCCAAGAGTTTACATACTATTGATGTTAGGCTAACTGGTCTGTAATTCCCAGGGATGTGTTTTGGGCCCTTTTTAAATATCGGTGCTACATTGGCTTTTCTCCAATAAGCTGGTACCATTCCAGTCAGTAGACTGTCAGTAAAAATTAGGAACAATGGTCTGGCAATTACTTGACTGAGTTCCCTAAGTACCCTCGGGTGCAAGCCACCTGGTCCTGGTGATTTATTAATGTTTAGTTTCACAAGTCTAATTTTAATTCTGTCCTCTGTTAACAATAGAAGTGCTTCCTGTGATGTGTCATGAGGATAAACACTGCAGTTTTGGTCACTGAAGCCCCCCGATTCCCTCGTGAAGACTGAGGAGAAGAATAAATTCAATACCTTCGCCATCTCCCCATCCTTTGTAACCAGATGTCCTTTCTCATTCTTTATGGGGCCAATACGGTCTGTCCTCCCTTTTTTACTGTTTACATACTTAAAGAATTTCTTGGGATTTTTTTTGCTCTCCTCCGCTATGTGTCTTTAATGTTCTATCTTAGCCGTCCTTATTGCACCCTTACATTTCTTGTTGCATTCTTTATAAAGTCTGAATGCTGATGATAATCCCTCAACCTTGTATTTTTTGAAGGCCTTCTCCTTTGCTTTTATATGCATTTTTACATTGGAGTTAAGCCATCCAGGACTTTTGTTGGCTCTTTTAAATTTATTACCCAATGGGATGGATTGGCTAATGCCCTTATTTGATATGCTCTTAAAGCAAACCCATCTCTCCTCCGTGTTCTTTGTTCCTATGATTTCATCCCAATTTATACCTTCTAGTAAGGTTCGTAGTTTAGAGAAGTTGGCTCTTTTTAAATTCAGTGTCTTTGTATTCCCCTTATGTTTCCTATTTATGTGATTTATAAAGAAGCCAATTGACCTGTGATCGCTGTTACCTAAATTGCCCCATATTTCCACATATGTGATCAGGTCTGTATTGTTGGTAATCAGTAGATCCAGTAATGCTTTATTTCTATTTGGTGTGTCTACCATCTGACCCATAAAATTGTCCTGCAAGACATTTAGGAACTGGCGAGCCTTAGATGAATGCGCGGTTCCCTCCACCCAGTCTAAGTCTGGATAGTTAAAATCCCCCATTATTATAACACCTCCCATTCTTGCTGCTAATCCAAATTGTGATAGGAGATCTGTCTCCCCTTCCTCCCTCAGGTTAGGGGGCCTATAGCATACTCCCAGTATTATTTCCCCCTTAGCTTCATCCCTTTGGAGCTCTACCCATAAGGATTCCACCTCCTCCCTAGCTCCCTTAGTGATGTCATCTCTTACATTCACTTGTACATTATTCTTGATATATAGGCATACCCCTCCCCCTTTTTTACCCTCTCTATCCTTGCGATAAAGGGTATACCCTTGAATGTTTGACAGCCAATCATGAGAGCTGTTGAACCAGGTCTCTGAAATTCCCACAAAATCCAAATCCTCCTCGTACAACAGTATCTCTAGTTCACCCATCTTGTCCGCCAGGCTCCTGGCATTGGTGAAAATGCCATATAGTTTAGACTGGTCGCATATTATCCTCTTATTGGGTGTTCCGAGATTGCAACTAGGACTTGCTATTATACTTACCTTGGGTTTATGTGCTTTGGTTAACCTACCACTAATGTCCCCAATACTACCCTCTGGAATATGTTCCGCACTGACTATCGCTACCTCTGGACCCTCCCCCCCATCGCCCGGTTTAAAAACCCCTGTAACTTTTTGGCTATATTCATTCCCAGCTGATCCGCACCCTCCTCATTTAGGTGCAGTCCATCCCTTCTATAGTACTGGTTATCATCTGAGAAGTTGGCCCAGTCCTCCAGGAACCCAAACCCCTCCTTACTACACCAGCTCTTCAGCCACTGTTTACTTCCCTAATCTCACTCTGCCTTTCTGGTGTGGCTCACTGTACCGGTAGTATTCCTGAGAATACTACCTTGGAAGTCCTTTTCCTCAATTTAGTCCCTAAAATCGTTGTTTAGGACACTCCATCTGCCTCTGACTTTGTCATTGGTCCCAACACTTTGTATACATGTGCCTTCTACTAGAACCTTAATTATACACACATACATTTGGTATTTATCTCATCTAGAGCGCTGTGATGTGGATACTTCTAGAGTAAAGGAGAATACATCACCCACTATGTGATACATCTCCTAATCAGCCACTCCTCTCCATGTACATCTACCACATCCTACAGACTTTCTTTTACTTTCCAAAGCTCTGATGAAGAGGGAACAACTCAAAACGCGTTAGCCTACCTTGAGCATTTGCCCTTGTATGGGCATAACTAGTTCTTAATGAATATCTTGTAACCTAGTTTTTATGAATTCGTAGTAATTTCTTTGTACTCATCTACTTTGTTTATGAATAAACGATATCACTTTGATTCATGCGTTAGATCACGCGCCTTCCACAGCCTTTTTTCCACTCAGCTTCCTTTGGACCACCCCTGGTCAGTTTAAGCAGCGGGACATGCATGATCATCCTATACTACTTACCATTCGAAATTATTATTATTTTACCCTAATACCTCCTGCACAAGCGCAGGAGAAATACTTTTTCTGTTTATACTTTTACTTACACCATTCAGCTGCAGCACGGGTTTATTTATCTTGACAGCAACAGCGTTTGCTCCCACGATATGTAAAGCCGTGACTCCAGTGCTGTCGGAGGTGATTTCACCACCACAGTTAAAAAAAAGAGCATATATGCCAAAGCATTTTTTAGGCACAGATTGCGTTAAAAAAATGTTTTATTTTTACTATGTTTTATTGTATTTGCTTTGCAGGTATGGTGTGTCTTACTGTTATACTGTAATGTTACTTTGTTTTATTTTTAACCATCTTTTGCTTAGCAGGTACACCATTCAGCTGCAGCACTGATTTATTTATCTTGACAGCAACAGCGTTTGCTCCCACGATATGTAAATCAGCGACTCAAGCGCTGTAGGAGGTGATTTCACCACCACAGTTAAAAAAGAAAAATGGTGCATGTATGCCCATCATTAGAAGTGGGTAGATGAAGGGCGGTATTCTAATGGTGGGCATACACACTGATCAATCTCTTTTTTTCGTTCCCCCCACAGGCTGCATGAAAAAAAGAACATTACAATGTATGCACAACAAGGACCAGCGACGTACTGGTATGTTGCTGGACTTTGAGTGGTTATACCAGAATGATGTCTGCAGGTTTAGGTATCATCTTGGTATCATTCTTTTCAGCCAGCGGTCGGCTTTCGTGTAAAAGCAATCCTAGCGGCTAATTAGCCTCTAGACTGCTTTTACAAGCAGTGGGAGGGAACACCCCCACCGTCTTCCATGGTTTTCTCGGGCTCTCCTGTCCCAACAGGGAACCTGAGAATGCAGCCAGTGGTTCCGCCAGCTAACCATAGAGCTGATCAGAGATCAGAACAGCTCCAATCATCTCTCTGGCCTAAGAAACCAGAAGCTACGAGCATTTCATGACTTAGATTTCGCCGGATATAAACAGCGCGATTGGGAAATTGGCAAAGCATTTTATGACACCGATCTTGGTGTGTTCAGATGCTTTGACGGCAGAGGAGAGTTCTAGGGTCTAATAGACCCCAATTTTTTCAAAAAAGAGTACCTGTCACTAACTATTGCTATCATAGGAAATATATACATTCCCTGAGATAACAATAACAATGATTAAAAAAATAAATTAATTAAAGGAACAGTTTAAAAATAAAATAAAAAAGAAAAATAAATAATTAAAAAAAAAAAAAAGCACCCCTGTCCCCCCTTGCCTATGTGCAAAGGCAAACGCAAGCGTTGGTCTGGTGTCATGTCATGTTAACAGCAATTGCACCATGCATGGGAGGTATCACCACAAAGGTCAGATCTAGGGCAGTCATTTTAGCATTAAACCTCCTCTTTAAATCTAAAGTGGTAATCTGTAAAGGCTTTTAATGGCTTTTAAAAATGTATGGAGTTTGTCGCCGTTGCACGTTTGTGCTCAATTTTAAAGCATGTCATGTTTGGTATCCATGTACTCGGCATAAGATCATCTTTTTCATTTCATCAAAATATTGGCCAATATAGTGTATTGTAGTGCATTAAAATTTAAAAAAGTGTATTTTTTCCACAAAAAAAATGCGTTTGAAAAACCGCTGCGCAAATACTTTGTGAAAAAAAAATTGCAACACAGACCATTTTAATCTGTAGGGCCTTTGCTTTAAAAAATATATAATGTGTGGTGGTTCAAATAATTTTCTTGCAAAAAAAAATTTTTTTTCATGTAAACAAAAAGTGTCAGAAAGGGCTTTGTCTTCAAGTGGTTAGAAGAGATAGCATAACCCCCCCCCCCCCCATGACCCCATCTTGGAAAGTAGACAACCCAAGCTATTTGCTGAGAGGCATGTTGAGTATTTTGAAGATCTCGCTTTTTGTCACAAAGTTTTGAAAATTGAAAAAAGAAAAAAAAAATTTCTTTTCTTTCTTCATTTTCAAAAACAATTGAGAGCTGCAAAATACTCACCATTCCTCTTAACAAATACCTTGGGGTGTCTACTTTCCAAAATGGGGTCGTTTGGGGGGGTATTGTGCTAACTGGACATTTCAGGACCTCAGTAACTGTGATAGGTAGTGAGGAGTAAAATCACGATTTAACGCCCTTATGCCCCGTACACACGGTCGGATTTTCCGATGGAAAATGTCCGATCGGAGCGTGTTGTCGGAAATTCCGACCATGTGTGGGCTCCATCGGACATTTTCCATCGGATTTTCCGACACACAAAGTTGGAGAGCAGGAGATAAAATTTTCCGACAACAAAATCCGTTGTCGGAAATTCCGATCGTGTGTACACAAATCCGACGGACAAAGTGCCACGCATGCTCAGAATAAATAAAGAGATGAAAGCTATTGGCCACTGCCCCGTTTATAGTCCCGACGTACGTGTTTTACGTCACCGCGTTTAGAACGATCGGATTTTCCGACAACTTTGTGCGACCGTGTGTAGACAAAACAAGTTTGAGCCAACATCCGTCGGAAAAAATCCTAGGATTTTGTTGTCGGAATGTCCGAACAAAGTCCGACCGTGTGTACGGGGCATAAGAAAGCCTGAAGGCGGAGATTGGTTTTCGGGGTCCTGTACACGGCTAGGCTTCAAAAAAGTCTCACACATATGGTATCCCCGTACTCAGGAGAAGCAGCAGAATGTATTTTGGGGTGTAATTCCACATATAACTATGGCATGTTTGAGCAATATATCATTTAGTAACAACTTTGTGCAAAAAAAAAAGGGGTCACTTTCCCGCAACTTGTGGCAAAATATAAAATATTCCATGGACTCCACATGCCAGCAAATAGCTTGGGGTGTCTACTTTCCAAAATGGGGTAATTTGGGAGGGTTTTGTGCTATCTGGGCATTTCATGGCCTCCGAAACTATGATAGGCAGTGAGGAGTGAAATAAAAAATGTACGCCCTTAGAAAGCCTGAAGGCGGTGATTGGATTTCGGGGTCCTGTACACGGCTAGGCTCACAAAAAGTCTCACACATGTGGTATCCCCGTACTCAGGAGAAGCAGCAGAATGTATTTTGGTGTGTAATTTATAATCTAGTGTTAGGTACCACAGATACCAGGGTGCCTTGATGAGGCTCTGTGGCTTACGCATGTATTTGGAAATGTGTGCAGACTAAACCCCTGCTTTTAATGCACATTGTTAGACAGGTTTACTTGGTTGTCTGCGGGCTGGTCTGTAAGTTAAGCCTGTTTTTTTCCTTGGATTTATCCTTGGCCTTGTTTATATTTGTTGGCATTGCCCTCCAGGCTGATAGAAGGGTCCCAGGTGAAGTGCACTACAAAGGAAGTAGCAGCTTATGCAGCTCCTGCTTCCTCCGTGGTTGACTGCTTCCTTTGCTGCCAGC
This sequence comes from Lithobates clamitans, assembly GCA_037952925.1. Lineage (NCBI taxonomy): Eukaryota > Metazoa > Chordata > Amphibia > Anura > Ranidae > Lithobates > Lithobates clamitans. The sequence continues at coordinate 120,996 of JBBGZY010000310.1, forward strand.
GCCGGCTCCATGCACTCTGATGCTCTGGGATGGCAGATCGCCAACTTAATCACGATCTTGCCTTGCTGGCCCACTATCCCAGAGCATGAGGTCACGGGCCACATCAGAGGGCTCTGAGGGCGATGTGTGAGCACCCCTGGACTAACTGAACACTACAGAATGCAGGTGATTGACAGCCTCTGCCTTGCATGTTTCCCTATTATTCTTTGTAGAGAAGGTGTGTCCTTTCCGCCCACTCAGGTCTCAGATTACAATGGGCTCTCCTCTCTAGTCTGTGCAGAGTGTGACATCACCACATCACAAGTACCACTTTAGCTGCAGTCAGGAGAATCATGTCTGTTCCAGGACTGTATGATGTGCAAGAGCTGTGTAAATCCCAGGACTGGATTGACAGAGATACAAATCCTTTGGCAGGTATACATTTCTCTTATATGTATTTAATCTGTATTTCAACTGTTAGCTCAGTGTTCAGCCTTATCATTATATTATAGGCTGGCTCCGAGCAGTCACACTCAGCCAGTTAAATAGGACAAGGCCACAGTCAAAGGCCATCACTCATAAGCTAAATGACTGATAAAACGAATTCATGACTGCACCATTATTAAATGCAGCGTTTGTTGGAGAGGAAATTTTATCTTGGGATGGCTTAAACAGGCATCCGGGAGCGTGATTTTAATCACTTTTGTCTTGCTCTCTCCAAGACTTTCCTGGTAATATATTGAGTTCTTTTGTTTTTAATCTGCTTTGTTGGTGAGCGCTATTACCCCGGGGCTTGCGGTCTTTAATGCATGGATATACTCCTCAGGATAAAACAGACCCATCAACTTCATTTACCATCTCTATACATTAGAAGACAGTAATGTATACTCGTATAGGGAGACATTGCATTATGTGTCACGTACTGAGCTGATGAAAAAAAAAGGTCATGGGTTGGGAATTGTTTAAGAGAACGTATAGTTGTTTTCCTATATGTTCTTCATTATGTTCTGTACTTAAAAAAAGAAAAATAACTAAAATGTATTTTGATTCTATTAAACAGGTATAAAAATATCGCACTAGTAGATTCATATTTACCACTTGCAGCCAGTAGGTGGAACACTCTCTGCAAGCTTTATTGTCCCTTAAGGTTCTTTATTACAGCTGTTGTGGTAAATATACTGTAGATAGCAGAATGGACCAAAATAGGAAAACATGGCTTTCCCCTTTCTTAGCAGAAATTGGATGTTTCAGTCTAAAGAGGCTGCCAAAAAGCAGACAGGTAATTTGCTTTGAAAAAAGTAATAGATGGACAGAATGTATATTTGTTAAAGCGATACTAAACACACACTGTTTAATTTACATTATCCCTTCTCTTTCTGTATATGAATGATGGCACTGTAATTATTTTAATTAAAAAAAACACATCTAATTATCCTTTTTCCTAATTGATATACAGCTGTCACATGACCCAGCTCTTTCCCAGTCTGTCTGCAGGGAAGCAGTGGCAGGAGGAGCTTCTAGTCCTCTGCTGCTGGTCACACGTTCAAAAATAAAATATAAAATAGCAGCCTTTCAAATACATAGTAAAAATAAGTAACTAATATCTATAAACTGTTTTAAATTATCATACAAATAAACATTTTAAATCAAACTGTTATTATTTTTTTAGCAATAACATGGTCTGGGTGGATTTCTTCCAGTCACAGGCTATGTCACATTCCTCCCGCCTGTGTCTTAGAATATGAGGGAGGTGAAGCCTCCATCAATCAAGACGTAATATCCCACTATCATTGTGTTTATCTGGTTAGTGGGCATGGAGGATAAGGGAGTGAGTGAGCTGTCATTTACCACTGTGTATACACCCACATGTGTGACTCTATAGTCACATGGGCTGCTTAGATGTGATAGGGAGGAAATGATCAGCATAGAAACTCATTGAAAACTGAGCATGTTCAGAGCTGCCAACACTGCTCTGCAAAATCCCCAACTGTAGTAGGGACATGGACAGAAAGGGGAGATATAGAACAGCAGATCAACCATGATTTTGCAGAATACAGAAAATTAATCCCAGAGTGACTGAGTGAGTATGAACAACAGGTAATACAGTATGTACTGACAGATGTTAATGCTGTGCATTTAGTTACACTTTAAAATAAAGGTTGCATGCAAATAACTCAACATTGGCACTTATTTCCCACTTACTGTATATCCCAAAAGCACACACAGTCACCAGGAGTCAACTCAGGGTCATTACTTACAAGCCCCCAGGACAGCTGCACACCATCCCTCTTCCTCTGGACACAGTCTCCATGGTGAACAGCTACACAGTCCACAGGCTACCTCATAGGGGCAGCCCCCCCCCCACAAGGCTTGAAGCCCTCCGGGGTAGATAGAATAATCTGTCAAGGGCCTCCCCAGCCACCTTCCAAACACTGCTTTCCAGGGATTGACCAGGCAATAATAAATATTTGGGCAGGTCATTTGAATCTCCTCCGTATGATCTGGAAACTTCTTTCAGGGGTAGGAGAAAGCAATCAAACTCTCAACCTGTAGAACCCTGACCAGACCAGAACAAACAATCACTGCTCCTTTGAATACAGAAGCAGCCAAAAACTTAATTTGCCTGGCATCCTATGGTAGGAGGGTGCTACATAAGCAGGGTTGAGATTTGGATTTTCCGCTACTATTGGTTCGCAAAGAATTTGCAGGATCCACAAAATGTGCAAAACCTTGTATGAAAACTTCACAGGTTTGGTACCAGAAATAAGGAACAACCTTTAATCCAGTGCATGGTCAACATGAGCCAGTAAATTGAAGGAATAGGTAACCCAGCCCCATTCTATAAAATGGTGGACTCACATCAGCCATATTGTCAGTGTGTGTTGGAGCTGTTATGGAGAGCTGACAGAGCGGCCCCAAACCTCCTCTTCTGGAACATAAGTATTACTTCTTCTTTTATTAAAAAAAATAGCTTTACAAATGCTTTAAGAAAAAGTTTAAAATTTCCAATGACAGAGCGGCTCTGTGTCTTGATATCACTGTGATGGCCAATCAGAGGGATCACAAATGCTCTCCCCTTTTCTCTCACAATGGAGGAAGGAGCAAAAGGAGGATTGCCTGATCCCGGGATCAGGGGAGAGAAAGGCAGCAGAGGGAAAGCTGCGATTCAATGTATGTGTGTGTTTGTGTTGGGGCAGTGGGGGGAGAGGGGGTATAAAATGCCACTAACCACCAGTGTCGTGTGATTGTTTTTTTTTTGTTCTTTTTTGTGGGGGGGGGGGGTGATTTAAAGTGCCAACAAACACAAATAATGAGGGAGGGGGTGTGATTGACCACCGATGATTGTGGGACTGTTTTGGGGGAGTGGGTTAAAATACCATTGTCCACCAATATTTTAAAATTATTATGCAAGGATGGGAGTTAAAATGCCTGTGGCCACCAATGATGAAGTAGTGGGGGCTTTAAAATTCCACTTTCTACAAGTTTTTTAGAGTTGTTATGGAGGAGTTTAACCGCAGTTTTACTGCGCCAGGTTGGCTCCCCTGCACAAGCTGTTGAAGCTGTACGGTGGCTCTTTAAGATGATTTAGCAGGCGTGCCCGCACTGCCAGAGGCACCCGCGATTGCTTGTGACAGAGCGAGAACCGGGATCTGTGTGTGGTTCTCTCAGGGGAGTAGAGACAGATCGTGTGCCCCCACTAAGTAGGAACACCGATCGGTCTCCTCCCCTGGTCATTCTCATTCCCATCCCCCCCACAGTTAACCCCTTGATCGCCCCCTAGTGTTAACCCCTTCCCTGCCAAGACATTTATACAGTAATCAACGGCTATTTTTAGCTCTGATCACTGTATAAATGTCAATGGTCCCAAAAAATGTGTCCGATCTGTCCTCCGCAATGTCGCAGTCATGATAAAAATCGCTGATTACCACCATTACTAGTAAAAAAAAATAAAATCATAAAAATGCCATAAATCTATCCCGTTTTGTAGACGCTATAACGTTTGCGCAAATCAATCTATATTTGCTTATTGCGATTTTTTTTTACCAAAAATATGTAGAAGAAAACATATCGGCCTAAACTGAGGAAAAAATTATTATTATTTTTTTTTTTTAAATTGGGGCTATTTATTATAGCAAAAAGTACAAAATATTGGGGCTTATTTACGAAAGGCAAATCCACTTTGCACTACAAGTGCAAAGTGCACTTGAAATTGCACTGAAAGTGCACTTGGAAGTGCAGTCGCTGTAAATCTGAGGGGTAGATCTGAAATGAGGGGAAGCTCTGCTGACTTTATCATCCAATCATGTGCATGTGTTTTTTTATGTTCCTTGCATGTCCTCCTCGGATCTACAGCGACTGCACTTCCAAGTGCACTTTTAATACAATTTCAAGTGCACTTTGCACTTGTAATTTGCGCTTGTAGTGCAAAGTGGATTTGCCTTTCGTAAATAACCCCCATTGCATTTTTAAAAAAAATTTACGCTCTTTTTTTGTTTATAGCGCAAAAAATAAAAAACACAGAGGTGATCAAATACCATCAAAAGAAAGCTCTATTTGTGGGGAAAAAAGGAACATCAATTTTGTTTGGGTACAACATCGCATGACCGCGCAATTCTCAGTTAAAGCGACGCAGTGCCATATCGCAAAAAATGGCCTGGTCAGGAAGGGGGTGAAGTTGTTAAAGTCCCTATGACCATCAGTAAAAGGGAAGGGGGCTTTAAAATGCCACTCTCTCCCAATGATTGTGAGATTGTATTGGGGGGGGGGGGGTAAATACGATTGACCAGCAATTAATGTGGGATCGTTTTTTTGGGGAAGGGGGGGTAAACCGTATTACTGCTAACGCCGTAAGGCTCATGGTGGTGGCAGCAGGTGAGTGTGTGCATACTCCACAAGCCGACTGTTGGCTGTATAACCACCCAATCACTTTCGGTCACCCCCAGACTGCTAAGGCTAAGCGCACCTTAACCCCCCCATCATGTTTATTTATTTTCAAAAAATGGGGAAAAAAAGAGCACCGTCCTAAAAGGGGTAATTTTGGGGGTGTTTGCAATCTCCTGACTTTTTTGTTTAACTGGCCTTTATTGTTTTATGGGAATTTCCAAAACAGAATAAAAGCAACATACCATCAAGTGTTATGACACAGTAAACAGCGCATCGTGGCAGCATATGGTGCCTCTTGAGGTGGTAAATCTCGGGGAAAGTCCCAGAGGTTGAACAACATTGCCAAGAAAATGTTGACAGTAAGGCAGTGCATAAGTGCAAGATGATGTAAATTGATTGCTGGTGGTGGGTGTAATTCTCATGTTGAAGACTGAAAATAGCTGGATTTTAAATACATATCTCTTCTTCGAAAGCTAAAAGAATAAAAGAAAACCTGTCATCTAAAGCAAAAGATATGAGTCTGGCATGTTATATTTATTGCCTTACATTTAATCTTGCTACTTGCAGATACCTAGGAATTGCAGCAAGGTGTTAGTATAGGCTTGTAGTGGCTTGAAGAAGTAAAATGAACAGAGTAAAGCTGGCCATACACTGGTAGACCTTCGTACAAAAATATCTCATCAGTACATTTAATAATGCAATCAGACTTGACAAATGACGTTTGCAATTACATATGCTTTTTAACATTTGATTTTGGAATAAATAGAATTTCCTGAACAAACACCGGCATGTTCGCTGTTAGAATGTTGTTCACTGGAGATACTTTTCCTATCCTTCTTTGAATGTTCTCATCAATACAGTAATAAACGAACATTGATTTGGCCCCACTAACTATAAAAATATTCAATGAACGTTCCCAAAAACAAAACTTTTCAAATAAAATTTTACATCTGAATTGCCAGCGGTGGTTGTAAACCTCTGACATAAAAAATGAACAAAGCATATTTCTCTAGAGCAGTCTCCAAACTGCAGCCCTTTGCTTGTTTTAATCCAGCCCTTGGGGCAATATTTAACCACTTCAGCCCCTTAATGACCAGAGCATATTTTGCGATTCGGCACTGAGTCACTTTAACTGACAATTGCGCGGTCGTGCGACGTTGTACCCAAACAAAATCGTCCTTTCTTTCCTACAAATAGAGCTTTCTTTTGGTGGTATTTGATCACCTCTGCGTTTTTTATTTTTTGCACTATAAACAAAAAAAGAGTGACAATTTTGAAAAAAAAAACCCAATATTTTTTACTTTTTGCTATAATAAATATCCCCCCCCAAAAAAACAAATGTCTTCCTCAGTTTAGGCCGATATGAATTCTACATATTTTTGGTAAAAAAAATCACAATACTGTAAGTGTATATTGATTGGTTTGCGCAAAAGTTATAGCGTCTACAAAATAGGGAATAGATTTATGGCATTTTTATTATTTATTTATTTATTTTTTTATTAGTAATGGCGGTGATCTGCAATTTTTATCGGGACTGCGACATTGCGGTGGACAGATCGGACACTTTTGACACTATTTTTGACCATTGACATTTATACAGCGATCAGTGCTAAAAATTGCCACTGATTACTGTATAAATGTCACTGGCAGGGAAGGGGTTAACACTAGGGGGCGATCAAGGGGTTAAATGTGTTCCCTCAGTGTGTTCTAACTGTAGGGGGGATGGGCTACCACTGACATGACAGAGATCACCGTTCCCGTTGACAGGGAACGGTGATCTCATCCTCAGTCTGCTCTCCTGTGTCTTCCTCTGTCCTCTCCCCCCTCCTTTCCCCCCCTCCCCTCTCTGAGTCTCAGCTCCCTGATCCTCCCCTCCTGCTATAAAAGATAGTTTTTATTTTCTAAAGTTCCCTCTGATATAGAAGAGAAAGCTCCACAGTGCATGTCATTTATAAAAATATGTGGTATAACAGCTTACTTCAGAGCGTTGTTCGGCGCTCACGTGACTGCCCGTCGGTCTCCAATGACGGGGCACAATTCTTTCCAGTGACACCAACAATGGGGCATGATTCTTCCCATCCAATGACATCAACGATGAGGCACAATTCTTCTCACTGCCCAGAAAAATGGGGCATTGTTTATACTCACTGATGGCAGGGCATTTTCTACCTCCAATGGCCACAGTCTGGCCCCCATGAAGTCTGAAGGACAGTAAACTAGTCCTTTGCTTAGAAAGTCTGGAGATCCCTGTTCTAGAGTGTGTACCTGACTCAATACAAAGCACTGAGTGTAATTTCTACTTCCTCCCTGCTATGCTTTCTGCATGAATGAATGCCATCTCCGAGGGAATGATGAGGACAGGGGCACATGACTGACAGATTCGGCTGTGCATGTTTCCCTATGTGTTTGTGCGGAGAGGGGGTGTGTTCATTCCCTACACTCAGGTCTCAGATTATACTTAGCTGCCTGCTATGGGCTCTGCAGTGTGTGACATCAGATCCCTGTCCCCTGACTGCCAGAATTTAGGGATGCTTTAGGAGGCTGTAGTGTAGAGAAGAGAATACTGGAGATAAATAGGTGCTAGTCACTTTACTGTGTATATGCAAGGGGGTTACAACCACTTTAAAAACAGAATAAAGAAATGTAGGGAAGAAGGGGGTTGAGGAAAATGAATACATCCACTCCTTTCAGCCTCTTAAATCTTAGCGTTGCGAACAATGCTTGGGTCAAAAAGGGTCTTCCATGAGTTGCCACAGCTCCCAGAGGGTATTGAATTTATCCAGTGTAATATGGAGGCAGGCTGTGAGATTTTCCATTGATTTAATGTCTTGGATCCTTGTGTGTAGTTCCATAAGGGAGAGGGATCAACACTTTTCAATGTGAGGCTACTAACCCTCTCGCCACTGTGAGTTTGTGCAAGATTAGTTTCTTGGTTGGTAAGAGTCCATTCAGACGGTAGATTAGTGCCATCCTCTGTGCAGAGCTGCTGGCATATGCGAGTCCATCCACCTCAGCACTGTGTGCAGGCAGAAGCACATAGAAGGGGATACATACACAGCGTCGCCACAGACGCAATCACATGTCAAAGTTTGACATGCAGGCAGGAGTGGATGCATGGATCTGAACGCAGAGGCTCCTGTCCGCATGAGAAACTTTGATAAAACGAGTGTGCCATGCCGCCACTGCAAGTGAATTCCCTTTTATAGGTTGCCTGCACGCAGCTTTGAGGTGGATACACATGTGTAAGCAGGTGCTGTTAGCTTATCTGCCACTAGGTGGCTCTGTCTCAAAATAGTGTGTGGTAACAGAGAATAGTGTCATCAGGTGCTAGGTCTCTTTTAGTTAGAGGCCTCCTGTAGTGAAGTAATGGGTGAGTCAGCCCCTACAAATATGCCAGGTTGGGAGGGGCCCTAGTGCAGTTGGGGCATGGGAGCCAGAGACCCCACCATCAGGCAGATTTAGTCTGCCAGGGAAGGCCCTGGACAGGGCTGGAGGTAAACCTGCACCTAGAAGAGCCAGCTGTAGACATCCTTACTCTTATGGTGGAGGAGGATAGAGCGGCTGCAAAAAGCCTTCTAGGCCAGGGCAAGTGTTCCCTAGAGTGAGGCTATCCCTCTGAAGGACCTGGAAGAAGTGTACCCAAGTCAGAGGCTACGACAGTGATCCTGTCTTGGAAAGACTACCTGCAAGGAGCAGTGAGCTGGACACAGAAAGCCTAATGCCGCGTACACACGAGCGGACTTTACAGCGGACTTTGCCCGGCGGACTTTTCGTCGGACTTTGTTGGCTCCTTGCGCCGGACTTAAAAACGGACGGACTTGGCCACACACGCTCACTGCAAAAGTCCGCTGGTTTGGAACGCGATGACGTATAGCACGTATGACGGGACTAGAAAAAGGAAGTTCAAGCCCCACTACGGCACCCTTTGGGCTCCTTCTGCTAATCTCGTGTTTATCTCGTGTTAGTAGAAGTTTGGTTAGAGACGATTCGCGCTTTTCACACTTCAGCTTATTTCGTTCATTTTCTGCGGTTCAGTTTGTGCTTTTGAGGTTTGTATCTGCTTTTCAGTGTGTGTTGGTCAGTTCGTAACCTGCCTTGCAGGCCGTTCTGGTCCGCTCGTTCCTGATTTTCAGGTCGTTCTTCATAGGCCTTGCTGTTCTTCAGTGCGTTTGTTATAAGTTTGTTTGTTTGAACAGCCGACCGTTTTGAAGCCATGTCGCGTGGACGTTCTCGTTCTCGAGTTCGTGCTGCATGGGGACTTGGTGTTGGGGTTAATACTTTGACCCGAGTCCAGTCCATGAACACGGTGGGGAGGAGTTCATGGACCAAGAATTGGTTGCGCCAGCGTGACCAGTTTTCTCATATGCCTTTGCTCCCTGAGCTTCGTGAGAATAATCCTGAGGATTTCAGGAATTTTCTCAGGATGACGGACCCCGTCTTTGAGCGTCTGCTGGCTATGCTGACCCCCATATCAGCAGGCAGGATACCTGCATGAGGCAAGCCATCAGTGCGGAGCAGAGGCTAGTTGCCACGTTACGTTACTTGGCGACAGGGAGAAGTCTTCAGGACTTGAAGTTCTCAACAGGCATCTCCCCCCAGGCTCTGGGGATCATAATCCCAGACACCTGTTCTGCTATTATTCAGGTCCTGCAGAAGGAATATATGAAGGTAAGTTTTATCCTTTAACATTACATGATATGTATTAAATGTTTTTTGATGTATTGTAGAACTGTCCTCTTTACCTATTTGCCATGCTTTCAATATGCTGTGAATGTCCCCTTTATCTTCATGCATGCCTGTTTTAATCATTTATTGCCCTACATGCATAATTTCTTTCATTAACCTCCCCACCATGCAGTCCTGGGTCCATTTATATCTCTAGCCTATAGTCCCTTGAACAATGTATATTGTCTGCTCCATTGTCTTGTTTGTCCCTCCCCCACCCCACAAATGTTTCAACCAGTCAGGTGTGTTTGTTAACCTAATTAGAACCCCTCCCCCACCCCACAAATGTTTCAACCAGTCAGGTGTGTTTGTTAACCTAATTAGAACCCCTCCCCCACCCCACAAATGTTTCAACCAGTCAGGTGTGTTTGTTAACCTAATTAGAACCCCTCCCCCCACATTCAAATGTATCAATGGGCCATCAGAGGGGGTGAGTAATCTTATAAGTGTGCCTTATGTTTTTCAACATTTCAATTACAAACACACATATTAATAATATTTGACTGCTGTTGTTTACTAATGTTTTGTTGTAATCTGATATACAATTTATGTTTTAAAGTCCTTATCTTATTTTTTTTGCACTCCACAGTTTCCTTCAAGTTCACAGGAATGGCAGACTGTGGCCTTCCAGTTCGCTGACCGTTGGGACTTTCCCAACTGTGTAGGGGCGATTGACGGGAAGCATGTCCGGATTGTGCCACCACCGCATTCGGGGTCTTATTTCTATAACTACAAGGGGTTCCATAGTGTAGTTTTGATGGCGGTGGTCTCGGCACATTTGGACTTTCTGTTTGTGGATGTGGGGAAGAACGGCCGGATGTCTGATGGAGGAGTCTTTGCACAGACCGAGCTGTGCCATCGTCTCCAGACCGGTGGCCTGGAATTGCCACCTGATGACGAGAATGTGGATGGACTCCCCTCAGTTTTTATTGCTGATGAAGCATTTGCTCTCGGTGAGAACTTGATGAGGCCGTTCCCCCAAAGGACACTCACCCCTGAGAGGAGGGTATTTAATTATCGGCTGGCCAGAGCAAGAAGAGTTGTGGAGAATGCCTTTGGGATTCTGGCCAGCTGGTTCCGTTTATTCCTTTCTTCAATTAATTTGGCGGACTATAAACTAAACTACGTCATCCTTGCTTGCCGCATCTTGCATAACTTTTTAAGGAGACATTCAGCAACATATCTATCCTCTGTTGGGCCTGAGGCCAGACTGGAACAGGATAGCACTTTGACAGGCCTAGAAATTGGCCGTATTGGCTTGGCCCCCCGAACCGCACGTCAAGTGCGTGACCGTTATGTCAATTATTTTAATGGTCGGGGGGCCATTGCTATTCAGCAACAGCTGTAAGTTTCTTCCAAAAATTAAAAAGAAAATAGTTTTATCTAAATATCTTGTTTTTATTGTTGTTTACATTTAGTTATGTCTGTCTCCTAGTGCACTTGTAGTAGTGTCAAGTGCATTTAGCTTTAGTTAATCAGGCCCACAAAAACAAACCACAAAATTTGACTTCAAGAATCAGCCACACACATTGTATTCCGTAAAAATATTTACTTTGTGCACATTGAAAGGTGCATTTTTTAACAAAATTTTTTTTTTTTTTTCTATTTTGAATTTTTTGTAAATTATTTTACGTTGTGTAAAAAATTTTAGTTTTACTAAATTATTCAAGGCATATTTTCACAAATATATAGACCTTTATATAAAAAGATTTACATACACAACAGTGTTTTTATAAACCAAACAAAAAAAAAAGAACTTACAAAGTTCAACATTTAGAGAATGGTGCATGTGATGTCACCCTTGCAGAAATTGTTCATTTATAGAATATGCTCAAAATTGAGCTTTACAAAAGGGTCAAGTCAACATGTGCTATCTCCTATCATGGGTGAGCAATGTATGTGTTTTGTGTGTGCAATCCCATTTTTGGTTCCTCTCACCACCAAAGAATTTTCAGGATGAAGGGGTTGCAAACACAAAACAAGTACATTGCTAACCCATGATGGAAGATAGCACATGATGACACACCGTGTGCATCACAATGTAAATTTGGGTATACCCCAAAAATTTAAAATACAATTTTTGCAACAAACAAACTTCCAAAGGAAATGAAGAACACGATTGATGTTTTTAGGCCAAACGTGATTATATTCGGCCCAAAACATCAATCATGTTCTTCATTTCCTGTTGCATGGAGTCCAGGCGAAGTTGCATGCTGTGAATTTGGTCACGCATTTTATCGATGTGGCCATTCCACAGCATTATCTAGCCAATTAGTCTTTGCGCACTGTCCGTGGTGAAGGGCTCTGCCGCTTGGCCTTCCACAACCAGAAACTCACCTAAAATGAGTGAATAAAAACAAGGTTTACAATATGCACGCCAAAATACAGTAACTCAAGCTGGGGTGTCAGTCACTCACTTGGTGGGCTTGAAACCTCGCACACTTCCTCCACCTCTCCTTCCTCAAGGTCATCGGGTGGGCGTGGTCTTGGGCTGGGGCTTGGGGTATCTTCTGCCTCAGGCTGGTGACTTGGGGGGGTCCTGAGATCCTTGGACTGTTGTCTGAGTCTTTTCTCCCCTATGAGAATTGAACAAAAGGTATAAGTTAAAACACACTGATATTTTAGCTTTTAATAAATAAAGTTAAACGTTGGTTATGAGTTGTGGCCAATTTTTCATCATAATAAATTTTGAAGACAGGATGAACATTACCTCTGAACAACAATTATAAACAATGCTCATTTTCGGGCAAGTTTCACAGATGCTGACACCTCAATGATCTTCTATGTGTATAACCCCTCTAAAATGTATTTATGGTCACATAGTACACTATAGTGCTCGTGAGTCCAGATGTGGAAACAGCTGATGTGTCCTGTCCCTACATTACACTGAATCATTTTTGAAGAAGCATTATATTTTCAAACACATCTACACCACATCAACTAATTGTGGGAATTCGACAAATTATCAAGACATAAATGTATGTCCAACCCTGTCCCATCGTATTTGGCGAAAAAATAACGTCACTTTCTAAAGTATCATATCTATTCTAAAGAACGGTCTTTACGAACGATGCTAAAAAAAGTCCAAAAATAAGGATCAGCATGCAAGTTAGGTATCTCAATAGTAAAACACAAGTACTTACTTTTTTTAAGCAGCTTCTTTATTCGCCAATATTGTTCTGGCTCCCGACTTTTGATGTCAGACCACCGCTTCCGCAATTGTTCTTTCGAACGTTTTGTACCAAATTTAGCTTCAAGAGCGGTGACAACTGAGGACATTATTTTGTCCTTCCTCATATTCGGTCGTGTGTACGGTCCTTTTTTGCCATCGTAGTCCTCCCTTCTCAATATGGACACCATCTCCACCATCTCTTTAAAAGCCATGTTGGTGGCCTTATATCTCCTCCGGGATGTGGATGTTTGGGGCTCCGGGCTTTCCTCCGCGCTACTTCCACTTAATCTCTCCGCCATCTTTTGCTATCTACTCCCACTGCGCAACGAAGAGTGAAGGGGCGGGGCCAAATCGTACTTACGAGCGTCAGGGGCGGGTGACGCAGGTGGAGCATGACACATGCGCAGTGTATATAAAGCTATTACGATGGCCTACGTATGTCCGTGCGGAAGTAGCGAGCGTCACAAACGAAGGTAAGATTAAAGTGTGTGTGTGTGTGTGTGTGTCCCCTAGATTACAACCCAAACTAATACTGGGATTTGGGACTGACATTTAAGTTTGGATCTTGTGTCTTGTCTTGCAGAAAAAATGAATCCCTTTAAAGAGGAAGAATTTTTGTGCCAATTTATTGAGCTCTATGAGGACAAGAAAAACCTGTGGGAGGTCAAACACCCCCTATATTATAATAGGTATGTTAGGAAGGCAACACTGGGCACACTTTTAGAGTTTGTGAAGACTCGACTCCCCCAGGCAGACCTCAAGTTTGTGGACAAGAAGATTGGTATCTTGCGAAACATGTATAAGCAGGAACACAAAAAAATCCAGGAGTCGCTCAGATCCGGGGCAGCAGCTGACCAAGTATATGTACCCAAGTTGTGGTACTACAACAAACTGCGATTCCTGGATGACCAGACCGAAGCCAGGTAATCACTTTCCACCCTTCCCCCCACCCTTCCCTCCAGACGTCCCTCCACTCTTCCCTCCAGCCTTCCTTCCACTCTTCCCTCCAGCCTTCCATCCACCTCCACCCCAGCTGAGGAGTCCCAGGATGACCTGGGCCTTTTCAGCATTGATGAAGTTGATGTGCCCAGTTTCAGCCAGGTATCCTTTTTTTTTTAATTTGGGATTGTGTAAATGTTATTAATGATGTTAAGGTGTTAATTTTGAAAGTGCTTCCTAAAAAATGACTTCTGCACAAAGAGTAATATGTAGACATATCACTAGACAGTACAACCTTCTCGACCCCCTACGTCTGGCTTCCGCCTACAACATTCTACTGAAACTGCCCTACTAAAACTCACCAATGACCTAATAACTGCCAAAACCAATGGCCACTACTCCATACTCATACTTTTAGACCTCTCTGCTGCCTTTGACACAGTTGACCACCTGCTGCTCCTCAGCAAATTACACTTCCTTGGCCTCCGTGATTCTGCATTATCCTGGTTCTCCTCCTACCTATCTCAGCACACTTTCAGTGTCACTTACAACTCCATCTCCTCCGCTCCCCTTCCTCTTTCTGTTGGGGTACCCCAAGGCTCCGTCCTTGGGCCTCTCCTTTTCTCACTCTATACCTCTTCCCTGGGCCAGTTGATAACCTCCCATGGCTTCCAATACCACCTCTATGCCGATGACACACAGATCTATCTCTCCACTCCTCAACTCACCCCCACTATCTCCTCACGAATCTCAAACTTGCTGAATGACATATCAGTATGGATGTCACACCACTTCCTTAAACTTAATCTTTCTAAAACTGAGCTTGTTATATTTCCTCCTTCACGGTCCCCCTCCTGTGACTTTACCATTAATATCAACAACACAACCATTGGTCCCTCCACATATGCCAGGGTCCTGGGTGTAATCCTTAACTCTGACCTCTCCTTCAGCCCCCATATCCAATCACTGGCTAAATCCTGCCGCCGTAACCTCCGCAACATCTCTAGAATTTGACCCTTCCTGACTAATGACACCACAAAGCAACTTATTCACTCCATGATTATTTCCCGCCTCGACTATTGCAACTCTCTCCTTAATGGCCTACCCTTAAGCAGGCTATCCCCCCTTCAGTCTATTATGAATGCTGCTGCTAGACTAAAACACCTCACTAATCGATCCGTGACTGCTGCTCCTCTCTGCCAATCCCTTCACTGGCTTCCCCTACCCCACCGTGTAAAATTCAAAATGCTAACCATAACATACAAGGTCATTCACAACATCGCCCCCATCTACATCACCAACCTCATCTGCAGATATCGCCCAAATCACCCCCTCCGCTCCTCCCAGGACCTCCAGGACCTCCTGCTCTCTAGCTCCCTTGTTACCTCCTCCCATGCTCGCCTTCAGGACTTCTCCAGAGCCTCTCCCATTCTCTGGAATACCCTGCCCCAGTATGTCCGATCAGCCCCTACCCTGTCCACCTTTAGGAGATCCCTGAAAACTCATTTATTCAGGGAAGCCTATCCCACACCCACATAACTGTCCCTGAGCCACCCCCATCAAATCATTCTTTGCAGCTATTACCTTTTGTACCACCACCCCCTCCCTTTAGAATGTAAGCTCTACGAGCAGGGCCCTCCTGTACCTTTTGTTTTGAACTGTACTGTAATTGTGTTGTCCCCCTTATACATTGTAAAGTGCTGCGTAAACTGTTGGCGCTATATAAATCTCGTATAATAATAATATGTTGTTGACAAAATGCTGTCAAGTGACCCCGGAAGTATGTCATTGTGATGGGTCTGTAATGCCATCTGAAAGTATTATCAGTAATGTGCAGCAATCCTAACTTTCTGGGTGGACATTCTTTCCTTGGAATATAAAGGTCAATGGCCAGGAATGTTGTGAAGAGGCCTCTGGCATGGAGATGGGCACAAGATGGTGGAGGGTTAAAACCTTAAGCAGGTGAGTTGTTATTCTGGTATAAGAAGGAGCAGGGCGGTGACGTGTGCTCTTGGCACCATTACTCGCTATTGGTTGTGGGGTACAATTTATGTAGCAGCTCTGGTGTTTGGTAATAAAAAGTGTTCTTGCATTTTTTTTATATGTTTTAAAGCAGAATGTATTGGAAACAGGTTTCCTGTTTAGTCTTTCATCCTCTATATAGTACAAAATAATGAAACCTGGTGGTTTTTAAAGACCACCAAAAGAAAGCTCTATCTTTCTGCAAAATATGATACTGTTGCATAACAGAGTTATTGATAGTCTAAATATCACAATGCTGAAAACTGAATGAGGAATGCCTAGAAAGGAAGCATATGTATGCTGGTACTAAGGTGGTTAAAAAATGGCTGACATTAGACTTCAATATGCAGCTTCAACTGTTACTATACATACAGCAGGATGAAAAATGATCTATGCTTCCGAGTGAACCAGGTAAAGTTTGCTTGCAGGAGGTTCAGCAAATCCAGTGGAAATTCCCCAAACCTAGTGTTAACCCTTTTGAAGTCTATAGGTGCCAAATCTTGTTATTTTTTCAGGCCTTTTCAAGGTTAATTTGCAAGCTATTGTTAAAAAGGGCATTCATATCTGGGCAGAATGGAGAACATATACCAATGCAGAAACAAAAGGAAGGTTTTTTTTCATTCATTTCAAAGGGCAACATTTAAAAAAACACAAATCATTTAAATCACATGCTTTGTGGAGCTACAGAAGAGTACGACATTGTTTTTTAAAGGTAAAATTAAAAAATAAAAAGTGAAAAAACGACATTAGGTTTCAAACTAGACTTTTTTTTGCTATCTGGGTGGCCACAAAAAAGGTGAATGAGTGTACCCCCCCCCTTTCCTGAACCAGGCCACATGCCTTTCAACATTGGGAGGATACCCTACAAGAGACACATTAAAACCTCCCCTGCCTTGTAAGGCACCTTGTCCTCGTATTGGGGGACAAGGGTCCTTTTCCCACATCCAGTGACCAAGAGGATGTGGGCATTTGTGGAGAGGGGGGAATAGGAGTCTGGAGCCCCTCTTTAGATTCAGGGGTTTTAAATTTTGTGACACGTATTCACTATGCCATGTTGATAGGCACTGCCGTGTCACAAAATTCCTTCTGCCTGATGGAGACTGATGACATCATCTCAGCGCAGGCAAAGTCACTGGACTGGAGCTCAAGAACTGATTTTCAAAAAGGTGGAGCTTTTTGTGTCTTATTGCAGAGATTTCCCTTCACTTATACTTTAACATTGGTGACAACATACAACGTATTTTCTGTATTTGCTTAAAATTCTTAGCCTGAAAAAAGAAAACTAACTGGGCCAACACATCTATAGACTGGTAAGATGCAATTTATTACATTTTTATTTCTTGCTTTAGTAATCTGTAAAGGGACTATAGTTCACTTTAAAGCAGCAGTTCCAGGCATCAGCCATAATGCAGAAGTGTCCCCCCCCCTCCTGATCCTCCAGCCCTCTATACTGAGACAATATACTTCCTTGCATGCCATCCTTTCTCTCCAGTAAGATCAATACAGACTCTATGCAAATTGAATATTCATTTTCATTTCACAGGGAGCCCGTGTCAGGATCCGTCCATTGTTCCTCTGTGGCTGGGAATTAAAATCAATTAACCGGCAGCATTAAGTGCCATTTCACCCTAATTCAAACTCTTCTATCTGCATTTGGCGCGTGCCAAGCTGGACTGCTAATAATGGGAGAGCAGGCACTTGAGCACTGAAGAACAGCATTGGGCTAAAACATTGTAAAGACAAAGAGAACTCTTTTTGTTCTGTAATTTTAGTGGTCGTTATTTTAAGTTTAGACAGGATTTTATTTCAAGGGTTCCCACCAGTCTTCCTTTTTTTTTGTGTGTGTGTCGTGAATAAAATATGGTGTTGCGTCTCTTTTGAAAAGGCTATTTTCCTATTTTCCTGGAAGTTGTGCTAATCCTCTGGCTTCAGTGCTTTGAGTCACTGATCCAGAGCAAGTATACAGATTAGGACTAAAGCTGGTGATAGATGGATCAAAATTTGGTTGGTTCAGCCTGGCCAAATTTTGATCCCTGTGTGGCCATACCTGCTTGTCAGACGTCGATCATTAGATTGACTTTTGTCGAACAATCTTGTTGTTTTCTAGATAAACCGACTGCAGCTGCTGATCAGTGCATTCTGAAAGCGTAGAGTCCTACTGTCAGAAAATATATATGATTCAGTCAGTCACTAGCACTAAAATAACAATTTCGTTTTCACTTTCCCAGAGTCCCCCTGTTACATAATTTTATTACCCACTGATCCTGTCAGGTAGATCTCAATGTTGGTTATAAAAAGCTGGGGCTTTTTAAAACCAACTGGTTGGGACTCATATGTAGGGTTGTCCCCATACCACTTTTTTAAGTACTCGACGATACCGATTACCGATACTTTTTTTTAATATCATGTGACAGTGGGACTTATATGCTGCACTGATGGGCACTGGTGAGGCATGGACCATGTCAGTAGTTTTTTTTTGGCTGATTTTTACAATTAATTTTTTAAATTATATTTTTACAATTTTATATATATATATATATATATATATATATATATATACAATGCTTTATTATTTTTTTTGGGGGGGGGGGGGTAGACAGTCAGTGTCAGTGTTTTTTTATTTTATTTTATTTTTTTATTATTTTTACAATTTTACTTTAACCACTTGAGCCCCGGACCATTATGCTGCCTAAGGACCAGAGGTCTTTTTCCAATTTGGCACTGCGTCGCTTTAACTGCTAATTGCGCAGTCATGCAATGCTGTACCCAAACGAAATTTGCGTCCTTTTCTTCCCACAAATAGAGCTTTCTTTTGATGGCATTTGATCACCTCTGCCGCTTTTATTTTTTGCGCTATAAACGGAAAAAGACCGAATATTTTGAAAAAAATGATATTTTCTACTTTTTGTTATAAAAAAAATCCATTAAAATCAATTTTAGTCATACATTTAGGCCAAAATGTATTCGGCCACATGTTGGTAAAAAAAATGTCAATAAGCGTATGTTTATTGGTTTGCGCAAAAGTTATAGCGCCTACAAACTAGGGTACATTTTCTGGAATTTACACAGCTTTTAGTTTATGACTGTCTATGTCATTTCATGAGGTGCTAAAATGGCAGGGCAGTACAAAACCCCCCCAAATGACCCCATTTTTGAAAGTAGACACCCCAAGGAAATTGCTGAGAGGCATGTTGAACCCATTGAATATTTTTTTTTTTTTGTCCCAAGTGATTGAATAATGACAAAAAAAAAAAAAATATTTACAAAAAGTTGTCACTAAATGATATATTGCTCACACAGGCCATGGGCCTATGTGGAATTGCACCCCAAAATACATTCAGGTGCTTCTCCTGAGTATGGGGATACCACATGTGTGGGACTTTTTGGGAGCCTAGCCGCGTACGGGGCCCCGAAAACCAATCACCGCCTTCAGGATTTCTAAGGGTGTAAATTTTTGATTTCACTCTTCACTGCCTATCACAGTTTCGGAGGCCATGGAATGCCAAGGTGGCACAAAACCCCCCAAAATGACCCCATTTTGGAAAGTAGACACCCCAAGCTATTTGCTGAGAGGCATATTGAGTCCATGGAATATTTTATATTTTGACACAAGTTGCGGGAAAGTGACACTTTTTTTTTTTTTTTTTGCATAAAGTTGTCACTAAATGATATATTGCTCACACAGGCCATGGGCATATGTGGAATTGCACCCCAAAATACATTTAGCTGCTTCTCCTGAGTATGAGAATACCACATGTGTGGGACTTTTTGGGAGCCTAGCCGCGTACGGGACCCCAAAAACCAATCATTGCCTTCAGGATTTCTAAGGGTGAAAATTTTTGATTTTACTCTTTACTGTCTATCACAGTTTCGGAGGCCATGGAATGCCCAGGTGGCACAAACCCCCCCCAAATGACCCCATTTTGGAAAGTACACACTCCAAGCTATTTGCTGAGAGGTGTGGTGAGTATTTTGCAGCTCTCATTTGTTTTTGAAAATGAAGAAAGACAAGAAAAAACATTTTTTTTTTCTTTTTTCAATTTTCAAACCTTTGTGACAAAAAGTGAGGTCTGCAAAATACTCACTATACCTCTCAGCAAATATCTTGGGGTGTCTACTTTCCAAAATGGGGTCATTTGGGGGGGTTTTGTGCCACCTGGGCATTCCATGGCCTCCGAAACTGTGATAGGCAGTGAAGAGTGAAATCAAAAATTCACGCCCTTAGAAAGCCTGAAGGCGGTGCTTGGATTTCGGGGTCCCGTACGCGGCTAGGCTCCCAAAAAGTCTCACACATGTGGTATCCCCGTACTCAGGAGAAGCAGCAGAATGTATTTTGGGGTGTAATTTCACATATTTCCATGGCATGTTTGAGCAATATATCATTTAGTGACAACTTTGTGCAAAAAAAAAAAAAAATTTGTCTCCTTCCCGCAACTTGTGTCGCAATATAAAATATTCCATGGACTCGACATGCCTCTCAGCAAATAGCTTGGGGTGTCTACTTTCCAAAATGGGGTCATTTGGGGGGGTTTTGAACTGTCCTGGCATTTTATGCACAACATTTAGAAGCTTATGTCACACATCACCCACTCTTCTAACCACTTGAAGACAAAGCCCTTTCTGACACTTATTGTTTACATGAAAAAGTTATTTTTTTTTGCAAAAAAATTACTTTGAACCCCCAAACATTATATATTTTTTTAAAGCAAATGCCCTACAGATTAAAATGGTGGGTGTTTCATTTTTTTTTTTCACACAGTATTTGCGCAGCTATTTTGTCAAACGCAATTTTTTGGGGAAAAAACACACTTTTTTAAATTTTAATGCACTAAAACACACTATATTGCCCAAATGTTTGATGAAATAAAAAAGATGATCTTAGGCCGAGTACATGGATACCAAACATGACATGCTTTAAAATTGCGCACAAACGTGCAGTGGCAACAAAATAAATACATTTTTAAAAGCCTTTAAAAGCCTTTACAGGTTACCACTTTAGATTTACAGAGGAGGTCTACTGCAAAAATTACTGCCCTCGATCTGGCCTTCGCGGTGATACCTCACATGCATGGTGCAATTGCTGTTTACATTTGACGACAGACCGCCGCTTGCGTTCGCCTTAGCGCGAGAGCAGAGGGCGACAGGGGTGCTTTTTTTTTTTTTTTTTTTTTTTCTTTATTATTTTTTTGCTTTTTTTATCTTATTTTTAAACTGTTCCTTTCATATTTTTTTTTTAATCATTTTTATTGTTATCTCGGGGAATGTAAATATCCCCTATGATAGCAATAGGTAGTGACAGGTACTCTTTTTTGAAAAAATTGGGGTCTCTAGATCTCTCCTCTGCCCTCAAAGCATCTGACCACTCAAAGATCGGTGTGATAAAATGCTTCCCCAATTTCCCAATGGCGCTATTTAAATCTAAGTCATGAAATGCTCGTAGCTTCCGGTTTCTTAGGCCATAGAGATGTTTGGAGCCACTCTGGTCTCTGATCAGCTCTATGGTCAGCTGGCTGAATCACCAGCTGCATTCTCAGGTTCCCTGTTGAGACAGGAGAGCCAGAGAAAAACACGGAAGACGGTGGGGGTGGGGGGGGCATTCCCTCCCACGGCTTGTAAAAGCAGTCTAGAGGCTAATTAGCCGCTAGGATTGCTTTTACATGAAAGCCGACCGCTGGCTAAAAAGAATGATACCAAGATGATACCTAAACCTGCAGGCATCATTCTGGTATAACCACTCAAAGTCGTGAATGGCGTACCTGAAGACAAAAAAATGGTTAACAATAAAGCACAGTAAACGGTAAAGTATAAAAAATTGCATACCTGAAAAGCAAACATGATAAAACATAACAACAATAAAACATTGCAGAATAGAATACAGTAAAAAAGAGCAGAACAATAGAGAGAGAGAATAGAGAGAGAGAGAACAATAAAACGACAACTATTTTATTTTATTTTATATGTTTTTTTTTACACTTTTTTTGTAACTAACTTTTATAACTGTAACCGGTTCCAGGTTCGGGTCTCTCAAAATGCGATGGCATCTTGGGAGACCCTGTGAAAGTGTGCCTAGTCTGTGCAATGCTGTACCCTACGCTAATACTCAACTAGTGAATGGTAGCGTTCAAAACATTCACCAATGCAAAGACCAGGATTGTCAGGACAGGAGGGACAATAATAGCGGGTGTCACGCCTATATCTGCACTTTTGGTGGCAGCGGGACACTACTTGTGCTTGCCACCTCACCAGCTTGAACTGCACTTATGGGACTCGCCACGTCACCAAGTGTTACTGCAGTGCTGGTTTGACTATGACTGGGGTGTACTACGCCGCTGGTGCTTGCCAGTTCCCCAAAACGCTACCAAAAAAACTGTTAGCGATCGCAGGGATCAGGCCTGACTCTGCGAACGCTGCAGTTATGCGTTTAGAGTTTTGTAAGTGACAGTGATCGATCGATACTGCACTTGGGTGGGCTGGGCCGGGCCGGGCGGAGGGGCAAAACGCAGGTGCTAGCAGGTATCTGGGCTGATCCCGCTAACACTGCGTTTTTGGGAACCCTAAACTGCTGGTGACGCTAGTATAGATCTGATCGGATCAGATATTGATGCGATCAGATACTATACCACTAAGGGAGGTGTACGGTGCGTGCGTGGGTGTTAGCGGTACTGGCTCTAACCTGACGCTGCCTGGGGCTGGTGCTCGCCAGTTCACCAAAATGCGACCAAAAAAACTGTTAGCGATCGCAGGGATCAGGCCTGACTCTGCGAACGCTGCAGTTATGCGTTTAGAGTTTTGTAAGTGACAGTGATCGATCGATATTGCACTTGGGTGGGCTGGGCTGGGCCGGGCTGAGGGGCAAAACGCAGGTGCTAGCAGGTATCTGGGCTGATCCCGCTAACACTGCGTTTTTGGGAACCCTAAACTGCTGGTGACGCTAGTATAGATCTGATCGGATCAGATATTGATGCGATCAGATACTATACCACTAAAGGAGGTGTACGGTGCGTGCGTGGGTGTTAGCGGTACTGGCGCTAACCTGACGCTGCCTGGGGCTGGTGCTTGCCAGTTCACCAAAATGCTACCAAAAAAACTGTTAACGATCGCAGGGATCAGGCCTGACTCTGCGAACGCTGCAGTTCTGTTTTGTAAGTGACAGTGATCGATCGATACTGCACTTGGGTGGGCTGGGCGGAGGCGCAAAACGCAGGTGCTAGCGGGTATCTGGGCTGATCCCGCTAACACTGCGTTTTTGGGAACCCTAAACTGCTGGGGATGCTAGTATAGATCTGATCGGATCAGATATTGATCCGATCAGATACTATACCACTAAGGGAGGTGCATGCTGCGTGTGTGGGTGTTAGCGGTACTGGCTGCCTGGGGCGACGCATATCACCGCCGGGCGATTAGGGGGCTAAACCTTTATTCGGTAATAAACGGCGGGTGCCCTGACACTATAAAAAATAAACAAACTAACCAGCGTCAACCATAATGGTTATACGGTGATCAGTGGTGAAAGGGTTAACTAGGGGGCAATCAAGGGGTTAAAACATTTATCAGATAGTATATGGGGGTCCCTAACGCTATAAAACGCTGACGGTGAACCTAAATATTTACCTCACTAACTAGCGTCACCAGCGACACTAATACAGCAATCAGAAAAATGATCGCTTAGCGACACTGGTGACGGGGGGTGATCAAGGGGTTAAAACTTTATTAGGGGGGGTTAGGGGGGTACCCTAGACCTACAGGGGGGTAACAGTAACTGTGCTAACACTGTAACTGTCACAAACTGACACCATGCAGTAATCAGAAAAAAAACAAAAACTGCTGGTGTCAGTTTGTGACGGGGGGGGGCTTTGTGATTGGGGGGGGTCGGGGTGTTTTGTATGCCTGGCATGTTCTACTGTGTGTGTGTGTGTTGGTGCACTCACATACCTGTCTTCTCTCATCGGGCCGGAACGGAAACTACAGAGCCGAGGAGAGATGACATCACTTCCTTTGCTGCTGTTTAGCATACAGCAGCAAAGGAGTGTTCCCATTGGCTGGCGGCAATCGCGAGGGGGGGCCACGAACGGATGGCCTCCCACTCCACTCCGATCACTGGGGAACAAAACGGGACCGCCTCGGGCACCGGGGGGGGACCGGAGGAGCACACGGAGGGGGAACTGAGGAGGACAGGGGGGGACTCTGCTCCCCGAGCCCACCCTTTTCTTTATCGTACATCATGGGACACAGAGCCTTAAGTAATAACTTAATGGGTTATAGGCCACCTTCAGGTGATGGACACTGGTATACCTAATCCAGGAAGATCACTCCCTATATAACCTCTCCTCCTTCCAGGAGTACATCAGTTTGTTTGCCAGTGTCCAAGGTGTTGGTCACGAGTGAAGATGTGCTCTGAGGAGCTCCAGGAGGGATCCATGCTGGATTTAAATAGCCTCCATAGCCAGATCCATCCAAAGTGCCACTGAGGCCAAAGTGGATGGTATCTGGGCCTCGTATCCGAAGCATGAGGTTTTGCCTGTAACGCCTCTCTTTGTAGGGCTGGACCCCGTGACCCAGGCCTTAGGTCATGCTACCTTACCTAAATCTTTCCTGGTGGGGTGCTTTTACAGGTCCAAGGGAGTGGAACCCCGATATCAAGGGACCCGGTTCTTGAAGGTTTGCTAAACGCAGCCCCCCGTGATGGGTAAAGGTTGGATTGTCTGTTAATTCAGCAAATCCTGCAGCGGGGATAAGGTAAAGGAAGAAACTTAGGAACCAAAAAGTCCACCTATGCTTTCTTCTTTAAGGGAAAAATGTTGTCATGCCTTAATTCTCCACTAGAGGGAGTCTATGCACATACCTTAATTTGTTGTCTTCACTGTAAAGCTCAGTCAGTCTCTGTGTGGCCACAGCAGCTTGTGCAGGGGGATTTTTCTCGGGTAAAGAAATCTGCCAAATGCTTTCTTTTCTCCCCCCTGAAGGGACCGGAGGGTTAGGGGAACATCAGCGGTGTACCCCCTTTACATTACCCCCCCGCCGCAGGGGGTGTGGAGGTCCCGTGGTTACTGTTACTATTACTGCTACTGTTGTTTTTCTTTTGCCTGACAGGGCTCTGCCGCACGAGTGCGGGAACATTTTAAAAAAACGAAACGGGGTGGGTTTACGGAGGGGGCGGGGCCTAGGCGCAGCACCGTGCAACGTCCACGAGGACGCACGGCAGGCAATGATAATAAAAACACAGCTGAGACAGTCTCTCCTCGGCTGACGAGGACGAAGAAAGCAGTCTGCACACAGGGACATAGGAGCTGTGGGACACGTGAGGGTTGCAACTGGCATTCCTGATACAGGAAGGACTTTTTTCCCAGCACTAGGCTGAACTTAATAGCGACTTTACTGTCATGACTATGTTCAGCGATTAAGTGCAATTTAATAGTGCCTCTGTTTTTGTGCTTAGGACTATGCCTACCAAAAAAGACACCACAAAGACCAAGAAGGTACCAAAGGTTTCACCCCCAGGCGCTAGGATCTCGAGTCGCATCTCCAAGCTGTCATCCTCACCTGAATTACCAATTATGGCAAGCCAGGGTGAGCCATTGGAACAAATTGATGGTGCAACTGCTTCTCACATCTCAGCCCCTGTATACGTGACTGAAGATGTGCTTTCTGCCACCCTGCAGGGTCTGGAAGGAAGATTAGCGGCTTGAAATCGCATCCTCCATTCAAATGGATAGGAAACGTGCTAGATCCCCCTCCCCCACTTCAGACCCTTTGCAAGGGGAACAGTGGGCACAGGATGAGGTGTTACCCTCAGGCGATCAGGAGGATAAACAAACCGATGATTCCTCTATGGAGGAAACAACGGTAGATGAACCTTTTTCAGCCTCACAATCTGAGAAATTGCTGATACAATCTCTTACGGAGATGGTTCGTTTTACTTTCATGCTACCCTTAACAGAGTCTCCTGAAAGCTTGGTTTCTTCCTTGGGTTCCTTAAAACCTTCTCAGTCTTCGCATGCGTTTCCTGTCCATGCATTACTAGAACAGCTTATTTTTGCTGAATGGGATCACCCGGATAAGCATTTTCTCCCTCCAAAGACATTTTCAGTTCTCTATCCCCTGGAGGAGAAATTCACAAAAAAATGGAAAGGACCAGCAGTTGACGCTGCGATTTCCAGTGTGAGTAAAAGCCTAACTTGTACAGTAGACAATGCACAAATGCTTAAGAATCCAATAGATAAAAGGTTGGAATCCCTGTTAAAATCTACTTTGTCCTTGGCAGGTGCCGTTACTCAGCCTGCAGTCGCTGCAATAGGCGTCTGTCAA
Source organism: Lithobates clamitans (assembly GCA_037952925.1). Lineage (NCBI taxonomy): Eukaryota > Metazoa > Chordata > Amphibia > Anura > Ranidae > Lithobates > Lithobates clamitans. The sequence continues at coordinate 147,022 of JBBGZY010000310.1, forward strand.
TCCATAAAGGACCAATTTAGACAGGGCCTTAAAGAGGTTCCTGCACAACAAGCCCGGGAATTGGCTGAACTACTAAAAGCATTATACTTTGCTATAGATGCCATTCAAGATTCTATTCACCAGGCGTCCCGCCTTACGCTTATGCTTGTACATATGTGTAGAATCCTGTGGTTAAAAAATTGGTCAGCCGAAGCACCATGTAAAAACCTCCTAACTGGGTTCAATTTTCATGGGGAGCGGCTATTTGGGGAAGATTTGGACAAATATATCCACACAATTTCCAGTGGGAAAAGTACTCTTTTGCCAGTCAAAAGAAAGTATAAACGCCCTTCATTTAAACGGGCTCTTTACCCTGCGCCAGGGGCTTCAGCCTCTAGGCAGTGGCGACGGCCTCCGCCGTCAGACTCTAGAGGAAAACCTCAGGGTCAGACCCAGGTTTAAAAGAAGTCCTGGGGCCGGAAACCTGCGAAGCAGAATCCTAAAGCCTCATCATGAAGAGGCAACCCCCCCTCACCAAGGTGGGGGGAAGACTTCCGCAGTTTTCAGAAGTCTGGCAAGAGGAAATTCAGGACAGATGGGTCATCTCCACGGTAATGCTGGGGTACAAGCTGGAATTTTGTTTCCTGAGGTCGAGCGTTCCTAAAGATCCAGAGAAAAGACAATCTTTGTTTCAGGCACTAGACCGATTAATATCTCAAGGGGTGATCATACAGATCCCCGCATTAGAGCAAGGTTTGGGCTTTTATTCAAATCTCTTTATGGTACCAAAACCAAATGGAGATGTCAGACCCATTCTAGATCTAAAAAATCTAAATCAGTTCCTGAAGATCTGCTCCTTTTGCATGGAGACGATCAGATCAGTAGTTTCTATCCTTCTAGGAGGAGAACTTCTGGCATCTATCGACATCAGGGATGCATATCTGCATATTCCTCTATTTCCCGCTCACCAAAGGTTTCTGCGGTTCGAGAACAGCAGCATTTCCAGTTTGTAGCCCTGCCCTAGCTACAGCACCCCAGGAGTTCACAAAAGTGCTGGTCCCGCCTCTAGCCATGTTAAAGGCACAGGGCATAACAGTTGTGGTGTACCTAGACGATCTACTGCTAATAGACCAGTCGGTGGCTCGTTTGGAGCAAAGCGTGCGCATTACAATCAGTATTTTCATGTCATCTTTACTGCTGATTAATTTTCATGGACTATCACATTTATTTGGATATTTGTTTTATTTAAGCGCTGCATTTGGACTTCTAGACCTATACTGCTGCCTGCAGCACACTGTGCCCGAAGGCGATATCCTCATACCTCCTTATATCCACTTGATAAACGTGATAGTCCATGAAAATTAATCAGCAGTAAAGATGACGTGAAACCTCCACCAGACTTCAGACTTCTTGCGTTTCCTATTTGTGTGATTTATACTGAAGCCAATTGACCTGTAATCGCTGTTTCCTAAATTGCCCAGTATTTCCACATCCGTGATTAGGTCTGCACACTGAAGTCTGGTGGAGGTTTCACCAGATAGACTGTACACTTTGCAAAGTGCAGTTGCACTCTGCAAGTGCAGTTGCTCCAGAGCTTATTAAATGAGCAGAAGCTCTGCTGACTTCCATCATCCAATCATGTGCAAGCAAAAATGCATTTTTTTTTATTTTCCTTGTACATGATTCGGTACTCTTTGAAGCCTTACCTCATTTACTAATCCCTGGAGCAGCTGCACTTGCAGAGGGCAACTGCACTTTGCAAAGTGCACAGTCTATTTGCCTTTAGTAAATCAACCCCAAAGAGTGCTGAAACCATTGGATTAGCATGATATTCAGGCATTAAACATTATCAGAAGGAAAGGACAGCAGTGGCAGCTTTCATACATACTCAATGAACTTTACAGTTACCTTTCTGGAACCCTTGTTAAAGTGGAACTATACTCACTTTGGCTTCAGCAATGCGGCATCCCCAAACTCTCCACTCAGCTGCTGATATCTTTGGGCGGCTGGCTTCCATGTCTCGATCGTTGGCTGCTTTCATTGGTCGGGTGAGGATGACATCACTCCCCTGCATGTGTGGCTTTCTGTACAAGGGCAGGCAGACAGGTAAGTAACTTTAATGCAAAGTATGTCCCTTCTGCATTAAAATTCCTACCTGTTCGCCCATTTATAATTTTGGCCTAAAGTTCCACTTGAAGACAATGTTGGGCTGTGCAGGGTTTGCTGAAACTTTTAAGTTATTTTCTTGGAACCTAATAAATACCCAATGTATTTATCTGTATATAGACTGGCTGCACAATCTGAGTGATACATTGTTTCTTGCCAGTGTAACCATAAATATTTGAATTAGCTATAAAAAAATCTGCCTAGCCTTTTGCTTTCTTTGATCTACTAATGGGATTTGGAACAGTGAGCATTCACGTAGATTGGTTCAAAGAAAGAAAAAAATCGCAGCAGTTTTTTTTTCTGATGTGTAAGGGTCAGAGCCATCACTTTCATGAGATAAAGAGCAAAATAATTGACGATTCTCTGGAGAAGCCTACATTTAAAGGATCCATGGATGTAAAATTTATGTATAACAGTTTATATACAGAGCAGCCAGGATTGCCAAGCTAGAACTGTGGTAAATTTGTTTTAATCTTACTTTTTGTGCACAAATAATCTAAACACTTTCTCTAAGTGGCCATTCACATGAGTAATTAGCTTCTTTACCGGATAATGTACTGTGCACACCAGTGTTGGCCCGTCCACAGGGGGCACATGGGCGCCACTCCCCCCCCCCCCCCCAGCAGTCACCAAAAAAAGTTTTTAAAAAGAGCCCTTTAAAAAAAAATAGAAAAAAATATCCTTTAAGGGCTCCGTGTTCGGGCGCTGGACACAGTGCACTATGGGAAGCGCCACGTCTATGCAATCACGAAATTGCAGACCAGACGCTTAATTTGCAAGCTTTTGACTGCTTTGTGGCGCAGTCCATCGCGGCGGACAACTTCTGCTCGTAGTATCACTACGGGCAGCCGGGTGCTTTGTTCTCCGAGTTAAGAAGATGTCACTTCCGGTTGCTGACACTTGCTGGAGAGAGGATTAGGCTTTCTGCTCCCTTCAGCCTGCAGGGGGAGATAGACAGCCACTACTGTGGGGATTTACTCTCTGCTGCTAAAGAATCCTTTAGGAACTGACCATACAGCCATCTAGTAGACTTGTTGCTGCTTGCAGGCTTGACTAGGACTATTCTCTGTAAAGCTGACCCCAACGCTAGCCAGCTGAAGAGTTAGGACTAAAGACTGTCCCTTTACAGCTACTGCGCAAAGACCTTAACCTACTGCTTATGCTAAGAGGTACCGCTCAGGGGACATTACACCATATCCTTGCTATTCTCCTAGAATTCACTTTAGACTAGTTATAGTCTTATTATTCACACTGAAGTTAATGCTTATATGCACTGTTTATTGCTGACTTTGCTGAGTTATGAGTTGTGTAGCGCTACCCCAGCAGGAGCTGCTGATATTAGCAGTTCCTAGCTTCCTCCAGGCTCTCTTTGCCTGCAGGAAAGCTACTCAAATCCAGCATTCACCAGACACTCATCAGCTAGGGGGAGGTTAATACCATTGTTAATTTCCTCAACGAAAACTTTTTCGTCAACGATTTTGTCAGCGGCATTTTTACAGTGATGAAAACTAAACAAAAAGTACAGCACATTTTCATCAACTGACTAAAACTATGACGAATATCCTATCCGTTTTTGTTATGTAATGACAATGAGACGAATATGGCAAGGAGGGACGTTTACCAACTTCCATTTTTCTTTACGGAGCTCCGCCTACTTCTGCAATCCACGCCCAGCAAGCACTGTGCCACCGTGATGACTCCGAGTCCGAGAGTGCCAGTCTGCCAGATAGTGTGAGTGAGAGGCGAGCGGCACTGTGTGCATTACAGGCCTGAGCCTCCCGAGTCCCGACTCCTTCTGAGTCCTGACACCTCGCCAGGTGCCTTGCAGTACAATAGAAAAGGCACAGCAGGCCTGAGGCCTCACCTCTCCTCAGATGACCACTGTCCGTCCAGAGCACACTGTGCAACAGTGCAAGTGCAACTGTGCACTGTGTGCAGGCCTCCTCTGTGGCATCCAGGTCTCTGTTGGATTATAGGACATCTCTCAAACCAACATCCAGGCTCCAGCACTATGTGTGCTGCATGCCATTTATTTCCAAAATTCAGAGGCCTACTCTACTCAGACCACTGTCGAGAGCACTGTGCAGTGTGCACACTGCACTGCAGAATACAGGCTTCCAGTTCCTCCCCACCGTCCATCCACAACTCCAAACTATACCGGAAAAGTCTGCTTCTGTGACTGTCACTGGTAGAAAGAGAAGAGAAGCTATATGGATGTATTTTACATTTGATGTTAAGGACAACAAGACTCTTTGCAAACCATGTGGAGCAACACTCGCTGGTAAAAATACAACAAACTTGAAGCGTAATTTGCGGACAACTCATCTTGAAATTCATACAAAGGTAAGCACAACAACACTTAACTCCACTTTTTGGGAACAGTCTTATATGTACATTGGCATTGCAGGGATTTTTTTTTTTTTAATTCTTGCATATTTCATACCTTTTGTTATTCAGAAGTAAAAGCTGTTTGTTTGTCTGTCTATGTTGTGCAGTGCACTTTAGTCACTGAATTTTAATTGGAGTGAGTGATTTGATTTCATAATATCTATCAGCTGCTGTTTTTCCCAAATTTAAGTATCTCACCAAAATATATGTAGAAGGATGTGGTGGTCAGTGGTCACTGGGAGGGCCTGGGGCACTGTCAATTTTGGCACAGCACAGGTACCAAAAGGCCTAAGGTCGACCATGGGAAGGGCTATACATGTAGTAGAGTGTATATAGAGACAACTTAGAGCTGACTGTGTGGGGTGAGAGAGAACGTAAAATCAGAATAACTTTAATTTTTCCCCCTAATTCAACCCCACAGATACAGAAAACTTCAAATGATGGGCCAAGTCAAACCAGTGGCAGTGGACAACCACAGCAAACTACCTGCACTGCTCTTTTAGATGCTTCAAAATACAAAATTGACTCTAAGGAACAACATGCCAGGGAGGAGACCATAGCAAGATGGATTGGGCGCACAGGATTACCAGTCAGAACAATTGAAGATGAGGACTTTGTTAGCATGATGGAGACAGTGGATAGGAAGCTGACTGTTCCAAAGAAAACGAAAAAAAGCAATCTGATTGACAAACAGTATGAAAATGAAAAACAAAAATTAAAAAAGAGAGTGGCTGCTACTCGGAGAGTATCTATTTGCACTGATTTGTTGAATTTCTTGCCATACGTGCATGCTACTTTTGTGTTGAACAACATAAACCTGAAAACATATTGTTGGCCCATGAACAAGTAGCCCACCCACACACTGCACAGTCAATCAAATCATGTGTGGACAAATGCTTGCAAGAGTGGGACATACCAAAGATGAAGATCCTTTACAGTGATAACAGACAACAGGAGCAATATGGTGGCAGCATTTAAACAAACGACAGCAGCAGCAGATGAACCACCCAGCTCTAGTGAGGAAGACTCCCCCATGACGGAAAGTGACTCTGAGGCTGAGACTGAAAATGATGATCTGCGGTGAGTGAGCCATTTTTATTATTCTTTTACATGATGACATGGTTGACATCAGTCAATTATCACATGGCTATGAGATGATTGATATGGGGGTGCTATCGGCTCTACTCCACATTTGGCTCTGCACATTTATTATTTTTCCACTTTATTTGTAGTCTTGTGTACTGTAAAAGTATTCCCATAAGATGTTAAGTGTTAAAATAATAGAATGGAACATAAACCTTTTCTATACTTTATGCTTATTTGGCTGTGTGTTCCACTTGTTAGGTACCAACAGATCGACATGGACCGGACACCATGTGCGGTGCATACCTTGCAACTTGTGGTCCACATGGTGCATAAGGAGGCAAGTGTGAAGAGAATACTGGATAAAGCAAGATCAATAGTGAACCTCTTCTGCAAGTTTTCAATTGCAACACATAAGCTATTGGAGCATTGTGGCCCTATTCTTTTAAATGACTGCCTCACACGCTGGTCAAGTACATTCAACCTGATCGCAAGACTCCTCAAACTGAAAGAGTCAGTTTGCCAAATAGCAAACAACATGGCATGGGACAGCTTGCTCCCTAGTGAATGGCAAAAGCTCACATCATTGCATGACCTACTGCTGCCTTTTGCAGAACATACTAAAACCCTCCAGAGTGACACCATGTCCATGTCCCTGGCTGTCCCTGCCCTCTTTAATCTGCTCAGCCATCTTGAGGACTTTAAACAGAACACTAGCTACCAAGACCTTGCCACAACTGCACAGAGCATGAAAGGGAGTGTGAACCAGCATTTTGCTTCATTCTTAGATCAAATTTACAAAAATGTTCTCTCCACTTGCAGCAGCTGCTTGTTTTGTCAACCCTATTTTGTCTGTGAAACCCTTGTTGATGTGGCGGATGAGAATATTCACAAACTGCTTAAAAAGGCAGAGGAGTATGCCACATGAAAATCCACATTGCCACACACACAACATGAGGAATTGTCTGAAGAAGATGATGTGGTGGAATAACTATTGCAGGAAGTAGAAGAAGCACCGGCATCCAAGCAGCCAGTCTTTCGGTTTCTTTCTAAATGCCGCATAAGACCCAGGCAGAGGATCTCCCCAAACAGCAGAGAGCAGCAGATCAGTAAATATAAGGAAGAGCATTTGCACCAAGTTGCCATCAGTGAGGACACCGCAACAGATTTTTGGATGTCAAAGAGTGACACTTTTTATTACCAGCTAAAAACTTTTGCATTAGACCTGTTGGCTATGCCAGCTTCTCAAGCCTTTGCAGAGAGGGTATTCAGTGTTACAGGTGACCTCTCTAGAGGTCGGCAGAATAGAGCAAGGTTCATGTTGGCACAAAGTGCTTTCCTTAAAATTAATTGAAAAAAATAGGAGTGTTTTTTTTATTCTCTTCAGCTATTCCTATTTCTAACATAAGAGGCATACCAATACTTGTGGGTTGTGCTAATTGAGATAGGAAGAATCAATAGTTCAGCAGTTTTAATTGTCAATTAAATTCATAGGAAAAATGCACAGGCCGAGGCTCAGGCTACAAATGCCATTAGTATGTGGAACAATAACAACAACCACCACTTTTTATCAACTTGTCTTGTACTCTCTCAGCATTGACAAATTTGACAATATAGGTAAATATCACACTAATGAAAAAGAATGTGTGATATTTACCTCTATCATTGCGAATGCTGAGAGAGAAGAGTTGATAAAAAGTGGTGACTGTTATAATCCAGTAAATCCACACACTAATGGCATTATTGTAGCCTGTGCACTTTTTCTTTGAATGTATCTGAGAATTAGAACTGTTGAACTAATAAACCGACAGTAAACGTATTCTTATTGTAGAAATAAGTATTACCCTCAAGTATTGGTTTATCATGCTGTGCCTGTGCCAGACTGGCAGTAACAGTGCCTGTGCAGTGTGCTGCTGTCTGTGTGTGCTGTACTTAGCCATGTACATGTACAGCTAAGCTATGGCCAAAATGACACCAATATATATTTTGACAATGTCTGCCAGTGCTGCTTCAGTGTTTTTAGATCTTTTTGTGTCAGATGTATGTATCTGGTATTCATGATCTGACATTTGTGTCAGATCATTGTATCTGGTACAGCATTCCATGTGTCAATGTCAAATGCTTTTATTGACAATTGAAAAACATAAAAATTATACCGCACTGTTAGAACACATAAACTAAACTTAAAGCAGGTACTAAAGTGGGATACACACACAAATATAATAAGAAAAAAATGTAGCAGCGCTAGGGAATTATCAAAAACGAAGTGATTGGTGAATCAATAAAGTGAATGATCAACAGTGATAATAAAAATAAAATTCATCAAGGTATTAATGTTGATACCAAGAAAATCACAATATATACATATAGTGTATCAAAAATAGAACTTTTCTTCAATAGAGAGCTAATCATGAACAAAATCCATAAACTGGATGTGAAAAGATGATTTGAATAGATAAGGGATGAGTCCTCCATCCCCTATCTATTGACAATTACATTAAGTTTATGCAAAGAGTCAACATTTGCAGTGTTGACTTGAGTTGACCCTTCTTTTTCAAGACCTCTGCTCTGCTGCAATTCGCCCTGGGCCTGGCATCATAGAATGTTGTTATTGTCAATCAACTTCATCTGCGCCACATCCTGATTCTTGACTAATCTGGCACCAGCACTGGCAGTGGCATTGCCCATTCTTGCACAATCAATGCTTGCAGCGTGTCAGAATTTGTGTGGGTTTTTTTTGGTTCACTCACCAGCCTCTTGAGGTTGGATTGACCATGACCACTGTTCCACCACAAGTTCTCAAAGGGACTAAGGTCTGGGTAGTTTCCTGGCCATGGACTTAAAATTTCAGTTTTTTTGTTCCCACTTCCCTAAACCACTTAGTTATCACTTTTGCCTTATGGTAAAGAGCTCCATCATGCGGGAAACGGCATTGTTGTTCATCATCAAACTGTTTTTAGATGGTTAGGAGAAGTTGTTCTTGGAGCCTGAGGATATTTTTGTACCATTTATTCATGGCTGTGTTCTTAGGCAAAATTGTGAGTGGGCCCACCACTCCTTTGGCTGAGAAGCAGCCAACTGCACACATGAATGGTCTCAGGATGCTTTACTGTTGACATGACAGTCACACAAAGAGTTCTTATTTGTGGGTTTTTTTTTTGGTATTTTTACATTACCCTTTTGTCAAAACAGCAATATTCTTGACAAAACAGTTTTACTTATATAAAGACGTTATATAAGGACTAAATCTGTGTCTGTAGTGCATGTTCAAAACTAACCATTAATAACAACATATTTGATTTTTCACTCCAGCAGTAGTATATAATGAGTTTGGAAGTTGTAGAGAAATGCTTAAATAATGTATTACAATTTAACTACACCTATTAGATTTTAGACAATTAAAATGAGTTTTAGTCGACTAAAAGGAGTTTTAGTCGACTAAAATGTACTGGAGATTTAGTTGACTAAATACGACTAAAACTAAAACACTTGCAGAAAACTAAAATAGGACTAAAACTAAAGTGCCAATTTAGTCCTAAGACTAAGACTAAAACGAATAAAAATTTATTGCCAAAATTAACACTGGTTAATACTCACAATGCCATAGTGCAGCTATACACTTTCCAGCTTCCACCAGGCAATCCTCTGTGAGCTCTACAGATCAGATCCTTAGGTGAAGTCTCTTAGCTGGCTCCAAAGATACTTGAAAATAGGCCCCCCCACAGCAGGGACCTTAATGAACATCAGGAAACTCCAGTAGAACTGCTTCAAAGGGGCTGCAGCCCTTGAGGCCATGGAACTTCTCCAGTGGGACAAAAACCCTGGCTGCTCCAGACCCTAGGTTATTTATATTCTCCACAACCACCTACTGGACACACCTCCACAAAGATTAGCTAAAGCACAATAATTATTCGAGCTGTCCGATTGATTCTCCCAGCCCTGTGTTCTGGAAAATTTCCAGAAGGTAGGAGGAAGCAGTCAAACCTGAACATTTTGAGATCTAGAACTGCCCAAAGAAATCAATAGCAGCTCCAATAAGTACAGAGGAGCCAAAAGAACTACATTTACCTGACATCCTAGCAGCCTAGCTAGGAGGGTGCTACAGTTTAGTGGTACAGAACTCTATTCTAAGGTACTTTGGCATAGTGATTATGTTGTCTAGCAGCCTGTGTCTGTATCTACCTACTATATGCTCATTTATGTCCATACCATTATTTACCATAAAATGTACCAATACATTGAGTTCATTTACCACTTAACGGTCTTGTGTCTATTTTCTGGTGCTAATTCACAGCCGAGTTAAAGGTATGTTACCTTGTGTTCCTCTAAGTGCTTGCAGTAGCTGTCATTAAACCAGGTGTGTCAGAATGTTTTTTCTTGGAGTCAAGGCACAGAACAGAGAATCCAAATTACCAAGATTACCAAGACTAGCCCTACACTAGGTTTATGAAAGACCTGGGGCACCCTGGAATAGAATCCAGAATTAGGTTGTGTAGTGCATGTAGCTTTTTGGGGCAAATGCACCTAACAGTGGAAGTGGCTTAAAAGGGTCATGAACCAAACTTGCTAAATGGAGACACAAACAGTGACACTTTTTATCCAAGGGCAGCTTCCTGAAGGATATCTGGTCACTGTAGCCTAACTATGACTAACCTCTGCTAAATCTGTACCTAACCCTACACGAGCAATCACATACATGGGTTTATATGCATTTATAGGATATTTCTAAAATTATCTAATGATTTTAAATGATATATTGCACACTGTGTTTTTATTTGTGTTTAGGTGCATCCAGTTTAATGGCATTTAGAGAAAATAGAAATCTATGTGCCCAAGTGCAGATTAGGTACTCTGAACTCATTTAAGTGCATGTAAATATCTGTACAATTTAACACAAAACAAAGTGATCTGGGAAGTATAAAGTTTGTACTTCCTAGATCAATGCACTTGCATTTAAATAAAACAAATTCAGGAGGCAAACCCAACTCAGATGATATTTAGTTTACTAAAGCACTGTGGAGGAGATTTACTAAAACCGGAGTGTTCAAAATTTGGTGCAGTTCTGCATAGAAAATAATTAGCTTCCAGGTTTTTTTGCCAAAGCTTAATTGAACAAGCTGAAGTTAGAAGCTGATTGGCTACCATACACAGCTGCACCAGATTCAGAGTGCACCAGTTTTAGTAAATCTCCCCCTTTGCATCATAAGCTTCTGTATGTCATTGCCATCATGAAGGGCTTATGGTGACAATGGCAGAATGACCATTTATAACTTTCATTCGAAGTGCCAAATTACAGCAGCCCTTTACCACGTGATCAGCTGTGTCCAATGACAGCTGACCACAGATATCAACACAAGTTGGTTATCGGCTTTGCTTTCCTCATGCTGACAGCGCGAGGAGAGAAAAAGAGAGCCGATAGCCAGCTTGTGTTAAAGGGACATCGACACAGATAATCAGGGCATTGATTATCAGTGTCCTGATTATCAGTGCAGTCCCAACAGTGTCCACCAGTGCTGCCAATCAGTGCCCACCAGTGCTGCCAATCAGTGCTCATCAGTGATGCCAATCAGTGCCTTCTCACCATTGTCACCTATCAGTGCCACCTACCAGTGGCTATGAGTTCCCATCAGTGCCACCTATCAGTGACGCCTATCAATGCCACCTACCAGAGCCCATTAGTGCCATCTATCAGTGCCCATCAATGCCACCTATCAGTGCCCATCAGTGCAGCCTCATCAGTGCATCCTCATCAGTGCCACCTATCAATGCCCATCAGTGCCGCCTATTAGTTCCCATTAGTGCTGCCTATCAGTGTTCATCAGTGTAGACTCATCAGCGCACAACAGGGAAGGAGAAAAATTACCTGTTTACAAAGTTTTATATTTTGTTTTTTTTATTTGTTTGTTCAATTGTCATTCAAAGTGTGACAGTGCTGAAAGCTAAAAATTGGCCTGGTCAGGAAGGGGGTAAAAGGGGGTAGGCAACTGGTTAAAGCCCAAGTCCGAGAATTTAAAAAATGTTTACATTTCTGGAATTAAACTGAAAGCCTGTTATGCTTTACGACTATCTAAGCTTCCTTGCGGTAAAACCAAGGAAGCTTAGACTTCTGTAGTATATCAATGCTTTACTAAACAGGAAAAACTGCACATACAACTGTAGAATACACAATACAACACAACTCAGCTTACAAAAATATGCCTACAAATATAAACGTGTACAATAAGTATGCATTGGGTAAACTAAACAGTTACTCAACTTAGGGGTCAAGATGTAATGTCCTTCATGGTTCCTTGCTCAGACCAACTTTCCAAAGTTTCAAGAGCTCCTGGCATCCATGTCTTCCTCTTTGTCCTTCCAAACACACATCTTGTCCAAACAAATGTTTCTTTCAAAAGCGCCCCAAGCCCCTCCCACCAACTTCCTGCATACCAACTTCCTCTGCTCAGCTCCAAAACCTATCCAACTAGTTTATTTAGATATCAATGAAGGGGAAGAACCCCCTTGCTGCCGAGCGTACGCATATATGCGGCCTCGGCTTTATGGGTTATACCGGGATGATGCCTGCAGCTGCAGGCATCATCCCAGTACCATTTTTTAGAGTGGGCGATCGGCTATCCAGGGATAACAACCGATGTGGCTAAAAGCCGCTTGGTTGTTATCCCAGAGGAGTGGGAGGGGACATCACCCCTTCCTGCCACCTTCCGCCATCCCACCGGGAGACCCGTGCCTTGATCTGCCACTTCCGGCAGCTAGAGACAGACTGGCACAAAGCCGGAAGCATTTTTTTAAAGCACCCCCGCCCCCACAAGCTCGCGCAGCAAAGAAAACGCATACGGAAGTTGCGCCCGCATATGTAAACGGTATTTAAATAACATATGTGAGGTATTGCCACGATCATCAGAGCAAGAGCAATAATTTTAGCACTAGACCTCCTCTGTAACTCTAACCTGGTAACCGTTATTTTATTTTTAAATGTTGCCTATGGAGATTTTTAGGTACCGTAGTTTGTCACCATTCCACGAGTGTGCGCAATTTTAAAGCGTGACATGTTTGGTATCTATTTACTCAGCGTAACATCATCTTTCACATTATACAAAAAAAAATGGGCTAACTTTACTGTTTTTTTTTTTTTTAATTCATGAAAGTGTCTTTTTCCCCAAAAAGTTGCGTTTAAAAGACTGTTGCACAAATACCGTGTGACATAAAATATTGCAACAATCGCCCTTTTATTCTCTAGATTCTCTGCTAAAAAATATACATAATGTTTGGGGGTTCTAAGTAATTTTCTAGCAAAAAATACAGATTTTAACTTGTAAACACCAAATGTCAGAAATAGGCTTAGTCATGAAAGGGTTAAATAATATATCTAAATCCATATTATTGCAATAAAGTCACTATACAAATGGCCATAGCAACACATACCACCTCTTGACTTTATAGCACAATATAGGAAACTTCAACATCACTTAAAGCCTTTTGTCCAGGAAAGGGTGAAAAAAAACCCTCTTTGGTAAATAGGAGGAAAAAATTCCCTTTCGACCCCCATATCTTCTGGGCGGTCACACTTTTGTTTTGTTGTCCCTGGAAGGCTTCAACATTACTTTTGAGCAGGGTTAACTATGTCTTTGGCAGTTTGTGTAAAGAAAGTCACAGATGAAAATCTCTTGTCCTCTTGGTCATAAGGAAATGCTCAGATGAAAGTCCACTCCAATTCAGCCACCATCAGGAAATCATCCACATCTTCCTCAGGCTCTCTTCTGGTCTGCCTCCTCACTTCTAGCATGGCCATCTGCTTTGCCTGCTCTACCTCTCGATGCTCAGTACCTGAAGAGACAAAGCAGATTATATGTTCCTTCCAACTGTGCCAAAAACATAGCTCCCTGCTCACATTTCTCTATCTGCCCTTTTTTAATTGCAAAACTATTGTAGGGTGCACGCTGTTGCCTTTCACGGAAAGGCATTGACTTCCAACGTAACAAATAAACTTGCATGTCTCTCCGTGCTGTCCTGGGAAGCACACAGGCCTGCTGTTGTTATGTCTTCACAGCATGGCACATTTTTGCAAAATGTCCCATTTTATGGCAACAGAAACACTTAATGTGACTGAATCTACCATTCCCAACCACTTGCTTCCACTTCTTAAGCAATGCTGGCGTAGGAATCCCATCTATTTCCTATCTAGGGACCCTCACCTTAAGTAAATCAATCCATATGTGTCTCATGGAGATCATAGGCCTTGCCTTCCTTGTATCTGACTCAACTCGGCCATTTGAGCTGATCAAATCCTCAGCTTCCCGCTTATGGGAAGTAACAGTGGCACATGTCCTACTTCTGCTTACAGGCTTTGGGCCTTTGTCCTTTGTTAGGGCATCATTAGACTTGTTTATGAGGGCTGCACACCGCTCATTCAAATCTTCAGCTCGGCCTACAGGGGTTTTTAACACATTTGGAAGCCACTGCAGGTTTAACTTTGATTACCCTTCTTTCTAAATCTTTTGCATTGCTTGCAGTTTATTCCAAACACTTGGATGGTATTGCAAGCTGCTCCTTCAGTAAATCTTTTTCTAATTCTGCCGTTTCCCTCTTTTCAGATTCAATATGTAGAGCATGCAGGAAGTGTAAACCAAACACAGCAACTGTCCGCATCTCTCCCTTAGTGAACCCAAAACTTTTGAGACTTAGACCCCTTTCACACTGGGGCGCTTTTGCAGGCGCTACATCGCTAAAAATAGCGCCTGCAAAGCATCCTGAAAGAGCTGCTGATGTGTCTCCAATGTGAAAGCCCCGAGGGAGCGGCGTTTACACCGCTCCTTCACCTCTCCTGCCCATTGAAATCAATGGGGCACCGCAGCTATACCGCCGGCATGCTTTGTGGTGGCTTTAACCCTTTCTTGGCCGCTAGCAGGGGGTAAAACCGTCCCCGCTAGCGGCCGAATACCACCGCTAAAAGGACAGTAAAGCGGCGCTAAAAATAGCACCATTTTACCACCGACGTTGCCCACGCCAAAGTGTGAAAGGGGCCTTAAATCTGAGGAAAGATCAGAGACTCCATTCCCCCAAGCTCTGTTCAAAGGATAAACATATCCAGCCAGCTCCTTTACAACAGACATCCACTGACTATTTCTGGCCCAGCTAGGAAGGGTACACGCCTTCAAGTCCTCATGGACACCAGAAACCTTTGCAGCATTTACTCTTCCTAAACAGTGTACACAGCATTTTCCCCCCAGCACAAGCAACAAAACACACCACAGAAAACAGGTCTACTTCAATTGAGATTTTAGCACAAATCCTGACACGAGCCCCCAATGTTATGCTTTGTGTTTATCTATTAAAGTCCTTGCTGTAAAACCAAGGAAGCTTAGACTTCTGTAGTGTATCAATGCTTTACTAAACAGGAAAAACTGCACATATAACTGTAGAATACACAATAAAACACAACTCATAGCTTACAAAAATATGCCTACAAATATAAACATGTACAATATGTACGCATTAAGTAAACTAAACAGTTACTCAACCTAGGGGTCAAGATATAATGTTCTTCATGGTTCCTTGATCAGTCCAACTTAAAATGTCTCCAAAGTTACAAGAGCTCCTTGCATTCATGTCTTCCTCTTTCTCCTTCCAAAACACAACTTGTCCGAACATGTTTCTTTCAAAAGCTCCCCAAGCCCCTCCCACCAACTTCCTGCATACCAACTTACTCTGCTCAGCTCCAAAACCTATCCAACTGGTTTATTTACATATCAATGAAGGGGAAGAGCCTCTGTAAACACATGCTCTTAAATAATCTAACTCCATATTATTGCAATAAACTCACTGTAGAAATGGCCATAGCAACACAAAGCCTAACGTTGACCCTAACGCTAAAGGACATAGTTATAAAGCAATTAGGATTCACCAAACAACAGAAGTGCTGCTACTGGATCTCCAAGTAGGAAGCTTGCAACAGATTGACAAAAAATAATTATCTTAGAACAGCACAGTGAGACATGATAAATTAGAAGAAAGATTTTACGTTTACATAGACTTTTAAGCGATGTGGAAGGAAAAATGTCAGTGCCGCCTGTGTTCCTCTCTGAGTTGAGTTAAATAAAACAAGCGGCGGCTGTGTGCAGGACAGGAAAAGTATTTCACTCTGTGTGATATATTTGTACTTTGTTCAGGGAGCAGAGCTGTGCTTCGCACCTTTGGAGGGTTTCCAGGCATTGCAGCTATTTAATGTCGTGTGTGTAAACAGCCCACGATCCCTGGTGAATTAACAATGAGAATTCACCCCCAGGTTTATATTACAATCATCTCCAGTTAACATTGTTATGTTCTTCTACTGTACGCTGCAAACTCAACTGTGATAGAGTTGTTTGTGGAAATAGAATAGCAATAAAGGAAATTCTAAACTAAGGAGACAGTTTAGAATATTTTAAGTAAAATGGCAAAGGTCTGAATGAACACAAATTCATTAAGGGCTTTTACACTTGGCGCTGGAGGGCAGTAAAAACATGCAGTTGAACTGAGTCTTTACCTCCACCCCCCAACGGCTCCTTCTTAAAGTGAATGTAAACCTCAGAAATGAAAAAAGGAACAGAGCATGTCCCTCTATAGTGTGTACTTGCCTCAATCCAAAGAACAGTGTGTGATTTATGTCTCCTCTCTCTTCCTATCTGCATTAGTCACTTCCAACAGGTTATTCAAACCACAGAATCTTGGGAGATGGCCCGCCCCTCTCCAGTGCACATAAGGTGATTGACAGCCTCTACTGTGTATGTTTACCTATGAGATTGTGTAGAGAGGAGTGTGTCCTTTCCCTCCACTTAAAGGATAAAATAATCTTTTTCTTGTTCAAAGATTTCGTTGAAGAAAACATCATGGTGTACAAGCGTTTTAAAATATGAACTGAATAACAGTTTGGTACACTCCGAAGCAATTAGAAACACATCTTAAAGCAGTGGCGGCCGCTCCCTAATCCATGCGCTCAGCCCCTAATCTACATGCAGGGCACCGGCCGCATGGAATCCAATGGTTTTTTTTTTTTTTAGAAGCACGTTTAGAGCCTGAGTTTTTAATTTGCTTAAAAAAAGGAGGGGCTGGGGGCAGAGAGCACTGCGCCCTGAGCCCACCCAGTTGTGTGACAATAGCGAATTAATATTCGCTATTGTCTTCCTGATTCTTCTCCTGGGCCAATCAGGAAGTGGGTCCTGAGACCCGACTGGCCGAGAGGAGAAGCGACCAATTGGCCCTCGAGGAGGAGGCGCAGTGGGAAGCTGCCGAGGAGTAGACGCAGGGGGAAGCCGCCGAAGCTGCCCTCGACCTACATGGGGGGGGTTGTTTGTTGTATTGCCGATCGACTGAGTGACGGGTACAGGAAGCTCCTTTGTCCTTCTCGGAGCAATTTTTGTAGCATAAAAAATGCAGCATAGAAAAGATGAAAACAACGATAGGTAGAAAGGAAAGAGAGAAAAGCCCAGGGAAGAGGGAGGAAAAAGCTGCCCTGGGCACTGTGGTATCATGTGAGGTGCAGGGAAGGGGGGGTTGGGGGGGCGCCAAAAGGAGTTTGGGGGGGAGGAAAATTGTGTTGCAGGGGGTAATTTAGGAGAT
Source organism: Lithobates clamitans (assembly GCA_037952925.1). NCBI lineage: Eukaryota > Metazoa > Chordata > Amphibia > Anura > Ranidae > Lithobates > Lithobates clamitans. The sequence goes on from JBBGZY010000310.1 coordinate 164,233, forward strand.
GGCAGGGAGTAAGTATTCTTCCAGGAGGGAAAATTGGAAGGGGGGGGTTCTAAGAGTGGTGATTTAGAGATATTTGTGTTGGGAGGGGAATGAAGATTGTGCTAGGAGGGGGGATTTGGGGGAAATTTTTGCTGGGAGATGGGGATCTGAAGTGGGGGTATGTGTATTAGGAGGGAAATTTTAGGGGTAGAGGATTTTTGCTAGGAGGGGTGAATTATTTTTGGGGGGAGGGCCATTTGAGCTGGGGGGATTCGGGGGATGGGGGCAAATTTGTACTGGGAGGAGGGGTAATTTATGCTTAAGTGGTAAGTATGCAGATTAGTGCTCAGTGTTTTTGTGTGGGGATTTTTGCTGACACTTAATGCTAATAATGCCTTTGGGGGGCACAGTTTGGCATGTTCGCCCTGGGCTCTTGATGACCTTGTCCCAGCACTGGATGGGACTGGCTGAATTTGGGCATTTAGTGGTTTGCCAAATATCTATCCAGTCATTGGGCTCTGGTTGGATATTGATATCAGCAGACCAACAGGTAGCGTAGGCTGGCAACGCTAAATTTGGTATAGAAATCAAATGAGCATAAATCTTTGCGATCAAGCCTGGAGCCTGTGGATCTGAATAAGTTCATCTTTTTAAAAAAAATAAATAAATGCACATCATTTTGCAAGTAAAAAAAATGTGCATTTATTATTTTGTTTATTGGGAGCCTGGAAAGCATTGTACCCATGATGATCATCAGGGGGGGAGCGATGCAGGGCTCTTGCAGACCCTGTGTGTAAGCTGTCTGGCTGTACATCATACAGCCAAGCAGTTACACACTAACAGGAAGCATCAATGAACTACCACTGCGCTCAAAAGCACAGTGGTAATTCATCAAGGACTACAAGCCGACAGCCGTGAAGACTGCTGGACCTTGTAGTTTTCCATTCACTGAACTCTGCGACTGAATGACGCGGCCGGGCAGAGCCATGCTCTTTTTAGATTGTGACAGAGAGGGGGGAAGAAGATCCCCCACCGTCTGTCACAACAGGGGAGATTGCGGGTGCTGGTGGATTTGTAACATGTTATACCCTGAATATGGGTGTAACATGTAACATGTTACAAAAGGCAAACGTATCCTTTAAGTTTCAGTCTACACTCTGCTCTCTATGCCGTGTAGCATCTGACATCAGTTTCCCACCCACTGCATGTTGGAGCTGAGAAATAGCCTTTGATCTGTGTGTTTTAAAAGGCTGTAGAGGAGAGAGGGCAGCAGATAAACAGGTACAATGTATAAGGATTTTTTACATCTCTGTGTTTTACCTTAGGGTAGTCATTTCACTGGGTATATGTGTGGGTTTATAACCACTTTAGGCTACAAAGGCAATTGATGGATGAGTACAAATGCTGTAGCTGCGATGCTTTGCTTCCCTTGCAGGGCAAGAAGAAAGATCCCCACTGTTTCATTCTGTATGCAGTACTGCCTGCTAAACACAAACCATTCACCTGAATTAGGCTGCGGCTCAACTGCGTTCGATGCATGTAGTTGTGGCTCGGTGGTGCGGGTTTGTAGAAGTAAAAACAGGCATTGAGGAGGCACTATATAATGTCTCTTCACCAGCTGTCAAATTAGTGTAACACTAGTGTCCAGACTCCACCTTCAAACTAAAATTTAGAGCAAGGCTGCCCAGGAGCTGTAACAATAAAAAATGTAGCATTCGCTTTAAAACTCTTCTTATCTCTGGTGTTGTCATCTGCAGCTTCACTGCTTCAATCATAGATCCTGCTCCTCTTGAATGCCCAGTGCCACGCACCGCTAAAGGGGAGAAAAAAGGATTTTGTTTGTCAAGTGACCAACCAGAAGACAGCTGAAAAAAAAGATATGTATGCAGAAATGTAAAACAAAAAAGAAAAACCTCTGTGCTAAATTAAAAAATATTTTGTCACAGCTAGATTAGGAAAAAAAGCAGCTCTAATTGTAATTTTCAAATTCTCTTTGTTTGCCCCCTTTTCCTTTTTTGCCTCAAGATGTCTTCAGTCATGCTGCATCTCTCAAAGCAGAAAGGGAGAAAGCTGGCCAGTCATGTGATCGCAATCTCAACAGTGAAATGAGCATTTATTTTTATAAATCAAACACAAAGGGGCATACTACAATAGGAGGCAGTGCTGATGGTGTATACATATTAGAGTGGCTTAACAACCACTTTAACCACTTAAAGTGGCTGTAAACTCTGTACAATCACTTTTGCCTACAGGTAAGCCTATATTAAGGCTTACCTGTAGGTGCTGGATATATCTCCTAAACCTACACGGTTTAGGTGATATTTACAATATACCCTTGCGCCGATGTCATCGGCGCAAGCGCACTTTAGAAAGGGCACGATTGCGTCATTTCTAAAGTGTTCAACAGAGGGGGTTGTCTAATTGCTCCAGTGCCCTTGTGGGCTTCAATATGTGGGCAGGACTAAGAGCCCCCCCCAGGTTAGATTGAATGAACACATTACCAGCATTAAGTTTTTCTTGAAACATTCTGTTTCTAAACATTATTTGTGGGCCCACAATAAGGATCCCTCGAGAACAATTTTCTTGGGACTAGACAAATACCGCCCACACTGGAGAGGGAGCTCTCTAGTGAGAGAAATCTCTAGATCTGAAATGTCATGGATACATAGAATTAAGTGTTATGCTCCCTTTGGGTTGAACATGGACATTGATTGAAATGCTTTTATTGACAACTCATAGGGTTTTCTTGAGCAGTGTGAACTTGATACGAGTCTTGGGTAGTGGTGTTATTTTAGGGACATTGGGGGTATTATATTATTTAACCCTCTTGGTTGGGGTAGATTCTGAGTTTCACCTTTCATACTATATTGCACTTGGAGGACACATTTTAGACACCCAGTGTTATCCTAGCCTTAGACTCTCTTTGGAGTGAGGTCATGTTTTCAAATTCCTCTGTATAGGGTTTAGGATTCATCACACAGTGAGGGTGTTTTCCGCTTCTAAGGTTTTGGGGTGGTATTATAGTTCATTTTTTTCCATTTATTTTTTCCTAAAAAAAAAAAAAGAATATTTTCTATTTTTGCAATGGGATAGTATTTGAGGCCATATTATGAGGGGGATTGGGTTGTAAGGCACTCCTGTCCCATTTTAATTTCGACATTAGGGGTCAGTGTTGAGTCCATTCCCTTTGCCCCTCGTTCATTTTTTGTTTTTTTCTATAGGTGGGAGTTTCTATGGATGGTTTACCATCTAATAGTTGTGCTTGAGTTTCAGCCTCTCTCCCTAATATCCTGCTGTTAGTGTGTCAGCCTGCTATTGTGATTAAGCCCTCAATACAGTAGTAACTGACGTTTCAATAGGTAATGTATTCAGGGTGGATATCCCCCCTTATTAATAGTTAGTCACTTATTGCCCGTTTTGATCTGGATAGACCTTTTTATAATAGTTTTAACTGTTCGTTTATTTGGTTAATCTTTCCTCTATGTGCCAGTCTCCTATATGGAGCTTTGGGATCCGCCACTCGAGACTCAGATCGAGGCGTGGCTCTTCCTGTGTACTATTTAGTGTGATTAGTCAGTGCGTTACCCATGCCCCAGGATGATGTCAGTTTATGACGAAACGCATGTCGGGAGGAGTGGCATGCTGACATTGTTGCGTTGTGATCCCGTGAGGATGTGTGTTTGCTAGCTGGCTGGCTTGTTTTACGATTAATGCTGCCTTTTAATGTTTTATATGTAAGTGCAACCTTTAATATAATTAAACCTGTGTGTTACATTTTACACTATGGCGAGGTCTTTCCTTTTTGGGTGTACCTGCCTGGCTAATGTGTAAGACCATTGAACATCATATTGCCCTGGTCTGGATGTGTGGGTGATCTGCCTAATGTTTACCAAGAATCCATTGCATGCTGACAATTTAACAAATCTTGGATAAAGGCCCTGGCTGGGTTGATAGCCGCAAGCACGATTAAGCTTGCCTTTGGTAAGCACGCATTTTTTGAAAAAAAAAACAACAATATTTTTTACCTTCTGCTATAAAACATTTCCCATAAAAAAAAAAAAATCAAATCACATCATACATTAGCCAAAATGTATTCTGATACATGCCTTTGGTAAAAAAATATCCCAATAAGTGTGAATTGATTAGTTTGCATGAAAGTTATAATGTCTACAAACTATGGGATATATACAGAAAGTTATATTTATTTTATGCTAGTAATGGCGGTTATCAGTGACTAATAGCGGGATTGTGGGCAATCTGTCATTAAAGGGTTGATTTATTAAAGGCAGACTGTGCACTTTGCAGGTGCAGTTGCACTCTGCAAAAGCAGTTGCACCAGAGCTTAGTAAATACGCAGCTCTACTGACTTCTATCATCCAATCATGTGCAACCAAAATTGCTGTTTTTTTATTTTCCTTGCACGTGATTGGGTATTCTTTGCAAAGTGACGTTTTACCTCATTAAGTGTTCTTGCATAGCAAGACCACTTACTGTTATCTCACATATATATTATTAAGTGTTCTTGCATAGCAAGACCACTTACTGTTATCTCACATATATATTATTAAGTGTTCTTGCATAGCAAGACCACTTACTGTTATCTCACATATATATTATTAAGTGTTCTTGCATAGCAAGACCACTTACTGTTATCTCACATATATATTATTAAGTGTTCTTGCATAGCAAGACCACTTACTGTTATCTCACATATATATTATTCTTATTACTATAGCCAAATTTACCACCCTAACTCCTCCCACAGTTTTTACACTACATAGACAAGTAATATACCGAAACGTGCGGATTGTTTCCGAATGGTGTGCTATTACTTTGTGGAACGTTTCGCCGAATGGTTCACGAAATATCGTCGTTTTTGCGGCGAAATTGGTCCCATAGGAATGAATGGGGAAACTAGAGTGGGAGATGACAAAAGCTGGAAAATCAGAACATGATTTCTAAACTGCCGCCACTCCCTTATTTTCAAGCCCACCTACACAAATCTTATATCAAAACGTTCAGCTATCCCTGCTGCCACTAAACATGTCCACGGCTAAGACATAGTCCTGATAGTTTTCACAATATGACCATTTGTTTGCAACTCACGCCGTCCATTGACATTCATTGAAACTACACTCTAGCCCCCTCCAAATTTGAAGGGCAATTTCTAAACTGCGACTGTGCCTTCATTTTTAATATTTCAGAGACATACTATACATCAAAATCTAGGTCTGGGTCTTGTGATTCTCACAATATAAAGATCTTCGCTGTAGGATGTATAGTTTTTAAAATACGGCCATTTGTTTAGAGGTCATTTCAGGAAATTTTAGCCATTAATCAGAGTGTACTGTTATGCCGCGTACACACGAGCGGACTTTACGGCGGACTTTGCCCGGCGGACTGGATTTCGTCGGACAATTCGATGTGTGTGGGCTCCAGCGGACTTTGTTTTCTCAAAAGTTGGACGGAATTAGATTTGAAACTTGTTTAAAATTTATCCGACGGACTCTTCTTTCTAGCGGACAAACCGATCGTCTGTGTGCTAGTCCGACGAACTCAAACTGACGCATGCTCTGAAGCAATTACAAGACGGAAGCGCTCGGTCTGGTAAAACTAGCCTTCGTCTTGAAGCTAGCACATTCCTCTTCTGTCGTCTTTTAATACAGCCTTTTTTTAGGATTGATAATGCGAGAGGAATGAAGTTGTTTTTCTGCTTTATATTCACACAGAGTTCTCACAAACTTCTTTCTTCGTGATTTATCCTCCTGCCATGACTAATATAATATTTTGTAACAGCCAGATCTCCATAAATTTTTAATTGTAAAATATAATTTTTTTTTTTTGTTTTTTTTTATTTCAACACTTTAGCTATTTTACAATGTGTGTTAAATGCTAACCACATTTTTGGTGTGTATTTTCAAGTTACCACAATTAACATTCATATTTTGTGTTGTTTTAAAGAACCTTAATGAGGTTGTTGTCCCTTGTTCATTAGACATAGGGGGGTGTATTTAACAAATGCAAAATCATTTTTCACTCCAATTGCTAATTATACATATAATTCCACATAAAGAGCATTTTGAAGTGTGTTCGCTGTGGATCCGAGGGGCACATGCAAGGAAGCCCAAACCAAAACAATTAATTTTTTTTTTACATGTTTTTCATAAAAAATCAGCAGAGCTTCCCCCGAGCTTGTTTTTGACAAAAGGCTTAAATCATTTAAGAATATCAAGTGAAACGTTCACTTGAGAAATTGCACACCAAGTGCACTTGTTGGAAGTGCAGTCGCATAAAAACTGAGGGCAAGAGCTTAAATTCGGGGAAGCTCTGCTGATTGATTCCTAAAATCATGTAAAATCAAAATACATTCTTTTTATTTGACAAAAACACACATAGGGGTTGCTTTCCTAAAGGTAAAAAGGCTGTGCATTTTAGAAATTGCATTTGCCCTCTGCAAGAGCAGTTGCTCCCAAGCTTTATTAAATGTGAAGCAGCTCTGCTGACTTCCATCATCCAATCATGTGCAAGCAAAAAGGTTTTTTTTTTGGTTTTACTTGCACAGGATTGGGTACTCTTTGCAAAGTCAAGCTTTTAACTAATTTCTGATGCTCTGGAGCAATTGCACTTGCAGAGGGCAACTGCCCTCTGCAAAGTGCACAGACTATTTGCTTTTGTAAAATCAACCCCATAGTCTTTTCGACCTGTACCTGCCTACTCCCAAACAAAATGGCGTCTTTTAATCCAAACACATAGGCAAGAATGTAAGGTAAACACAAATTTTTTTTTTTCATAAACACAAAAATTAGGAAGGCAACACTGGACACACTTTTAGAATCTGGGAAGCCTTTCGTCCCCCAGGACACACATCAAGTTTCAGGACAAGAAAATAGGTATCTTGCGACTATAGGGAGCACAGGGAGCACAGTCCGAACAGACAGAAACCAGGCAATCACTTTCGACTCTTCCGTGTAGCCTTCCCTCCACGCTTCTCTGCAGCCTTCCCTCCACGCTTCTCTGCAGCCTTCCTCGGAGGTTGTGCCTCTGGTGGTGTACTTGGGGCAGGAGGAGGAGGAGGAGGAGGAGTGGCTTCATCTGCTATATATGTGTTAGCAGTAAGCTCCCCTCTCAAGCCCTTCTGGTAAGCCTGGAAAAATAGACCCTCACAGAGGAGGCGTTGGCCCTTTTCCAACTCCTGTAATCTGCCGGCTAGATAGGTGCCATACGCCTCCTCTACATTGGGAGGTTTACTCAGGATCCGGCTTGCTTCCCGTATGAGCTCTAGGGATTCCTGCTCTGTTGCAGTCATCCTCCTGGGCCTTTGGTGGAGAATGCGGAGGGGAGGCACCTGACACTCTGTGCGGCTTCTACTTGGCCCAGCCACAGCCTCCTCCTCTCTCCCACTGGGCAAGGCCTCCTCCTCTCTCCCACTGGGCAAGGCCTCCTCCTGGCTGAGGTCATCCTGTGTAAAAAAAAGGGACATAGTTGTAATTTTCTGTTATGCAATCACACACAATTTTCAGCTCCTTAACTTTCAAAGAGAATTACACAAAATAGTAAAGGCTATCTATTTGACCACACCATTATTTCAGATGATCAACAAGATCTGAAGTTACGTATATATTTGGCCACTACTGTCTAGTGATATGTCTACATATTACTCTTTGTGCAGAAGTGATTTTTGATGAAGCACTTTCAAAATTAACACCTTAACATCATTAATAACATTTACACAATCCCAAAATGTTCCAAAAAAGTATACCTGGCTGAAGCTGGGCGCATCCACTTCATCTATGGTGAAAAGGCCCAGTTCATCCTGGGACTCCTCAGCTGGGGTGGAGGTGGATGGAAGGCTGGAGGGAAGGTTGGAGGGAAGGCTGGAGGGAAGGGTGGAAAGGGATTGCCTGGCTTCGGTCTGCTCATCCAGGAATTGCAGTTTGTGGTAATACCACAACTTGGGTACATAAACTTGGTCAGCTGCTGCCCCGGATCTCAGCGACTCCTGGATTTTTCTGTGTTCCCGCTTATACATATTACGCAAGATACCTATTTTCCTGTCCACAAACTTGAGGTCTGCCTGGGGGAGTCGAGTCTTCACAAACTCTAAAAGTGTGCCCAGTGTTGCCTTCCTAACATCACGATTATAATATTGGTGGTGTTTGACCTCCCAGAGGTTTTTCTTCTGCTCATAGAGATCAATGAAATGTGTCAAAAACTCTTCCTCTTTAAAGGGATTCATTATTTCTGCAAGACAAGACACAAGATCAAAACTTAAATGTCAGTCCCAAATCTCAGGATTAGTTTGTGTTGTAATCTAGGGGACACACACGGGGACACACACAAACACACACACACACACACACACACACTTTAATCTTACCTTCGTTTGTTCCGCTCGCTACTTCCGCACGGACATACATAGGCCATCGTACTAGCTTTATATACACTGCGCATGTGTCATGCTCCGCCTGCGTCGCCCGCCCCTGACGTTCGTAAGTACGATTTGGCCCCGCCCCTTCACTCTTCGTTGCGCAGTGGGAGTAGATAGCAAAAGATGGCGGAGCGATTAAGTGAGAGTAGCGCGGAGGAAAGCCCGGAGCCCCAAACATCCACATCCCGGAGGAGATATAAGGCCACCAACATGGCTTTTGGAGAGATGGTGGAGATGGTGTCCATATTAAGAAGGGACGACTACGATGGCAAAAAAGGACCGTACACATGACCCAATCTGAGAAAGGACAAAATAATGTCCTCAGTGGTCACCGCTCTGGAAGAGAAATTTGGGACAAAACGTTCCAAAGAACAATTGCGGAAGCGGTGGTCTGACATAAAAAGTCGTGAGCCAGAGCAATATTTCCGAATAAAGAAGCTGCTGAAAAAAAGTAAGTACTTGTGTTTTACTATTGAGATACAGAACTTGCATGCTGATCCTTATTTTTGGCGGTTTTTCTGCATCGTTCGTAAATACCGTTCTTTGGAATAGATCGTATACTTTATAAAGTGACGTTATTTTTTCGCCAAATACGATGGGACAGGGTTGGATATACATTTATGGCTTGATAATTTTGCGAATTCCCACAATGAGTTGATGTGGTGTAGATGTGTTTGAAAATATAATGCTTCATCCAAAATGATTCAGTGTAATGTAGGGACAGGACACAGCAGCTGTTTCCACATCTGGACTCACGAGCACTATAGTTGTTGGGAATGATTTAGCAGTCCCACTATTGTTCTTCGATTTTATTTGTGTCTAAATTTTTAGACTTTTCTTCCGTACGTTTTTTGGCTCTGCGTAACTTCTGCATACTTTCAGCTATTAAAACCATTCAACTATTAAAATGTTCGTCTCTTTTAGCTGATGTGTGGTCATTTTAAAATTTGTTAATAACATTTATACTTTATTAAATAATAATTTTTTATTAACTTTTTTCAACATTGAATTCAATGGGAGCATGCTTGAAATCCTCAAATTCTTCTTCCGCTCCCAAAAGTTTCCGGTCCTTCATACTTTCACCTAGAGACACCAAACAAACTTTACAATGTTCACTAAATATTCATCTATCTGGCTATATCCTTTCTGTTTGATATTTTTTTTAATTTTGGAGAAAAACCTTTTTGTTTAGAGGTCATTTCGTGACATTTTAGACATTAATCAGAGTGTACTGTGTTTGTTTTGTTGCCATGGTTACCCAAGCTTCTGTTATACACAGGGGGGAGGTGGCTGGAGCATCTCAGCTCTGATTACAGAGCCCGGGGGGAGGGGACAGACACACCATGTACTGATTTATAATATAGGAATATGATGGGGCAGTTTTGATGGCGGTCATTTTAGCCATGTAGCTATTCTGCTTTCCCACGCATTTTGCGAAGGAAATGCATTTTCTAGTGTACTATGTGACCATAACGAAATTTTTGAGGGGTAATACACATAGGAGATCATTGAGGTGTCAGCATCTGTGAAAATTTCCTAAAAATATTAAACAACGTTCTACTTTATTTATTAAAACATAAAAGATCAGTGTTTTTTAACTATATACCTTTTTTTCTAATCTCATAGGGGAGAAAAGACTCAGACAACAGTCCAAGGATCTCAGGACCCCCCCAAGTCACCAGCCTGAGGCCGAACCTACCCCAAGCCCCAGCCCAAGACCACGCCCACCCGACGACCTTGAGGAAGGAGAGGTGGAGGAAGTGTGCGAGGTTTCAAGCCCACCAAGTGAGTGACTGACACCCCAGCTTCAGTTTTACTGTATTTTGGCGTGCATATTGTAAACCTTGTTTTTATTCACTCGTTTTAGGTGAGTTTCTGGTTGTGGAAGGCCAAGCGGCAGAGCACTTCACCACAGACAGTGCGCAAAGATTAATTGGCCAGATTATGCTGTGGAATGGCCACATAGATCAAATGCGTGAACAAATTCACAGCATGAAACTTCGCCTGGACTCCATGCAACAGGAAATGAAGAACATGATTGATGTTTTGGGCCGAATATAATCACGTTTGGCCTAAAAACATCAATCATGTTCTTCATTTCCTTGTGAAGTTATTTTGTTAACACAAAGTTTTTGAAGTTTTTGGGGGTATACCCAAATTTAAAGTGTGTGATGCACACGGTGTGTCATCATGTGCTATCTTCCATCATGGGTTAGCAATGTACTTGTTTTGTGTTTGCAAACCCTTCATCCTGAAAAATCTTTGGTGGTGAGAGGAACCAAAAATGGGTTTGCACACACAAAACACGTACATTGCTCTCCCATGATAGGAGATAGCACATGTTGACTTGACCCTTTCTTAAAGGTCAATTTTGAGCATCTTATAAATGAACAATTTCCAAGGGTGACATTACATGCACCGTTCTCGAAATATTGTTGAACTTTGTAAGTTCATTTATATTCTAATTTTTGTTTCTAAAAACACTGTTGTGTATGTAAATCTTGTTAGATAAAGGTCTATATTTTATAGAAAAAATGGCTTTAATAATTTAAGAAAATAGTATTTTTTTACACAACGTAAAATATTTTTGAAATAAAATTATAAAAAAAAAAAAAAATAAAAACATATGGTAAAAAATGCACCTTTCAATGTGCACCAAGTAAAATTTTTTACCCTATACAATGTGTGTGGCTGTTTCTTGAAGTCAAAATTTAGGGGTTGTTTTTGTGGGCCTGATTAACTAAAGCGAAACGCACTTGACACTACTACAAGTGCACTAGGAGACAGACATAACTTAAAGGTAAACAACAAGAAAAACAAGATATTTAGATAAAACAATTTTCGTTTTGATTTATGATCTAAACTTACAGCTGTTGCTGAATAGCAATGGCCCCCCGACCATTAAAATAATTGACATAACGGTCACGCACTTGACGTGCGGTTCGGGGGGCCAAGCCAATACGCCCAATTTCTAGGCCTGTTAAAGTGCTAGTAGACTCTTCCAGTCTGGGCTCAGGCCCAACAGAGGATAGATATGTGGCTGAATGTCTCCTTAAAAAGTTATGCAAGATGCAGCAAGCAAGGATGACATGGTTGATTTTATAGTCCGCCAAATTAATAGCCGTAAGGAAGATACGGAACCGGCTGGCCAGAATACCAAAGGCATTCTCCACAACCCTTCTTGCTCTGGCCAGCCGATAATTAAATACCCTCCTCTCAGGGGTGAGTGTCCTTTGGGGGAACGGCCTCATCAAGTTCTCACAGAGAGCAAATGCTTCATCAGCAATAAAAACTGAGGGGAGTCCATCCACATTATCGTCATCAGGTGGCAATTCCAGGCCACCGGTCTGGAGACGATGGCACAGCTCGGTCTGTGCAAAGACTCCTCCATCAGACATCCGGCCGTTCTTCCCCACATCCACAAACATAAACTCCAAATGTGCCGAGACCACCGCCATCAAAACTACACTATGGAACCCCTTGTAGTTAAAGAAATAAGACCCCGAATGCGGTGGTGGCACAATCCGGACATGTTTCCCGTCAATCGCCCCGACACAGTTGGGAAAGTCCCAACGGTCAGCGAACTGGGAGGCCACAGTCTGCCATTCCTGTGGACTTGTAGGAAACTGTGGAGTGCAAAAAAAAAAGATAAGGACTTTAATAACAAAAATTTTAGTTCAGATTACACCAAAACATTAGTAAACAACAGCAGTCAAATATTATGAATATGTGTGTTTGTAATTGAAATGTTGAAAAACATAAGGCACACTTATTAAGATTAATCACCCCCTATGATGGCCCATTGATACATTTGAATGTGGGGGAGGGGTTCTAATTAGGTTAACAAACACACCTGACTGGATGAAACATTAGTGGGGTGGGGGAGGGGTTCTAATTAGGTTAACAAACACACCTGACTGGCTGAAACATTAGTGGGGTGGGGGAGGGGTTCTAATTAGGTTAACAAACACACCTGACTGGCTGAAACATTAGTGGGGTGGGGGAGGGGTTCTAATTAGGTTAACAAACACACCTGACTGGCTGAAACATTAGTGGGGTGGGGGAGGGGTTCTAATTAGGTTAACAAACACACCTGACTGGATGAAACATTAGTGGGGTGGGGGAGGGGTTCTAATTAGGTTAACAAACACACCTGACTGGCTGAAACATTAGTGGGGTGGGGGAGGGGTTCTAATTAGGTTAACAAACACACCTGACTGGCTGAAACATTAGTGGGGTGGGGGAGGGGTTCTAATTAGGTTAACAAACACACCTGACTGGCTGAAACATTAGTGGGGTGGGGGAGGGGTTCTAATTAGGTTAACAAACACACCTGACTGGATGAAACATTAGTGGGGTGGGGGAGGGGTTCTAATTAGGTTAACAAACACACCTGACTGGATGAAACATTAGTGGGGTGGGGGAGGGGTTCTAATTAGGTTAACAAACACACCTGACTGGCTGAAACATTAGTGGGGTGGGGGAGGGGTTCTAATTAGGTTAACAAACACACCTGACTGGCTGAAACATTAGTGGGGTGGGGGAGGGGTTCTAATTAGGTTAACAAACACACCTGACTGGCTGAAACATTAGTGGGGTGGGGGAGGGACAAACAAGACAATGGAGCAGACAATATACATTGTTCAATGGACTATAGTCTAGAGATAAAAATGCACCCAGCATTGCATGGTGGGGAGGTTAATGAAATAAATTAGGCATGTATAGGGCAATAAATTATTAAAATAGGCATTCACAAAGAGAAAGGGGACATTCACAGCAGATTGAAAGCATGGCAATTAGGTAAAGAGGACAGTTCTACAATACATCCAAAAACAGTTAATACATATCATGTAATGTTAAAGGATAAAACTTACCTTCATATATTCCTTCTGCAGGACCTGAATAATAGCAGAACAGGTCTCTGGGATTATGATCCCCAGAGCCTGGGGGGAGATGCCTGTCGAGAACTTTAAGTCCTGAAGACTTCTCCCTGTCGCCAAATAACGTAACGTGGCAACTAGCCTCTGCTCCGCACTGATGGCTTGCCTCATGCAGGTATCCTGCCTGCTGATATAGGGGGTCAGCATAGCCAGCAGACGCTCAAAGATGGGGTCCGTCATCCTGAGAAAATTCCTGAAATCATCAGGATTGTTCTCACGGAGCTCACGGAGCAAAGGCATATGACAGAACTGGTCACGCTGGCGCAACCAATTCTTGGTCCATGAACTCCTCCTCGCCCTGTTCATGGACTGGACTCGGGTCAAAGTATTAACCCCAACACCAAGTCCCCACAAAGCACGAACTCGAGAACGAGAACGTCCACTCGACATGGCTTCAAAACGGTCGGCTGCTCAAACAAACAAACTTATAACAAACGCACTGAAGAACAGCAAGGCCTATGAAGAACGACCTGAAAATCAGGAACGAGCGGAGCAGAACGGCCTGCAAGGCAGGTTACGAACTGACCAACACGCACTGAAAAGCAGATACAAACCTCACAAGCACAAACTGAACCGCAGAAAACGAACGAAATAAGCTGAAGTGTGAAAAGCGCGAATCGTCTCTAACCAAACTTCTACTAACACGAGATTAGCAGAAGGAGCCCAAAGGGTGCCGGAGTGGGGCTTGGACTTCCTTTTTCTAGTCCCGTCGTACGTGCTATACGTCACCGCGTTCAAAACCAGCGGACTTTTGCAGTGACCGTGTGTGGCCAAGTCCGTTCGTTTTTAAGTCCGGCGCAAGGAGCAAACAAAGTCCGACGAAAAGTCCGCCGGGCAAAGTCCGCCGTAAAGTCCGCTCGTGTGTACGCGGCATTAGTGTTTGTTTTGTTGCCATGGTTACCAAAGCTTCTGTTATACACAGGGGGGAAGGTGGCTGGAGCATCTCAGCTGATTACAGAGCCCGGGGGAGGAGACAGACACACCATGTACTGATTTATAATAGAGGAATATGATGGGGCAGTTTTGATGGGGTAATTCTGATGGGGCAGTTTTGATGAAGCAGTATTTGGGAAGCATAAACAGGGCATGAGCGTTGCTAGGAAACAGTGGTTGTAAACACAAGATGCTGAGACACTCCAAATGCATGTGACTTCATCTGCTAGACTTGATAATGCTTGTAGACTCCTCCCACAGTTTTCACACTACAGAGACAAATAATATACCGAAACGAGCGGATTGTTCCCGATTGGTGTGTTATTACTTTGTGGAATGTTTTGCCGAATGGTCCACGAAATGACGTTTTTGCGGCGAAATTGGTCCCATAGGAATGAATGGCGAAATGTTCAAAACTAGAGTGGGAAGTGACAAAAGCTGACAACCCCATGATCAGCCAAAACATTATGACCACCCCATGATCAGCCAAAATATTATGACCGCCCCATGTAAAAAAAAAAATATTTTTGAAAAAAAAAAATAATTTTTGAAAAAAGTAAAAAAATAATTTTTGAAAAAAAAATCATTTTTGAAAAAAAAAAATATTTTTGAAAAAAAAAATATTTTTGAAAAAAAAAAAATTATTTTTGAAAAAAAAAATTATTTTTGAAAAAAAAATTACTTTAAAAAAAATAATAATTTCGAAAAAAAAAATATTTTTGAAATAAAAAAATTCATTTTTGAAAAAAAAAATTACCTTTGAAAAAAAAAATTACTTTTGAAAAAAAAAATCATTTTTGAAGAAAAAAAAATCATTTTTGATTAAAAAAAATTCATTTTTGAAAAAAAAAATTACTTTTGAAAAAAATGTTCAGCTCTTTCAGCGAATGATGGAACTTTTTTACTACTATTTATACTTTTTAAAATATTAAGCTTTTTAACACTTTTCACAGTTACTCCGCCCACTCCAGTTGTAGAGGCAAGAACACTTTCACAATTTCCCCAGAAATTGTACCTTTTCTAGTTTACTAAGCTCTGGAGCAACTTCTCTCACAGCACAGCCGGGTGGGTGCACGCATGCACGCCCCCTACCCGGAAATGCGGAATCACGTATATATACGTGATTCTGTGCATCCAGCCCGCACTGTCGCGGTAAATGTACAGTGCGCGGTCAACAAATGGTGAAACAAGGTAGGTATAAAAGAAAATAAAGGGGAAAATCTGCTGGGGAACTGCAATGTTTCGATTGTAGTGAGCCCTTGTAGAATGTCAACCTGGAGTTCAAGGCCGCAGCCTACTTCTTTACAAGGGCCTTCTGATGAAAGAGTTTCAACAGGTAGCAGAAACAATACTCCCCCTGGAGTATTTAGAATCCAAGATTGCATGACTTCATACTGATCCATGGCATTGACTGCTGGAGAAGGATGAAGAGGACGGGAAAGCCTATTGATGATGTATGGTCTCAGGAGAGAAATATGGATGGCATTATGGAAGGGAGATGGAGCTTGAAAGGATTGTAGAGGGACCAATGGAACGAGGAGCAAATTTCATTGTGGGTACTCAAGATGAATATTCCATTTTTTTCTTTTTTTCTAAAGGTAACTTCATTGTACACAAGATATGCGAGTACAAAATAAAATAAAGCAAAGAAGATACAGCAAACTGTGCTCATGTATCACAGTATAAAATATATAGAATGTCCATTCAGTACACTTGGATCAGGTACTGAAGGAACAGTTATTTAACACAAACTCATCTACAGACATATAATACAGGTTGTTAATATAACAGTGTATTCAGACACAATAGTCAAGGAAAAGTGAAAAGGGTTCAACAATAGACCCCTAGCTCTAGTCAGCACCTTGGGTATTAGGTGGTATAGTGCAGTTTGAGTTCACCCATAAGTCCCAGATATTACAGAATTTACAAGGGCAACCTCTTGCTTCATACATCAATTTATGCAACAGGAGTGCCTGATTAAAAAAAGGTAAGACAAAAAGCTATGGTAGGGGTAGCTGGAAACTTCCAGTGCTAAGTTATAGATTTTTTAGCGTTGAACAGAACTAAACTTAGAAAAAGTTGGGAGTTCTTAGGGAGAGATTATCAATATATTGAAAGAAGCATCTTAAGAGGATACAGATGTTAGGTATTTGGGTAATTAAACTGAGGAAAGCGGTGACCAAAAAGCTCTAACCAGTGAGCATTCCCTTACCATATGATAAAGCGTGCCATCTGCTGAGGAGCATCTGCAGCAGACAGCAGAGGGCAACCTATTTATACGGAAAATGAGAGAGGTATTATATTAGGACCTGTATAGAAACTTGGTCTAGGTAACTTTATCCCTAGAGGAGATAAAAGTGGGGACTTGTAGGGGGAGAATTTCCTGCTAGACCTCCTCCGTAAGTTCCATTATATCTCAATGCCATCTAGATTCTGTGAGACTAAGCCTATCAGTTTTAGCGTGCAATAGTAGTAATATGTAGAAATAAGTTTGTAAGTGAGAGGGGTTGGTCAAAAGGCGTTCCAAAGGGGAGGGCTGTATAGAAATATTACGTAGACCAAATTGAGCCGCAGCTGTATGTCATAAATAGAGATACAGGAAATAAGCTGTGGAGGGAAGATTAAAGTCTACGAAAAATCAGAAAGGAGCGGAAGGTATCCAATAAAGACAGGTGGGAAATCAGTTTTATTCCATGTCTGAATCAGAACACCCCATCTGTTGTTTGAGATGAATATTCTTAGTAGAAAGCCAAACCATGTTGCCAGTAGGGATGAGCCGAACACCCCCCTGTTCGGTTCGCACCAGAACATGCGAACAGGAAAAAAATTCGTTCGAACACGCGAACGCCGTTAAAGTCTATGGGACACGAACATGAATAATCAAAAGTGCTAATTTTAAAGGCTAATATGCAAGTTATTGTCATAAAAAGTGTTTGGGGACCCGGGTCCTCCCCCAGGGGACATGAATCAATGCAAAAAAAAGTTTTAAAAACGGCCGTTTTTTCAGGAGCAGTGATTTTAATAATGCTTAAAGTCAAACAATAAAAGTGTAATATCCCTTTAAATTTCATACCTGGGGGGTGTCTATAATATGCCTGTAAAGGGGCGCATGTTTCCCGTGTTTAGAACAGTCTGACAGCAAAGTGACATTTTGAAGGAAAAAACACATTTAAAACTACCGCGGCTATTGCATTGCCGACAATACACATAGAAGTTCATTGATAAAAACGGCATGGGAATTCCCCACAGGGCAACCCCGAACCAAAATTAAAAAAAAAAAATGATGTGGGAGTCCCCCTAAATTCCATACAAGGCCCTTCAGGTCTGGTATGGATATTAAGGGGAACCCTAGCCAAAATTTAAAAAAAAAATTGACGTGGGGTTCCCCCTAAATTCCATACCAGACCCTTCAGGTCTGGTATGGATTTTAAGGGGAACCCCGCGCCAAAAAAAAAAAAAAAACGGCGTGGGGTCCCCCTAACAATCCATACCAGACCCTTATCCGAGCACGCAACCTGGCAGGCCGCAGGAAAAGAGGGGGGGACGAGAGTGCGGCCCCCCCCCCCTCCTGAACCGTACCAGGCCACATGCCCTCAACATTGGGAGGGTGCTTTGGGGTAGCCCCCCAAAACACCTTGTCCCCATGTTGATGAGGACAAGGGCCTCATCCTCACAACCGTGGCCGGTGGTTGTGAGGGTCTGCGGGCGGGGGGCTTATCGGAATCTGGAAGCCCCCTTTAACAGGGGGACCCCCAGATCCCGGCCCCCCCCCTGTGTGAAATGGTAAGGGGGTACTTACCCCTACCATTTCACTAAAAAACTGTCAAAAATGTTAAAAATGACAAGAGACAGTTTTTGACAATTCCTTTATTTAAATGCTTCTTCTTTCTTCCTTCATCTTCTTCTTCTTCTGGTTCTTCTGGCTCTTCTGGTTCTTCCTCCGGCGTTCTCGTCCAGCATCTTCTCCGCGGCGTCTTCTATCTTCTTCTCCTCGGGCCGCTCCGCACCCATGGCATGAGGGGGGAGGCTCCCGCTCTTCTCTTCATCTTCTTCTCTTCTTCATCTTCTTCTTCATCTTCTTCTTCTTCTTTTTCTTCTTCTTCTTCTTCCTTCTTCTCTTCTTCTCTTCTTCCTGTCTTCTCCGGGCCGCTCCGCAGCCATGCTGTGGCATGGAGGGAGGCTCCCGCTGTGTGACGGCGTCTCTTCGTCTGACGGTTCTTAAATAACGGGGGGCGGGGCCACCCGGTGACCCCGCCCCCCTCTGACGCACACATGACGGGACTTCCCTGTGGCATTCCCCGTGACGTCACAGGGAAGTCCCTCAAGTCACCGTGCGTCAGAGGGGGCGGGGTCACCGGATGGCCCCGCCCCCCGTTATTTAAGAACCGTCAGACGAAGAGACGCCGTCACACAGCGGGAGCCTCCCACCATGCCAGCATGGCTGCGGAGCGGCCCGGAGAAGACAGGAAGAAGAGAAGAAGGAAGAAGAAGAAGAAGAAGAAGATGAAGAAGAAGATGAAGAAGAGAAGAAGATGAAGAGAAGAGCGGGAGCCTCCCCCCTCATGCCATGGGTGCGGAGCGGCCCGAGGAGAAGAAGATAGAAGACGCCGCGGAGAAGATGCTGGACGAGAACGCCGGAGGAAGAACCAGAAGAGCCAGAAGAACCAGAAGAAGAAGAAGATGAAGGAAGAAAGAAGAAAGAAGAAGCATTTAAATAAAGGAATTGTCAAAAACTGTCTCTTGTCATTTTTAACATTTTTGACAGTTTTTTAGTGAAATGGTAGGGGTAAGTACCCCCTTACCATTTCACACAGGGGGGGGGCCGGGATCTGGGGGTCCCCTTGTTAAAGGGGGCTTCCAGATTCCGATAAGCCCCCCGCCCGCAGACCCTCACAACCACCGGCCACGGTTGTGAGGATGAGGCCCTTGTCCTCATCAACATGGGGACAAGGTGTTTTGGGGGGCTACCCCAAAGCACCCTCCCAATGTTGAGGGCATGTGGCCTGGTACGGTTCAGGAGGGGGGGGGGGCCGCACTCTCGTCCCCCCCTCTTTTCCTGCGGCCTGCCAGGTTGCGTGCTCGGATAAGGGTCTGGTATGGATTTTTAGGGGGACCCCACGCCATTTTTTTTTTTTTTTTGGCGCGGGGTTCCCCTTAAAATCCATACCAGACCTGAAGGGTCTGGTATGGAATTTAGGGGGAACCCCACGTCAATTTTTTTTTTTAATTTTGGCTGGGGTTCCCCTTAATATCCATACCAGACCTGAAGGGCCTTGTATGGAATTTAGGGGGACCCCCACATCATTTTTTTTTTTTTTATTTTGGTTCGGGGTTCCCCTGTGGGTAATTCCCATGCCGTTTTTATCAATGAACTTCTATGTGTATTGTCGGCAATGCAATAGCCGCGGGTAGTTTTAAATGAGTTTTTTCCTTCCAAATGTCATTTTGCTGTCAGACTGTTCTAAACACAGGAAACATGCGCCCCTTTACAGGCATACTATAGACACCCCCCAGGTACGAAATTTAAAGGGATATTACACTTTTATTGTTTGACTTTAAGCATTAATAAAATCACTGCTCCTGAAAAAACGTCCGTTTTTAAAACTTTTTTTTGCATTGATCCATGTCCCCTGGGGCAGGACCCGGGTCCCCAAACACTTTTTATGACAATAACTTGCATATAAGCCTTTAAAATTAGCACTTTTGATTTCTCCCATAGACTTTTAAAGGGTGTTCCGCGGCATTCGAATTTGCCGCGAACACCCCAAATTGTTCGCTGTTCGGCGAACTTGCGAACAGCCAATGTTCGAGTAGAACATGAGTTCGACTCGAACTCGAAGCTCATCCCTAGTTGCCAGGAAGAAGTTTGGGACTCACACAGCAATGACGATCTGCAGCTACTGTACGGACACCGATTTGAGTGCTAAGGGCAATCAAATCATTCAGGGTGGAGGGTATGGTTCTGCAAGTTAGTTCATCCTCAACACGATCCACTAACCCCTGCCAAAACATAGCAGTAAGGGCCTCATTATTCCATGCTAGTTCCAAGGCCAAGGTGCGAAACTGAACCGCATATTGACCAACAGTCATGCTTCCTTGACAAAGCCGAAAAATCCCCCCCTACTCTATCCAAAAAAAATAATTCCTTTAGTTACACTTATAGGTAATGCAGAGAGCTCAAGGGTCAGTAATAAAGTGATTATAAACCCTAAACATGTTTTACATTAATGTAAAAAATGTTTAGGCATCAGTATCTCCCCTCATCCCCCTCCCCTTTACTTACCTGAGCCCTCATTCGATCCAGTGCTGTGCCCATCTGCAACTCTTCTCTCCCCTCACTTCCTGGTCTCTCTGGCTTTGCTGAGGCAGTGGGAGCCATTGGCTCCCGCTGCTGTTAATGTCAGTGACAAGGAAGGTGGGGAGTGGGACCATGTCCCACTATCTGTGTCAACAGAGGCAGACAGGGAGACTCGGGAACAAGCCTGCACGCGTGCACCTATAGAAACATCTTTATATGCAGGTACTCGGCAAAGGGGAGGAGCCAGGAGCGCCGACGGGGGACCTGAGAAGAGGAGGTTTGGAGCCGCTCTGTGCAATTCCATTGCAGAGAGCAGATAAGAATAAACCTGCTTGTTTTTTTTTTTTAAAGAGCATTTACAAGCACTTTAAGTAACCCACAGAGTTCAGGTGTTAGTATTAATAAACGCAGAGCATATGTGGGTCAGAATTAAGTAATGCACAGATCAACGTTCAGAGGTCAGGATTAAGTAGCACACAGGGTTCAGGGCTCAGGATAAAGTATTGCAGAGAGTTCAAAAGTCAGGATTAAGTAATGCAGAGTTCAAAGGTCAGCATTAGGTAACAGAGAGACCAGGGTTAGAATTTGGTAATGCAGAGAGTTCAGAGGTCAGGATTAAGTAATGCACAGAGTTCAAAGGTCAGGATTAGGTAACAAAGAGACCAGGGTTAGAAGTAGTTAGAAGTAGTTAGAAGTAGGTAATGTAGAGAGTTGAGAGGTCAGAATTAAGCACACTTAGACTTTAAAGGTCAGAATGAAGTAATGCACAGAGTTTCGAGGTTAGGATGAAGTAATGCAGAGAGCCCAGGGTCAGAATTAAGTAATGCAGAGAGTTCAGAGGTCAGGATTAAGTAACACAGAAAGTTAAGGGGTTAGGATAAAGTAACACAGAGAGTTCAGAGGTCAGGATTAAGTAATGCACAGAATTCAGAGGTCAGGATTAAAGTAGTTCCAAAACCTTCAGCAGCCCACCCAGCCCCCCTAGTACTTACTTGAGCTCCCTCTCAATCCAACAATGTGCACAAGAGCATCGGCTCTCCAGGAACTCTCCCTTCTCATTTGCTCAAACAGCAGCAGTAACCATTGGCTCCCACTGCTGTCAATCACAGCCAGACAGCCAATGAGGTGAGAGAGGGGGTGGGGTTGAGCCACAGCTCTGTGTCTGAATGGACATGCAGATCAGTGGCCCGGAAGCGCAACTGAATGGGTGACCACATTGCAAGCTGCTTACTTTGGGGGCACTTGACAGAGGGGAGGGGCCCCAAGAAGAGGAGAATCGGGGGTGCTCTGTGCAAAACCGCTGCACAGAGCAGCTAAGTATGACATGTTTGTTATTTGAAAAAAAAATGCCTTTAATATCACTTTAAGTAATGCAGAGCTGAGAGAATTAGGTAATGCAGAGAGTGCAGTGGTGAGGAATAAGTAAAGGAGAAAGCTCAGATGTCAGGATTGGGTAAAGCACAGAGTTCAGGGGTCAGGATTAAATAACACAGAGAGATTGGGTAAGGATAAATGAAAGTGTTACTAAACCCAGGAACCTGCATTCACTATATCTGTAATTTGCCCCCAGACTAGCCAATCTCTTCATGGGCAAATGGGAGGAGGATGGCATCTATGGCCACAATAGACCTGAACTAATATTGTGGGCTAGGTACATCGAGGACATCCTCCTCCTATGGAATGGGACATAAGAATCCTTGCATACCTTCATGGAGGGCTTAAATAATAAGAATAGAGACATCGAATTTAAATATGAGGCTAGTCAATATACTATAAATTTTTTGCATTTAAGATCAACTTTTGACCTCCACACACTTTAAACTGACGGATCGTAATTCCTTTATTCCTCGGGACAGTTGCCATCACAACTCAATGCTTGATTCGGTTCCAAAAAGCCAATACATGTGATTGGGGTGCAACTGCACGGGAGTAGAGGATTTTAACATACAGGCTAATATCTTGACTAAGGTTTATTGAGAAAGGATATTCAGCCCAGATTTTGAACCAGAGGGTGTCAGAAGTTCATGATTTGGACCGAGATCAACTTCTGGTTGATAAAACATTAGTGGCCAGTCAGGAGACCAATTTCTCTTGTCCATTTAATACTGGCTATTCCCATCAACACTTTTCAGTTAGAAAGCTTATATGTAAACACTGGCATATACTTAAAAATGACCATATACTTGGATCCATTCTCCCTTAGTTTTTAGGGGTGTTTCTTCTTTAAAAGAATTTATAGCTCCTAGTGTTTGAGATTCTCCTAACAATAACAAATAAATGTTATTTCAAAACCTAGTAGGATTTTATAAATGCAAAAAGTGTGCAGTATATTGCATTAATAATATCCGAGATAAGAAAACCACTAACTTTACACCTTTAAAGTGACACTAAAGTTAATTTTTTAATTTAAAAAAAAAAATAACAAACGTATCATACTTACCTTCACTTTGCAGCTCGTTTTGCACAGAGTAGCCTCGAACCTCGTCTTCTGGGGTCCCTCTGCAGCTCTCTCGGCTCCTCCCTGCTTCAGATAACCCCCTAGGAGAAGCGCTCTCCCGGGGGGGTTACCTTGCAGGCACGCTCCCAAATCCAGCAGAACCCCAGGCAGAGAGACGGCGCGTCCCCGTGGGACAAGTTCGAGGGTTCAGGTAAGTAAAATAGGGGGGGTGGGGGCTGGGGGCCAGTCACTGACAGGTGTTTTTTCTTTTTTTTTTAAAAATTTTTTATTTATATCAGAAAACCGGTTCACCGGGACTACAAGTTTAACATCGATAAAGTCAAAGATTCAAATATGTTAATTGTAATACAATGGTGTAAATGATACAAGAAACATCCATTTTCCAAGTAGATATGTGTTTGGGGAGGGCATAGCGGTGTATGTAGCCTTACTGAGTCTTTTACGTGTAGCCAGTCTCATAACCAGCTGTCCTCTGGCCAGCTATCTATCTGGTTACCTTGTGTTTTGATTATGATATGTCAGGATGTCATACTCCCGTTGTGAGCGGTTCCTTGTTCTTTTAGAAATAGCAGGAGGTAGAACAAGTTAATAGCGGGCAGAGCCCATAAAGAGCAGAAAGAGATAAAGTGGGTTGGGGTGAAGAGGGGGTCACATAAGAAGGTGGGTGGAGGGTGGGGTAAGAATTCACGAACATGGAGCTGAGCTTTCGCCTGTCATATGGTGTTTCCTAGTTGCATGTTATAAACACTGACCTCGGAGGGCCTGCCCCTCTTCTGAATATTTGAAAATATTCAGAAGTTGCCAAGTTTTGGAGTACGTTTCTTGTCTGTCTTGGCTTGTGAGAATTAAGTCCTCCATCTGATTGATATCTTCAACTTTTTTGAGCCAAAAGGCTATGGTCGGTGTGTGTGGGGATTTCCAATGGAGTGGGATGCAAGCCTTTGCTGCAGCTAGTAAGTGGCCTATGACTGATTTTTTGTAAATCCGTGCAGGTGTGTCATTAGTATGCAGGAGGAAATATGCCGGGTCGTCCAGAATATTGCGGTCCGTGAAATTTTGAGCTATCCGGCGGACTTCTCTCCAGAAATTCTGGATCCTGGGACAAGACCACAAAATATGAAGGAGTGTGCCTTTTTCCTCTTGGCATCGCCAGCAAATGTCTGATGCCGAAGGGAAAAACGTGTTAAGTAGCGCTGGGGTTCTGTACCAGTGCGTAAGGATTTTGTAGTTTGTCTCCTGGATCTTGGTGCACAGGGAGGATTTGTGTGTGAATTTAAGGATGTGCTGTGTTTTGCTGGTTGTAAAGTGGCAGTTTAGTTCTCTTTCCCACTTGGTGAGGCTTTGAAATTGATATTCCCCTTGTGGTGCAATTAACATACCATATGTTAGTGAGAGTGAGTGTAGTAGAGCCCCTGTCCCTGTACATAGCTCCTCCATTGACGTGAGGGCCTGGTTGGTATCGTTGGGTGGTGGTATACTGCGGAGAAAGTGGTGGAGCTGCAGAGCTCTCAAAAAGTCTAGTCGAAACTGTCCCTCTGGGTTTGATAGTTCCCCAATCGTTTTCCATCGACCCATAGCGCTGAAATGTGAGGCTTGATATATTCCCTCCTCGCCCAGTTCCCGGAATCTCCTATCTCTCAGGCATGGTTCGAATTGGGGGTTACCCAATATGGGTCGTAGGGGTGAGTTGCGGGAAAAGAGGGAGGAAGAGTCAATCAGTTGTGCACAAATTTTAACGGTGTTACCTATTAGCGGTTGGCGTTTGAGATCTGATGGGAGGGCGGTATAGCACCAGGGGGCTCTATGTAGGGGAGTCTCACTCTGTGCTTGTTCAAGTTGCGTCCATAGTTTGGTGTTTGTATGTCGGCACCAGTCTATAAGCCTACTTAGGTGGGTCGCCTTATAGTAGGTGGGGAGATCTGGCATTGCCAAGCCTCCGTTGGGTTTGGGGAGTGAGAGTGTCTTCCGATGTAGGCGTGGTTTTTTCCCTGCCCAGAAGAATTTTAAGAAGGCTCATCGTATTTGGTTAAAGTAATCCGCGGGAATATGAATAGGGATGGTCTGCAAAAGGTAAAGGAACTTGGGCAAGATTGTCATTTTGAGAATGTTGCAGTGACCAAACCAAGAATGTAGACCTCTGGTCCATTCGTCCAGTAATTGTTGGACAGTTTTTAGGAGGGGAGGGAAGTTAAGTTTAAATCGTTGGGAGAATGTCGGAGGTATGTGTGTACCTAAGTACTTCAGGGCTGTATCAGTCCATTTTAAGTGGAAGCTGGTTTGGAGATGTGTGAGTTGTGGTTGAGGGATTCCCAGACCCATCACTTCTGATTTTCTAAAGTTAATTTTCAGATTGGAGAGTTGTCCATAGGTGTTGAACTCTTTCATAAGGTTGGGGAGAGAGATGGTTGGATTTGTGAGGGAAAACATCAGATCATCAGCGTATGTGGAAACTTTAAATTGTCTCTTGTCAACTTCTACTCCGGTTATGCCTGGGTTCAACCTAACATGACACAGGAAGGGCTCTAGGGACAACGCAAAGAGCAACAGCGAGAGTGGGCAGCCTTGTCGGGTCCCGTTGGTAATTGGGAAGGTCTCCAAGATTACACCATTTGCTCTAATTCTAGCTGTCGGGTCTGAATACACCGCGGTTATCCAGTTCAACATTTTTTCGCTCCAAGAAAAAGCAGCCTCACTCAGCCATGTCCAGGCCACGCCCCTGACAGGTGATTTTTCCCCTTAATGCATAGGATGCATTAAGGTGAAAAAACACTGACCTTTACAACCCCTTTAAGCACTTCTAAGGAATTCTCAATAAAATCATTTATCACATGTTCCACCCCCAATGTGTTCTATCTCCTGACCAGCCCCTGCAGATTTCAGTATGTCGGACGTACAGTACGACCGTTGCAAGTAAGACTTAATGAACATATTGGGAATATCAGGAGAGGTTTTAAAGGCCACCCAGTTTCCAGACACTATATGGAAGTACATAATCAAAATCCCAAGGGCACGTCATTTATTGGGATTGACAGACTTAAACAGTCTTGGAGAGGTGGACCCAAAAGACGTGCTATCTCCAAATTGGAGATCAGCTGGATATATAGGGTTAAATGTTTTAGACCTTTGGGCCTTAATGTTGATGTAGAAATTAATGCTTTTATTGATAATGCATGACATTATATTTTATGCTGTGTTTTTTGCGGTATTGTATTTTCTGCTATGGGTGACCTAGATGTCAATCTTGACTGTATTCACTATGGAACATCGTCTCAATATGATGAATCAAAGTCCGACGGATGGCAGGTACATTTTATGTCACTTAGTTCATCGTTCATAATTTATCAAATTTTTTATTGTTTGAATGATCCAGCACTTTAATTTTGTGCAATTTACATAAAGGTTTGAGTCCCCCCCCCCCCTTTTTTTTTAAAGGATTTAAAGGTTAAGTCTTTCCTAATTGATAACATGTGAACTATTTACAAGTTACAGGAGTCATATTGAGGCCTGGTGTTCTCTTTCCTATACAACATATGTAAATGGATGTTTATGTGTCACATTATGGTGGCCAGGTGAAAACGAGCCTTGGTTTCCTAGTTGTGATATAAATGGTGATGGCTCAGCACATCGCCCGTGCCCCAGGAAGACGTCACGTATTACGAAACACGTCAGACGGAGCTACGAGCTGGCGTCATCATGCCCCACATGAACCCGGAAGTACGGGTGATACACTCAATTTTTGGCGGCAATTGTTTTATGTTTTTATTGCGGATCCACGCATATGTTTTTAGCAATAAAGACAACTTTTTTCAACGCTATCACACCATTGGAGTTTTTATACCTTCTCCACACTCTGTGAAACACGATTGAGCATGTCCTCTAGATGGGCTTTCTCTGCTCCAAGCCGGATACTGCGGAAGACCTCCAGCGACTGCCTGAGAACTCCCGGGACGAGTAGGACCATCAGGCCCTGCAGAGGGCTAAATCTGCAGGCGCATATGACTTCGCTCATTCAGGGGGTCCACATTTTCCGGTAAGAGTCCCCACTAATAGAGTGGGTTGTTTTCCCCACTCTATGAGAAACCCCTATCCTCTTGGTGGTGACTGAAACATTTTGGAACACATCATTTCACTGGAAGTTCTTTTCACGTTGTGGAACCTTTTTTATGTGGACTTGAGAATTTATTTCTATTTTTATATATGAAGATTTTTTGTATTCAGTTTTACACACATTTTTTTTTAATGTTATTATCATTTTCTTTGTTATTTGTACTTTACTTTATTCATGATTGTTTTGTGATCACTGTCCTCCAAAAGGAGCTTGAACGGCTGACACAGGAGGCACTAGGAAGTGTTACAGAGCAGGCACAGAACAAGGGGAACGCTGTGAAACTGGGGCTGCAGAACCGGACTACAGGTGACTTTAATCACCCCTCAGCACTATAGCACTTTTAAAGGCGTTTTTTATTTATTGGAAATGTGAGTTGTATGTATGTGGAGTTCTGTTTGGCATTAAATCTTTTTAAAACGTTATCACGTTATTGCATGCCTCTGTCATTTTTCGCATATAATATATATGAGGAGAGTCCCGGAACACACCAGGGGATAATAGTGGCTCACGAGCTGGGCTATCACCGGGAGGAGCAGGTGCCTTGAGGTCCGTACCAATACTCCATAAATCTGTATAGGATAAAGGAAAAAAAGGACGATCGCTGCAGGCTATTGTTATCATAATACAGGCTTAATATTTAAGCCCTTAAGGTGAGGGTACACCTGGTGGGGGTCGTCTGCACACCGCATGAAGACACTATTATCACATGTCAAATGCTATTTGGACTTTTTCTGAATAATTTTATATCCCAATAAGGACTGAGTGTGACTCAGAGAGCATGAGCACTTTATATTTCATTATTTTATATATAGGATGTCACGTTATATATATTATTGCTACACATAGTTTTTATGCATTTTTATTTAGTATTTGTTTATTTTATTAGCGCTGCACATTGTGTCATCTAAATTGTTATTATCACATTTTGGGGAAGTGTGGAAAGTGCGTGGCAGCTGATTATAGTTTTATTTTTTTTTATTTTATGGTGATTTAGGTATTTGAGGTTTAGTGTGGCAGCTCACAAGGTTTTATATTTATTAGCTTGTCCCCAAGACTCTGTACTATCAGCAGATGGATTGGAATCTGGGGAAGAAGGGGAGGATCAAATTAGACAGGATCAAACAGCCTTTTTAGACAATGCGAGGATTAACCCCTTAGGTAACACAGTGAGTATAACAAGCATTCTTTACTGCATATACAGACTGATTTTACTGGTGGGGGTTTAATAACGCTTTAATGCAGCAAATTAGGGGTCATGGTTAATCAACACACAGAGTTCAGGGTTTGGGATTAAGTAACGTACAGGGGTTAGAATTGAATAATGAACAGAGTTCAAGGATCAGGTTTAAGTAACACAGAGTTCTGAGGTCAGGATTAAGTAATATAGAGAGTTCAGAGATCAGGATTGAGAGGTCAGCGGCAAGGTAGTCACCGATGGAAACTTGTATCTCAGTCATCCCCATTGCCCAGCAGCAGCATCTTGGGAACCCGGTAGTGTAAATTTTGCAGTGCGCAGGCTCAAAATCATCACACTGTGCACTCCAAGCATCAATCCAGAGCAGTACAGCTGGGGCTTTCTGTGGGTGCGGTAGCATGAATCGCCATTTTTTAACCCATGCTTATGCCGTGTAAGAAGTTGGAGCCTTAGCACTGCAAAGTTTGTGGTGTCTTCTCCTGGGGCCAAATTCAGGGGCGTCTGTTTCCTGGGGTACAACAGGGGCAGACACCTCACAATGGGTACTTTGCCAGGGAAATAGGGACAAATACCAACCTTAGCATACAGGCTTTCTGTGTTAGCAAATTGGACAATGCTTTATGTGGGTTTTTACCCTCCTCTGGATTAACTGCATGTTTAAAGTTCTGTATATATTGAGGTTTCCAAGTCACAAAACTGTTCCTTCCTAAGTACAGTACAGTGAGTAGGTGTAACCCAAGGAAAGAAAGTGTGTTACTGGCAGAATCACAAATTATAAAAATAATGTCTTAAAAAATGAAAACTAATGCAGCCACCATATGCAGCTGGTAAGCTGCAATATATTACATTTCTGTTCTTGGATTTAGATATGCTTGGAGGTGTTCAGCTAGACCTTTATTTTTGGTCCTCATTAGTAAGCAACAGTGTTGTTATTATGGTCCCCCACATTACTTGGTATGCTATTTATTATATATTTTTATATGTTACCATGTTATTATATTTCTGTTACAGATTTTGTCTATAACTACTCCTCTTGAAGAAGCAGAAATATCCATGAAGCATGTAGAGGACTAATTATCTCTCCATCAGCTATTCCGGAGGGTACCAAGTATCAGTGTAACATGCAACTGTCTGTTCTTTAATACTGGGTCCCACAATGAGACCACTGTTTTTTTTTTTTTTTAATCTATACTTGGATACTTGTTTTTATATAATGTTTTGTACAAATAAAATGTATGTTTTACATTTAACTTTTAGTTGTTGGGTACAGAGAATATCCATTGATTCCTATTATTTGGGGACATATGGGGGAATTGTCTCCTGCTCTTCAAATTCGGTATTATGGCCAGTGGCGGCTGGTGCTGAAAATTTGATGGGGCAGCAAACACCCCCCCCCCCCACGGGTGGTTCGGGGGATAGTAACCCCCCCACCCCCCCGGCAGGTCGGACAGAAAGGCGGTGATCTGTGCCTTACGTTGCAATGACAAGGCAGTGCTGGATCCTGGAAGTGGCTGTTGCTACCCCTCGCCAGCTGCTCCTCGCTCCAGCTGGTGTTGGGTCGCCAATTCTGAGAGAACACCAGAGCCATTGCTTCTCCTCCTGGCCGAACAGGAAGTGGGTCCTAAGACTCCCTGGCCAATCGGGTCTCAGGACCCGCTTTCTGATTGGCCGGGAGGAGAAGCAGGAAATCATTAGCTCAAACCCCCAAACCCACCCTTTTTAAAGCCAATTAGAGCCTCAGGATCTAATCATGTTCTTCTAATAAAAGAAAAATCCATGCGTCAAGCTCCCTGCATGTAGATTAGTGGCTGGACGCATGGATTAGAGAGGCGGCGCCCCTGCACACCTAATGGAGCGGCCGCCACTGATTATGGCAGTGTGATGATGTCATGCAGAGTGGCTGCAACAAAACCATTTGGTGGTGGGCCAGACTGGAGATGTAGGTCACCAGTCTTCACTCCCCATCCCCAACAGCATATACTAACTTTTCCTGTGCTCACCTGTTGCTCCATTCAGAGCTGAAAGCAATACTTCTGGGTATGGAAGAGTATGTGACCTTCCCATGTGAAGGTAAATATAAAGGAAAAAGGCCCGATAAAAAAGAAAACGAATGCAGTCACCACATCTAGGAACTAGTAGGTTACAGATAATTATTTTTCTAATCTTAAGTGTACATTTACAAAACTGGAAATCGGTTAAGTTTCTTTTGTTGGCTAGGAAGGCTGATTTCTGGAAAGCATTTGCATTTGGGCCCTAAAGCAGCATTACCGTGGGAGGTGAACTGATTGCTGCACAGAGAAGCAGAAAAGATTTGACAGGTAGTAAGTAGTTATTATAACTGCTTGAATTTTTTTTTTTTTTTGACTGGAGTGTCTTTTTTAACTGGTGGTGTCAGTAAAAGTATAGCTCCAAGCTATATATGACATTACTGCAAATCTATCCAGGTGCATCCTGTGTGTTCAGAATGAGTCAAGTTTGCTTCCGTTTCTTCTCTTCTTCCATTAGGAAGTAGACAATGACAGCCTCTTGTGACTAGTGAGAGCTAATATGACACAACGTTCAGAAATGATTCTAATAGGTTACAGTGCAGATAAAAAGCGAGCATCTGAACAGTGTCTGACCACTAGTGTCTGCTGTTGATCTAAATCTGCCTGACGCTGTGAAAACAGACGACTGGATCTGTTGAAGTCAGTGGGAAGTGACAACCTAGGTGACACATGGTGGAGGATCCAACTTAATCACCGGCCATGGATACTGACATCATTAGGAGTGAGGAGACCAGAGCCTGGTGTCAGCACCATGGACAGCGATCAGATAAACTGCAGCTGGAGGAAAATGTTTTTTCATCTTATGTTTAAAACAACCATTGGTCCTGATTCATCAAATGTCAAGCAGCACAAAGTCTACTTAAAAACGGTCAATATTATTCAGTGTGCCTAAAGGCCCTTCAGAAAATCTGAAGTTAAATTTCGTCCGATGAACGATCTGCCGATTTTCTGATCATTAGTATGATGCTTTTGACAGCCGATTACGAATTTTCGGCAGACAAAAACTGGATGTGCAGGCTCCAAAATTTTTATCTGATGTGACCACAACGTCCTATTTTCTTTTCTTTAGTACAGTTTTCTGCCAAAAAAAAAAAAATCCGAAGAGAAAGACTAGGCATGCTCAGAAATGAAAGAAGACGTACAAAACAATTCAACACATTACGTCACTTCTGACGTTGAATTATGTCATCCAAAAATTTTCTGATGGTGAGTACCCTCTTCACTTTCGATTTGAGACTGGCATCCAACAAAAAACTGACGAAAATTTGTCCAAAAATCTGACCGTGTGTAGAAGGCTTTAGGCTAAGTTCACACTTGTTTACTCTGAAAAGTGGATAGCTTTTCAGAGTACGGCTAAACAGCCTCTGTCATGCGTTCAGGGGGCGATACTGCTGCCTAATGAATGCCTATTGTTTGTTTTTTTTTTGCCAGCGGTGATTTTCAGTAGGACTAATGCACCGCAGCCAAATGCTTGGCTCAGGGTTGCGTTGCACCCCCACTGATTTAAAAGGGCAAGTTTGACAGATAGTCAACCCCATAAACTCCATTCATTTGTAGCGGGCATGACATAAAGCATGTGAACAGCCCCCACCAGCTGTAAAGTAGGCTTTAGATAGGTGCGCAGTAAAACCATGGGTCAACCACATGTTTTACTGACCGTGTGAAAAAGACCTTAAACGCTTAAAGACCGCCCCATGTACATATACTGCGGCCCTTAAGTGCAAAATCACGTACCTGTACGTACAAATTTTTTCTATGGCTCTGGAGCACGTTGTGATTGGACACAGCAGGAGTCAATCAGTGGGTCTGGTGGACCCGATGTTAGCCTGAAACCTGGCGATCGCCCTGAGAGAGGCAGAACGTCCGTCTGCTTATGTAAACAAGGCAGATCGCTGTTCTGTTTGTAAGTAAGACAGAGATCTTGTGTTTCTTCAGTTAAGCCATCCCCCACACAATTAGGGTTCTTTCACACTGGCTTGTCTTTGTACAGACTCCGCTTTGCTCAGCAGGGATCGATCCGTTGATCCTCGCTGAGCAGGTGGATGACAGGTCCGCCTCCGCTTACTGTACGGAGATGGACCTGTCAAAGCCCCGCTGTCCTCTATGGAGATCGAATGAAAATGGACCGCCTGTCTGTTTTCATCCGATCCTATCCGATTCTCCAGACGGATGGAAAATAGGGTTTCCATCAGTCTGGATTTCACGGACAGGGTCAGATAGCAGCGGATGTTAGCAGACATGTCACTGCTGACATCCACCTCTCCATACGGCTGAATGGCGTGTCCGATCAGGTCCGCCTGAAAAACTGACAGGCGGACCCGATTGTAAAGCCTGTGTGAAAGGCCCCTAAGAAAGCATTTCCAGGGAACACATTTAACCCTTTGGTCGCCCCTGATTTCCCTGTCAGTGTGATTAGTACAATGATAGTGCATTTGTTTTAGCACTGATCACTGTCTTGGTGTCACTGGTCCCCAAAAAGTGTCAAAAGTGTCAGTCAGCCATTACTAGTAAAAATTAAAAAAAAATAAAAAGTACATAAATCTTTCCCATAGTTTGTAGACGCTATAACTTTTGCGCAAACCAATCAATATACGCTTGCTGAGATTTTTTACCAAAAATATGTAGCAGAATACAGTGGAACCTCGGATTGTTAGTAATGCGGTTTACGAGCTTTCACAATAAGAGCTGTTTTTAAAAAAAAATCCTGACTCGTTTGCAAGCATTGTCTCGCAAGACGAGCGGGATTCAAGCTTCTGGGGTGTGTAACTCAAAGTGAGTTTCCCCAATAGGAAATAATGTAAACTCAAACAATCCGTTCCACAGTCACTGCTTATCTATGCAGTACCGCATGTAGCCAGAGGTCCGGGGGCGCTGGTAACGCTCGGAGACACTCTGAGGCGCTCAGAGACACTCGGAAACACTCTGTTCCCAAATGCCTTTGAGTGGTCTCTGAGCATCTCTGAGTGTTTCCGAGTGTCTCCAGTGCCCCCGCACCTCTGGCCACATGCGGTACTGCATAGACAAGCAGTAGCTGTGGAACGGATTGTTTGAATTTCCATTATTTCCTATGGGGAAACTCGCTTTGATATACAAGTGCTTTTGATTACAAGCATTCTTCTGGAATGAATTATGCTCATAATCCAAGGGCACACGCTCTCAGCACAGCATTGATGACTCTATTGCACAAGGCTGGCCGCTGAGAGGCCGCATATTTGCACTCGGCGCCAAGAGGTTATATACCTCTTACAGAAATACAGAAATCAGTTTTCGTCTGACACAATGCCTTCGTATGTTGTTCTCTCCAGAAGGATGGTGGAATCTTTATATATATATATATATATATATATATATATATATATATATATATATATATATATTTTTTTTTTATTATTATTATTTTAATTATTATATTATATTATTATTTAAGCTCAGGTCTTCGTAGGTGGCCATCCTAAATTTCTGACAACCAGTGTCCAGTCACTGTCAATAACCCCATAAAACACATAATTACACCCAGCCTGACGGTTCCCTAGTGTGTTTTCAGATGTCTTCCTTCTAATTATATACAAGGGAATCTGGTGTGAAAACAGGCATTCTGCAAAATAAGTAAGAACTCATTGAGGCAACTTTGTTCCGCCTGTGCAATTATTCGTCATTATTTTTGTAGCACGCAGAATAATAAAAAAAAATAAAAATAAATAAAAGCGGCTGTTGAGTAGACAGATACGACATTGTGCTAGGAGGGCCTGTCATGGCATAGTGTTCTAAAATCAGAATGAGAAACAAAGGGCCAGAAATAAGAACTGGTAATAAAAGAGGCTTTCATAGAAATGCTTGTCTTGTAAAATAAAAGTGAGGGGGTAGAGACAACTCATGTATAGGACAGGGCTGTTCTGTAGGAACGTGGAAGTGTCTATAACAAAAACTGATCACATTAATGTAGAATTAAATCTCTGCTAAAAAAAACAAACAAAAAACATTTAAATTTGGCCCCAGTAGCTTTCAGCCAGTTTGCACAGCATATTAGCAGTCACATTATTGCAGACTTACCTGGCTAGTGATCCCTTCCAGCGCTGCGCTCTCAGTACGTCATAGGTGCTGCCATCTTCTCCTGGTCTTCCTTCCAGTTTCTGACTCTTTGGCTGCGTGGTTGGCTGAGCTGCAATGACATCACTGCCATGCACATGTATGTGAGTCACATTGTTACAAGCACAGAGCTGTGCTGTAAACGTGCTGCACATGCATGGCTCAGCGTTCACAAATATTGGCAGGCAGAAAGAAGGGTTTATGACAGAAGAGACCAAAAGCGTCTCTCCTGTAATAAAAATCCTACTTGTCAGCAGGTTTTTTTTTTTTAAGGTTTAATTTCACTTTAACCCCATTGGGACTGTATCCTGTAGCTCTGTGAATACAGTGATACTGGTAGGAAGGTTTTATGTGTTTGGCCCTGGGTTGGATCTCTATCTGCCGCTTGAATACATACAATAAAATCAGATTCTACAAGCTCCTTTGGACCCACCAACAACCTAACAGTGTAGGGACCAGACTGATTGGATATGTAGCGCTTACCCACGCAGGAGCTGCTGGTGATGATGGGTCTTCTGCTCTTCCACGACTCTCCAAACTGCTCAGTCCCCACTGATGTACACACTATTAATAACCATTTGCACCTGTGGATTTAAGGATTAGCAGACTACCACCTTTATGCCCTGTACACACGATAGGATTTTCCGATGGAAAATGTGTGATAGGACCGTGTTGTCGGAAATTCTGACCGTGTGTGGACTCCATCACACATTTTCCATAGGAATTTCCGACACACAAAGTTTGAGAGCTTACTATAAAATTTTCCGACAACAAAATCCGTTGTCGGAAATTCCTATCGTGTGTACACAAGTGCCACACATGCTCAGAATAAATTAAGAAACGAAAGCTATTGGCTACTGCCCCGTTTATAGTCCCGACGTACGTGTTTTACGTCACCGCGTTCAGAATGATCGGATTTTCCAACAACTTTGTGTGACCGTGTGTATGCAAGACAAGTTTGAGCCAACATCCATCGGAAAAAATCCTAGGATTTTGTTGTCGGAATGTCCGATCAATGTCCGACCATGTGTACAGGGCATAAGAATGCACAGGAATGAGGCCACAAACAGCTTGATAATAAATCAATGGAATGTATTAAGGCAATTCATTGTAATATGGTGCAATTCAATAAACTGATGAATGCAAATACAAAAGAGCACTATAATGGTCAAATGAGCAACAAATCACTAACTTGCACATAAAGATACGACAACACTGTTAAATTGAATCTTAATCGGGTTACTAGAGTCTCTAAACAATATCAACCAGTTCATAAGAATAGAAAGAGTCCTGTCATACACCTTGAGCATACAGCCCCAGCAGCAAGTGGGTGTACGCATTCCTAGTTTGGGGTACCCCTGGAGGTGGTAGAAAGTACCTGGTGCCTAGTAAGTAATGTTGGCCGTCTTTTGGCGGGGCCCTTATTTAGGTGGTGCACTGTCCCGTAGCCTCCCTGGCGGTTTTCCCGAGTGTGGCTCGGGGTTAAAATTCAGGACCATTAGCGGTAACCCCGAGCCACACTCGGGATTGCATCGCAGGATCCTGGTGATTCCTTACTTACCTTGTCCCCGGGATCCTGCGATGTCCCCCGCAGTGTCCGAGGGCTGTGTCCTCCTCTGAAGCCTCTCCGTGCCAGTCTCCGTTCCCTGCGAGCGTTGCGACGCACGGGGGCGGAGCCTGGCGGCAAATTCAAAAAATGTAAAAAGCATAACACATACAGTACTGTAATCTTACAGATTACAGTACTGTATGAAATCATTTCACATCCCTTTTGTCCCCAGTGCTCTGGCCCATGCCCTGCATGCAGTTTTATATTGCATATACTGTTCTTTCTGCCTGGTAACAGGAAATTGTCCATAGCAACCAAAAATTGTCCCTTTACGTCAAAAATGGCTTTAGACCAGCTAGAAAACAGCGATAGTAAATTAGAACACTTGCAGAATTGAGCGATAGTGAATCGTGTGGAAATGTATTTTATTACTATTTATTTTTATTTTTTTTAATTATTATTTTTTTTTAATTATATTATAATTTATGTTTTTGTGTTTCAAACTTTATCATACCCGGGATATCGACTAGACTCTTGTTTGGACAGATTTAAGTGTGTTATTGTTAAGAATTACAGGCCTACAATATAAAACGCCAAATTTCCATGCAAAATAATTGTACCGCTTTCAGCACCTAAAATCAGAAAGAATCATTCCGCCAGGGAGGTTAAAAACAGAGGCTACATGCTAAAAAAACCTGAAAAACACCCCCACACCATTATCCCCCTTCTGCAAAATGATTTGGACCAGTGCACAAAGCAAGGTCCATAAAGACATGGATGAGCGAGTTTGGGGTGGAGGAACTTAACTGGCCTGCACAGAGTCCTGACCTCAACCCGATAGAACAACTTTGGGAGGAATTAGAGTGGAGACTGCGAGCCAGGCCTTCTCGTCCAACATCAGTGCCTGACCTCACAAATGCTCTTCTGGAAGAATGGTCAAACATTCCCATAGATACTAACCCTTTTGGACAGCCTTCCCAGAAAAGTTGAAGCTGTTATAGCTGCAAAGGGTGGGCCAACTCAATATAGAACCCTACGGACGAAAACTGGGATGCCATTAAAGTTCATGTGCGTGTAAAGGTAGGTGTCCCAAAACTTTTGACAATATAGTGCATATAGTAGCCCAAAAACTAGTTTAAACCGATTTAAGCCACATTCCCAACTTCTCACAGAATAAAAAGATCAGGTGTTCCCAGCTTCCCTCAGAAAAATGAGATCAGATGTCTCAGTATATAATAGACATGTTGTAATTGATAACATAAAACTATTACAAAGTTTCTTGTAAATCAATAACTATTAAAAACCTACACTACAGCACTGCTCCACACCTATGCTCCAGAGGATTCTACTGCTCTCTGGAAAGCAGAGGAAAAAGGCAAACCAGCAGCAGCTGAAACACTAAGCAGACCTAACTAATCACATGCAGCTGCACTAATTGCAGTGAGCACAATTAAATTGACCTAACACAACAATTACAGCCACATTGGTTACAACGAGACAAGCTAAATTCACCAAGCAAACAAAAATAAAGCTCCACTGAACACAGAGAGCCAGCACTAAATCTAACTAATCCTAGCACCTATCTAAGAGGGTGCTACAGTATTATTCTGAATGATCTTGAAGTTTGTAAACTCACTTTGTGAAGATCTCCATACATCTAGTTCCTTGAATTCTGTGACCCATAGTCATTATGCCCTGTGAGTAGGTACTGCTGTGTCACACATTTCACAGAGCCTGTGTTCCGTCAGATTTGGCGACCCGTCAAATTTTGTAATGGAAGTGACATTCCATCACTGCCATCTTGGTACACCCCGCAGTCGCCCACAGTAAGGATACAATGAGAAGGCAGCAAGTGGACATTTTTTTTACACCCACCAAAGTCTTGCGTTTCACACTTATTTTTACCAGTAAACTGAGCTTATATTGTGAAATACAGAATTTAGAAGTCCCTGACACTGTTTTGATGCTGTGATTTAAAAGCAGCAGTCTTCTGTCAGATTAACAAATGTGTGAGATCAGCAGGCTTACCGATGCTTTTAAAATTCAACATCAAAACAGGGTCACGGACTTCTAAATAATATATTTCACTATATAAGCTGAGTTTACTGGTAAAAATAAGTGTGAAATGCAAGACTTCAGTGGGTGTAAAAAAGATGTCCGCTTGGCGACTTCAGACTTTAGGCTTAGTGTGGCCGAGTGTGGGGTGTACCAAGATGGCCGTGACGGAATGTCACTTTCGTTATGAAATGTGACGGGTTGCCTAATCTGACGGAACACCTACCTTCTGAAATACAGAGGTGGTAAACAGTAGAAAAGAAGCTGCAAAGCATGCAGGGATTCCAGGAAGTTGTGGAAATTGATGGCCAGCAGACAGGCAAAACTCACAACATGAAATTAGACTTTTCAAGTAAGTTTACATTGGATTGTCAAAAATAACTATTGTTTGTATTGTTACTGCAATACTGATGTTATAAAATGAATATACTGTGATCATAGATTTCATTTAACTGTCCCATGCCTAAAATGATTGGTGAGACCTTTGTTTTATTACTACAGGGTCACAAATGGGAATCAATCTGTCCCTTTTGAGTGGGTTCACGTTTTCTTCATTCTAACTATGAACAAATTGATTCTGTAAGGCCGCATTAAGAATTCAGAGCGGAACTGGCATGATGTGCCAATGGAAGAGGTCCAGGCTGATGAGTGTAAACACTTGTTAGATAGTGACAAACACATATCTAAACAACGTTTATTTTTTATGGAACACACCGACAATCACAGCCAAAGTATGGCACAGTCAAAGATATGTAGATATTTAAAAAACAACTCCACTTAAAGGGCCAGTGCACCCAAAAGTGTTATTTTAGTTATAGGTCTAGCTTAAAGCGGGGGTCCACCCACACCGCCAAAAAAAAAAATATTAAAAGCCAGCAGCTACAAATACTGCAGCTGCTGACTTTTAATACATGGCCACTTACCTGTCCCAGGGTCCAGCGATGTCGGCAGGCGACGCCGAGAACCCGCTCGGTTCTCGGCAGCTGCCGCCGCCATTCTAGGTGAGGGAATCAGGAAGTGAAGCGTTGCGGCTTCACTTCTTGGTTCCCTACTGTGCATGCGCGAGTCGCACTGCGCGTCCCTAGTGGTCCCCGCTCTCTCCTGGGAGCTGTGTGTTTCCCAGGAGACAGCGCGGTCGGGACGGGAAGAGGCATAGACTTCCATGGGAGTCTATGCCGGAAGTGGGTGCAAATACCTGTCTTAGACAGGTATCTGCACCCCCCTCCCCCCTGAAAGGTGCCAAATGTGACACCGGAGGGGGTGAGGGTTCCGAAAAGCGGAAGTTCCATTTTTGTGTGGAAATCCACTTTAATGAGCAGAGTTATGTGCATAGGCGTGCGCATAGGGTGTGCCAGGTGTGCCTGGGCACACCCTAATCACCCTGTGTGGTGCATATTTCCAATGTTTAGACCCCTGATATTTTACCAAATAAAAAAAAAAATCTCTTTTTTTTTTGCATACATAATTTAAAAAAAATTATTAAAATAATATTTTAACTGCCCTACTGACACCAACGGTGGGATCTCCCAAATGTCTGTCTCTGTTCCTGTCCATTTTTGGGTGTACCTGTCTGCCTTTGTGTGTTCCCGGATCCTAGCATAATGGTCACAGCAGGTGTGCAGAGCCAGAAACTCAGTTCAGGGATGGTGATAATTCCTCTTAATAGGCAAAGCAGGTATACAGAGCCAGGAACTTGGCATAGGGATGGTGGGAACCCCTCATAATGGGACGCAGCGGGTGTGCAGACTCTGAAACTCAGCAAAGGGATGGTAAGAACTCCTTGTAATGGGTACAGCAGGCATGCAGACCCTGATCGCAGTGCAGAGATCTCACCAAAAAGGTCCCCGAGAGATAAAGGAGACTTTCGGAGGGGTTAATTCTTTAGCAACTTACCAAAAACTAAGCCTAGACCCTCTAGCTGTACTGAGGAGGTATGGAGGATGCCATTGCTGACATATCCTTCTCAACATGCTAGTCACCAGGCATTCATGCCAAACCACTGCTTTCAGTCCTTTTCAAGTGACTGCATCCAGATTCGTATCTGGGAGGGGGGTGCTAACATGGCCTGTGCCCCCAGATTTCAATTGCATCCCCTTTCACCCAGGACAAGTGGGATTGGCATCAGGAAGTGGAGGGGCCAGAGGAGCATCGCACAGCCTCAGCGATGCCGAGTCTGCATGGCTGCACAGTGCCCTGGCCCCTTTCCCCTGCACCACATCATTCATTGCCATTGTTCTGTCTATGACTGATTAGGTAGATTTCCATTCACTTCGTGTCCCAGGGACACAGCAGGAAGTAAGAGGAGATCTCCTCAACATGAGAGAACATTCCCCCTTACAATGGTCAGCAGAACTGATAGAGAAAGTAAATCTCCCCAGTGGGGACACATAATAAGTACAAATTAGACAGAGATTCTAAGCCTTCCACATTCTATCCCAAACTTAAAAAATAGCATTTGAAGCCTAATTAGGCTTTAAAGAAAATTGTAACTATTAAAAGAAAAAGAATTGCTGTTTTTTGTAAATAAGAATCCTTAACCTCATGGTAAGACAGCCACATAGAAAAAGATACCGTGACAGTAAAAAGACAAGAAAAAGGACTTACAGGTTAATGTTAAAGGTTAAAGTTTTGTTTTTTTTTTCTGCTTGGAATCTCTTTAACCATTACACTTTAATCTAAATGTCCATAAAGGGACATCGGTGACAATGACCTAATTCCCTCATTACAAGCCTGGCTGATCGGGGTTAACTTAGACACGTACTTCTCTATGGAACAAATAAAGATCATTAATAAGAAAGTCGGTATTGATTCCAGTCTCATCATCACTCAGATCTGTGCTAAATATGGTTATAATTACAAGCCATTTATCCCTCACCAATAATATAAGAAATTAATTACATTTATTTATGTAATCCCAGCAACAGATGTTTGAAAAATACCAAGACCAGAAACTGATGGATGGATGGAGGTAGCGGGGAAGAATGGGACCATTACTGCTCAGTGACTGATTGTTTTATTATGGGCCCTTGTCTGTTTATCCTGAGAGACAATGCAAACTGTAAACGCATCACTTCTTACTGAAGTATTTAGTAAAAGGAAAAATTGTAAACTACTAATGAGATGGAAGGATAGAGAGAGGGGAGAGGATGAGGGTTATTTAGGGAGAAAGAGAAAGAAAGAAAGAAAGAAAGAAAAAGAAAGAAAGAAAGAAAGAAAGAAAGAAAGAAAGAAAGAAAGAAAGAAAGAAAGAAAGAAAGAAAGAAAGGAAGGAAGGAAGGAAGGAAGGAAGGAAAGAAAGAAAGAAAGTTAGTTTGGCTGTTTTGAATACAGACATTTTTCAAAATGTGTCGCCTTGAAGTCTTCAGTAAACCAAAAGTGATGTTATGACATCGCTTCTGGGTTACTAGACCCGAGACCCGATCAAAGCCGATTCCGGCTTCATTCCGGTCTCCGGCCAGCCGGCAGACATGTCGGCTGGTCACTCGGGCCTCCCAGTGGGACGGGAGAGCCGTGGAAGGCGGCAGGAGAGGGAGACATCGCCTCCTGCTCCTTGGGATAACAGCCGAGCAGCTTTTAGCCTCATTGGTTGCTATCCCAAGAAAGCCAACCACCGGCTCTAAAAAAACGGTACCGGGGTGATGAGTGCAGCTGCATGCATCAGCCCGGTACAACCCCAAGTCATGTTTTGCTTGAGGATCAAATACTTATTTTACTCACTGAACTGCAACTCAAATTATAACATTCTCATCATGTGTTTTTTCCTGGATTTTTGGTTGATATTTTGTCTCTATCATTTAAAATACACCTATGATAAAAATTATAGACCATTTGTTTCTTTGTAAGTGGGCAAACTTACAAAATCTGCAGATCACATTATTATTTTCCCCACTGTATCTTCTCCCCATATCACTCTTCCCAACATTTTTGCAGTCCTCTCCGATTTTGGGCTTATTCAAACCTACCAAAGAAAACAGACCACTGAATTACAGGTGGTCAAACAAGCATGATATATCCACAGTGCCACGGAACCACTTCAGTTGGATCGTAGAAGGCTGGATCTTGTAGTCCCACTCAATGGTAATTCATAGGTACAGTGGCTTGCGAAAGTATTCGGCCCCCTTGAACTTTTCAAC
Organism: Lithobates clamitans; assembly: GCA_037952925.1. NCBI lineage: Eukaryota > Metazoa > Chordata > Amphibia > Anura > Ranidae > Lithobates > Lithobates clamitans. The sequence continues at coordinate 206,443 of JBBGZY010000310.1, forward strand.
CTTTTGCCACATTTCAGGCTTCAAACATAAAGATATAAAATTTTAATTTTTTGTGAAGAATCACCAACAAGTGGGACACAATTGTGAAGTGGAACGAAATCTATTGGATATTTTAAACTTTTTTAGCAATTAAAAAACTGAAAAGTGGTGCGTGCAAAATTATTCGGCCCCTTTACTTTCAGTGCAGCAAACTCACTCCAGAAGTTCAGCGAGGATCTCTGAATGATCCAATGTTGTCCTAAATGACTGATGGTGATAAATAGAATCCACCTGTGTGTAATCAAGTCTCTGTATAAATGCACCTGCTCTGTGATAGTCTCAGGGTTCTGTTGAAAGTGCAGAGAGCATCATGAAGACCAAGGAACACACCAGGCAGGTCCGTAATACTGTTGTGGAGAAGTTTAAAGCCGGATTTGGATACAAAAAGATTTCCCAAGCTTTAAACATCCCAAGGAGCACTGTGCAAGCGATCATTTTGAAATGGAAGGAGTATCAGACCACTGCAAATCTACCAAGACCTGGCTGTCCCTCTAAACTTTCAGCTCAGACAAGGAGAAGACTGACCAGAGATGCAGCCAAGAGGCCCATGATCACTCTGGATGAACTGCAGAGAACTACAGCTGAGGTGGGAGAGTCTGTCCATAGGACAACAATCAGTCGTACACTGCACAAATCTGGCCTTTATGGAAGAGTGGCAAGAAGAAAGCCATTTCTCAAAGATATCCATAAAAAGTCTCGTCCAAAGTTTGCCACAAGCCACCTGGGAGACACACCAAACATGCGGAAGAAGGTGCTCTGGTCCGATGAAACCAAAATCAAACTTTTTGGCCACAATGCAAAACGATATGTTTGGCGTAAAAGCAACACAGCTCATCACACTCAACACACCATCCCCACTGTCAAACATGGTGGTGGCAGCATCATGGTTTGGGCCTGCTTTTCTTCAGCAGGGACAGGGAAGATGGTTAAAATTGAGGGGAAGATGGATGCAGCCAAATACAGGACCATTCTGAATGAAAACCTGTTGGAGTCTGCAAAAGACCTGAAACTGGGACGGAGATTTATCTTCCAACAAGACAATGATCTCAAACATACAGCAAAATCTACAAAGGAATGGTTCACAAATAAACGTATCCAGGTGTTAGAATGGCCAAGTCAAAGTCCAGACCTCAATCCAATCGAGAATCTGTGGAAAGAGCTGAAAACTGCTGTTCACAAACGCTCTCCATCCAACCTCACTGAGCTCGAGCTGTTTTGCAAGGAAGAATGTGCAAGAATTTCAGTCTCTCGATTTGCAAAACTGATAGAGACATACCCCAAGCGACTTGCAGCTGTAATCGCAGCAAAAGGTGGCTCTACAAAGTATTAACGCAAGGGGGCCGAATAATTTTGCACGCCCCACTTTTCATTTTTTTATTAGTTAAAAAAGTTTCAAAAATCCAAAAGATTTCGTTCCACTTCACAATTGTGTCCCACTTGTTGGTGATTCTTCACAAAAAATTCAAATTTTATATCTTTATGTTTGAAGCCTGAAATGTGGCAAAAGGTTGAAAAGTTCAAGGGGGCCGAATACTTTCGCAAGCCACTGTACATGCATAGGATAATGCAACTCCTCATGGTGTAGTATTTAAAACCAAGGTATATTTATTTCTTATAAAAAGCCAGGGTACTCACATTTTGAGAGATAAAAACAGGCATATCAAAAGTTGCAATTTGTCATGGATTGCAAATGTTTCCAACCACAAAGATGGCCGCAGTCGGCACGTTACAGTGTCGTGGCGTCAGACAAGATGTGCCTGTTTTTATTTCTCAAAATGTGAGTACCCTATGCATGTACCTATGAATTACCATTGAGTGGGACTACAAGATCCAGTCTTCTATGATCCAATTGAAGTGGTTCTGTGGCGCTGTGGCTATATCATGCTTGTTTGACCACCTGTAACTCAGTGGTCCATTTTCTTTGGTAAGAGGCCCGGTGTGTTGATGTTCGATGGAGGATAATCTCATGTTCACCTTATTGTATCTCTGTCTGCACCGTGGGTGGTTCCAGCATTTCCCCTGAACAAAGACTCTGTTTTAACACTATGGACTCTTATTTTATAATTTGATGCTTCTAGCGCTCCATGTAATTAACCTTTATGCTTTTTATTGTCACCATACAATTTATGTCAGCTGCTTTATTATTGTTAGCTCAGTGATTAATCTTGAATTTATTATTCAAACCTACGAGTCATTAAATGTCCAAACCTCTAAAACTTGAACTTGACACCAGACCAACTTCAGGCACTTCAGGGAAATTATAATTTTGCCTGGACTGCCTCATTTCACCTTGCCATACCTTGGTTTCAAGCTAATGTCACCCTTTGAGTCACTTTACAAAGCTAATTATCCCTCTTTGTTTATAGATCTTGCAGCTCTCCTCACTTCCGGGAAACCTCTTTCCATCTCCTGGTTTCGCAAGATACATGCCCTGAAAATTACATACTTGCCTTAACTTTTAATTTACTTTAGAGTCCCTGCCTGTCCCCACACTGAGTCACCTCCTGAGAATTGAACAATGTAAGCTTATACATTTCATCTGACATTGCAACAGACCAAGACTGTACTGCTGTAGACTAGCAGGGAGCTTTGTGGTAACTGAAAAACTGTTTTATAGTGGCGCAGATTGCCCCTCTTGTATCTTTGCATGCCATCCATGAAATACCTGTTTGGACCCATTTAGCCATAGCAGAATGTTCTCCCTTTCCCATATATAACTTAATTTGGACTCCTCCCTCCCAGAGGCCTAGAAGTACTGACCGCTCAATGCAACTGACTCTCCGGCAATGAGACCTGGTAAAATATTCCAGTAACCTAATCTCATCTGCCTCTGTTGGGAATGTTGAATACCCCTCTATTTATTACTGCCTATGAAAACCCTTTGGCCTGTCAGGAGCGGTGGACAAAAAAAGTGTTAACTATATGTATGACTTGCTAAATACTGATGATATTAAATCCCTCCAATATCTATGTGAACATTGAACTTGCCCAACAGGGAAGCATTTTGTTTTGCTCAAAATAATACATTATATCTCAAGCCTAGTCATACACCGTACCTAATGTCTTATACACTTGACACTTTTTGAGAACTGCTGCCGGAAGGATCCCTACTATAGGGGATTAGTCTCATCTCTATATGTATCACTTACAGACTCCATGGATCAAGTGGGAAAAAAGACTTATGCTAAACTCTCAACTAAGCAGATGCTTATACAACATTCTAGCTTAGGAAAATGCTTACAAAGTAATTTTGCGCTGGAATATGACTCCTGACTGAATAGCCAAATTTGTTCCTAATGCCCCCTTGGCTTTTTTAGGGGTTATAGAAAACGTAGTACCTTTCTCCACATTTGGTGGTCCTGCCGCAAGGCCTCTCGATTCTTGGTATGCGTATACAATATGCTCCAGTCAGTTCTAAACATCAATCTTGTTTGTAACCCCTGGGAAGCTTTATTACATAGACTTATCTCAGATCTCAATAGACGTGACATGAGTGTAAACTGGTGGGGTTTGGCACATGTTAGTTAAGGCTTAGAAACAACCATCAATCAGTTTTGGTGAGATAAAAAATGGACTTATGGGTACCATGATACATGAGAAACTCACCTCCATACTTAACGATACCCATGCCAAATTTCTTATGGTTTGGACCCCGTGGTTGAGCTATATTAGTCACAAAAACTTGGACTGTTCCCTTTTTTCTGTGAATTCGGATTTATTGGTCCATGTGGGTCTGGTGTTTGGTTGGGCCTCACGGGAACCCTCCCTACCCTTTCCCGTCCTCCTTCCCTCCTCTCTCCAGATTTCTCTTTTCCATACCTACCCTTCTTTTTCTTCGGTACCTCTCTTCTTTCATTTCATTAGCTCCCCAGTGCTTTCATCCTATGTAGACCCATTTCTCCTTCACATACAGGGTACATTTGTTAGGTTAGTTTAAGAGGAATCCTCATAGGTTTATGTGTTCTTTGTTTAGAACACCTTACATGTATTATAAAATCATCACAGGACATATGGCTTTACTTTGTCTCTGTTTTTAGTATTTTGAGTATAATTTTTGGCATTCCCACACTGTCTCACTGTTTGATATAATTGTATGCTTATATCCTTAGCTAATGGCTGCTGTATACTACAATATATCAAAAATTAAATAAAAGCTTTATCAAATAAATGTAAAGGGGTGTAGCCTGTATAAAATTTGTCATGCATGTAAAAATGTAATGGAAGCGGGGTAAGGCTAATGTATTTAGTTGTATTTCAATAAGGTGAGGGGTATAATAGTGTGATCTCCTGCATTCCTAGCTATTAAAGTGTTACTAAACCCAGGACCCTGCATTCACTTTATCTGTTCTTCCATAGTACACAGAACATGGAAATGCAATTATTTTAGTAAATATAAACTGATAAATTTATTTTCTCATCAGCAGTATATAGCAGTCTTGTGACTTCTATGAGTGTTTAGTTAAAGCTTATAGGAGGAGTTTTCATTCTGCAAGGACTGTCCTATGCAGGACCCCTGACCCACTATCTGGACAGTGCTGATTGGCCCTGTGCTGATTACATGCACCGACTGAGAGATAGTTGTTTGCTGCATACAAGAAGTGACTGAACAAGGACCTTCATGGCCAGATCACTGAGTATTATTTTGTTGAATGATGCAGATTGAAAAACAATGAAAGCAACTTTTGAAATCCCATTAACATGTTAAAGCCTTGAAGCACTGTTGTCCTTGTTTTGAATCCTGGCCAGGATACTATCTGCATGAAGCTTACATGTTCTTCCTGTGCTTGGGTGGGTTTCCTCTGGGTACTCCAATTTCCTCTCACATTCCAAAGACATGTCGGGAGATTAATGGGCTTTTGTCTAAATTGGTTCTAGTGTGCTCATGTATGTATATGTGTATGTATGTGAGCAAGAGACCTTAGAATGTAAACTCCTTAGGCAGTGATTGATGTAAAGTGCTGTGTAAATTGATGGTCGTATATAAATACCTGTAAAAAATAATTAAATTATTAAGTAAATAAAATGTAAATGGGATTATAGTGGTTGGGTTTAGACCCACTTTAACCTTGCTGTAATTTCTTCCTAGACTCGCGGAACACCAAGCCTATGTCAGAAATTGCTCTATAATGGTGGACAGTGTCATCTCTGCATTACCCATAGCAACAGTAAGCACAAAGGGTCCGTATCTCATTGGAATCTACAGATATTTCAAGAGCCTAACATTGTTTTGTGAAATGGATAGAAACAAAACCCACTCTTGCATTGTATGCATTTCCCTTTCAAAGCATTTTGTGTTTAATTGTGGAGCTGTTTTATTTAGCTAACTGTTTATAAGGAAAGCAATATACTAGTATTGATTTTTGTGTGTTATTTGTTATAGGCTGCACGTTGCTTCCATCCTTCATTATTAAACGCTGCAATTTATATGCAGCACAAATCAATGGTTTTTGCTGAAGTTACTTTGGCTGTTTTACATAAAATAAGTATCCAAGGTGTGAAGCAGTGGGGGGCCGTTTCTGAGGATACCTTTTGGGGATCCCTAAAGAACAATTTTCAACACGCTAAGTCTACACTGGAAATATTGCAACTTAAAGTTGATGTAATCCTCATTACTAAAATTGCATATAAACTTTAACATATTAGAGTGGATTCAGAAGTAATTTTCAATATTTTTATTAAATATTACCTGATGACCCTGTTAGAGGTTGACAACGTTCTGTCTCTCTCTCCTAATTGTGCTCCTACATTATTACGCTTTCCCACAGAGACTACAAGTGGTTATACCAACAGACATATACCAACAGGCATTATGCATTCATGGTCCACTGTTGTCACTATCAGGAAACCCACTCTGAGTAGTGCAGTGCGGCTGTAGCCCTGGCTGATGGGCTCTTTCAGATGCAGAAGCCACACAGCCTAGACATAAGCATCATCATAGCTGTGCTACATCGTATTTGTCAGGCCAGGAGGGAGCTGAAACAAGATTGGCCACATTGCCAATGGCCACTTGGCCCCACCTAGATGGGGGAGAACTCTAATTGGCTGCATTGGCGGTGGGGATTAGGTAGCTCAGAGCATGCAAAAGTGGGACAGGTAGCAGGCAGTGCTATGCTGAAGGGGTAGTGAAAATCCCAGGGGACACATACAGGGAAGAGGTTTCACATAGTGGGAAAGTGTGCAATTTGTTGAGAAAGAGAGAGGGAAGTATCTGGTTGGGAACAGAATGTAACACCAGAAATGAAAGAAGGCACCCCCCTTTTCCTATGTGAGAAACTCCTGTCCAGTGTGATACTGGAGGAAAATGAATTGCTAGAGAAGGGGCAGCCAAAGAGTGAGCAAGTGTCATACACTCTGTATTGTCATCCAATCAAAGGAAGGGCAGCTAGGAGAGATTTGCCTCTCAAATACCCTCTTCTAGCCAGGACATTCACCCAGCTAAAAGCAGCGGCCATCAGAGGACAAACTGTCCAGAAGGACATACAGCGGAGTGGAGAGTGGCCTTGACCACCCTTTGTTGTATTAAGCTTTGCATACACCTGTCTGGGGACACTATCACCTCTGTTGGGTTTTATTTAAAGGAAACTACCCCATCCCTTCAATGTCTGCTATTTTGGACACTTTACAAAGATATGGTTGCCTTTGTGGATTATAAATACCTTCACTAGAAGGTTGTGCTTAAAGGGCCCCACCATTGGCAGAGTTTCTGACAGAATTTACCAACCGGCCAGTGTTGCAATTAGGCCCCCTATAGTTAGCTGCATGCCCTCTTACTCCAATGCAGAAACAGTTAGTTTTATTGATTGTTCTTGTCATTACTATTTGCAGCGTCATTCTATACTTGCCAAGTCCATTTAATGCAAGGCCTCTTACTGGTGGTTAAGAGAACAGACACCAACTCTATTCATTTCATTGTAATATTGAAGTAAATAGAAGGTAAGTCTACACATCTCCTCAATAAGAAGAGGTGATGTGAAAAGGAGATATTTAAGTGCCACAAGGAGTACCACACAAATACAATCTGTTCTAAAAAAAACATAAGATTTATTTATACAAAAGTCATTAAAACGTGTATATATCAGAACATACGGGAAAGAACAATTAATATGTTTTATTTTGGGCAGTCAATACGTGGGTTTGATACATATGAATCGGATATGTTTGGGTCCACGTGTTTCGCCCAAATGAGGGGCTTCCTCATGATCCACGTTTCAATGTTAATAAATCTAAATACTTAGATATAGATAACCAAATGTGACAGATTCATTACGCGCTATATGGCCACAGTCACATAGGTGATTTGTGTACACCAATATGCCCATGCTTATTAAAACCAAAAGAGGGGTCGCCACTAAATTATCACCATCAATCAGGTCTGAATATGAGGGAAATTGGACAGCAACAGTGAGGTAAATCAAAAACAAGGGTTATCTTCCAAGGAAAAGCCAGAGTATATGCTTTAAACATCAAGGATTCAAACAACTGGACCAAGCAGGACCCATAGAGGAAGAAACATTCCAGGTTCCAATATAGCTGGGGAAGAGACCATCCACTGACGTGATGGTGAAACCATGTGTGTCAAAAATGGCAATAGCATTGATGTTTAACCACTTGCCGACCAGCTCACGCCAATATACGTCGGCAAAGTGGCCCCTCATTTGGGAAAAACGCAATGATCCAGACATATCCAATCCATATGTATCAAAACCACGCTTTGACTGCACGAAATGGTCATAAAACATGCTGATTGTGCTTTCCAATATGTTCTAAAATATACCATTTACTGCCTTTTGTATAAATAAAACTTGTGGTTTTTAGAACAGCTGTATTTGTGTGGTACTCCTTGTGCCACTTAAAAATCCCCTTTTCACATCACCTCCTCTTAGTAAAGAGATGTGTGGACTTAACTTTTATTGATTTCAATTGCATGGGGATAGTGCCAGTTATTTTTTAATTACAGCGTCGTCGTCCCCCCCCCCACCTAATTATATTATTAAGTATATTGTGGTCATTGAACGGTTGCCTTTACTACAACCAAACCTGGTAAACGAACAGGTTTGACCACAGGGTCACCCCTGGAAATGGTAAGGGAGCCCAACCTTTCCAGCAGTTTCTGCCGGGGTATTGCTAGAAGATCAGCATCACTGAGTACAAACTGAGTACTGAGTATCAAAAGTGATCTAAACAAGTAATTTTAAAAGGCTCCATTCACATCTTTCTTTCTTTCTTTCATTGCAGTGCATAAATGCATGTTACGCTGCATATTATTGTAAGTTGCGTTAAGGCATCTCGTTCATTTAAATGAGCTATCAATGTACCACAACTAACTAAGACTAACACTTTTGGTGTAGATAAAGTAAACACTTTCCCGGTGGCTTGTTACAGAATTTATATTATAACAGCCTATTTACAACAGTATGGTGTGCTAATGCGCCATAAAATGCATGTTACAGCAAACACATGGCAACAAGCGTATTATAGTATGGTGTGCAATTCATTTCTAATGGCATCCCCATTCTCTAATGCATGCACACAATGCATGTAAATGATCTCTTTGTTGTGGTGTGTTGCATTAAAAATATTTGGCATTCATAATTTTAGGTGCACTGCAGCATAATTGCATATTGAACATCAAATAGTACACATGTGTTAAGTGCTCAGTACACATGTGTTAAGGCTACACACTGTTGTGAGCAGGTCCTAAAGCTGCTGATTGCACAACCTATCACACACATATAGCCACTGGAGGAAATACCTATATTTGTGTATAGGAAATATGATTACAAAAAATATGGAGCAAACATATAAAAAAAGGAATGTTTACATTTATTTTAAATATCTTTGGGTATAATAAGTTAGCTGAAATTTTACAATAATGTTTGCATAAAATATGGTAAAAAATGGGTTCATTAAGTGGGCCTTTAAAGAGTAGCTCTAGGGTAACATTAGTCAGCAAACTGCCAATCACGGAAACTTTGTCTCAGATGTAAACGTAGACAGTCCACCTAATTTACCTTTAAATGAACACTATAATGAAGTGGTGGTCAATTGAAAAATTATAGAGGGCCTCAAGTGTAGTCCCCATGATTGGCAGAGGCACAATACCAGTGGATTTATGTACCTTAACTACACAAAATTTTAGTCCTGTTGCATTTTTTTGTAGCATATCGCAATGCACACTGAAGAAATTGAAGTACAATAACCCCAGCATTGATTTCAGTGGATGCTATAACAACCCCCACCATTGGTATCAGTGGATGCAATAATAGCTCTCAACACTAGTCTCAGAGACCACAATAATAGCTCCCAACACTGATGTCAGAGACCGCAATAATGGCTCCCAACACATGCCGTCAGAGACCGAAAAAATAGCTCCAACCACTGGTGTCAGAGACTGCAATAATAGCTCCCAACACTGGTGTCAGAGACTGTAATTGGTCCTTGGCAGTGAAATGTATCCACACCCTTCCTGCATTGGTGCTTAGTGGAAGCAAAATTTAACTCCCCACCTCCCCCTTGCATTGGTGGTCAGTGAACGTTAAGTTTGCATAGGTGGCCAAGGCAGAAAAAATTACCCTCCGTGTATTGGTGGTCATGGCAGTAAAAGTGATAACCCCCACCCTTCCTCCCCTGTATTAATGGCCATGGCAGTGAAATTGTTAACTCACCCTTCTACCCCTGTATTAGTGGTCATGGCAGTAAAAGGGTTATCCCCCTCATCTCTCTCCCCATAGGTGATCACTTACCTACCCTGTTTCCCCGAAAATAAGACCTAGCGTGATTGTTGGTGATGGCTGCAATATAAGCCCTACCCCCCAAATAAGCCCTAGTTAAAGTCCTTGTAGGTCTTATTTTCAGGGTAGGGTTTATTTTTGGGGAACAGGGTAGGGCTTATTTGGGGGGTAGGGCTTATATTGCAGCCATCACCAACAATCACGCTAGGTCTTATTTTGGGGGAAACAGGGTATCACACAATCCCACGTTGCTCTCTCCCTCTTCTTCGGTTGGGACTAGATAACTCCATTCATAGTACAGTCTCTTTCGGTGCAACACAGTGCTCCCTGCTGCCCAAATAGTGCCCAATAGCTCGTGGGCTGCACGAGGAGGCCCTGCTGGCCGCATGTAGACTCCCAGTGGGTCACATGCAGCCCATGTCCCACGTGTTAGGCACCGGGGCTATAATGGCTTTGGACTAATATTATATTTAACATAAGTTTTCTTATCTATTGTATAACTGCTCATTTAAAAACTGTATTTTACAATTAAACATTTATTACATTTATTAGTGCACCCATGGGATTAGCAATAGATAGCATTATGGGTTTTTCAAAAAAAGAGTACATCAGAAGCTTTTTGCTTTTAGCCTTTCTCTCTCTAACTAAAGTTTTGAACAGTAGGCAGAAGGGAAGGAAGGGGGGAAAAAAATTAAACTTTTGACTCATTTGTGTAAGTGTGTAATTTGAACTTCATCTCCGTAAAGAATCGTTATTTTTCAGCAAACCAGTTACCTAAGAACTAACATGCTGGGTGGCGCTAAAACCAGGGAGCACATAGACCTACATTTTCCTTTGTAGGCTGTGGCCCCCAAATTTGTTTTTCAATATAAATTCTTCACAAATAACTCATTAGGCACAGTTCACTATGCTATATTGCATTACTTGCCATATCAATTGTAATTTTCAGCCATGTTACTGCTATTTTCAGCCCTCATTGGCTCTCAAGGCTAAAAAGTAACAGTTGTAGAAATTAGGGACTGTTATAGCCTAGTGAATTGAGACTACTGCATTCAAAATCCCATATCTTATCCAGCTCCCTTATCGGCCCTAAAACATCAGATGAATATGGCGAATGATTGATATTTTGCAGCAATAAAGATATTAAGCTCTAATTACAATGCAGAGCAAGACAGAGCTTTGTAGTAGAGTATCCTCTAATCGAGAAATGTATGTTGTGTTAACGCGAGCCGTCAATCAAGGGCGAATGCGTTAAGCTGAAACAATAATGTATAAATCACAGTCCTGTATACTTATAAACAAGGCATACAGATCTCTAGAGATACATGATAAAAGAGCTGTTAATCTAAAAGATCTTTTACTCTGGGGCTGCTTAAACGTTGATGGTTTCTGGATGGAGGCCAGTGTATTAAAGGGACACTATTTATCCACATATTGGAAATGTTAAAAATGAAATATTTACATAATACAAAATTCAATATCTGCATACCTGTTTAAAAAAATCATACACTGAATAATATTTATTATATTTATGAGACCTGTAAAATGTGCAGCGCTAGATGAAAGTAATACGGTATTATTGCAAAATTAGAGGCAATAAACCCAAAACTCCTGAGATGCAAATATATATAGTTGAGAGAGACAAGAAGTCCATTTAGTATAGGAAAATTCATTCAGTGTGAAGTTGACACTTGTGCTATTAGCTCACCAGAAATAACAGATATTTAGGCATAATCTAATATCCATCAGGTGTAACCAAGGTGCATAAGGAAATCTCCACACGTGAGCCTTCACCCAAACACTGCACTCACCAGATGGAGAATTTGTGCTAGCATCAACCATTAGATAGTCAGTGCTCAGTCCTCTTCAGTAAATGCCATAGGTAACATAGGGAGTTGTTTCCAGAACACCACACTAGATTTAAAAAAGCTCATCAGCCAGGAGCCTAGAAAAAGCTTATATAGTGTAGTATTTATTGAATGACTTTAAAAGCCATTAAAAGTATAGCAGTGCGATAAAACATAAGTAAGTGCACTTACAATGGCGGCCACCGCTCCAAAAACATGAAAGTGTCAACGTGATGTCAGCACTTAGGCCCCTCCCGATGTGTTTCATGCCATGCACGTTATCAAGGGAACTCCTCAAGCTGACACCAATCATTGTACCCCTTAAATAGCCAGCTCCATGGTCAGAAATTGTAAGAGAATTAGAACTGGAAATGTTCCGGCCATCATCTTAGGAGCAGACCGCGCAACCAGAAATGCCAATACCGCCATTTTGCAAGTAGTAATCTGTCTACATAACAACCATCTTAGAGGCTTGCCGCTCAACCGGAAACACCATTACAGCCATTATACAAGTGGTGAGTTGTGTATACAGACATGTATATTTTAATCATTGATAATAGGATCCAACATAGATGCCGGAAGTGGCAGTACCACCATTACAGTGGAGAACACCAACATCAGATCTGCATGTAAGCCAAAACAAAAAAGAGGGATATGTCAATATAAAACCTGTTCCACCTGGGGAAAAAAAACATTAGACATTAAAAAACAAATACTATAGCTGCTGACTCTTAATATATAGACACTTACCTGTCCAGGGAGCACGCGTTATTGGCACTCCAGCTGATTTTCGGTCGGCTGCCGGGTGCTGCACCCACCATTCGTCCTAAGGGAAACTGGCAGTGAAGCCTTTCTGCTTCACAGCAAGTTCCCTACTGTGCATGCGCGAAGTGCGTTGCACTTTCTAATTGGCCCAGCGTGGGGGCAGGAGGAGGGGGGCCGAACATTCAAGGGATGACGCCGTCACCCCATCTCCCAGAAGTGGGGAAGGGTGCCTGTCAAAACAGGTACCCATTCTCCCCTCCCCCTGAAAGGTGCCAAATGTGGCACTGGAGGGGGGGAGGAAGCAGATCAGCTGAAATTCCACTTTTGGGTGGAACTCTGCTTTAAAACTAAAACAAATTTCATGGTGTAAATAACGAGCTGAACTGGCTATTTTGGAGGGGTTTATACATAACCTGGCATCTCTGTGATGGTGTTTCCTAAATTGAGCTGAAAGGTTGTGTTCCCTGAAACCCCTCTTGATGTTGCATATGTGCTCACGTAGGCGATCCCTTAACCGCCTTGTAGTTCTTCTAATGTATTGTTTTTGGCAAGGGCACTCTAAGAGAAATACACTACTGATGTAGTGTTGCATCTTATGCAAGAGTCAATAGTATAATACCTTCCTGTGGATCTAGAGGTAAAGTTACTTTTTTTTTTTCTTCCTTAACATATTGTCCTTATAAGTAATACATTTATTACAGGGGAAATAACCTTTTAGATTGTTAAACAGAGATACCCTAGTTGGAGGATATACTACATTGGGTACCAGTTTATCACGTAGATTGTGTGCCCTTCTAAACACTATTTTGGGTCTTTCTGGAAGTGTGGGACCCAGCACAGGGTCTCTTTTCAGGATTCCCCAGTGCTCCTGGAACAGACTTTTGTCCTGGGAGTGCTGGATAGAGAAATTTATGACAAAAGGACAGCTGCAGGGGGTATATAATTATTTTTGGTATTCAATAAAGACTCCCATTCAACCAAGGCAATTTGGTAAATGGTAGAGGCCTCATCATAACCCCTCTCTACAAATGTCTCACGCAGCATATTGGCTTGACTATAATAGTCGTTCAAGTTGGAATCATGTGCCTTATTTGGGGGAATTGGCCTTTGGGGATATTCCTCAGCCATTTGGGATGATTGCAGCTACTAAAAGGAATGCAACCATTTTTCGGTAAGTTTAAAAAAGGTTTTAGTAATAATACTAGTAAAAGTGTTCATTATGTTAAATCCAAAAAATTAATTTTCACCTGGGTGAAGGTATGGGTCAGTCTTATGTGAAAAGAATTGTTATTTAAATTGTTTATAAAGTTCTCTACATCACCCTGCCACAAAAAGAGAATATTGTCAATATAACGATGATAAAAGGCCAATTCTTTGCATAGATGATATCTTCTTCCCATCTAGTCATAAACAGATTTGCATCTGTTTACATTTACATTCATTGTGAATGGCACCCTACCACATCATACAGTAGTACATTAACCTTGCAATGTGGTATGCTGCATTTTGAAAAAGGGTCATGTAAGTTTGTTTATCTGTTGTGATGCATTGGCAGTCCATTAATAATGAATGGGCTGCCTTAAGGCAACACAAGTTAACGCATGCCGTAATGCATTTCAATGCACCGTAACAGACAGCTTTAGAGTGAAGGGGTCTTAGGACCTGTGGTGGCATACACACCTTTGACCTCATGAGAACAAGTCTGGAATTAGATGAAATGCATTGAGCGGTGATGTCATTAGACCAGTACAGAGAATGACATGCTAGTTTAGAGGCGGAGGCTCTTTCCAGTGACGATACAATCCACAGAACAGCGAGAATGTCTCAATGTCATCTTTTGCTAGGTACAGCGCATGTGAGTTTTTCACTTGGATTTTACTGTTTTTTCAATATCACGCTATAGGAGTTTTTGTTTTTTGAAGGAATATGAGATGTCTATGTGAGTCTGTACCTACCAATTGAGGAATGTGGAACACTGAGTAAAGGATGGATAGATAGTGCGGATTTTAGTGTATAAAGCCCTATTGACCTTTTATTGATTTAGTGGTCAGATCAGTCTAGTTAGTTGCTCTGATCACATAGAGGTGATGGTGGAGGTGTTGGTTTGAAGGGCATCTTTGTTATATGATGTTAATAAGGGAGATCAAAGATTGTTGGTAGGTAACAAAAGACTATTTATGCATCATTTGGAATTTTTAGTAGATTCATATTGGTATTACATATTATCTTTTATATTAATTTGTGCTTGGGATTGTTTGCACATGCTGACAAAATTGAAATCACATTGAAATAGTATTGTGATATATAGGTAGTGGTTGAAGCACTCTGCTCCTTTACCCAATTGTATTCATATTGTATATCAAAGTTTGACACAGCAGTTGATTTTTAGTGTGTTTACAGAATTTGTGGGAAAATATCCTGAGAGCAAAAAAGTGTGTTGAGAACATTTCCCCCACCAAATATATTTAGACACAGAGTCTGAAGTCGTAAACTATTATTTCAAGGTGAAACTAAACATTTAGAATCAAATCATATGTGTTTAAGCCCCTCAGTGACCACTATGTAATGTTATTGTAGCAGAGCACAAGTGCGCTATTGATTGCCTTCCACAACAGGGTATAATAAACTAAACACTGATTATCCTCAGGTCAACCATGAGCTCATTTCACCATTCTACAAGTTTGAAGAAGAAACAGTTTTATCAACTTATAGCTGGGTAAAAATGAAAGGAGAACTTAGAGAGACTTTATTGCCAGATGATTATATGTGCAGCTAACATACTTTGTGCATGTTATTCACTCGTAAAAGACTCCCTTGTGTAGACATCCAAAAGCCCTGAGACTGCTTCTGAGAGCTACCATCTTGGATGTGATGTCAGCAGTCCCAGCAAAATCAGAGTTGTCACTCAAGTGACACTCTATGACACATGTGTCAAACACAAGGCCGGGGGGCAGAATGCGGACCTCCAAGCCATTTCATGTGGCCCTCGCATATCTCCTGCAGCATCCCTCTCCTCTCTTCCCCCCTTGTCCCAGCAGTCAGGAGCATATACGGGGATAGAACACCACCACCAGATCCTTCATATTTCCATGCAGCCTCATCTCTGCCTCCCCTAGTCTTAGCATTCAGCAGACTCCGGCAGCTGACTTCAGCCCTCCTCTGGTCCTCCTCCAGACCCTGCACTCTCTGCTTCCTAGCTTTGCCCCCAGCTTCTTACCGGCAGCAGCACAAGGCAAGGACGGTGCATTGTGATGTAAGGGATGGTGGGGGACTCTTGACTTCTGATGGTGGGAGTGCTCTGGATATCTACCATCTAGTATTACATAATCAACCGGCCCTTTGAGGGCAGCCATAATGCTGATGCGGCCCGCAATCAAAATTGAGTTTGACACCCCTGCTCTATGGTATTCCCCTTCACTCCTCCCCCCAGTTGTTACATTATGCTTAGTTGACACCTGAGCAATTTGCAGCACTTTTCTAGCAGCACTTCAACACTCAACATGAGGATTTCAGTTGTATCCTATTGTGCCCGTTAACACCTGAATGTTATGTTGCTTGGAGCTTGTCGCTTGAAGCTCAGAACGTACAAGCTTCTTTGGGGTAGAGTCATGTGTTTTTGTTCCCTATAGACTTTAATAGAAGCAAGATTAATTTGTTGGCATTCAAGTGCCACAGATATGGCAGGATTTTAACGGGACAAGTCTATAAATTGTTCAATTACAAAGTTTATTACAAAATGTCACATTTCTTTAAAAACAACACACAATTAAAATCATGCTGATCAATACATGGGCCTTTTGCACCAACAGCCCAATTACAGTATACAAACTTATATCCAGTTTTTTTTATCTAAGCGATATGTATTTTTTAATGGTTTCTCCGTCAAACTCAACATGTTTCTTGGACTTTGGTCCACTTCATCAGGAGTTTACTAGCGGTACATATATATATACTCTTCACTGGATAGAATTGGGCATTGGGGAGGGCCACCTGCCCCTTTTTAACCCTAAAAAGGGGCA
Organism: Lithobates clamitans; assembly: GCA_037952925.1. Taxonomy (NCBI): domain Eukaryota; kingdom Metazoa; phylum Chordata; class Amphibia; order Anura; family Ranidae; genus Lithobates; species Lithobates clamitans. The sequence goes on from JBBGZY010000310.1 coordinate 222,844, forward strand.
GAATAGGTGGGTCCCAGGATGGGAGAGATACAGCTGGTGGATCCACACAAAAATTGTATTGTATATGAGGGAATTTATTATTTTTATATTGTTATGGCATGTTGTTTTTATGTAAAACACATTGTCGGATATATTATTGCATATACCAAAGCTAAATAATATTACTCCACTCAATGTGTCATTTTAACCATCAAAAATGCTCAGAATATTCTGATTTTCTAGTTACTTTCAAATAGCCAGTGCAAGTGAAAAAATGATAATTTATGGAAAGGAAAAACACAGTAACATTTCCTAAGCATTCCTAGGCATGCATCCATAGTACGCACATAATCTACTACATCAACCGTTTTTAGAAGTGACTCTAATGTTTACTTAAAATTGCATAAAAAATGTAATATTTGCAAAGAAGCATAAGAGTACTCATCTTAATACTCACCTCACTTCTACTGCTGTAACAGCGCAAAGTGCCTTTATTGTTTCATGTTGACCAATTACAGTATATGGCATATTGCCAAGTTCATTAGGAACTATTCATCCAATAGCAAGCCAGAATATTTGGGCAAATGCATTCCTGATCCTTGGAAATCAGATGGACAACAGAAATCAATAGACTGATGCCCATATCATACTGTATCTGTCGATCTAGAAATTCAGGTGGATTGTCAAACCTCTAACGCTTATAGATCAGCTATCTACTGGATGTTTAGTGGCTTAATGATAATAGTATGGCCCTGTAGCAGGTGTTTTGGGTGTTTGGCTTTTGAGACTTGGACTGATGTGACTAATTCTCTCTGTCTCACATTTTTGGCATTATCCATCAGTAGGTGTGGTGTTTAATTGGAGATCCCCAAGAGTTTTAAGAAGACATTTTGTTTTTGAAGCTACCTGTAGTTGCAATAACAATGGCTCTAACTATTTATATTTGTATGGGGAAAGCACCAGACCACAAGTTAATAGCCCACATATAAGTTTATTCCAGTGTAAAATCAGGTAGAAGTTTATATTAGAAAGCCAACATGTTTTGCCCCCTTCATCAGGACATCAGTGTGTGGTTTCACTTTGGATGTACATAAAATTATAAACAATACATAAAAAATATTATCAGTGAATAAAAAAAATGAGAAACAGGTCATTATGAAAATTTACAGTATATTAGTAATATCAATTTAGTATAAGATGGTGATAGTAATAATATTGACAGATATATTATAATAGGATGATAATAAAACTAGCTTTAGATGATGCTAAAAGTGGTCAAATAATAGATAATGACATATACTCCTCACTTTATGCAAAAAAAAGGTTTTGCCTGGATTGGCTGAAGTTCCAATTTAAATTCCATCAAAACTGGCAGCTGCAAATTTGTTGGATAGAGTCACATGAGCAAACTGGGGCAATTCACTGATAGATCAGGTTTTTCTGATTGTCCATTAATATCTAACAGAAGAAGATGACATAACATGGGTGCAATTTGGTATTCTGGACTCAGTGCAGTCAATGTAGTTGATATTCAGCAGGAACATGATGTCATCATAGAGACAGGAGAACACATAGGGCACATGAGCTCTGTATACAGAATGAATGAAACACTGGAATAACAGGATAATATATTACACTCTGGCCAAGCCGTCTCTACTTAGATGCTGTAATGTCTGGTAGAAGGACAGTCATGAAGGAGATGTCACCTTTTGTGTTAAACAGGTCTTAACAAATATTCACATCCTGACATAAAAGAGCTCAAATGCGCAAATAATATTTATATTTTTATGCTTTTCATCTCCTTTGTTGCCTTTACATACTTGACAACTGCACATGTCATTTTGCCATTTAACATAGGCCTAGCATCAGACATACAGTATATATTTTTTTATATGCATGCATATGCATATACTTGTGCTACACTTCTAGTTATTTATTCCTTCTCTTATCACAATACTCCCGATTGACAATGATTTAGGCTTCATGCACACTGTAGCTCAAAGAAAAAACCTGCTTTTACAGGCATTTGAGCTTTTGTTTCAGCTTGAAGATGCTTGTGTTTTTTGTGCTCTTGTGCACATTTTTATTGAGCTTCTTCAAGCTTCTTCCAGCTCCTTTGAGCTCCTTTAAGCTTTTTTGAGCATAAGCCTTTTTTTTTTTTCACAAAGAAAATTGGGTACTGTCCGTGAAACTTTTTTTATATGCACTAACATACAATTTTTCAGGACAAGCTTTCGGGGTATGCCCCCTTCTTCAAGGTCCAAGCAGTACTGATTCACAAATTTTTAAGCAGAATGTTAAAAAAAAACACATCTCTGAGGGAAAGGAGAGAGAAAAAAAAGAGAAAAACAAACACATACAAATCAATGGTAATAAAGATAGCAGCAGAGTTAGTGAGATAAGACAGAGGGAGAGCTATAGAATGGAGGGGGGAGGGGGGGGGGGGACATGATAGTCACAGAGGGGGTAGTAAAACTTTAGTATAATGGGTAAGGAAACCAATATCTAGATTCAGGCCATAATTTTTTGGGTCAAAAAGAACACAAAACACATTCTTAGTTCAAACATTTTCCTTTCCTGGATAGTTCTGAAATTCCCTTTAAGAGCTAAAACGTTGAGGTCTTCGATAGTGTGGTCCGGTTGTGAGAAGTGTCCCACAGGTGTGCAGAAACTGTCTTCTTTATGTTCCTTGATGGTATGTCTGTGCAAATTCATCCTCGCTTGCAACTTCTGTCCTGTTTCACCAACATAAGATCCTTTGCTGCACCTTTTGCATTGGATGAGGTACACAACATTACTGGAGGTACAGCTGTATGATCCAATGATATTGAAGGTCCCATTTGTGTATGTGACACTTTTGGAAAGATTGATCTGGTTGCATAGTTTGCAGCACTTTTTATTGCAGGGTTTGCTTCCATTATTTGTGACTTCATAATCAGAGTGAAGTTTCCTGCTGATTAGTTTATGTCTGAGGTTGGGTGGTTGTCTGAAAGCCAATATTGGGGGTTGTTGGAATATTCCTTTCAGAGTTTCATCCTGTGTTATAATGGGTTGTAAATCTTTGATTATCTTTTTGATCCCTTCAAGTGCTGGGTTCTATGTGGTGACTAGAGGTACTTGCTTATTTGTTTTTTTCTCTGTGTATTGGAGGAGATTTTCTCTTTGGGTTTTCAAGGTTGTGTTTATGCTGTTGTTGATGGTTTTGTCTTTGTAACCTTTCTTATGGAAGGAGTCTGCCAGTGTTCTGAGATGTTTATCTCTGTCTTCTGGGTCTTTTAACATTCTGCTTAAAAATTTGTGAATCAGTACTGCTTGGACCTTGAAGAAGGGGACATTCCCGAAAGCTTATCCTGAAAAATTTTAGGTTAGTGCATATAAAAAAAGTATCACGGACAGTACTCATTTTTCTCTGTCACAATTGCACTAATATGGCTACAATCACACCAAGTATGATGGAAGATTTTTTTCACAAACCACTTTTTATTAACCACTGTATAAACAAAGCAAAAAGCTGGAACACATTTTTGTGCGATTTCTAACTTTTTTTTTTTTTAGCCCTTTTGATCTTTTTTGAGCTCTTTAGGGCACTAGCTCCTCTCAAAAACACAAATTTGGTGGTGGTGGTGGTGGTGGGGGGGGGGGGTTTCTGCCTGTAGGAGCATATGCCTGAAAACGCCTGAAAAAAGCCATAGTGTGCATGGATACATTGGCTAACATGGAGGGGAGTTTCAAGGCAGAAAAAAAAAGAGCTGAAAAGCCTGTAGGAGCCGCTTCTTTGAGCTCCTTTGAGCTGCAGTGTACATGAGCCCTTAATCTGCATTTTTCTATTTCCAGGGTTTTCAGCTACTTCCCAGACCAAAATGCTGGATGCAGTCATGTAAATCCTGGTGCCTGTACAGTTCCTATTTACAAATATCTGATACAGACCAGCCCCTGGTGCAGCCTCTCACCTTGTGACTTACAACAAGGTTACAATGTTGCAGTCTGTTCACTAGGAGCAGAGGAGACTTAGGAAATGCACCTGCCTGCCTGCAGCAAAGTGATGGTATCATCCCAGCCCAGAGAGGCGTTTTAATGAAAAGAGGTAGAGCTTTTTTGAAAAATTATTCTGTAGCTGCATATTATGAAATATTCGCAATGAATTCATGCATACACGTGAAGTAACTGAAAAGTCCAATATGAGTAGCACAAGGATCCTACCTGGAAAGTTTCTCTAAATTGTATCTTGGTTTTTATTGTATTGTTATTTTATACGAGAGAGAGCAGAGAATTGAAAAGAGACTGCAGCTACCGCCAAAAAAAACAAGAAGAAAAACTCTAAACTGCATTGAATTTTTATGAACTAAACTCACATAACTTTATGTAATGTTTTTAAATATGTAGCGCACCCCCTGAAGACTCTCAGGTGAATTTGGTCCTATTTCCCCTTTTTGGGCACACACAACCAGGCACACAGCATTTTCTTCATTCTTCCACTGGCTCAGAAAATAAAAAGTCTAGGTGTTCTTTTTAGGGTTTTTATTGGACCTCTCTACTTGGATAGGGGTATGGAATATGGGATACCCTAATAAGCTGCATTTGGACAATTTGAGGACTCCTCACCTCATTTACTTACTTAGCCACAGGATCACCAGTTGTCTCCTGCCGATATCCACAAGCTCCTCCTAGTGAGGGATGTTTAGACTCATACTGCTGTGGGACAGTTGGACTCCCATCAACTTCCTTCTGGGTCTCTCCAGCCCCCCCCAGCACTCTGCTGCTCAGGCCTCAGACTATTTATGGGCTTTCTGTCTACATTCTGGGCACACCTGCCCAAGGATTGGCTGGAGTTCTATAAATATTTAGGCTGCCTGTTCAACTTTCCATCTCACTATACTTTTATAAGCCTCTGGAAGACAGGACTAAGCAACAGAACAGCAGCCTGTGAAACATTGAGCAGCCCTAAGTAAGCAATCCCTACTCCGCTGATTATAGAGTAGCTAGACTAGATTTACCAAGCAACCAACTCTATACTATACATACATTCCCTGCTTACCAGATGACATGACACCGGCATCTATTTTCCTTTCTAACTACCTCTGCTGAAATGAAAACTAAAGTAGCTTTGACAGTCTCGTGTTTCAGACATTGGTGAGCCTACACAACACACAGAGCTCTGATATGTGTCAGAACATGGGATAAAGTCCCCATAGAGAACTAGCTGCAGGCTCAGAAAATCCACACTCATTCTAAAGAGCAAAACGCAACATTATAGTGTGTGGGACACTGATGCCTGCCCAGAAAAAGGATGAAAAGAGTGAAATAGAAAACCATTATACCATTTCTACATTAGAGAAAAGGTTAAAAACGCTCCGAGGCTGTGTCTATTAACAGTATAAAAGAGAGAGGGGAAAACAATGGCTAATGATCATTTTATCTTTCCGCTGAATTATGTATTTCTTTGCCGACTGCAAGCCCCAGTCTTTATCTCTTCCCAAGCAAGCAGATTAGGTCTCCTATCTTCCTCCCCGCCAAAGAAAGAGAAGGAGCCGTGAAGATGAATTCTAATGTGTGGGAGTTACAGGGGATGAGGAATTCTTGCAGGGGTTAAAGAAATACCCCAGAAAAAAAATTCCAGCCAACTTGCATAAGGTTTGAGTGTCCTCAATAGGTTCCTTCTCTGGTGGCTAGTGGCAGCACTACCTGCACATGGTCTGTTGCAAATTACTTTAAGCTACTTCCACTATCCAGAGTATGCAAGTGGGGGAAGGATTTAATGTTCAAACACAATGCATCATGGGTAACAGTGTTCTGGAACCTAGAAATTAATCTATTCAAAGATAGTTAACTGGGAACATTATGTAGTACACTTTGGGGACAAATCATAAGCATTGATCTTGAATTTCAGACAAAGTTAAAGGGTCTACATTCGTGGGGAAAAAAATAGCAAACAAAGAAAGAAAGAATATAGCGTATACAATTGTGACACAAGTCATATTGTAATTGAATGGTATTAAAAATTACCTTTCCTTTTCAATCTGCAGCCGCTGTAATTTTCTGTAAAATGCAATGCAATATGGCTACTTGGAGGTGTTCTGTACACAGTATGTGTACAGAACGCCCCCCAGAAACATATTTTCCTGCCTGTGTGACTGGCTCACCAATTTTCCCAGAAGTCTGCCCCAGGATACAAGATTTCAGGTATCCCCTGCAACAAAAATGTCATTTTTGGTCAGATACTTTGAATAGGAAATTAAGTTTAAAGGGATGCAAGCCCAGCAGCTTTCCTCATTAGTGTGCATTAGATGTCGCAGCTGATTGATACTTATGAAACCACTCCCATTAGATTCACTTTCCAACATGGACACAGACAAACACACAGGGATTTCTTCAGAATAACAAAAGGTAGGAATCTACCTTGAGAATTTTTCTCAACAAAAGTGGAGTTACGCTTTAAATTCAGATCAAATTTCGATGATTTGGATTGCCAAATTTGAATCCAAAGTTTAGTGTTATTTTTGGACAGGGCTGCTGATAGGGGGGGGGGGGCACTGGTCCTGCTGTAGGGGGCCCAGGCACACAGGGGGCCTGGAGAGCAGGAGGATTGGTGGAGCAGGGAGCTGATGACAGCTTCTCTCACCCAGCAACTAAAAGCTGGTTTCTTCCCCTCTTCCTCTGGACAGCTTTCAGCTGCTGGGTGAGAGAACGCTAGGGTTGGATTTAGGGGATGATGGGGTGGGTTGTGCTGTTCCCACCTAGATTACAGTTCTGCCCCCCTGACCTCCTTCCCCTGCCCCTGCCTGCAATCACAGCCGGGATGAGGAGACGGCAGCCTGGATGCTGGAGCAGTGAGAGAAGAAGAGCCAACGGGAGGTGCGCTGTGTTGTGCTCTCCCCTCCTGTCAGAAGAGCGCTGGTATATACAGTACATGAGACCAGATCGCTCTTACTGTAGATCTCATCGCACTGTATACACATGCCGCCCCTATCCAAAGTTGCTGCTGCCGGGAAGTGAGCAGCCCTTGGAGGAGATAGGGGGCAGTGTGTGTGTATACAGTGTGATGGGATCTACAGTAAGAGAGATCTGGTCTCATGTACTGTATAGAATATGAACACTCCTCTGACAGGAGGGGAGAGCAAAACACAGCACACCTCCTCCTGGTTACTAGTTATCTGTGTTGGCAAATGTAATGGGGACGTGGGGAGGGGAGATATGTGCTAGGAGGAAGAATGGGCGGGGGGGGGGTATGTGCTAGGAGGAAGAATGTGGGGGTGGGGGGTTGAACCAGGAGAGGGAATGTTTGTGCTAGGGTGGGGATTAGTACTGGGGGGGGGATTTGGGTAGGGAGGAAGAATTTGTGCTGGGAAGAGTAATGTAGAGGGGGTTGTGCTAGGAGGAGGGATTTGTGGGAATTTTTCCTACGAGGGGGATTGAAGAAAGAAGATTTGTGCTGGGAGGGAAGATGGGGGGATTTTGTGTCAGGAGGAAGTGGGGGAATTTGGGATAATAGAAGGGTTTGGGGGGATTTGGGGGAGAAGAATTGTGCTAGGATAGAAAGTTTGAGAAGAAAGAGGATATGTGCTAGGCAGGTGATTTTTTGGGGTGAGGGAGATTTGTGCTGGGAGGGGGATATTCATTTTGAAATTTTTGCACGGGGAGGGGCTGTCAGGTGGGCTGTATGGGGCCCCGTGATTTCTAACATCGGCCCTGTTTTTGGAGGTTCATATATTTGAAAAGATTCTGGGACAAAGGAATCAAAGGCTGCTCCAAAGGCTGTACTGTCCTCTGCTATTGCCTGAGCACTCTCACTACTCTGAACAATTTTTAGCATTTTTTGCTTTGTAATACACACCTTGTTAGAGGCTGGTTTGAATTTTTACTAACTTCATTGAGTGGGACATTCGTTGAATTTCAAAGTTCCATGAATTTTTAAAATGTTTGACCGAACCACAATTGTAATATGACTGTGAAGGTTCTCATTTATCCAGGTCATTGCATAGCTAGTAGGAGTAAATCACATTCAACTGGACTTGACTTCACAATTACAGAACAAGTCATGAACAAGAGCATGACTAATACATGACTAATGACTACTAATAATAATAATACCATGACTACGACTGACCTATGGGGTGTTATAATGGCACTTGGGAATGAAAGCATAATTTACTGGAAGAAAAAAAAAGGAGAAAAAATGGCAATACACCATGTGAATTTCTGTCAGTTCAACAGGAAGTTTGCTCTATTGGTGGCCCTGTTACTACCGCCCAGCTCAACATCCTTCGATTGAAAAATCTAAAGATTTAGGTATAAACTGTTGGCCAAACAGCAGATGCATCCAGTGAGATGCATCCGATATTTGGGCATAGAAATGAATAGAGTGATTTCAGCGAAATAACCAAATTATCAAAAAAATACCAAAGGGTATTATCCTTGGGCATCCTGAAGGTGCTCTCATAGACTCTTTCCCAATAAATCATTTTTTATTGGGAATGAGTTTATGAGAGTATGGTCAGGATCCCCATGGACAATACCCTTTGGGATTTTTTGATTATATATCTTTGGACTCTGTTAAGGTCTGATGAAAAGCAGCTCCTTTTTTCACTTATCTGTTTTATAATTCATTTGATATCATTTGTTTGCAAGGGTATAAGTACACTATATTAAAATTACCAAATTGTAAACTCTCAATTCCACTCACTGAGCTGCTTAGGAGAAATAAAAAAAAAAAAAAATTCCTACTTAGAAAGTATGTTTTTTGTTATTTTCTTTTTGGGTGGGGGGAATTAGAGTAGTGTAGCTCAATATAGATTAGCTCAAACTAAACATGTTCATAGTGTAAAAAAGATAAAAACAATGGCATATAAAGTTCACATTAGTTGTGATTGGACATAGCGGGAGCCAATCAGCGGGTCCGGCAGACGCGATGTCCGCTGGGACCTGGCGATCATTCTGAGGAGAGGCAGACTGCCGTTCTGTCAGAGGGGAAAATAGAGATCTTGTGTTTCTGCTAAGCAGAAATCTGGAACTCTTTTTTCCTCTAGTCGAAGCACATCCCCCACAGTTAGAAAGCACTCATAGGGAACACATTTAACCCTTTGATCGCCCCTGATGTTAACCCCTTCCCAGTGATAGTGCATTTTATTAAGCACTGATTACTGTATTGGTGTCACTGATCCCCAAAAAGTGCCAATTAGTGCCAGATTTGTCTGCCGCAATGTCCCAGTCCCACAAAAAATTGCTGATCACCGCCATTACTGTATTAAGATAAAATATAAGCTCCATAAATATATCCTATAATTTGTAGGCGCTAAACTTTAGCGCAAATTGGGATTTTTTTTACCAAAAATATGTAGCAGAATACATAAATTGATGAATAAATTAGATTTTTTACATTTTTTTATTGGATATGTTTTATAGTAGAAAGTAAGAAACATTGTCTTTTTTTCAAAATTGGCGTTTTTTTTGTTTGTAGCGCAAAGGATAAAAATTGCAGAGGTGATCAAATACCACCAAAAGAAAGCTCTATTTCTGGGAAAAAAAGACATCAATTTTATTTGGGTACAGTGTCACATGATCGCGCAATTATCAATTAAAGCAACGTAGTGCCGTATCGCAAAAAATGGCCTGGTCATGAAGGGGGTAAAACCTTCCGGGGGTGAAGTAATTAAAGCATGAATAACAGCACAGTACTTGTGGTGTGTAATTTGTATCACCTGAAATACCTGGCTGATCCTGCCTGGTTCTGCCCCCCCCTGTAAACTGACCGCGGTTTATCATGGCTGCCTCCATCATCCGCAGTCTGCCCTGCTCTGTCCTCCTCTCCCCCCCTCCTTGCCTGTATGCTCTGTGTCAATGTCCACCCCCTCCTCTCCTGCTGCTGAAATTACAGGTAGTTTCACATTATCCTCTCTGTATAATAATGTAAGCAGCTCCAGTGTTTGTGCCTTCTTAAAAATGAATGTAGCTATATACCTGATCTTAGAATGCCGATTGGCACTCATGTGACCATCTGCCTCTCTCCTTTTCTCCTCCCTTCCTGACTTATGCCAGTGGGGATTCTTGGCCCCACCCATTGCAGCTGTCAGGTTGAGAGGGTTGAGAGGCGGCCAGTCACGTGAGCGCCGAGTGGCGCTCTGAAATCAGGTATATAGCATTTGCATTTTTTTTTACAAAGCACGGACACTGGGGCAGCATACATTATTAAACAGAGAGGATGCTGTGAACTGAAGATAGTGGCTTAACAACCACTTCAATTAGGGGTGCTCCTATTTGCAGGAACTGATTGATCTTGGCCCAGGTGGCAAAAAACACCTCTGTACCCTAGTTATTCCTTCCACAAATCTGCTTGCTCTTCTATCGGCTCTCAAGGTACCTACTGCATAAATTACTGGGCACATTTTAACTAAAACCGGAGTTCTCTGCTCATTGTGAAACCCTTCTTTTATTTATATTAAAAAGGGTACGGCTGATTTCCTTCCCAATCCCTCCTAACAATCAGAGATAATAACCTCATTTTGTGATGCGACGAATGCCGGCTATATTTTCTGCAAAGCAGATTTGATTCCAAATATTATTTTGCTTCCCAGCGGCGGGCACGTCAAGGTGACAGGAGGTAATGACTGTGCATGCACAATGTCCCCGGTACAGTGCTACAGGGAATGAGCTGTGCCAGGAGATTAAGTCTTATAAGCCAGGTTTTATTTGTATACAGCGATATATATATGAGGAATATTAGTTGTGAACAATGGCTGAGAGAGAAACTGACAATGCTAGAGTCAGGCAGGAGGTGAGCTAAAGGGCACATTTTCACTGAAATGTCCGTTTGCTTTCCACTTTACCTTCCTTCCTTCCTGTCTCTTCCTTTCATTCTTCCTTTACCCCTTCCTTCCTCTCTCTATTTTTCATTCTTCCTTCTGTTTTCTCTCTCTTCTTTTCGTTCTTCCTTTACCCCTTCGTTCCTTCTTCTCTCTCTTCCTTTCATTCTTCCTATACCACTTCCTTCCTTACAGGCTTTCTTACTTCCCCTATCCCTCTCTTCCTTCCTCCTTTCCTTACGTCCTCTATCCCTTTATCCTTCCTTCTTTCCTTACTTCCTTACCCCTTTATCCTTCCTTCCTTCCTTCCTTCCTTCCTTCCTTCCTTCCTTCCTTCCTTCCTTCCTTCCTTCCTTCCTTCCTTCCTTCCTTCCCTACTTCTTTCATTCTTCTTTCTCTTTCATTCATTATTCCTTTACAACTTCCTTCATTCTTCTCTTTCTTCCTTTCATTCTTCCATTACAAATTCCTTCCTTCCTGCTTTCCTCTATCTCTTTATCCTTTCCTTCTTTCCTTACTGCCTCTATGCCTTTATCCTTCCTTCTTTTCTTCCTTCCTCTATTGCTCTCTTTCTTTCATCCTTCCTCTACCCCTTCCTTCCTTCTCTCCTCTCCTCTCCTGTAGTTACATAGTTATTTAGGGTGAAAAAAAGACACAAGTCCATCTAGTTCAACCAATAGAAAAAAAGAAAAATAAATAAAGAGAATAAATAAATAGAAAACCTCCATATAAAGAACCCTATACCCACAGTTGATCCAGAGGAAGTAAAAAAAAAACCTCATAAAGCATGATCCAATTTGCTCCAGCAAAAAAAATAAATGCCTTCCTGATTGTCCAGAAAAGAATCAATATTCCCTGGATCAACAATCCCTGGTGTTATTATCTATAAATATTAATACCCAATTACAGTTTGTACATTTAGGAATACATCCAACTCTTTTTTTAAACAATCTACTGAGCTGGCCAGAACATGTCCATAAGGGAGCCTATTCCACATTGTCACAGCTCTTACTGTGAAGAAGCCGTTCTGTATCTGAAAGTTAGAGCTCTTTTCCTATAGAGGTAAGGAGTATCCCCTTCCTTCCCTTATTTCTTCCTTTCACACCTCCTCCCCCTCTTTCTTTCGTTCCATTTTTTATTTCCTACTTTCCTTTCATTTCCTCTTCCTTCCTTTCCCTTCTTCCTCAGTAGCTTCTTTAGCACAATCTTGTTCTTTTTGTCATAGGTCACTTATGTGAAAACTAGGCCATTGACATATAAGCTGAATTATCCTATTGCTGCAGCCAGTAAACATAACAATTTATTCAACAAAAAAAAAAAAAGAAAAGAAAAAGAAAACCCCTGATAAAGATAACTAAACGACTCTTTCTGTTATATCTCTCTCTGAAGTCAGAACATATTGTCATAATTCCATGTAGTTTAGCACAGTATGATTGCATGGATTAATTTAATAACATAATACTATTTTGTAGGATAATGCCCCTGCTTTACTGATAATGATCCCTGTGTATGTGTTATGTCTAGGATTGAGATGGGGCTGTGTGACAGTACAATTTAAATCTGACAACTGCTCAACTTTTAATACCTTCAACTCTACAGTAAAGCACTACAAATGTGCAACCATTTAGAAAGTTTGGGGAGAAGGGGTGTCATGTGCTGTCACAATGATGACAATGAGGGGTTAATTTAAAGGCAAAAAGACTGTGCACTTTGGAAAGTGCAGTTGCATTCTGCAAGAGCAGTTGTTCCAGAGATTAGTAATGAGCAGAAGCTCTGCTGACTTTCAACCAATCATGTGCAAGCAAAAATGCAGTTTTTTTATTTTCCTTGCACATGATTGGGTATTCTTTGCAAAGTGAAGCTTTACCTCATTTACTAAGCTCTGGTGCAACTGCACTTGGAGAGTGCAATTGCACTTTTCAAGGTGCACAGTCTATTGGCCTTTAGTAAATCAACCCCAGATTATCACAGCCTCCTGAGTAAAGGGTTGCTGTAAGGCTCTGTTCACACCATTGGAGCATACATGCATTTCCGTGTGTCGTGTGTAGTACAGCCCATTCATTTCAATGGTCTGCCTATGGCAGAGAAACTTTCAAAAGAAGCTCCTGACCCTTTTGCGAAATGGTGCGGCACCAAAATGCATGGTGCTGTCTTCACAAATACATGGGTACCGTCGCACATCTAAAAAAGGGCAGCATGTTTCTGTGCATTGACAGAAAGCAGGCAATTTTGCAATGCAGAAGCATGAACGTAGCCTTATGCATTTCTAAACCTAAAAACAAAAAGAAAAATCTATTTCTATCCTTTTTCAGGCTTTATTTTCATCTGTTGATTCTGCCAGTAACACACTTTCTTTCCTATGGGGACAATGCTTACTCACTGCTTTGGAGGACCTGCTTTACAGGAACATGGATTAATACCTTCTCTACTGACAGTAGAGCATTCTGCCTTGTTTACATAGGCAAATCCCGCTCTGAGGGTGTACTGTACAAACGACAAGTGCAGGCAGACATTGAATCCACTGTACCCGCCGCTGGCCTCCTGCTGTGTGTGATCACAGTGGGAGCGCCGCAGAAGTGTCAGATAACATACTAGGTACGTGATCTGGCACAGAGCTGCCACCCAGCCACAGTATATCTGCGGTGGGCAGTCAGGAAGCGGTTAATATAATGTTTAGGTATGACATTTGTTACATCGTTATATTGGTCCAGCTTGGACCAATGTAAGTATGTATGTGCTTTACCTGTGGGAAGTTGGAAATCACTGTAGTAGGCAATGCAGCAGGGCAGCCACTTGACACAGGACCCAGAAGCTAGTTGAGATCATTGTAGCAAACACCGCATTTCCAACATCTCCGGGGATTGGCAAGGTGTGGCACATACATACTTCCATTGGTCCAAGTGAGATCAATGCAATATAAAAACTGCCATACTTAAACTTCAACTTAATGAGAGAAGTTCACAGTAAGGGTTTACATACAGGGCTGACAGTACTAACAAATCCTTGATTAGACTAAAGGGGAGGAGCTTACTGGCACATATGCAGATAAACCCAATCTAAGTTTTGCATAGGCTGTCTATCTCATTGCATTGGTGGGCTCCACCCAAGAAAATTCTTCTTTCACAGATGCATAATAGTGTATGAAATACCGCTTTAGTATTACATGAAATTTAATGCAAGCACTTCTTTAACAGAATACCATGTTTTCTATGCACTGAAGGACACATCACAATACTTAAAAAAAATCTCATACTCAAACTAATCAGAATTTTGCCCATTAAAAAAGGAAGCATTTGATTAAATTTGAATTAGTATGTTTTTCTGAAAAGCTGTTGCATTTCATTAATCTGTCACAGAGTTGCTGTACTTTGAATTAAGCTGCAGTGGGAAGAAGAAAGGGCAAATATGGAGAATCCTTAAATGAGACCGCAATCAGCAGGCTAGCATTAAATATGGATGTGTGAGATGACGGGTTCCAGCGAATGCCATGTACTCATGTGTTCCCAAGTTATGTGACAGATTAAAGATGATAGATATAAAAAATGCAGCATTGGATAAAGCGAGGATAATATTTTGAAACTAATGGGCTTAAGGCAGTGCAATGATTGATGACAATTTGAAATTGGACATACACACAGCCATCAATTGGAAAGGATATTACTCTACTGCAGTGTTCTAAGATCTAATTGGTTGCTGGACATTGCACATTATCATTCAACTTTGTAACGTTTTATTATAGCATAATTAATCGTAAAACTCCTGTCTTTTTTTTTTTCTGTCTGTGACCCTTTAGGGAGATTTTCCTTCACTGCCTGTTTTGAGACACAACAATAAATGGAAGCTCGCAAAAAAAAAAAAAAAAAATCTCTATTAAATTATAAACTCTCACAAGCTTTGAATAATAAAAACATTACAGAGGTTCTAACCCATCCAACCCTTTCCCACTTTTTTTAGATACACTTAAGGAATAATATAAAATTAAAAGACAAAGAGTCAAAAAGTTGAGAAAACTAAGCAATACAGAAAAACAAAGGAAACAGTTATGTTGTGGATTCTGGTTTGCAATGACAAAATGTATTACTCATGAATGATTTACTCAGATTAGTTGAAATGGTTAGGGTTGATTTACTAAAGGCAAATGACTGTTTATTTTGCCAGGGAATTTTTCCATTGTAGTGGAAATTTCTCTTAGTTTAGTGTATCTGGTTTCTAATGGTTAGTGGGGTCAAATCAGCATTCGTTTTGGTGATCCTTCCCAAAATAATATATAAGTTCCAAATGTTGCCAATAGCTATACCACAGAGTTTTTTCAGAACAATAAAAACAATGATGATTAAATACATATGGCAAAATAAAAAAACAAGACTCAAATTTGGACTAATCACTAGAAAAAAAAAAACATGGAGGATTAACATCCCCAGATATAAATAGATATTATAAGTCAGTAATTATTTCAGAGATGGTAGAATGGGTAAATTAAAAAAGTGAAAAAAGTGGATTAAGATTTAAAATATGATGAGTAAAACAATATTGCACAAAAATATTTGGATACCATGTAAGCACAGAACACTAGACTCGGAGGTACACGATCTGACTATAAATGTATTTAAAATTTGGGATACACTATACAGACAAAAAAAGTGGGCATATAATTCACCATTAATCGCACTCACTGGAACAAATTTTTTTTGTCCAGGAAAGGGAACTCCTTTAGGGGATAGCATGGGGAATGCACAAATAAGAGATATAATTATACACAGGAAGATGAGAACACTATCAGAACTAAAGGAAATAAACAGATGGAAGATAAGTGATTGGGAATACCTTTGATTAAAACATTTGGTAAATACATTACCCCAACCAATCAGAGATGGGAAGAACTTAGCTCCATTGGAAAAACTCTGTGGGATACAAACCCCATTGAAACATGGTATATCTAAATTATATGAAATATTGACAGCATTGGAAGGACAAGAGCCACCCCCCTACATAAGGAAATGGGAAAAAGAAATAGGGATGAAATTAGAGAACCAACAAATTGAGAAAATGATAGGAGCAGTATATAGTTACACAACAGACATAAACACAATAGAAATGAACTATAAACTCCTGGCAAGATGGTACCTGACCCTGGACAAAATACACAAATATCAACCGGATAAATCCCCACTGTGTTGGAGAGAATGTTAGCTATGACTAATGCACGAAAATTGGGCAATATTGGCATGAAACCTTGGAATACATAAAAGAGATAACTGGAGATAAGATAAACAACAGTTTACAGAAGTGCCTATTCCATGAATCAAAAACCTCAAATAACCAATATGGGAAAGCATTAACCCCAATACTGCTGAATGCTGCAAAAGGTTTAATTCCAAAGAAGTACAGAAAAACCAGACATAAGGGAATGGTTTGAGTGAATAGAATACTACAGCAGAATGGAATACCTAAGCAGCAGAGAAAAAGGGCAACCAGGAAGATACAACAATATCTGGGGAGAATGGAAAACCTTTAAAACCTCAGAAAAATACTAGGCCTAGAAATAAGTAACTGGACCTATAGCAAACCAAACGGGAGGGGGGTTGACGGGTAAAAGGGAAAGAAGTAGCCAGTAGGAAGAGTAAGTAAGTAATGCTAGTGAATAAAATTTTAATCTATATATTTTTAATAAATTTCATATCAGAAGATACTTCTATGAAAATACCACAATGATGTGAAACCGAGAAGGAGACAATAAATGAACGCAAAGTTGAATAAGTCTCTTAAAAGTATTTGCTGAAGTGGTGATAAAAAAAAATAAAAAAAATCAGCATTCGTTTTTTTCCCATAGTGACAAGAAAATTTGAGAGTACAGGATAGAAATTTTTTCTCGAACAAACTCATTTCTGACAGTGAATGTGGTTTTCATTTGGAAAATTACATTAATTCCAAATTACATTACATTCATTCCGGCTCTCACCGCTGTCATTCAGCAATCGTGACCGGGAAGACTACCCTGCAGTAGAGCAATCTGAAAGCGTGGCTTGAACCGCTCGTGGAGCGCAGAGTGGAAGAGATGACGTCAATGGCGGTGCGGAGGATGGTCTATGTGGACAGCTTTACCCCGGATGCCTGCATATTTAGATGTGCCTGTTTTAATCATCAGCCATGTGAGTTTCTAAATGTTGTACCTTCATTAAATGTAACCATATTGCTACACTTAGAGGAGCCTCTCTTCTCTTGACGCTACTTGTATGTGAAGACATCGCTTGTTTATCAAGCCAAAATGTTAAACATTTTGCTTGTCTTGCAAAACGCTCTAAAACCATGTTATTCTCAAACCAAGGTTTTACTGTACATATATTGTATATGTAATATTATTTGAGTCAGATGATAAAGTTATATTGTATCATGTATATGGTTGCATACACATGGCCCATGCCCATTCCCTCTAATGCTTATGGAACGTCAGCATGGCTCTGAAAAGGGGCACTGAAAATTTAATTTCATAAGCCAGGTCCTCAGAGAGGGGAGGCAAGGCTGAAAGGTTGTTCAATGCATAAGCATTTGTCACAAGATACTATAGTGGGAATGCAAGACACAGGAGGTAAACCAGCCCATTTTAAGAGAAGGTAGGGGATTGAAGCTGCTGGAACTACGAGAACAAAAGGGACTTTTTTGAAACTTGTACTCTGATACGAGACTTTGAGCTATGCAAACATCAAGCCACAGCTACACACACTTGATTATACAAACACATCATATTTGTCTCAAGAACATAACTACATTATTGATATTATTTTTACATTCTGCATTTTAATATTTTTCTTGTAATGTTATTATGCTATTTTATTAATAAATCCATTTTAAGTTTTGACACAAAAACTGGAAGGGCTTTCTATTTTGAACTTTTCTCACCAGTATAAGTTTACAGAACATCATAAGATAATATTAATATACTATTCAGATTCTTCATTCACTAAAAGGTTAAAAATGTGAGCTCAATGTGAAAGAGGGTGAAGGTCATACCTGATTGGAGGCTGAAGGTCAGATGGGATGGGTGGAGTTGCAAGGGTTGTTCAAATGAAAGATGCTGGATATTCATACCAGAAGGTTTAGGCAAAGTGGAAATTTCCCTGCCCACTCGCCCTAGACTTGCAGTTGTGGAGAGGTATTATTTATAGAAAAAAATAACCACAGCAGCTTTGTGGGATAGGGGGTGTTTGAGGGTTTAGTTAATACTTGAATTGTTATAAAACAGGGGTAGCCCATCTGGGTTATGACACTTCCACTTAGTTGGTTATTGGTGGTTCTCCCAGGAGCTCACTCCACTGGGAAAAAAAATAAGAGTGTGTGAGTTCCTAATCTTCGAGCCGGTAGGGATGTATCTTATCCCTTCCCTAGGTTATGGGTGTTTCTAGCTATAAATTGTGCCTTTACGGACACCCACAGACCTCCTCCTGGTCATATTGTCAGAATTGTTTATTGGTTATGTTATTTATTTCATTTTGTAACTAAAATGGCTGCTGTGGCCATTTAAACTCATGTTTTGTAGTCTGTGTTATCATTTTAAGGGTTAATAGAAGGACTTATCATTGAGTTATGTTAAAAGCAAACAAAAATTGAAGGTACGTCAAAAGACATTCATGAAGTCATCAAATGTACTCTCACAAATTCTCCTATGAAGGATGCCCAAACACATGCGTAGAAAAAAAAATAGCTGCACCTCATTCACTAAGCTAATGGAAAATTGGCTGTTTGCCTTTGGTAAAATTAACACCATTGTGTCTTCTCTCTGTGGTGTAGGTGCTCTAGTGTTCTACATCACTTTCTCCTGGTCACTACACCAAGTTCTTCCAGGCTTGATTTTTTTTTTTACCGGTATGATTGTTTCAGTCCTGCTTGCAGTATGATCTATTGTAGACATGGGGTGGGGGAGATGTGAAAGATTGTTCTGTGTATCTGTCTCTCCTTTGTTTACCTGTGATTTGCAATTACCCAGGTTTCTTCAGAGCACAAACTGTTCAGACGTTTATGCAATGAAATGACAGGCAAGCTTAGTAGAGATCCCTTCATTCGCTGACGGAGAAGCCTTTTGCTCCCTGGATTTTACATTTAAATTGGGTTACAGCTGAGCAATGGGTCTGTGCTTATTTGCCTTCCAAATCAATAATATCTGGGAGTGCGAGTCAGATCTGGGCTGTGATGCTATATACTGAAGCTGTCCAAGGTGCTGAAGCCTTATAGAAGGTCATAAAGAACCTTTTACATCTAAACAGGTCATATAACAGGACTCTGGGCCAATTTCAGAAACAAACTAACCAAAGGTGTAACTACATGTGATGGGGCCCCAGAGCAAAAGCATTAGGATTCACCTGCCCCTCTGCTTTACATCTCAAAGACAATCCTTCTACTGGCAACAAATCTGTTTTATAGTGGTTGTCAGACTACATATACTGTATTTATTGGCGTATAACACTCACTTTTTCACCATGAAAATTGGGGGCAAATAGCGTGTGCGTGTTATACGCCAATACTTCAATTTCAGCTGCCTCGGAGGCGGCACGAGTGCCGTCAGATTACATACAGTGAGAATCTCCTGTTTACTTGGCGGCCTCTGTAATAGAAAGTCAATAGATGGCAATGGCGAGGCTGCTGCATTTATGGAAATGGCGAGGCTGCTGCATTGATACAATGGTGAGGCTGCTGCATTGATGGCAATGGTGAGGCTGCATTGATGTGGACTAATAAGGCTGCATTGATGGCACTTGTGAGGCTGCAGGTGGGCATTAATCAGGCTGCATTGATGGCAATGGTGAGGCTGCAGATGGGCACCGACCCTTATTTTGCTTCAAAGTTCCTTATTTAAAATTTAAGTTTTTTCCTGAAACTTCCCTCTTAAAATGAATGTGCGTGTTATACGCCTGTGCGTGTTATACGCCGATAAATACGGTACATTTAATTTATGCAAAAGTATTTGATAGTGTTCTAATGCAACTTACCTAAATTACTAGGCAACAAGACAGTACAGGGCCCCCAATTCAATTAATATAAATATCCACGTTTAAACGTTTTGGTTGTATAGTATATATCATAAAAATCCACTTTGTTTCATTTTCTCTCTCTTTTTTTTTTTTTTTCAAACTTATAAGGGTTTTTAATATAACCTTTAAATAATGCATGGAAACACTGTTTTGTTTTTGTCATTTTAAAGGCTAATTTGCATGGTATTGTCCTAAAAAGGGTGCCCCAGGGGACATGTATCAATGCAAAAACATTTCAAAAACGGCCGTTTTTTTGGGAGCAGTGATTTTAATGATGCTTAAAGTAAAAAAAAAAAAGTGAAATATTCCTTTAAATATCATACCTGGGGGGTGTCTATAGTATGCCTGTAAAGTGGCGCGTGTTTCCCGTGCTTAGAACAGTCCCTGCACAAAATGTCATTTTTATAGGAAAAAAAGTCATTTAAAACTGCTTGCAGCTTTAATGTAATGTCGGGTCATGGCAATATGGATGAAAATCAGTGAGACAAACGGCATGGGTACCCCCGAGTCCATTACCAGGCCCTTTGGGTCTTGTATGGATATTAAGGGGAACCCTGCACCCAAATTAAAAAAGGAAACAGCAGTATACAGGCTCTGTACTCTGAACAGCAGTATACAGGTGGTGCAAACAAGACAGGGACTGTAGGTATGTTGTTAAGTAGAATCTGTTTGTAATTTTGAACTGGTACATTTTTAACGTGTTTTACTCCAGCCAAAAAATCTATTTTAAGCGTTTTGGAAAACATAGGGAAACATAGGGAAGGGTTATCACCCCCACAACACTGTAAGCCCTCACAGGGCCCTGCTGTGAAATATTAGATCAAGAATTGTAATTACATGTCCCTGTTGAACAGGGGCTGAAAAATTGGGCCTTAGGCACTGGTGCTGGTGCCACAACACTGCAACCCTTCACAGATACTCTAGTTGGAACGCACGAATTAGCCCTGCTGCAAAGTATTGCATCAAAAATTGTAATTACACACCCCTGTTAAACAGGGGCTGAAAAATTTAGCCTTAGGCACTGGTGGCAGAAAATATTACAGCGCACACATGCAAAAAAGACATTTACCTCAAGCAAGGCTAGTTTAAAACACCTAAGCATTTCTAGAAAAACATTTTCAAAAATATGGGGATTTGGTCACACCATATTGCTATATGGTGCTAAGCCCACTTACTGCGACAAAGTACCCCATAATCAGTGGGTCCTACACTATCCATTGAGTGGGAGAACCTGCATCTCTGAACCATGAGAGCATTGCACTCTTCTAAATGGGAGAATCATAAGGTCTCCACCCATGACACAAGTGGACACTAATTAAAAGGTACTTATGTTATGTAGTGAGGTGCTCCGCACCCAAAAGGATTTGGTCAGAATCCATACAATTCAGTTCAGAGATGCAGGTTCTCCCACTCCATGGATAGTGTAGGACCCACTGATTATGGGGTACTTTGTCGCAGTAAGTGGGCTTAGCACCATATAGCAATATGGTGTGACCAAATCCCCATATTTTTGAAAATGTTTTTCTAGAAATGCTTAGGTGTTTTAAACTAGCCTTGCTTGAGGTAAATGTCTTTTTTGCATGTGTGCGCTGTAATACTTTCTTCTACTGTATGGTCTTATGGCTGCACCATCTTTAATGCATTTTTTAGAATGTGCCCCCCAAATATCTTGTTTAGGCACTGGTGGCATCGCCCAGAACCAAAAATGTTCTTACAAGCTATCAGCATGATCATTGAGGAGGAAGAGGATAATTACTCAGGATAGTCACTCAGCATCAGCATAGGCAATCTTTGAAGGGATCTGAGATTTCAAAAATTTTTTTTCGCTTACATCAGCATCAGGTGCTTGGTAGCTGGTGGTGATCCAAGACTGATTCATGAGGTCAGTCGATTGACCGAGTCGGTGGACAGACGCACCCTGTGATCGGTTACAAAGCCTCCAGCAGCACTGAATGTGCGTTCCGAAAGAACGCTGGATGCAGGACAGGTCAGTAGCTCAATTGCATACTGTGCAAGCTCTGGCCAGTGATCCATCCTCAAGACCCAGTAACCCAGAGGATTTTCGGTGGGAAAGGTGTCCAAGTCAGATCTTGCCCCTAGGTATTCCTGCACCATGTAAAACAGACGCTGGTGATGGTTGCTGGAACCGATCATACCTTGGGGCTGTGGACTAAAAATTGTCTGAATGCATCGGTCAGGCGGCCACCTTCTCCACCGCTCCTTCTTTGACTGACTGAAGCTTCAGCAACACGTTGTCCAGAAACAGGAGTTTGTAACCTCCCAGAGTCTGGGAACGCGTTGGACAGACCTTTCTGCAAGGCCTCCCGAAGATGTTTTATCCTCTGCAATGGCAAGATAAGGTCCGCAACCTTACCCTTGTAACGTGGATCAAGGAGGGTTGCCAGCCAGTATTGGTCCTTCTCCTTGATACCACGAATACGAGGATCCTTACGCAGACTTTGCAGGATCAGGGAGGCCATGCAGCGTAGGTTTGCTGAGGCATTCGGTCCAGATTCCTCTGGGTCACTAAGGAGGACATGGTCCGCAGTCACCTCCTCCCAGCCACGTACAAGTCCATGTGTTTCTTGGGACTGATCCCTTAAAGACTGCTGCTGATGCTGAGAGCCAGGCTCCACCTCCATACTGACGCAATCCTCCTCCTCCTCCTCTTCCTGTGTGATCGGCGGGCACGCAGAAACACTGTCTGGATAAAGGGGGCCTTGAGAGCTAAGGAAGTCCTCCTCTTCCTGCCTCTGTTCTGCCTCAAGTGCCCTGTCCATTATTCCACGCAGCGTGTGCTCCAACAGGTGGACAAGGGGGACAGTGTCACTGATGCATGCACTGTCACTGCTCACCATCCTCGTGGCCTCCTCAAATGGTGACAGGACAGTGCATGCATCCCTGATCATGGCCCACTGGCATGGGGAAAAAAACCCAAGCTCCCCTGACCCTGTCCTGGTGCCATAGTCGCACAGGTACTCATTGATGGCCCTCTGCTGCGTGTGCAGCCGCTGCAGCATGGCCAACGTTAAGTTCCACCTGGTGGGCATGTCACAGATTAGGCAGTTCTTGGGCAGGTTAAACTCCTTTTGGAGGTCCGCCAGCCGAGCACTGGCATTACATGA
Organism: Lithobates clamitans; assembly: GCA_037952925.1. Taxonomy (NCBI): domain Eukaryota; kingdom Metazoa; phylum Chordata; class Amphibia; order Anura; family Ranidae; genus Lithobates; species Lithobates clamitans. The sequence goes on from JBBGZY010000310.1 coordinate 245,767, forward strand.
CCGGCGGAAATGCACACAGACTTTCCTGGCCTGCCTCAGGACATCCTGTAAGCCTGGGTACCTGCCCAAGAATGGCTGCACCACCAAGTTAAGGACGTGAGCCAAACAGGGCACATGGGTCATTTGTCCCTGTCGGAGGGCAGAGAGGAGGTTGGTGCCATTGTCGCAAACCACCATTCCTGCCTTAAGTTGGCGTGGCGTCAACCACCTCTGAACCTGCCCCTGCAGAGCTGACAGAACCTCTGCCCCAGTGTGGCTCCAAGCACCGCATGGCATCTTTTGGCCTGCGTACTTGCGTAGCCCCTTAAACGCCTACGGAGCACCGCTGGTTCCATGGACAAAGCACAGACAGAGGCCATGGAGGAAGAAGAAGAGGAGGGGGTGGAGGAGAGAGGTGTGTCACAATCATTAGTAGTTGCATTTTGGAGGCGTGTTGGCGGAACAACCTCCAACACTACTGCACCTTGTCCTGCATCCTTCCCAGCTGCCAGCAGAGTCACCCAGTGAAACTTAGGTAAAGTCCCTGTCCATGCCTGCTGGACCATGAGTCAGCGGTAATATGCCCCTTACCGCTGACCGCCCTGTCCAGCGAGGCATGGACATTGCCTTCCACATGCCGGTAGAGAGCCGGAATCGCCTTCCGTGAGAAAAGTGGCGTTTGGGTACCTGCCACTGAGGAACCGCACATTCCACAAACTCACGGAAGGGGGCAGAGTCTACCAACTGAAAAGGCAGCAGTTGAAGTGCTAGCAATTTTGCCAAGCTAGCATTCAACCGCTGGGTATGTGGATGGCTGGGAGCGAACTTCTTTCAGCGGTGCAGCAGCTGGGGCAGGGAAATTTGCCTGGTACAATCTGACGTCGGTGTACCGAAAGCAGATTGCCCACAAGTACTTGGCTGTGACACACCTAATTCTACACCTTCATTCCTCTCAGTGCAGGTCTCAGAGAGGACTGAAGGTATAGTGGGGTTGGAGATCTCAGCTGATGAGGAGCAAGGAGAGGTCCTCTTTGTTCTTTGGTGTGGGACTTTTAGATACGCTTGCCAACGAACTGCATGGCAGGTCAACATATGTCTGGTCAAGCATGTGGTGCCCAAGCGGGAGATGTTTTGGCCACGCGAGATACGCTTGAGACATATGTTGCAAATAGCAGCGGTGCGATTTGATGCATTCGTCTCAGAAAAGGCCCACACCAAAGAACTTTTTGAATAACACGCAGAGACTGCAGCGCCCTGCACATGTGGAGCTTTGGGGTGTGATGCAGTCAGTGTGCTGCCCTTAGGCTGGCCCCTGGAGGGCATCCTGCCTCGTTGGTGATGTGCCTCCTCCTCCCCCTCTCTCCTATCAGGCACCCACGTTGAGTCAGTGGCCTCATCATCCCCTCCCTCCTCATCACTGGAGCAAACCTGGCAGTATGCTGCAGCTGGGGGAGCATGACTGCCAGATTGCTGTCCTTCTTGGGCACCCCCTCTGTCTGTGCTCACGTCACTGCCTTCATCTAGCTCAGTATCATCATCAGAGCCTTCCAAACGCTGGGCATCCTCCTGGAGCATGTACCCAACATTGTGGTCAAACAGTTCGAGGGACTCCTCAGGAGGACATGGTGGGGCTAGGGAAGGAGTCACTGATGCCATTGAGCCGAGGGAAGAGGCCGCGTTGGCAGCTGCTTTGTCAGACAAAGTACCCTGAGCATGGGTGAGAGAGGATGAGGAGGATGAGGACGGCTTGGTCATCCACTCGACCAAGTCTTCCGCCAGCTGCCGAAAAAAAGGCCAAGCGTGTCCCAAGGCCACGTGCTGATGAGGATGCACCGTCTCCATGACCAGCACTGTTGCCTCTAGACACAGAGCCTGCTTGCCCTGTTTTATTGGCTTGTGACTGTCTGCCTCTCCTTGTTGGCCTTCCAGACATACTAATGGCCTGTAGCTGCACTAAGCTGGGATATATATATATATACTGATACTGCAGCTAGCAAAATCAACTGCCTGCCTGTAGTATGAGAACACCACCAACCTTCTACAGGTAGCTTTAGCTGAACACTGTGCAGAGCTTGAAAAAAATAACTTGTAGCTTATTTAGCTGCCTGCGGTAGTGATAGGATCAGGAAAACACCACCAACCTTCTACAGGTAGCTTTAGGTGAACACTGTGCAGAGCTTGCAAAAAAATAACTTGTAGCTTATTTAGCTGCCTGCGGTAGTGATAGGATCAGGAAAAGACCACCAACCTTCTACAGGTAGCTTTAGCTGAACATTGTGCAGAGCTCGCAAAAAACTAACTTGTAGTTTATTTAGCTGCCTGCGGTAGTGATAGGATCAGGAAAACACCACCAACCTTTTACAGGTAGCTTTAGGTGAACACTGTGCAGAGCTCGCAAAGAAATAACTTGTAGTTTTAGCTAAACACTGTGAGGAGGACGCACTACACTAACTTGTAGCTTTAGCTGAACACTGTGCAGAGGTCGCACTACACTAACTTGTAGTTTTAGCTGAACACTGTGAGGAGGACGCACTACACTAACTTGTAGCTTTAGCTGAACACTGTGCAGAGGTCGCACTACACTAACTTGTAGTTTTAGCTGAACACTGTGAGGAGGACGCACTACACTAACTTGTAGCTTTAGCTGAACACTGTGCAGAGGTCGCACTACACTAACTTGTAGTTTTAGCTGAACACTGTGAGGAGGACGCACTACACCAACTTGTAGTTTTAGCTGAACACTGTGAGGAGGACGCACTACCCTAACTTGTAGCTTTAGCTGAACACCGTGAGGAGGACGCACTACACTAACTTGTAGCTTTAGCTGAACACTGTGTGGAGGTCGCACTACACTAACTTGTAGTTTTAGCTGAACACTGTGAGGAGGACACACTACACCAACTTGTAGCTTTAGCTGAACACTGAGGAGGACGCACTACCCTAACTTGTAGCTTTAGCTGAACACTGTGCAGAGGTCACACTAAACTAACTTGTAGCTTTAGCTGAACACTGTGCAAAGGTCGCACTACACTAACTTGTAGTTTTAGCTGAACACTGTGAGGAGGATGCACTACACCAACTTGTAGCTTTAGCTGAACACTGTGAGGAGGACGCACTACCCTAACTTGTAGCTTTAGCTGAACACTGTGCAGGGGTCACACTAAACTAACTTGTAGCTTTAGCTGAACACTGTGCAGAGGTCGCACTACACTAACTTGTAGTTTTAGCTGAACACTGTGAGGAGGACGCACTACACCAACTTGTAGCTTTAGCTGAACACTGTGAGGAAGATGCACTACCCTAACTTGTAGCTTTAGCTGAACACTGTGCAGAGGTCACACTAAACTAACTTGTAGCTTTAACTGAACACTGTGAGGAGGACGCACTACACTAACTGTAAATAGTCTAGCTGCCTGACTGTGGTACTAATAGGATCAAAAGAATACCAGCAATTTTCTTCAGGTAGCTGTAAATACTGTAACAAGACAAGCCTGCCTGTCAGTAGGAAGATAACAGGAACGGATCTAGCTAAACTGAATACAGTGTATATATATATATATATATTCAACACCTGGGATGCATACATATACACAATACACTGTAAGCTAACTCACTGACTGTCCTGCCTAATCTAGCTAACTCAAATGAAATGACACTGTCTCTCTCTCTCTAAGCACGCCGGAACACACTACACAGGGCCGCCGTGCAGGCGGCCTTATATAGTGTGGGGCATGTTCTAAACCTCCGGAGCCATAATTGGCCAAAGCCGCCCTGGCTTTGGCCAATTACAGCTCTCTCTACCGACGGCGCTGTGATTGGCCAAGCATGCGGGTCATAGTGCATGCTTGGCCAATCATCAGCCAGCAATGCACTGTGATGCCGCAGTGAATTATGGGCCGTGACGCACCACACGAATTTGGCGCGAACGGCCCATATTGTTCGCAATTCGGCGAACGATCGAACAGACAATGTTCGAGTCGAACATGGGTTCAACTCGAATGCGAAGCTCATCCCTATCCAGCACCATGGGTCACTAAATATGTGGAACAGGATAACAATGACTTGATCTTAAAATGTTCCCTGGCATTGGATATAAATTCTTATACTTGTTTCTTATTATATGTATTATTTTGTTTACAGGCGGCACATCTCCCATACATATAAAAGCCATTTCTGTTTAAAAAAAAAATGTTCCCTAGTCCTACCATTAGATGGATCTATTACATTATTTACCAGATTGTATTTTTTATTTGTGCTCTCCAAAATACAGCCTGTGGTCTAGGTGGTAGCATAGAAGCTAAGATTTTATCCTTTCGAATTAATAATAACATACAGTATGTTGACAGTTGAAATCAATGATAAAACTCAAATCTAATCACTTAATCTAATATTCCTGATTTTTAGGGTCAACATAAATTAGCCATGAAGGTGGAAGGAGGAATAGACAGACTGAGGCTGGGTTCACATATGCTGCAGCCTCGGTTCACAGCATGGGGTCTGGTGCATCCCTGTTTACCGATTCAGGTGCGAACCAGGTCCGAATTCACAACTGAACCAGAACCAAAGACGCACAGGACCCTTTTTAAATGCAGACCGCGGCCGCCCCGTAGATGTGTTTCATGCGAAACCTGCATCCAATTTCCATATGTGTGAACCCAGCCTTAAAGATTTTTATATACTGTATAAGTTTTCATGATACACTTAAGTTAGTTACAGATTTTGTAACACTCTGTTTAATGGAATAGTAGAAGTTTACATAGCTGAATGATAACATTTTCTGCATTTGATAATGGGGAAGGAGAAATCACAGAACAATACATTATAGTTGCACACCTGTCAGGGCCCGGACGCGAACGTGAGACCTCTGCGGTGTCTGGCAATGACTCTGCTTGCTGAGCCACCTGGTATGCTGGATAGCTCCTTGGACAATTCCTTGAATGATTCTGTCTTGAATCTTGTTTGTCTTGAACCTTGAACTCTTTGCTCCTCCCATGAACTTTCTGATTTAAGCCATGTCTCTGCACTTCCTGTTTGCCAGATTATTGTGCTCCCTCCAGCCAATATCTCACTTTTATCTCTCCTGCTGCCATCTGCATCTTTGCTACCATTCGTTACCGACCTTTGCCTTGTTCCTCGACTACGCTACTTCTTAATCCCAACTTGCAACCATTCATTACTGACCTTTTGGCTTGTTTCCGGACTACACTTCTGCTTGATCCCTACCTGCTACATCTGCTACTGGACCCTAACTTACTAACCTCCTGGTGGGGGGATCCTGAGGACTGCAACCTGGTATTAACATGCATAAAAACCACCTCCACCATCAGGAGTTCTGGTGAACACTGGTTAGTACTTAGACCCCGCACCCCAGGTAAGCCCATATCATCAGCCAGGGTGACGTGCTTGCATATCTGTCCTGCTTGTCGGGGAATGCTCCTTCACTGCTTCAGCTACTGGCCTCCAAGCTTGTCTCCAGACTGTGACAACACCACTCATGAGGTATTGATGTATAGTTAGCCGCTGATCCTTATATATAACAATTTTTTATGTTATTTGTTCCTTTAGACTTATAACGTTTGTGAAATGTAGGTGATGTAAGCTATTTATACCCAAAATAGTCTGTTCTGGGTTTCTGTGCCATTTGACGCACACTGGAGGCCTTTCATGTGGAATATGTAATATTACTGGCTGATGCTCTAAAGTAACACAATTTAATATGATCAATTGATGGTCAAGGTGATACCAGAGAGTAAGGGATTGCCTGCTTGGAAGACACAATGAAGGCCTTTTCTTACAGAGAGGTATAGATATATATAAATATATCATGTCAAACATATCATTATGTAATAATGTAATGATTATGTAATGATTTTTTCCACAATTCCCTCAGGGCAATCATTACCCAAGCTGATATTTGTCATATGTATTATGTATGTTTTTGATTACAAGTAAAGGCAGCTATAAATATATGTACTGTTGAGGTACAGCATATAAACACATATACACATTCAGAACAAGATACCACAGTAGTTGATGACTACATGGCAAATAATAATAATATCAATAACCATTATGATTTTTTAAAGTGATTAACAATAATTTTATAATATAAATAGGAACCATTCAGATCCTACATTTTTGCAGGCCCTATGCCACTGACTCACCTCCTGCCTGTCTGTGGCCCTATTTGTGATATTTTCCCTTCACTTCATGTCTCTCTCAGATGTTCTAGAAGAAATGGAATAATCCGTTATCACCAAGACAGCAATCCAAACATTGTTAGACGTTCTAGTCTGTGTTCCGTATAAGAGAAATTCCCCTTACATCCTACCATGGACAACTTAAATGATTGAGTCCAGGTGTTTCCAGTAAAAGGGCACTGTTAATACTACAACATACAAACACATTGTAATAATAATTTTGTGACGAACCTTTCCTGTTCCAGCATGGCTGTGCCACTGAGCACAAAGCCAGCTCCATAAAGACATTGTTTGATAAGTTTAGTGTGGATAAACATGACTGGGAAAGGTGGGGTGGAGATGTTCTTGATATTCAGAAGGAGAGTGGCGCATGTTTGCTGCTCGCCCCTTCCTGGCCAGCCAGGCTGCATGTCAGAATAATGGTCTTATTTAAATTTTTAAGAGGACACCATGTAATTTTTTCTCCTTAAAGAGCCAGCAAAAAAACGGCATTGGCTCCCTCCCTTCATACCAGATCTGTATCTTGGTATGCAGCCCAACTTATCGGAATCTATAGGTCCCCCTCTTTAGAATAAGGATGCCTGCGAATATCCATCACTCTTTAGGAGAATGAATGCGGGATACATATTACCCTTTGTTACTCGCTCATGGAAAAAAAAGTAAATAAAAATACCCACACTGTAAAAAAAATTCCTTATTTGAAGAAAAAAGTCCCCTGATGTAAATCCAATGTCAGTCAAATCATCCAGCGATGTGGTCTGTGTCGATCTCTAGGATGTTGTCCTGCCAACATAGTGTCCCAGAAACACAGTTTGTTGCTTGCTGCTGTTCATCTTACATATGAGAGATCTCATGTCACTGGAATCTAAACAAAGGGGTGGAGATCCTGGGTGATGTCTTTGACCAAATATGGTCATGACCATATTTGGTCATTAACATCACCTGGGATCCCCTGGTTCACTTTGTTTACAAGCAGAAGTCAGATAGGATCTGTCATTTAGAGGCAGTAGTGATTCCACTGCTAAATGACAGATCTACAGAAGCTGTTGGGAATCTGTCATTTTAGCAGTTGTACCATTACCACCACTAAATGACAGATCCCTGGTTGCAGTTTGTAAACACAAATGGGGTTTATTTGCTAAAGCTGGAGAGTGCAAAAACAGGCTCACTTCTGCATTGAAACTGTCAGCTTCCAACCTCAGCTTGTTCAATTAAGCTTTGGCAAGAAAACATTGAAGATGATTGGTTTCTTTGCAGAAAAGGTCCCTTTTCAATGAGTATTGGATGCTGTATGAGGTAAAACTGCATTCACAACTTCACATATAGATTTAAGACATCTCTAAAACATGTTATTTAAAGGACTTGTGTATTTTTTATGTTGTTCTCTAAGCAGCATTAAAACACTCCCTGATAATTGGTAAGTCGTTATAGTGGTGAAACAATATTGTGTGCATGCCACATTTATTAGTTTAATATTGCCCCAAGTATTTAGACTTTTTCGTGGAGTTAAGTGTTTTTTTGTGCATAGTTGGTGCCTGGAACCCTGCATGTCATAAAAGCTTTTTCCCCAATGCGTGATGGACAGGCTGTGAGAACTATACCGACAAGCCTGGGGTCGATAGGTTTCTGAAGCATAAGAAAAGACAAGATCACTAAGCATTGTCTCCGGGGACTGTAATAGACAGTCTGGTACTCCTAAGTGAAAAATGACATGTGAAATACACCATATGTTACCGGGTGTACGCTACATGCCCCTTCCTCATCCTTCTGCAACTTCTCTGCCAAGAAAATTTAGCAATGTATCAGAGATATTAGCAGGAAATCCATTAAAAGTGAATGAAAAAAAAAGACTAATTAATTTAAGAGCTTTTAAAGTAAGACTTTACATTATGCTTGAAGAAATTAAAGCACCACTTCTGCATTTTGTTCTGCTGGTTGCCTTCAAGTAGACCAGTGCTTTACTCATACATGGCAAAGCAACAGGTTCACTATAATGCCCCATTTGTGCTCCTTTGCTTCATTCTAGGGCAGTTCTGAAAACTCTTGCATGAGCACAAGTTGTATCTCCAGTCCAAGCTTACACATGGATGACGCCACTTGCCCATTTGACCCTACTGGGCCAATCTCCAAGAGCCAGCATGGTCACATAGAGGGGGTCACATGCTCGCTTATACCCGGAAGTACTGTGAATTTTCATTGCTGCTGATTTCTGAATGGCGCAGCGGTGAAGTAAAGTTCTTTATCTGCATATTTGATCAGGTCACTGGCTCAAGAAATATAGGCTAGTGGGTCAAGATGAAAGCCAGTCAACTTGTAGGCAGGTGGTTAAAAGTTAAATGTGTTGGCCAAATAAAGGGTTAATGTTTTTGTTTGGTATTGCAGGGATTAACACTCAGTGTTGTGGTGTGCCTTCCCCTGCATGTGTCACTTCCTGCTTCTGAAGCAAGAAGAGAAGACCAGACCTCATGGTCTGTCTGGCCATGTATGGGAAGCAACCAATGAGGGCAGTGTAAAGATGTACTGTAATTTGATTGTATATGGAATTCCCCCTTAGCGGGATCCTGGGATGGGTTCTGAGGACCAAACTAATGATGCTACTTTTTTGGGGATGGGACTAAGCTAAAAAAAAAAAAGGTATGGACAGCACCACATAGCTAAGATCAGTCTAGTGTTATTAGCGGGGGAGGATAAGAAGGTAAGTGATTTCTGAATGTAGCTCTGAATCTACGTCTGTGAAGAATTTTAAACATTTGTAAATATAACTTTATTCAGTAAAGACGTTTTTGGTTAAGAGAAGAGTTTTCTGACTTGGAAGAGAGTGTGCTTGTACACTGTATTGGGAGAACTGGGGAACAAGAGTACAGTTACAGTTAACCCTTAAGGATATGACGTAAAGAGTGATAAGAAGGAGGAGCAGCCAGTTCGAGAGTAAAAGCCAGTGATTCTGTAGGTGGGGATGGCCTGGTGCGTTGCAAACCCTAATGAGCGGTTGGGTCCCTTACTTAGGGCCTGCTGTAGAATGGAACCCTCTTGGAGGTAGGCTTTAAGCCATGGGGGTGTAAGATCTCAAAAAATTAATAAGGTGGCTTCCCTCTTTGCCTTTAAGTCTGGACACGCGTAAGGGGCAAAGTGTGTTAAGAACATGGACAATCAGCAACGAAAACATGACCAGAAGCCTGAACAGAAGCATAATCAGAGCATTAATAGATGATATAAAGTCTCGAGATTGGCTGTTGCAATGCGGAGGGCTATACAGATGTGCTGTTGTACAGAAGTGTTTTGACCTCCATGTGGTCAGGTGCTATGGAGGCTATGGCATGGCAACATTTATCTTGGAAATCACCCAAGTCTCTGCAAGAGCTGGTACCATAAATTTGGTATATGGGTCTTTTCTTTTGGCTTTGCATTATGCTGCTTTGGAGATTGTGATGTCCTCCATCCGCTATGCCCTGTGTGTAGACAGTGTCTATCCTGGTGACTTCCAGGGCCCATTGCCTTGAGTTGGGTTGAGTCTATGTTGGGGACCCACCGAAATGAGCAGTTTACCTATGGCTACTGGGAGTTCCGGGATCAAATTTTTGGTCCTCCTTTTCTTTAAAAATTACCAGATGTACAATTCATCATGGAGCTAGATTTTTTTGGTTCTGGAGAGATTGTAACTGTTACTGCAGTAGTTTCCACAGTGAAGGATGTGACACCTGTTAAGATAAGCCCTGTTCTCACTGTATCAGTTTCTCCACTTGTGCCACTTATTGCTGAAGATTGGGGTGATCAGCTATCACCCACGAACAGTAGTGATAAAACGCTGGACTTAACTGAATCTCCTCCTCACACAGCACTCAATAGTGGGACAGAATCGCAAACAAAACGCTCTGCTGCTGGAGGATTGGGCCTCTCTGTGTTGGCAGAGGAGTCCCACTAATCTGTCCTGGAAGATTACCAGAGGGCATCAGATATTTATTTCCCTTCTGGTGGGGTATGTGGGAATAGACACTGAGCTATGAGTAAGCACTAACGTTAGTGCGAAACGTCAGCTTTATTCCTGTCTGCTGTTACCCTGAAATTGATGTGCATCTTCTTAATAAACAAGGCTAATCTATGAGTGCGGCTTTCCAGAATTCATTCCTGTTTACTGGGAAAAGACTCTGCTTAGCCTCATTGCAGCATTACCTGAACCAGGCCACAAGCGATATGGACTGGGGTTCCCCTACTTGTCGAAGGCTTTGTTTTGCTCTATCAAGCCATAGTGCCAGAACTATGCTTTTAGAGAACTGGGAAACAAAGAGTACTATTACAGTTAACCCTTGAGGATAATAGGTGCAAAGTGATAAGAAGGAGGAGAAGCCAGTTCAGGAGTGGAAGCAGGGGTTCCACCAATGGCACCTGGCGTACCTTACTAAGTGGCTGGGTCCTTGTCTTAGGGTCAGCTGCAGAACAGATCCCTCCTAGGGACTGGGCCTGGAACCACATGTGTGCGAGGCCTCGCAAAGTAAGTGTGGTGGCTTCTCTCTTTGCCTTCAGGACTGGACAAGAGTAAGGCGCAAAGTGTGTTGTGAAAAGCTGATGGAGGACCATCAGCGCCCACCTCTATTCCCCTCAAAATGTCTGTGACAGGACAAGTGTCACTGACAAGTGTATAAGATGTTATCCTTCTGTATGTGGGGCCTTGAGAAGTATATTGTGATGTTAGTTTTATTTCAATGATGCTAAAAGAATTCATAAAACAGGTACCTGTCTTGGAGTCAGCATGAACCCAGATATTCCATTTTGGTGAAGATCACATGACAAAATGTCAAGGCATTAGAGTCTCCCATGGGATCCATGGGCAGCACTGCCTGCATTAAGGGAGGACAATTTTGGAGATATTTGTTGGATTTAATGTAGCTGGTCAACAGGTATTTGGAGGCAGAGTTTAATTTTTTGTCATGTCTACTTAAAAAAAAAGCTATGCCTGCTAACTCCTACTGCTGTATGAAATTGACCTGCATAGTAAAGAGATACACACTCTGTGGACAGATAACTCAGATGAGGGACATGCCCCCTTCCTCTCCATTAGCATAGCTGGGACCATCTGGTTTACTAGAAATAATGTAACAAAAGATAAAACTCAAATCTATAGACTTAACATGTCAAATAATACTGACCAGAGACATTACATTTTCTATTATTATGTCTGTGCATATCTTTTGTATATTTGGATTCATGCTCAGCAGAGGCTAAGTTCACTTAAAAAAAAGGTGTGATTTCAATAATTGCCCCATTCAGAAGTATGTTCAGAGTTAATAACATAATGATATTTTACAAGCGGATGCCACGGAAAGTCTGCCCACTCTGTCCGCCACGTTCGGCAGACTGACAAATGACTTTGACCTCCTGAGGCGCAGTACCAGTCACATTCCACAGCCATCACCACAATCTTTAATCAGCCAAAAAGAATGAAAGGCAAACAAGGAGGATACAGGTAATTGGGATGGAAATGAAGAGAACAGCAGAGAATGTTAATTAACAACATATCTGTACAATCACAAGGGGCATCTGGAAGGACATCGCAAGGAGATCATCTCATCTTTCTCTGAGTTTGGTTCTACATCAGTTTTGCATGTGGGCCTTCATGAGCAGTGGGAAAAGTTACATTTTTCCGTAAACTCTAAATTATATGTTCCTTCTCAAAAATCAGAAGGATCTTAAAGCAGACTTGGCATCAGAAATATTTCTTCACATTTAGTGCATGTATGCTACATAATGTGTAAATGTAACACTTCCAGGTATCCATTACCTCTCACAGAGATCACAGTACTCCCCCTGGCAATGACATTATCTGCTTTTCTCCCCAGAAGGATGGAACCATCTTTGTTCAGGCATCATCCAGGGTCATCATCTACTTCTCAGACCTGTGTAGTGAAGAAAATACTGAGAAAATGCATCTTCCTGCCTGCAGATCAATTACATCATCTTAGCCTTAGCAAAATTACTGGATTGAAGCTCAAGCTATTAAGTTGTTCCTACATATTGTGGCAGGTCTGGAATTATTTCATGGAAAATTGTAAAAGAGAATTGTAATAAAAAGGCAAAGTAATGATGTGCTATTAGCACATTATGTGAAGTATACCTCAAAACTAAGCTCTCCGGTAGCGCACTGTTACCGCCGACAAGGCTTCTATCTTCACCCGTTCTTCCCTCCAGGTTGGCGGGTTCCTTTTCTTTGATTGGATGAACCATGACAGTGGTGGGCATTGTTGTCAGAATACAATGTGCCCACGTGCACGTGCAGGGGGGGGGATCTGCCTCCATCCCCCTAGTTTGTGTGGATGGAGGAATGAAGAACAGCGTGAGACCAGTTTTACTTAAAGTTTAATGGCTTTTCCATTGTATTCAGGACCTCCCTAGCTTTATAGTTTAGGTACAATGACATTTTAAGAGGGACTCTCAACGTTTGTAGTGTTGTGCGAAATTGTTATCTGTCATTGCAGTGAAATATTGACCCCAAAGCATTTTGATGAAAATGTCTTAAGTGATATTTATCATCCCAAAATTGCTTTGGGGTTGATTTCCCAGAATTGTTGCTGTTGATCCCTAATTGGGAAGAGCAAATCTGATCTGCTTACCTTTGGTTCGCAAACAGTCACAAATCTTGACATCCGTTACCTTTTGCAGTGAACCCTATTAAAGTCTAAGGAGGGGGAATGTTGTTATTTTTTTCTGCCCATTTGTACAGCTAATAAGCAAGCTAGTGCCAAACAAATGCATAGGAAACTGGGCAGTGCCATGAGGGACGTGTACCAATGTCAAAATCAAAATAAAAACAGAATATTTCCATACACAGAGTTGTTAGGTTTCCTTAACAGCACCAACTGAGCCTACTAAATTTGGTATATTTGGGTTACATTCACACAGGCGCACATGGGCGGCCAGGGGCAGCCGCTGGCAAGAATCAGTGGATTCTTGCTGACAGTTCTAAATGCTTCGGGCACACAGTGTGCATGAACAGCAGCTGTAAGAATTTGTACTCTGTACAAATCAATGGGTGGCGCTGCCGCTGTTCACATGTAACTGCTTATCTTAGCAGGTACATGTGAACAGAGCCTCCAACCAACCCTGGATGCTGACAGTGTGCATCCAGGAACAGCGTTTCTGCGGAGTTTCTGGCCGCAGATAATTGGCCAGTATGTGACTTTGGCACAGAGTATAGCTGTCTGTGTCCAGAAACGACCACCAAACTATGTGCCCCTATCTCCCATATATATGTAGCCTTAGCCTTGGCAAATTCCAGATATTTTTAACCACTGGAATATAAGAATGCATGTTTGTCCAATCTGATCTGAACAGAGAATGCTCAGTTCAAAGTCTAAATGGATAACTCTCACATTGAGCCAACTTTCCTTTCCATCGTGCAGTGTCTTTAATATTCTTTCTCACTGTGTTCCCAGGAAAACTCTGCAAATGCAACATTTTAAACATAAAATGATACCATAAACACACTAAAACTTCTTCTTATTGCCACGCTTGGATAAAAATGCAATTCTAGAAGCATTAAACATCCATTTCATTTCTGTAATGCTGCTTTACGGAATATTACACAGAAGCCTAAATTGTAACCACAAATTATTTAAATTGTGACGACTTTTATTGCTAGCTTAAAAAATATGAAGCAGATTGAAATAACAGTCGATGGTGGGATGTTTCATAGGTAATAAATCCACCGGCAGAGCAAGTCACGTAGGTACATAGCTTAGCTTTGGTTGTGTCACTTTTATTAAGACAAGAACTTAGACAAATGTTTAAAATGACTCTTTAGTTCAGTCATATATTTCTTCAAAAGCCATTAAAATGTATATATATTTTTTTTAGTTCTGAGCAGAGCAAAAGCTCTGAGATGTATCAGATGCCTCTGTGGGGAGTGAATACCTGAACAGTGGAAGAGACTTTGCCGTTTTCCTTCTAAAAGCAAACAACCTCTTTTAAAGCTTATTTATTTTATTTTTTTAATTATGTATAGAGCAAGGAAGGGTTATAACCCTTGTCAGGTTTGGTTTTGCAATCTGTGTTCCATTGGGGGGTTTTCTTTACTTCCTGACCTTTAGACATAATAGGAAGTGAGAAGAAATTCCTTCAAAGTGAGGGACTCCGTGGTTGTCACCAGGGTCACCAGAACTATTGTCTCCTTTGGAAGATTTCCCCCGTATACCTGTTGTGGTGACCCGGGATGAGCCGAACAACCCCCGGTTCGGTTTGCAGCAGAACATGCAAACAGGCAAAAGATTTGTTCGAACACTCGAACACTGTTAAAGTCTATGGGACACGAACTTGAAAAATCAAAAGTGCTCATTTTAAGGATTAATATGCAAGTTATTGTCATAAAAAGTGTTTGGGGACCTGGGTCCTGCCCCAGGGGACATGTATCAATGCAAAAAAAGTTTTAAAAACGGCCATTTTTTCGGGAGCAGTGATTTTAATAATGCTTAAAGTGAAACAATAAAAGTGAAATATTCATTTAAATTTCGTACCTGGGGGTGTCTATAGTATGCCTGTAAAGTGGCGCTTGAAAAAAGGGGGGGACGAGGGAGCACCCCCCTTCTGAACCGTACCAGGCCGTGTGCCCTCAACATGGGGAGGGTGCTTTGGGGTAGCCCCCAAAGCACCTTGTCCCCATGGTGATGGGGACAAGGGCCTCATCCCCACAACCCTTGCCGGGTGGTTGTGGGGGTCTGCGGGCAGGGGGCTTATAGGAATCTGGAAGCCCTCTTTAACAAGGGGACCCCCAGATCCCGGCCCCCCCGTTTGAAATGGTAACGGGTACATTGTATCCATACCATTTCACAAAAAAAGTGTCAAAATGCAAAAAAAAAACCAAGAAACAACTTGGGACAAGTCCTTTTTTAAAAAATAAAAATGTCCCACGAAATCCATTCATCTTCTTCTATGGCTCCGCCGACGGACTGAAAAAAAATAAAAAAACGCCACCGATCCGCCTCCATACGCCATTTTTTTTTAAAATTCCCCTTAAAATCCATACCAGACCTGGATTTTAAGGGAAACCCCACATCAAAATTAAATTTGGTTCAGGGTTCCCCTTAATATCCATACCAGACCCAAAGGGCCTGGTAATGGACTGGGGGCATCCCATGCCGTTTTTTTCAATGACTTTTATCTGTATTGCCGGGACCCGACAATTCATTACAGCCGCTAGTAGTTTTAAATTAATTTTTTTTCCCTTTAGAAATGTCATTTTGTGCAGGGACTGTTCTAAACACGCCACTTTACAAGCATACTATAGACACCCCCAGGTATGAAATTTAAAGGAATATTTCACTTTTATTGTTTCACTTTAACCACTTTAATACCAGGCACTTTTGTCCCTTCCTGCCCAAGTCAATTTTTAGCTTTCAGCACTGTCGCACTTTGAATGACAATTGTGCGGTCATGCTACCCTGTACCCAAACCATTTTTTAAATCATTTTGTTCCCACAAATAGAGCTTTCTTTTGGTGGTATTTGATCACTGCTGGCATTTTTATTTTTTGCGCAACGAATAAAAAAAGACAGAAAATTTTGGAAAAAAAAAAGTTTTTCTTTGTTTCAAATATAAATTATAAAATTCTGTAAATAAATACGTTGTCTCCTTCACTGACGGGTCCTGATGAGGCTGCACTAATCGGCACTGATGGGCACTGATGAGGTGGCACCAATGAGTTGGCACTGATGAGGTGGCACTGATGGGCACTGATTATGGGCACTGATAGGTGGCACTAATGGGCACTGATAGGCAGCACTGATGGGCACTGATTATGGGCACTGATAGGTGGCACTAATGGGCACTGATAGGCAGCACTGATGGGCACTGATAGGTGGCACTGGTATGCAGCACTGATGGGCATTGATAGGTGGCACTGATAGGCACTGATGGGCAGGGACAGGCAGCACTGATGGGCACTGATAGGCGGCACTGATGGGTACTTATGGGTGGCACTGATGGGTTGCATGGGTGGGCACTGATTGGCACTGATAGGTGGACACTGATGGGCATGGATGGGCACTGATAGGTGGCACTGATGAACACTGATGGGTGGTACTGATGGACACTGATAGATGGCACTGCTGGCCATCACTGATGAGGAGACATCTGGCAGGCACTGACTGACTGGCACTATGTGTGGGCACTGATTGGCATTGTTTGGGCACTTACTGGCATCCCTGGCGGTCTAGGGTGGCATCTCTGGTGATCCATCCGCTGTGGTGGTGTCCCTGGTGGTCCAGTGTGGGCATTCGCGGGGGGGGGGGCTGTGCTGATAAACAATCAGCACAGACCCCCCCTGTCAGGAGAGCCACCGATCAACGACAAGTGAGGAAAAGCCGATTAACGGCTCTTCCGGTTTGCATTGTGATCAACCGTGATTGGACACGGCTGATCACGTGGTAAAGAGCCTCCGTCAGAAGCTCTTTACCGAGATCGGTGTAGCGGTGTGTCAGACTGACACACCGCACCACCGATCGCCGCGATGCGCGCCCCCATGGGCAGGACCCAGGTCCCCAAACACTTTTTATGACAATAACTTGCATATAAGCCTTTAAAATGAACACTTTTGATTTTTTCATGTTAATGTCCCATAGAATTTAATGGTGTTCCGCCAGCTTTCGAATTTCCCCCGAACACCACATAATGTTCGGTGTTCGCAGAACATCCGAACAACCAAAGTTCGGCCCGAACTTATGCTCGGGCCGAACCGTTCGCCCATCCCTAGTGGTGACAACCCAAAATTTGGGATTTTTTTTCACTTTCAATTTTGGTGATGACAGTAAACAGGACAAAACTAAAAATGCTTTTCTTTAGTAGTGTAGGGAAAGGCTAGAACCCTTGTCAGATATTTATGTCTGTGTCCCAGTTGTAGTCCATCACTTCCTGGCTACTAAAATCAATTGTCAACAGGATAGGAAGTGAATCCAGGGAAGGAACCCTGGATAGCATTAAAAACCAGACAGAAGTTTCAATTCCTCTGCACACCATCCACAACTACAAAAGACTTTTTGACTGGACATACACTTCAATTTGACTTTGAACATTAAACTGGTTGTAAACCTCAGTCATGAAATCTGAACAAAGCACATATATCTGTAGTGTTTAAGTGTCTCTCTCCAAACTTCTAAGTTGTCATTTCTCTTGGGTTCTTCGTTCCTCTGTTATCAGCATGAGTGACTTCTCAGAAGTTTTCCTGACACATGAGATAAAATTTGTGATGGGGAGGTAGGACAGAGCTTATCTATTCAGAAAACTGCTCTGTATCCTAGCTTTTCTCCTGTTTGCTGTGTGAATGGGTGTGTTTGTCTTTCCTCCAATCAGCTCTCACACAGTGTAACTTCAGCTTTCCGTGCCCTCCTCTGCAATACTAACAGATGATGAAGGATTTTAACATGATTCTGCCCTTTTGAAGGGGTGTAGAGAAGAGAAGGCTACAGATAAACAAGTAAAACTTATGTAGGAGGATTTGTTTCATCTCTGTGTATCACCTGGGGCTATTCACTTCCCCAAGAGGGTTAAGGCAGTGCTGGAAAATAATAGTGGCTACAAAAAATATTGACACTTTGGGCCCAATTTGGACAATTTCACTTAGGGGTGTACTCACTTTTGTTGCCAGCGGTTTAGACATTAATGGCTGTGTGTTGAGTTATTTTGAGGGGACAACAAATTTACACTGTTATACAAGCTGTACACTCACTACTTTACATTGTAGCAAAGTGTCATTTCTTCAGTGTTGTCACATGAAAAGATAGAATAAAATATTTACAAAAATGTGAGGGGTGTACTCACTTTTGTGAGATACTGTATATGTGTGTGTGTGTGTATATATATATATATATATATATATGTACTATACAGTATATTACAGTATACTGTATATATACTGTATATCTATCTATCTATCTATCTATCTATCTATCTATCTATCTATCTATCTATCTATCTATATATATATCTATAGATATATATATAGATAGATAGATATCAATCTTTTTTCTGGGAGTGTCTTTTAGTTCTCTTCTTGCAATAGTAAAAAAATGTTTTGTTCCCTCTGGAATACAGCTATTAACAATATTTAGACGACATTTTAGCAACGTGTTACGTGTTGTTTATGCAAACCTTCCATAAAGCCCAAACTGCACACTGTATGGCTTTCTCCAGAAAGGGATGCAGAATGCATTTCAGAGCGTACGGGAACCTAATACCTCTCCGGTGTGAAATGATTCGCATTGAAAGTAAGATAAATGCAACTTGCGATCTTAGAAGCCATGAATATTGCCTGGTGCACAGGAAGACAAATGGTCTAATGATGGTTTGGTTATGGCCCCGTAGAAGGGCTTAACAATGACAAATCTTCGTGGATTTCAGCCAGCGTCTCCTCCAGCATGGCATTTACGGCCAGTGGCATTAGTTACATAGAAAGCAGTGATCATCCTCTGGCTATGGACAGAGCATTAATTAAATGGGACAGCGTCATGTTATAGGTGTTTCCTGCTGGAGCCGAAGAACTTCCTAAAGCCCAACTCAAGACAAAACTTTGTCTTTCAATTTTGGATAGAATGGGGAAGGGTTAGAACCTCTGTCAGGTTTTTTTTTTTGATGGCTGTATGTGGAGATTTACCCTTACTTCCGCTCTCTGTGACATAAGGTCAGAGGTACAGAAAAGGTGGGAAACATCTTCATTGTTGATAGAGGTACCAAAAATGGGATAATGTCAAAGCTACACACAAAAACTTTCATTCTACCATATTTCACTATAGCCACAGAAAATAGAAATCCACTTTGTTTGCACCAAATGTCTTTGCAAACCCAAATCTTATAGCCTGTGCAGAGAGCAGAGTTGTGGGAGGGACCAAGCAGGCTCCACCTTCTTCTCCCAGGCAGCCTGTAGATAACTACAGGAGGGGCGGAAACAAGACCAGTCACCCTGCACAAGGAGAACAGGAGTGACCGATCCTATATCAACACATTTCATTGACCGACCTTTATTACAGGAAGTTCCTACACAGAAGCAAAGCTTCACACTGGATTACTGCACAGATCTGGAATAAATACACAACTTACACCAAGATTCAAGAAAGAATATTTGTGACTCTAGTATTTAGATAATATTTCCTTTCCCCAAATCCTTAAATGTCAGGATTTTTTTGCTCTTTGTCTTTCGGCCTCGGTGACATCCATTCTCTATATTTCTTGACCTGGTGTCACGGTGATAAATAGTGAGAGGGTATTCTCCACAATGGAATAAATGCAATGAAAACATTTGTGGTAACCCCTTTGCTTCAATTCCTGTACAACATGTTTTGGGGGGTTCATACATCCCCCTTCATCAGGACTTATACGTATAAAAAAAGAGTGCAAAAAAGATCAGGATTTTGGAGAAGTCTGTGCCCCTATTAGGAAGAGTTTTCCTCACTTCATGTCCAGGTGAGGTGCTTCAGATAGAAAAGGGCAAAGATGTAATGTCAGCCACTAGCTCCTTTAAGCCGACTGACAGAACATTTCTCCCTGACTGCCCTGCTTGTTTTTTCTTGATGGACAGAGAGGTGCCGAATGTTGCTGCCAGAGGAACTGCTGCTGTGCTAAGAGAGCTGCAGGACTTCTGACCAAGATTATTTATTTTTATCAACTTAATACTTCACTGTCTGCAAATTGCCAACCTTTGCTTGTTCCTAACTTCACTTCTGCCTACCATATAGTGCTTCACTTTTCATCTGCTCTCGACCCAGCTTGTTATCTGTCTTCACTCATATTTGAACAGCAACCTTGGTGCATTAACAGCTGTACTTCACATATTTAATACCAGTGCCCCCAGTTTAGATTACCATTTCTGGCACCCAGACAATTGTGCCCCTACAGGCCCTGTTTCAGCTTATAGGAATCAAGTGTAACACCCTGGTGTTTAGGCAGGGTTGCTATTAAATTTATCTGCCAAGTGATAGTTTCTAGACATGTGCATTCATTTTCGTCCGAATGCATTTTCATCCGAATTTCAGGTATTTTCTTTATCGTTTTAACAAACTATAACGAAAGTGCACAATACGAAACCGAAAGATTCGACATGATGCTGACAATAACAATCTGTGTCTATCGAACCTGTGGTCGAATGTGTTTAATTTTAACTCTATTAGTCCAAGATTATTCTACATAGAGAGAAAAGATTCGACATAAAGAGAAAAGATTGCTGCTGGAATTGGGTGGGGGAAGTAAAATAAAAATAATGATGATGATGAATGTTATTGGCCGATTGTAACCAAAGAGGAGGGGCAGTAAAATAGCTAGAACTAAGTACACATGTACAGCCAACTTACTTTCACTTATGATTTGCTAGCAGAGAGAGACACACACACTGAATCACTTCAGAAGACAGTCAATCTTAGCTGGTCCATTAGTCAGAGAACCTGAATTATTTAGCAATTAAGCATAAGCACAGCAGCAGAACAATAGTGAAGCAAGCTACAGTTCAACTTAGCTTTTTCATAATAATCTGCTGCTATTGTGTTAGTGTTGTGAACTTGATAGTGATACTAGTGTTGCTAGTGTTGTGATAGCCTCAGAGGCTGCCTGTGTTGTGGGGGGGGGGGGGGGATTTATTATTATAGATTCTAAATAGATTATAATGCCATATCAATATCTGACACAACGTCGGATGCCGCTCCCGCCATTGCACTTGGTGATTGAGAAACGAATGTGAAAGTTGGCTGACTGTTGGGGTAGAGTAGCCCATTCAACATGAACGACGAACATTCGACAAAGCAACTAAAAACATACAAACGTCGAATCTTTGGCTTATGGTGTCTGTAAAAATTGCATTCGTCCGAAAATCCAAATGAATTAAGGTCGAATCATTGAAGGCTTATGGCGTCTGTCGAAAGTTCTAAGAAGATTCGACGGAGCAGCTAAACTGTACGACGCTGCAATAGTACATTTCCGGTCAAATGCATCCACCCATGATAGACAAAGGGAAAGTGGGACTTTAGATGAGATGGATGACTTTGTGGAAGCAAGTTTGAATAAATAAATGCAAATTTTTATTAGTAAACACATTGAATACGATAAGATGTGGCAATGGTTCAAACCACATGTACAATGAGTATGTCAATACGTGTCACATCCACCCACACAAAACATACAGGTGCGGCATGGATGAAAATTACAAAAGTATAATATTTCAAAACAATTCATGGTTACTCTGCATGGAATAGATTCATATAAATACATATCACACAAAAGACAGCACTAGCAGCGACAATGTGAATATAAAAAAGAGAAAGTTTTTGTAAAAAATAATAGGACCATAATAGATATATAAAAATGTCAAAATTGTTAATCTGCTGCAGACCAGGGTTGATATGTCCATTACAGACATAAATCAGCATCATGTGTGCCCGACGCGTTTCGTGTAGAGACACTCTTCAGGGGCGGATGCTCAGGTATGTCTGCAGAGTATAAAATTGATAAATTATATTAGTCTATTTATTGGGTGATGTAAAGGAATGGCAGATTTGCCCAACCTAAATACTCACAAAAGGTCCAAAGCGGTGGGGTGCTGCGATCATGCGATCAGGGTCCCCAAAGTAGTCTCCCCTGGGAGCTGAGGTACTCATGGCCGTGTGCAACAAGGCGCCCATGACGGAACCTCCCGATGTTCCATGACACAAAAGCTGGTGCGTGGGTGAAAAACCAGGGTAACCCAAAATGGTAACCTGGGGTGATCTGAAAAGAGTGTACATGGGAATGTGTGAATGAGTGAGCAAAAAATGAGTGAAAAAATGATTAAAACATGATGTAAAAAATGTGGTGGTGAGCTGACATGACAAAGAAAGAAAGTGGGAGTGTAAGGTGGTAAGGAAGAGGAAAAGATGGGGCAAAGGGTGAAAAAACATACAAAATGCAAAGAAACCAAAGGTGGCGTGAGAGAGTGTGTGTGGACCTAGTGAGAGACTTACGTGGAGACAAGGCTTGTACCTGAAGTGATGTGCTGAGCTGCAATGGAATGACTGAAAAGTGTAGCAGCAACAGTTGTGTCAGGGTAGGCCGTTTATAGGAGCCCCACACGTGCACGCTGGCCGGTACCAGCGTCACGCTGGCATAGCATAGGCTGAGAAGGGCTCCAGTGGAGGCGGTGTACCCGCCCTCCGCAGAAGCCTGATTCCCCGCCAGAGCGGCTCAGGTGAAAATCACATGCGCTACGTGCTGATGTCAAACATGACATCACACGCAGGGCAGGATGCGTGGCGCCGATGCTCTGTAGGCACCCACCCACTACCCCGTGCAACTCCCCGCCCATACTGGGCGGGGAGAAGAGGGAGGGGGGAGCACGTAGAAAGCATCACAGCTCCCGGGTACAGACCAAAAAGGGGGACCCCGAGAGGCTGGGGTCGCAGAACATCGACACTGGAGTGGCGCAATGGTGCTGTGTGATGGCAGGGATACCACATTACTGTACCCCAAAATGCAAGAACCCGGGTAAGGTGGCATTGCCACCCAGGATCTGCAAGCCTCTCACTTGGGCAGGGGAACACTGCCTACCCAGTCACCCCATCTCCATCCCTAATTGGTTACAAGACATGGAGGGGAAAGGTGGGACTTTAAATGAGGCACATATGTGGTGTGCCTCCATCCCTATAGTATTTGATAGACAAAGGGAAAGTGGGACTATAGGCTATAGTGGGACCATAGGCTATAGAAAAATTCTAATGTTGGTTGAGTAGTAAAATAATTAATAAATATATTTATTACTAGTCATACAACATTAGAATTCTACTACAGCTAGCTTGTAGGCGGAAAATTCGACTGGAAATGTACATGTACAGTTTAGCTGTTCCGTCGAATCTTCTTTGAACATTTGACAGACACCATAAGCCTTCAGTGACAGATTCAACCGTAATTCATTTGGATTTTCGGACGAATGCAATTTTTAACGAAAAACAAAATTAATAAAAACAAATTTTGGGAGTAACTAAATAAATTTATTTATCGGACGAAAACGAAATTCCGAAACAAAATATTTCAGTGTGCACATGTCTACTAGTTTCCTTGGTAATTGTCAGAAGGTCAATTGATTTCACCCTATTTCTGGAACTGCTGCACTTCTCTCTTCTCTCACTAGATGGCCGGGTATCTGATGACTAAGGATGAGCAGAACACCTCACGGTTCCGTTTGCACCATTAACCATTAAAATCTATGGGACACGAACATCAAAAGTCAAAAGTGCTCATTTTAAAGGCTTATATGCAAGTTATTGTCATAAAAAGTGTTTGGGGACCTGCCCCAGGGGACAAGTATCAATGCAAAAAAAGTTTTAAAAACAGGAGTTTTTCCGGGAGCAGTGATTTTAGTAATGCTTAAAGTGAAACAATAAAAATGAAATATTTCTTTAAATATCAT
Organism: Lithobates clamitans; assembly: GCA_037952925.1. Classification (NCBI taxonomy): domain Eukaryota; kingdom Metazoa; phylum Chordata; class Amphibia; order Anura; family Ranidae; genus Lithobates; species Lithobates clamitans. The sequence goes on from JBBGZY010000310.1 coordinate 269,350, forward strand.
GCCTGGGGGGGGTGGGGGGGGGGGGGTCTATAGTATGACTGTAAAGTGGCACAGTTTTGTTTAGGACAGAACCACAGAAAAATGACATTTCTAAAGGAAAAAAAGTAATTTAAAACTGATCGCGGCTGTAATGAATTGTCGGGTCTCGGCAATTTAGTTAAAACTCATTGAAAAAAGCGACATGGGTCCCCCCCCCAGTCCATTACTAGGCCCTTCGGGTCTGGTATGTATATTAAGGGGAACCCCACACCAATTTTTTTTTTTAAATTGTGTGGGGGTCACCCCAAAATCCATAACAGGCCCTTCAGGTCTGGTATGGAAATTAATAAGAACCCTGCGCCAAATAAAAAAAAAATGGCATAGGGTTCCCCCCAAAATCTATACCAGACCCTTATCCGAGCACGCAACCTGGCAGGCCGCAGGAAAAGAGTGGGGGGGGCAAGAGAGCAGCCCCCCTCCTGAGCCATACCAGGCCTCAACCCTTGCCCGGTGGTTGTGGGGGTCTGCGGGTGGGGGGCTTATCGGAATCTGGAAGCCCCCTTTAACAAGGGGACCCACAGATCTTGCCCTCCCCCCATGTGAATTGGTAACAGGTACATTGTACCCCTACCATTTCACAAAAAAAGTGTAAAAAATAGTAAAAAAGTCAAAAGACACTTTGGGACAAGTTCTTTATTAAAAGATAAAAAAATAAAAATGTCCCATCTCATGCTGCCGACGATCCGAAAAAAGAAAGAAAAAAAAAAGCCGCAACAGCTCCTGCCGAGTGACGCTTCTACTTATGCTCAGGCTGAACCGCTGAACCGTTCGCCCATCCCTACTGATGACCTTAGATAAGACAAGGGCATTGCAAGGACAGATTAGGAATGAATGAGGTGTCTCAGCCAAGGGGCAGGGACTTTCTTGGGTCGCTTGGCCTGCTGGGAGAGCCTATTTATTTGGATGGAGTCAGGTGATCGGGGTTCTGTGCCACTTGGACAGCTGTCTGGGTTGACGTGTGTTGTGCTGCCCCGGACTGCTAGGCCATAAGCCTTGGGTCTATCCCGGGGACATCTGACTGCTAGGCTGTCTGAGGGCCTATCCAGAAGCAAGAGAGCAGTGTAGGGTTGGGACTTCGGCTTGCAGTCCAACTATAAGCAACGGTTCTGCTGGCCGGAGAACCAGCTGTGGTCGGAGGTAGAAGGGAAGCTGTCGTCACTAAGGGACCATGCACCTTTGCTACCGGAGACCACTGTGAGTAGCTGAAGCGAGTACCTGAGCAGTATTCTCAACAGCCAGGGACGGTGAAGAATTGGGAAAATTCCAGTGTGTGCCAAGCCAGGGACCCAGCCAGTGGAGGTGACCCTTGCAGAGTATTATTGTGTGCCAAGCCAGGGAGCAAGCAGGCCAGCGGGGTGACGCTTGAGGAGTATCTGTGAGTGCCAAGCTAGGGACCCAGCAGGGGTGTGGGGGGTGACGCTTGAGGAAGATACTGAGTGAGAAGATTGGAAGAGCTCAGGAGATCCACTGGGATCTTATGGTCTAGTGCAGGGGTCTCAAACCGGCGGCCCTCCAGCTGTTGTGAAACTACAAGTCCCATCATGCCTCTGCCTGTGGAAGTCATTCTTGTAACTGTCAGCCTTGCAATGCCTCATGGGACTTGTAGTTTCGCAACAGCTGGAGGGCCGCCAGTTTGAGACCCCTGGTCTAGTGAAAGACTGGGAGCTCAGCAGAGTGAAGTTCTATAATAGGAGATTGTAGAAGAAGTGGAGGAGTTCATTGCAACTGTTGTTAGAAACTGTTACAAGATTGCTGCCATAGGAGACAGTGGTCCTACTCATGCAGATGTGGTGTCTAGCTGGATGCCTTTCCCTGCATGGCTGTCTGCCTGTAGAAGTTTCAGAGTCTTCCAATTAACATTGCATCTACTAAAGGGTGTCTTGGCCCCAACCCTATCTCCCACAGTTCTGTTTAAGAGACAATAAATCTCTTTGCATTCAATAAGTGTCTGGCGCCCATCAATTTACCTCACATTACACCCACTATGCCTTGCAACCCACTCTACATAGAAGGATGTTAGCTGTCCCTAACTCTGGAGGTCACCATTAGGGCTCAAGGGGCCCGGGACTTGGCTACACAAGCAAGAGGCCACCTCTGTCATCTCTGGCTCTGCATACATTTCTGTGACAACTAATTTCAATAGTTTCAGGTGTGTCGCTGTATGTCGGGTCCGGGTACATGGCAGGTCATCTCTGGAGCATAGCAGGAAGACCCAAACATTCTAGCGGCTGCTCTGAGGATAGCGGTAAAGGGATAAAGACAGCAACTTCTTTGTGTGTCATCCTAATTCCCCTTTCTGAAAAGCTATGCAAAAGTAAATAAAACTACAGTATCCTAAAAAAGTACCAACTTTAATCAGCTCCCTGCTTACCAGGCCTTCAGCTTAGGCACTGGTGACATGCCTTCCCACTAGGAAGACTATGTAATTTAAAGCTCCAGCTCTAAGAAATGAAATAATTATATCTCATGAGTATTCACAGATCTTGATGTATCTCTATCCATGCACAATCTCACAAAATTTCAATTGTATATGCATAGAAATGTATTTATTCTTTTTATGCCTCTCTGTGCATGTACAATGAAAATCTTGTTAGCTCGGTGAAAAGTCACAATATTTCACTATTAAATTCTTGGGATCTGCCTCTAGAAAGCTATGGGAAAGCACCAGTGCTTAAAGGGAAGGCCTGGTAAGCAGGGAGCTGATCAAATTTAGTGCTTTATTAAATACTACTAACGACCAAACCTTTTCGAGCACTTTTTGTTTAAATCAGTATTTTTGCTAGAAAATTACTTATAACCCCCAAACATTGTATATTTTCTTTTTTTTTTAGCAGAGACCCTAGGGAATAAAATGGCGATCGTTGCAGTTTTTTATGTCACACGATATTTGCCCAGCGTTTTTTCAAGCGCATTTTTTGGGGGGGTAAGAATGCATTTTAATGAATAAAAAAAAAAACAAAAACACAATATATACCACAATTTTTAGAAAAGATGATGGTACGCCGAGTAAATAGATATCTAACATGTCACGCTCATGGAATGACGACACACTACGGTACTTAAAAATCTCCATAGGTGATGCTTTAAATGCCAGATTAAAATAGAGTTCCAGAGGAGGTCCAGAGCTAGAATTATTGCTCTCTCTCTCTCTCTAACGTTCACGGCCATACCTCACATGTGTGGTATAAACACCGTTTACATATGTGTGCACGACTTACGTATGCGTTCGCTTGGACGGTTTACATTTTTTTTTCTTATTATATTTTTTATTTTTACACTGTCCCTTGAATTTTTTTTTCTTTATCCATTTTGTTTCTATTACAAGGAATGTAAACATCCCTTGTAATAGAAATTAGGATGACAGGTCCTCTTTATGAAGAGATCTGGGGTCAAAAAAACCCCAAGTCTCTCATTAAGCTTTAAAAGCAAAAAATACAAATAAAATATTTTTGATCTTTTGCTATACAAAAAAAAAAGTGTTTACTTCCACCCAGGACCGGAAGTGATGTCATGACATGGTTCCCCTATGGCTTCTAGGGTCACAAGGGAAGCTATACAATTAGATGCTGTGCCCCCATGTGACTCTAGCAGCCATCTTGGGTGAGGCAGAACCTATTTAAGGCTCTGGCTCTGAGGCTTGGCAAGCCTTTTGTTAGTGGGTAGTGTAGGGACAGGTCATCCGTCTGACAGAGACAGTGATTAGTAGCAGGGAGAGATTCCTAAGTAGTGAAAGGATAGGGACATGCATCCTACCTGGAGATCTCCCCATTTGGACCTGCCAGGCCGCATTACACCCCTCCACAGAGGCTTTGGGCTCATCTGAGATCTGCTCTGCTACACGTTGCTGTTACATGCCGTGAGCATTCCTGGTCAGGTGCCTTTCCACCGGGTCTGTTGTAAACGATTGTATTCTGCATTAATACAGAATAAAAGTTCTGTTCTCTACATTGGGAGTCTGTGTAATTACTGCTGCCGCACCGCGCTCCACCTCCCTACAATGTCACCTATGACATTTGGCATCCAAGGGGAAAAAGGTGATCATGGAAGGCAACAGGTAAGTTATCGGCACGTAAATTATGTGCTTTATAATTGCCTAATAATCTGAAGATGCCAAAGCTCTCCGAAGATAATTTTACCTTTTGAGCAGGCATCTAGAGATGTCAGCGTTATGGACCCATGGCTGTCTTAAAGATAAGCTAAGACGCAATGGTAATTTTACATAAAAGAGTCTTGCAAGTGATGCAACTTTTGACATCTATTTAAAGCTGAATTATTTGTGTTAGCTTTGAGAAGACTAGCCATTTAAAGTTTTATTTGAATCAAAACTTTGTTTTTAAGTTTGGAGGGGGTTAGAACCCCAGTTAGGTTATTATCGCTGTCTGCATTTTCCCTGCCTTACTTGTCTCTAGAGACAAAACTAAGAAGAAAGTAGACATTTCTCACAATGAGTGGAGAAATCCAACTTCTGACAGTTGTCACTGGAATAATTGTCTCTAGTAGAAGATTTCACCTCAGCTCTGTTCTGGTTACAAATGTATGACACAGTTTTGTTATACCACATTTCTTTCTTTTACAGTGATAATAGTTCCAGGACAAGAAGATAATTTAGATCCAGTAGGGATACAAGCAGAAATAAAAATTTGTATGAATAAGTAAAGGTGGAACACTAATGGTCATAGAGTCCAGGAAAGTTTTTTATTAAAGGATTACTGGAACAAGAGAGTGAATGCCTTTTGGGGATTGCAAGTCTACCCTTTCTTCAGGGCTTGAAAAATTCTGAGAATTAAGAGCTAGACTTATCTGAATTATCAAAGAAATAAATCATTGATTGGAATGCTTGTGCAATGCTCAGTTAAGCTGCCCATGCATCGCAATCAATTATTTATTCGTTTGATCTTTTTGACCAGTCTAGATCTGGGTTTTTTTAAGCCCTGAAGAAGGGGGACACTCGCAACTTTTGAAATGCATTGGCTTGCTTGTTTCATTAATCATTTAATAAAAAAAAAATTTGTGTGCTCTAGTACATGTGGGCAGCCTCACCGAAGCGAGCCAATTTTAATAAAAAGGTGATCATTCACAACAGTGGATATTAATAATAGGAGATATAGTGCCTCTTAAGCATGTAAATAGCAATGAAAATCTGACAGAGGTTCTAACTGTTTCCCACTCTATTTAAAACTAGAAAAATGTTTTGGCTGGAGTTATTCTATGAGGGGGATGACTGTCAAAGTTCAGATGGAAAATGGAAAAAGCCCTTCACTGTTTAGGATTTCACTCACTACAGACACAAATCTGATGCATCTCAAAGCTTTTGCTCTTTGGCTGTCCATAGGCGGGGAAATGTCTCATCAAGAGAGCCATGTGGTGAGACATCTGCCTGTCTTTGCTCACACTAGCAGGGTGCCAGGGCCTGTCATGTTCTTTTCTCTTCTTCTCACTGACTCAGCTAGCCTGTAGATGCAGACTAAGATGAAAGGTTTGCCATTTCTCTATACCAAAGGATTAGAAAAGTTATGAACATTGTTGCCTTCTCGTTCATATGAAACTCAAGCCTTTCTTCCTTTTGCATTGAAAAGGGATGCCAGTTGGGTTTTTTGATGTTTGCATTCCTCCTTTGGTTATTATTCCTTGCATCCATATGGATAAGCATGAATGTTCTTGTTATGTGCTCTAATGCTATTAAAGAGGAGGGCCAGTCAAAAAAAAAATTAAAAGTCAGCAGCTACAAATACTGCAGCTGCTGACTTTTAATTGGACACTTACCTGTCCTAGGGTCCAGGGATGCGGGGGATCGAAGCCCCGCTCGTCTCCCCCTCCGTTCAGTGGCGCCGGCATTGCAACTGTGGGCGCCGGGCTGTGGCTTCACAGCCTGGCACCCACTGCGCATGCGCGAGCGGCGCCACGTGCCGTGATTGTCCGTTCAGTCACCTGGGACCTGTAATGGGTCCCAGATGATTGACAGGAGGGAGGGAGCAGAGCTGAGCCCTTCCTGTGCCGAGGGGGAAGTTATGTCACCAGCACAGGCACTGGAAGAGGCAGACTACGAGGAACCCCCTAGCAACAGGCATTTAGAGGTAAGTAAAAAAAAAAAAATATCCAAATGTTTTTTTTTTTTTTTAGGCACAATCATGAATTTTTTATTTTAGGGTGGAACACCACTTTAAGTTTCAAACCACTGAGACTGGCAGGTCATATGAAGGGACATGGCCCTAAACGGGACACACCTCCTACTTGCAAGTGTTTAGAGCACCATTCATGTGTTCAATCAGGGAATTTCATGACAGAATTCCAGCTTAGATTAGATCTGAATGCTAACTGGATGACCTTCAGTTAGCTTTGTGTGTTTTTAACCAGTGATCTCCAAACTTTAGACTATTCGTCCTATATATATGAAGCACTATTCCTCCCATTGATACGTGGCACTATTCTTTCCACTGACATCAACATTGAGGCACTATTCCTTCCACTAACAGCAAAGATGGGTAATTTATCCCATTGACCACCAAGCCCGAGGGATTGTTTACTCGCTGTTGGGGCATTTAGTCTATTCGGACAGTAAACTCAGTACAGTCTATTCGGACAGTTGTTTGTAAAGTTCTGTGATCTACATCCAAGCGTCTTTAAGAAACGCCAGTTGTGGGGTGGTTCTGTTTCCTGCTCTTACGGCTGGCTCCCTTCTCTGTTTAGTCGCCCACGTGGCGTTGGCGGGCACCTATTGGTGGCTTTCTGGGATACTCACTCCTCCTAGCTGGACACACATTCCCTGCAAACACTTCCTACCGGTGGCCATTCAGATGTCATCTGGTGTCTGGGGATTCACAGGTGGTATTATGGCTACGTTTTACCTTTACTATTGCGGCTACCAAACCCTTCCCCCCCCCCCCCCTTTTTTGGTTTTGGCTTTCCCATTGAAACTTTACCTCTTTTTACTACATTTTCCTTGGATTGGTCATTACATTATTATTTACCTGTACATATCCACTTTCTCTTTTTTCCCTCTACATTTCAAAACATTGTAACTTCTATACTCTTTGGTTCACGTTGGTATTCACTTATATTTATTCAATCATAATTATTTTATTTCACTGTTGCCCTATTATATAGTCACTTTTAGCAACTTTATATTTATCTTTTATAGGATATGAACATGCGGTCACAATGTTTTAAGCTTCTCACAAACACCAGTTGCCCTCTAGGTGCCGCCTCAGCTCCTGGGATTGTGTACATATATACCCCTGGCAGGTTTACACCCTCGATGCCCTCCACCCACCCACATAGGTTCTTTGTAAGTAATTTACTATGGTCCAAAGCTACCATTGCTACTTTAAGATCTTATTACAAAAAACCTTTTCTTGCCTTTCCTGTGGTAAACCCCTGAACATCTCCCTATATCTTTATATTTTTTATAGATAGCTACTTTGCATCTGCTCCTGAAGATTGGAAAGATCCATGGAACGCGTCGAGCTTTTAGATGCTACTCACAACAACCTCCCTATACTTCCACTTTATTATACCGTTTGGATTTCACCAATTATTGTGAAGACACACAACTATTACCTTGAATCTAATTTTTACCTCTCCATTGCGATCCACATCATGCTGCTTCATTGCTAGGTTACTTTGTTACTCTGGATTAGCTTTATGGAATGTGTACCTATATGTTTTACTATATGATTAAGTGTATATGCAGGCTATTTTGTCACCAATATGGTCCACTCATCAGACATTACTGACATTATGATGCAGCCACATGCAAATAGTAGTCTGATGACTTTGTATTATGGTACCATTATGACTATAATAGGCTGCCATACCATCATGCTGTTATATGACGTTTTAATACTGTGTATTTGACTATCCAATAAAGCTTCCTTGATTTATTTTACTTGACTGTTTATTAACTTGTTACTATGCAGCACAATGCGGTTGCATATACGGTGCACTTATTAGATGTCCTTTCTAGTACTATGTTGTGTTCCCTTCCCAGCTGCATGTCTCATTCAAAGTCCCAAAACCCCCCGTTTTTTCTTCTGTTGTATACATTTTGGGGATGGAGGTACATTTTTTCAAATGTCCTCATTTAAAGTCCCATTTAGCTAGTTTTCTTGTTTGTAAAGTTTGGAGACCCCTGTTATAAACAATTGCTATGTTTTCTTTTAAAAAATACTGTTTCTTTTAAACTTTTTTTGTATCTCAGTGCTTCCGATCTTCTCCAACTTCTTTCAACCATTTCCTATCTACATGCCCTCACTCCAGCATTCGATGCACATCATTGCTTTGGACCAGCTTTCTGACAATAGTGGACCATGCCTGTGCCACAAACATCAGGCTAGTCAGTTATAATCTCCACCATAGGCACATGTGATAGGATGACAAAGCAGGAGCACAAACCGGAGACAGTTGTTATCCAATACCAGGAAGTGCCTGAACGAGAACCTTCATGGCTGGATCACCAGGTATTATTTTCACGAGACTGCAGATTTAAAAATCTTAAAAACAACTTTTAGGGCTTGCTTTTGGGCTGCCCCTCTTAAAGGCTATGGTGAATTGCTTTCCAGAACCATTCAACAGTCAAAATAGACAGTAAGAAAGCAACATATCCCTATACTAACTCTCAAAACACAGAACTACCATGTTGCAATCCTATGCATTGCACATGGTTGCAGGGCTGTTGCAGCATAGACCCGTTCAATTGAATGAGTTGCGTTCGCTGGTGGTACTGTCTGCCAAATATGATGTGCTGTTTATTTTATGCTGTGGCATCAGGGCTGCAGCATGTGTACAGCCCTGAGCACCTGTATTTATGTGTTTAGATGAGCTGTTTGGGGTAGTACACCCTGGACTCAGCCAACTACTTTTACCATCACCTGGCTCCCGTGTGAACGAGCCCTTAAGATTACATTATCATGCTAAAGATTATATGAAATTTTGGAGTTTGGGCTTACTTCTTCTCTACTTGCCCTCCAGTGATGGCTGCATGGCTAAGGATGGGTTTCCTAATGATAACATTGGACTATAAGTGTCCAATGTGTTTTAAAATAGCCATTTGTGTTTTACTTTCCATTGGAAGGTCATAGGACATCGTGACTAGCTCATGAGCCCAGCTAAGATCCATGAAGAGAGCGCTGTCACCCCATAATAGGAAATACATGATCACAGAATGATCACCAAGGATTTTTATAATGAAAGCAGTAGATTTAAAAAGAATGAAAATGACTTTTGAAATTACATAAGGTGTTAAAGCCCATATAGGGTTTTAGTGATGGGTGAATTGAACAAATTTGCTCAGTGTATAGCATTGGTGGCAGCTCCATTAGGGACGTTTTTTTTTTTTTTTTAAGCACTAGAAGGCTCTAATTGGCCTCAAAAAAGGGTGGGCTTGGGGCACAGTGGCCACCCACTTGTGTGACATTAGTTAATTAATATTTGCTAATGTCTTCCTGCTTCTCCTCCCGGTTAAACAGAAAGCTTAGTCTTAGTCTTAGGACTCCTGGCCAAGGGGGTCTCAGGACCCACTTCCTGTTTGGCTGGGAGAAGAATCAATGCCTGTTCGGCCGGGAGCCTGGAGCAAGGAACAGCCTCCTAAGGTAAGGCCAAACTGATTGCCGCTTTCCTGTCCGATCGCCGCGGTGGACGGGGTAGTGGTTGTGCGAGTGAGGGGGGCAGGTTTGTTTGCCTCCCCCCAAAATATAGAGCATCAGCCACCACTGGTGTATGGCTTACCTCATTGGCATCAGGAGGGGGGGGCTGATAGGGGCTATAGCCTCGAGTGGGCCCCCCAAAAGCCCCGGGTCTGATATTGGTAATTTAAAATTACTAGCCCCGAGTCCGAGAACTTGGGGTTATATGGAGCTGGACTACCCGGCGCAGCCTAGTGACATACGAAGTCCCGCCTCCAGTGGACAGGATCCTATGATGGGTGTCTCACTGGTCGGGACGTGTGACATCCATTATAAGAGCTGCTGGTCCAGGAGGCGGGACTTAGTAGACACTGCAGCGGAAGATCCCTGCTCTGTGTACACCGCTGGATCTCCCTTCCCCATGGTGGCACTGATGTGCACTGGAGACTGGCAAGGCTGTGCTTATGGGCACAGGTAAGGCTGAGCTGATGGGCACTGATCAGGCTGCATTGATGGGCACTGGTGAGGCTGCATTGATGGGCACTGGTGAGGCTGCATTGATGGGCACTGGTGAGGCTGCGTTGATGGGCACTGGTGAGGCTGAGCTGAGGGGCACTGGTGAGGCTGAGCTGATGGGCACTAATCAGGCTGCATTGATGGGCACTGGTGAGGCTGCATTGATGGGCATTGGTGAGGCTGAGCTGATAGGCACTGGTGAGGCTGCATTGAAGGGCACAGGTAAGGCTGCATTGATGGGCATTAATTAGGCTGCATTCATGGGAACTGATGAGGCTGCACTGATAGGCACTAGTGACGCTGCATTGATGGGCACTGATCAGCCAGCTCAAGTGATCCCTCAGCTCAGACTCAGTGTGCTGTCACTCAGGCCCGCCGGACAGCACTGGAACAGGCCGCAGCCCAGCCGAGCCAGGTAGCAACCAGACAGTGAGCCTAACCCACCAATGATGCCGGGCTTGGGCTGGACTTACTTTAAAATGTGGGAGGGGTTAGTCAAATTTACCTTCGGGCTAAAGCCCCTGGTCTTTTTCCCACCTAGCAACACCCGTGGCCTGCCTTAATCCTAGGATTTAACATTAACCCCCTAACCCAGCCTTTTACAACAAGGCTTTGTGAAACCCTATGGTTTCTTTAATATAATAGGAAATATGACTCAAAGCACAGAAACGCTCCAGAAGAAGATAATACATATTCAGGTTTTTTTCATATTCCAGTTTTAATAATAATTATTGTTGTGCCAAAAAAGTGGAAACTCTTTTAATTCTCTCCATTCATTTCAAAATAGGATCAGTTTCTCAACACATTTCTATGTATAACCATTTTTGGTATCCTTCCTGTGTTTTGATTATATAATGATAATTCAGTAATCATTCAATGGATAGGTTAACGCATCAAGAGTTTTTTTGCTGCGGGCGGTAATGTTACTTCTGCCAAATTTAGGATCTTGCAGAAAATGAATCATTTGGCGCAAAACCCTTCATCGGGCAGATGTACTTGTGTCACACTCTGCAGCCTGTTTCAGTATTTCTAACTGTTGGTGAAAATAACTCCATTAGCTGAAAAAATAAATAATGCTTGGGAAAAAGGGCTGCCAGACTGAGGACAATAAATCTCTGCTGTTTGAAACATTACATCAGTGCTGTCATTCGATGATTAAAAGCCAAACTTCAGGCAAACACCTAAATACACAGCTGAATTTCAGATGAACTGTATTACCTGCCAAAGGCCTTGTTATATTGTTCAGGCAGTTTTGTGATTTAGGTATCGTGTCATTTTAGTCATCTCGGAGCTGTGTCATCTCGAAATACCTCATCTTCACTGGTGCTTAAGGCTGCAGATAAGGTTAACACTGTCCTGGAGAATTTAGTCATGGATTAGGTTAGGGGATAGCTAAGCGTTATAGTCAAGGGTTAGGGCAGGTTTTGTCAACCTTTTTAATAAAGAGGACCCCTTGAAATGACTTACAGTTCTCAGTCAACCCCTGCTATTAATTGCTGTATCTACCAGGGACGTGCAATCAGGGGAGGCAGGTGAGGCAGAGCCTCACCTGCCGCTATGAACATAAAAAAATAATTGATCAAGCTTTGAGGGTCTTAGCTCAGCGACCTGGGGTCAAAGATGTCCTACCCCACCAATGGTAAAAAATTTGGGGCTTATGCCACCTATGATTTCAGAGATACAGGGCTCCTTGTGCAGCCTGTCAGAAGCTACATACAGAGCGGCCAGTTTAAATACAAGCTGGCACACTTTGTTTGCAGCAGACTGAGAAGATGAGCTCACAGTGCCTCTCACTTCTTGTCAGTATAGAAGGGGGGGAACCTAATAGCAACCCAAGTGGGACTTTAAATGAGGCGCATATAATATGCACCTCCATCCCTGTATACAATATTTGAAAGTGGGGCGTTGATGGGACTTTAATTGAGGTATAAGACATGATGGAAATTTGTTTGAAGGGATCACATGTTTATTGATATGAAGAATAAGATACATATATAGGTCATGGGATTGCGCACAGGTACAAAAAATAGCATGAATAAAAGAGACAAAATGATCATATCAACTTGGAAACGCATGACAAGATGACAGTGCATATATCCAACATGGTACATCAAGGATGCGACATAGTGTCAACTAATACATACATGCCAACAATAGCGATCATTGAGCAATTCCCATGGATATATATATATATATATATATATATAGGTAGTAGTAGTGGTGGAAGCAACAAAGTGCATGGGATGACAAAATCAATAAATAGGGGCGAAAATTGTACAGAACTTGGTTGGTTGCTGGTAGAGATATAGATATATATACAGGGGGCTGCACATACAGGGGTTCTTCCAAAGAAGTGGCGTTCTTAAAAAAAGTGGCACTTCTGCTCTTGCACTTCAGCGATTTGCACAAAGCAAACCATAGCAGACTGCAGGTGATCTCATTTTCATATTATCTCTCCTTCTCTGAAACATGCACTCTTTACCTCTCCTCCTCTTCACAATTGCAGCCTCTCTCCTCAAGCTCTCTTTTCTACATCCCTCTGCTCCACCACACAATCTGTACATATCACCCTCACTTCTCCCCTCCCCCTATTACTGCACTCATCACCTCTTTCTAACTCTAAGCCCACTTGCTAACATACCCCCCAGGATACTGAAGCATGTCCCCTCATACAAATCATATTCTCATATTACCTCCCTTACTCTTCTGCTTCTCCTAATAGCTGGAGATATCTCCCCAAACCCTGGGCCTCCCTTAGTTAACTGTACCCAACACACCCATCACCATCACCCTACATCCTCTGGCAGTAGTCGCAATCTACACAATTTAGTCTCCATTCCTCTTCTTCCCAACACCAGCCTCCCTCTCTCCTGCGCCCTCTGGAACGCCCGCTCTGTCTGCAACAAACTCACTGCTGTTCATGACCTCTTTATCACTAATTCCTTCAATCTACTTGCTCTCACCGAAACCTGGCTCCACGAATATGACACCCCTTCTCTTGCTTCCCTCTCCCAGGGTGGCCTTCACTGGACTCACTCCCCTAGGCCTGATGGACGCAAGGGAGGTGGAGTGGGATTCCTCCTATCCCCCCAGAGCACCTTCCAGGTTATTCACCCTCCTCCCTCTTTTTCCCTCTCATCATTCGAAGCCCACTGTATACGTCTATTCTCTCCTACTTCCCTAAGAATTGCTGTGATCTACCGGCCCCCTGGACCATTATCATCTTTCCTTGATGAGTTTTCTACCTGGCTACCCTACTTTTTCTCTTCGGAAATTCCCACAATCCTTCTCGGTGATTTCAACATCCCTGCTAATACAAACACTCCTGCTACTTCTAAACTTCTTAGTCTAACCTCTTCATTTGACCTGAAGCAATGGGTACAGGCTTCTACTTACTCTGATGGCAATACCCTTGACCTTGTATTCTCCTACCTATGCACTCCATGCAACTTCGCAAACAATCTTTTTCCTCTCTCTGACCACCATCTTATTAGTTTCTCTCTCCCCCTGTCTTCCACCACCTTTCCCTCCAATCGCCTAACCATCACCCGTAGAAACTTTCGCAACTTCAACTCCTCTCTCCTCTACTCTGCTACTGACCACCTCTATGACAAAATCTCTCCCCTGTCCTGCCCCAACCAAGCCACATCCATCTACAATAAATCTCTGTCCACCACCCTGGACAAGCTCGCTCCCCTCACTACATGCAGAATCAGGCCTCGACCCCTACAACCCTGGCAAACAGATGACACCAAAAGTCTCAAAAAACGTAGTCGTGCTCTTGAGCGTCTGTGGCACAAGACTAAGTCTCTCAAAGACTTCAATCAATACAAATCTGCCCTCCAAAAATACTATTCTTTCCTCCACACTGCCAAGCAAACCTATTTTACAACTCTTATTAACACCTTCTCATCCAATCCCCGTAAACTCTTCTCTACCGTCAACTCTCTACTTTGTCCTCCACCGCCTCCACCCACTGACTCACTCACTGCCCAGGAGATTGCTAATCACTTCAAAAACAAGATTGATACAATCCGTGATGAAATCTACATTCTACAGGTATCGCCCCCAGCTAAGACCCCATGTCAACAGGTACAACTGACACTCCCCCTATTCAAATCTGCTACTACAGATGAAGTTGCTAAACTCCTCCCTATCGCCCACTTAACCACCTGTCCCGTGGACCCTATTCCCTCTCAAATGCTACGGTCACCCTCTGACCCCATCCTACACTCTCTAACCCACATCTTCAATCTCTCCCTCACCTCTGGCATCTTCCCCGACGCTCTAAAACATGCACTGGTCACCCCCATACTCAAAAAGCCATCCTTGGACCCTACAAATCTTAACAACCTATGCCCTATCTCCTTGCTCCCCTTTTCCTCTAAACTCCTTGAACGCCTGGTTTACAACCAACTGAGTGGCCACCTCATTAAAAACAACCTTCTTGATCCCCTTCAATCTGGATTCCGCCCTCAACACTCCACAGAAACTGCTCTTTTAAAACTCACAAATGACCTACTAACTGCAAAAACCAACGGACACTATTCTGTACTCCTACTTCTGGATCTTTCAGCTGCCTTTGACACGGTTGACCACCCCCTCCACCTCAAAAAACTTTACTCACTTGGTCTCCGTGACTGTGCTCTTCAGTGGCTCTCATCCTACCTATCCCAACGCACCTTCACTGTCACTTACAATTCTACTTCCTCCACTCCTCTTCCCTTCTCTGTCGGGGTCCCCCAAGGTTCTGTTCTTGGACCTCTTTTATTTTCAATCTACACCTCTTCCCTGGGTCAGCTGATAGCCTCTCATGGCTTTCAATATCATTTCTATGCTGATGACACGCAAATCTATCTCTCCACCCCTCAACTCACTCCATCAGTCTCCTCACGCATCACCGACATATCTGTATGGATGTCACACCACTTCCTCAAACTCAACTTGTCCAAAACCGAGCTTATAATATTTCCTCTCCCACGTGCCTCTTCCCTTGACTTCTCTGTCAAGAGCAATGGCACAATCATCCACCCGTCCCCACACGTCAGGGTGCTAGGTGTTATCCTGGACTCTGAGCTCTCCTTTCAGCCCCACATCCAATCACTTTCCAAAGCTTGCCGCCTCAACCTCCGCAACATCTCTAAACTACGTCCCTTTCTAACCAATGAAACCACAAAGCTCCTGATTCACTCCCTGGTTATCTCTCGCCTTGACTACTGCAACTCACTCCTCATTGGCTTACCTTTAAACAGACTATCCCCCCTGCAGTCCATCATGAATGCTGCTGCCAAACTTATCCACCTTACAAACCGCTCAGTGTCTGCTACCCCTCTCTGCCAATCCCTCCATTGGCTGCCACTCGCCCAACAAATTAAATTCAAAATACTAACAATAAGTTACAAAGTCATCCACAACTCTGCCCCCAGCTACATCACTAACCTAGTCTCAAAATACCAACCTAATTACCATCTCCGTTCCTCCCAAGACCTCCTGCTCTCTAGCTCCCTCATCACCTCCTCCCATATCCGCCTCCGGGACTTCTCCCGAGCCTCGCCCATCCTCTGGAATTCCCTACCCCAATCTGTCAGACTGTCTCCAAATTTATCCACTTTTAGGCGATCCCTGAAAACCTTTCTCTTCAGAGAAGCCTATCCTGCCTCCATCTAATAACTGCACTATTTTCTCCATTAGCTCATCCCCCACAGCTATTACCCTTTTGTATAACTTGACCCTCCCTCCTAGATTGTAAGCTCTAACGAGCAGGGCCCTCTGATTCCTACTGTATTGAATTGTATTGTACTTGTATTGTCTGCCCTAATGTTGTAAAGCGCTGCGTAAACTGTCTGCGCTATATAAATCCTGTATAATAATAATAATAATATATATGTCGGCATCCTATATCGCCCGATGCGTTTCGTGTTTGTACACTCATCAGGGGCGGATGCTCCCAAGTATCTAGAGGAAATAGGATGTTTAATCTCATATGACATTAGTGATGGCGAGAACAGGGGCAAATAAAGCCCTACCTAAGTACTCATGTATACAAATTGGTGATTGGAGAGGTCTTGTAGGTTATGGGATCAAGGCCAGATAAGCTATGTCCAACCCAGAAGCTGAGGTATCATAAAGCCGCACGCAGCTGGGGGATGTATCAATAGGTTGTCAAGATGGAGAGATTGGTATAGTGTTCCAACTAATCTGCTGTAGTAACCAAGGCTATAAGGAGCTGGCCTGAAATCTGGATAAAATAGATATAAAGTGCCAATTAGATATAATGTGCCCGCTAGGGAAGTCAGCCAGTACAGTGACGGGTATTGAAGTTACCTTGGTGGCTGGTTAGAGACGTGGGGGAAGCTTGTATCATCTGACATCTAATTCGCCATGGAAATTATGGCTGTGTGCAAGCGGCGTGTTAAATACACGCCGTACAGCTGCATGTCGGCTAACTAACCAGCGTCACGCTGAGCCGCACGTGCAGGGAGGGGCTCCGGTCCTGGCGGCGAACTCCGCCCACGGCCGAGGCCAATCCCCCTATTGTGACGGCTGGAATGGTAAAAACTGCGCCCGCGCCGTGACGTACGCGATGACGTCACGCGTGAGGCATGTGGCGTGGCGCCGATGCGTCATGGGTTACATGTAGGAGAGAAGTGTCAGAATTGGCCAGAAGTTTAGTACATTGTTGTCTAGATGGGTTTGTAACTAGAATGAAATGTAAACTTGATTCAGTGTAAGGAGAGGACACTCAGCAGCTGCACACTCAGCAGCAGTTTACACATCTGGACGCAGGAGCACTAGTGTGGGACATCAGAACAAACTTTTTAGGGTGTCCCAGGTGTTACAGGTGCTCCAGTGGATACTAGGGGTGTCTCCATGTGTGAAAATTGTACAAAAAAGGTAAGTATTCCATCTTTAGAAAGGGAAAAAATTGTCTTCAGCTTGGAACTCTGCCCAAAAAGAGAATTGTACGACACTTCCAAGCAATGTTTCAGATTCCTATTTCTGCTCTCAAATATCTGTATGCTAAATATACCTTTTTTTTATTCGCATAGGGGAGAAAAGACACCAGGGACCCCCAACCTCATAAAGAAAGGGAAATACCAACACCACAACCAGAGGTTGTGGAGGAAGGAGAGGTTTATGAAGTGGGTGAAATAGTGACCACAACAGGTAAGTGTCTGAGACCACAGCTTCAGGTTATAGATGTATGCCTGCATATTTTTAATAATACATGGTGTGTTTTTTATATTTTAGGTGATGTGGATGTTGTGGAAGAAGAAACTAATTTCACACGTGCACACGTCCTCATCGGGGAGATCATGGTGTGAAATCTGGAATTACAGAACATCAAGGAAGACATCAATGATGTTGAAAAAAGACTCAAAAACATCATTGATGTTTTAGGCAGAATCTAAAACACACCTAAATTCTTCCATTTGTTGATATTTTTTACATTTTTGAATCTTTTTTGAAGTATATTGAAAGAAAAATTTTGAAGATGCACACAGTGTGTCAACATGTGCTATCTGCCATCACGGGATATCAATGTACGCGTTTTGTGGGTACAACCCCTTCCTCGCAACTCAAGTAGCTGAGAGGAAGGGCCCCCCGTTGTACCCTTGAAACACTTCCATTGATCCCCCATGAGGGGAGCTAGCACATGTTGACATTAGGCATGGGATCAGGAGGGAAATCCCCATTTTGACTCTCAATTTGTGTGCAGCTTCAAAATTTGGCTTTTACAGGGGTGACATCATCTCATCTGATGAAGGCAAAATCAACACAGTTTGGACATACTAATGTCTGATATTGCCTTCAAATTATCAAACTTTGTAAGTTCCTGAGTTGTGTATTGTTTTATGGTTTTAAACATGCCTATTTAACACAAAAAAGGCTATTTGTACTGTCAAAACCAAAAATGTTATTACAAAAATATGTTGGTTTGTTCAAAAACCCTTTTCTGTAAATGTGCACAGAGTAAAAAGTTTTCTACTCAACAATGTGTGGCTTCTTCTTTCAATGCTCAATAGCAGTTTTTGGACTAAGTTGGTGTTTACAGTGACAATGGGGGTTATTTACTAAAGGCAAATCAACTTTGCAGTTTCAAGTGCACTTTTGCAGTGCACTTGGAGTGCAAAGTGGATTTTCCTTTAGTAAATAGCTCCCACAGTGCTTTATAATTTGCAACAATCAGGCCATTTTTGTGACTCCCAAAAATTAATTAATGGTGCTGAAAATGAATATTTTTATCAGTAATGCATTACATACATTAACAACAAAAACAAGGTGTGTGTGTAGCAGACCCACAACATAATAGTTCGCTGAAGAAGAGATTGTCACCTCATGTATCAAATAAATTACATTTGCACTATTGAAGAAAATGGCCAAAAAGAAAAGCCCATTGGATAACCTAGGAGACAGCTAAAAGAAACACAAGCAGTAAATTAAAGGAAATCTTATTTCTGTTTGACTAAAAAAATGTATTTTTAAAATGTTTCTTAAACATTTTCTGCCATATCAATGGCCCCCCTACCTGCAAAGTACTCGACATACTTCTGTCTTACTTTGGGGGGGCAGGCCAGGACGGCCAGCTTCAAGCACCGTCAGGGTTTTTTCTTTAACTCTGGCCTCAGGCCCAACTGAGGCCACATAGTTCATTGAATTTCTCCTTAAATAGTTGTGGAGAATGCAGCATGCAAGGATTATATGGTTAAGTTTATACTCCGCCATGTTGATTGCCATAAGGAATAGGTGGAACCGGCTGGCCATTATCCCGAAAGCGTTTCCACCACTCTTCTGGCTCTGGCTAGCACTAGTTAAAAACCCTCTGGTCCAGGGTGAGGTTCCTCATGTCTTCAAAACGGTCGGCTGGTCAGAACAAACTACCAGAGAGCACTGAAAAACAGAAGGGCCTGAGAAGAGCGAACTGAAAATCAGAAAGGAGCGGACAAGAACGCATTGAAAATCAAATACGTACTATTAAATACGCACTGAAAAACAAATGCGAACTGACTACACGCACTGAAAACCAGATACAAACCCACAAGAACAAACTGAAGAGCAGTAACAATCTGAAAAGCACGAGGCTGAAAAGCGCGAATCGTCTCTCACCAAACTTCTACTAACAAACACGAGATTGGTATTGAACTTCCCTTTTATAGTGCCGCCGTACGTGTTGTACGTCACCACGTGCCTACGCGACGGCGACAAATGGAAGAGGAGATGGGCGGAGCTTTCGCATGACATCAGCGACTGCAGAAAGGTTGCCTAGGCAACGCGGAATGCCTGGTAATCAGCTGGGGCTTCACCTTGGAGGCAGAGAATCACACGGGGCAAGTAGTTCAGTTACCCTCTTCCTGTTCCACCAGCCGGCAGTCCTATCCCTGTGCAGTGGGCTTCACCTATGGCTACTCCTGGAGTCAGTGGTGCTCTAGGGAATGATGGAGAGTGTGCTACTTTATCACAGCTCTCCACGCTAACTTCTTCTTTGGAGCAGCTGATTTCTGTTATGCGTACACAGTCTGTTTCTCAAACAGGGATGTCTGGAGGTATGGATAATAGCGCAGCAGGGGTTTGGTCAGCTGTTTTGGCTGACCCAAGTTCAATACCTCAGACCTCTGTTGTTGTACCGCAAGATGCTGGATGCAGCTCAGTAGTAACTGTACCAGATAAAGGGGCTAAAGAGTGTATGCCATGTTTTCTTTCCCCTCTGGGGTTTCACTTGCCTTCGTCTCTGAAAGAAAGAATTTGGAAGGGGGGTTATATAAATTTAAACATGGTTCTCCCTCTTTCTAGAGAATTTTCCAAATATGAGCGAAGGGAAGGGAAAACGGAGGATGAAAGGCGGAAGCCATTAATTAAATCATTTTACAGTTGGTTACAAGCTTTTTGCATATATTCAAGTGTATTGTGTGAAAAATTTCCTGAAAAAAGTACATCATTGTTTCAACATATTGATTTAATATTGGAAGCATATAGGAGCTTCAGCGGTCTCTCGTGGCTAACTTATGATGAGGCTTTAAGACAAAAGCTGGCGGTCCAACCCTCACTGCAGTGGGGGTCCAAGGATGTCAGTCATTGGTTAAATTTATTTCTGCCACATAGGCATCCCTTTTCCGTCCAGCTACAAATGTGGCTACTCTTTCTGCTGGTACTACTTATAAAAAAGGTTTGTGTTTTGCATACAATGATAGCCAATGTAAATGGTTGTCTGCTTGCAAGTATAAGCACGAATGTGCTTTTTGCTCTGGCAATCACCCAATATCTAAGAGTTTTTGTAAGCTGCAAGCAAATCAAAAAGAAAGTTATGCATTAATGGCAAAAGCAGATGTCCAGTCAGCCTTTAGGCTTCTTCCACTTAATCCAAATTGTTTTAATTCTCTGGGTATTAGTTTTGAGGGGCAGTTTTATTTTTATAAATCTTTGCCAATGGGATGCTCTGTTTCTTGTTTTTATTTTGAAGCATTCTCGACTTTCTCAGAATGGGTGGTAAGTAAAGTAACAAATAATTCTCATTTCTTGATACATTATCTTGATGATTTTTTATTTATGGGTTCGGGAGGATTCAGCGATTGTCTTCATTTGTTGCATTCTTTCCAATTAGTATGCACATATTTTGACATTCCTTTGGCAAAAGAAAAAACTATTTTTCCGACGACTTGCATTGAATTTTTGGGGATTACTTTGGATACAATCGCTATGGAGTTTAGGTTACCTGTGCATACGATTTACAAGCTTACTCAGTTATTGAAATGAGTCCTCATAAAGAGTAACGTGACAGTAAAAGAAATGCAATCCCTATTAAGTCAATTTGCCTTTGCAACTAGAATTCTGCCTATGGGTAGAGTCCCTTTCCAGGAGGTTATACACGTCCATATCTGGTCTGAAAAACCCGTCAGCACATGTTAGACTTACATTAGATATTAAACAAGACTTGCTGGTTTGGTTACAATTTCTGGAACATTTTAATGGGAAGACATTGTGGCAGCAGGAATTTATTATTGATAGTGACTTTCAACTTTCCACTGATGCGGCTGGTTCAGTTGGTTTTGGCACGATTTGGGAGAGTTATTGGTGTGCATCTACTTGGCCATCCAGGTCGCTCGCTAATGGTTTTTGCAAAAATGTAGTGCTTTTAGAATTGTTCCCTATTATCGTCTCCTTAGAACTTTGGGGTTCTTTGCTAATAAGAGGTCATTATTTAGCGCTGATAATAAGGGTGTGGCGTTTTCTGCTAATAGTCTCTCATCCAAATCTCCTCCAGTGGTTTCTTGTTTACGTCACTTAGTTTTCCTATGCCTGAAGTGGAACATTTGGATAAAGGCTAAGTATATCCCAGGTAAGACTAACATAATTGCCGATGCTCTTTCTCGCCTGCAGATGGACCGGTTTTTCGAGTTAATGCCAGAGGCGGACCTAGTGGGGGAAAGTCGCCCTTCCCATTTGTGGGATCTGATTTGATTTTTCAGAACATTAAGAATTCTGTGGCTCTTGATACTTGGAAGAATTATATTTCTGCATGGTTTTTATGGTCCACCTTTTTATTATCCTTGCAAATTCCTGTTTCTGATCATTCAGAGAGTTTAGTACTTTTATTTCTTCATTCGTTAATTCAGAAAAGATATTCCTGGTCTCATATTAGTAAAACTTTGTCCAGTATTTCCTTTTTTCTGCGCCTTTACAACCTGCTTCCGTGTCACAGTTTTTTCTCTGTGAGACAGGTTTTAAAGGGATATAGGAGGGCTACTTTAAAGAAAGATGCCAGGTCTCCTATTACACCCAATATTTTAGCAAGGCTTTGTGTGGCAACCTCACAGGTCTGCTCTTCTAGTTATGAAGCCATCCTTTTTAATTCTGTTTTTTCTATGGCGTTTTTTGCTGCATTCAGAATTTCAGGAATGTTACCTGCTTCACGGGCTAGCAATCTGGGCATTTTATTGTCCAATGTTATACTTCTTACAGATGGTTTGATAATTTTTCAGCGTTTTAGTAAAAACAGACTCTCTAGGTATGGGGTCTTGGATAACTTTAAAGGAGTGTCAAGAGGAAAGTATTTGCCCGGTAAAATTTTTTCCTTATTATTTTGAAATAAAATGTTTAAATTTTTTTATTTATCCATAGGGATGGCTCACCACTGACTATTTATCAATTTTCAGCGGTACTTGAAAAATGTTTGGTGCACCTTCAGTTGAGTCATTTAAAGATAACATCTCATTCTTTTCGAATAGGAGCGGCTACTGAAGCTGCTCGGATTGGTTTATAAGAGAGTATCATTAAGAAGATAGGGATATGGAGTTTGAATTATTTTAAGTTATATATTCGTCCTTATTAATTTATTGTTCTGTTAAAGGTTTTCAACATACAGTTTGGATTGTTGGTCATTCTTTTATTTTTTGGGTGCAGAAAAGAGCGGCACTTAGAGTTTATTCGGAGAATTTGGGCCTGGATTCTTCATCTTTTCACATTCATTGGTATGGATGGAGGGGTATGTTATGGGAAGATTTAGTTTTTGAATTAGGCAGATTGTATGCAGTCTATGATGCCCCAGATATCATTATAGTACACCTCGGTGGTGATGATTTTGGAAAGATAAAAACATTTGCTTTGATTACTAATATGAAAGATACGTTTAGATTTTAGAATTTAGTTTCACCAAACACGATACTGTTTTTTTCTGAAATAATACCACGTTTACATTGGTTAGAATCTATGGTTTTTAAACCTCTTTGGAAAGTTCATAAGAGATTAAATAGTGCTTTAGAGAAATTTCTTGTCCCTGAGTTGGGTATGTCATTTCGTCGTTTTGAACTTGAAGGTGGTTTGCAAGGTTTGTATAGAGGTGACGGCATACATTTATCTGACATAGGCTTAGATATTCTTAATTTAGATTTGCAAACATGCATAGAGTTGGCTGCGGTCTAGGGTTGTGTTGACAGAAGGGTTACTGTTAACAACCCTCAATTGGGAGATTTAAGGAAAAGGTTAATAATAAATGCTGAGTCAGCTCGAGCCTCAGTGGCTGGGCTGAGTATGGTTTATTACTAAAGATTTTTGGTTGAGAATTTGATTTTATGATAAGAAAATTTGATGTGATAATCAATTAAGTTTGTATAAACCAATAAAACAGGCAGTGGCCAATATATATATATATATATATATATATATATATATATATACAGTCGCAAGTGGAATAAGTATGTTAACCCCTAGACTAATGAGATCTCCAAGAGCTAATTGGAGTGAGGTGTCAGCCAACTGGAGTCCAATCAATGAGATGAGATTGGAGGTGTTGGTTACAACTGCCCTGCCCTATAAAAAACACATACCAGTTCTGGGTTTGCTTTTCACAAGAAGCATTGCCTGATGTGAATGATGCCTCGCAGAAAAGAGCTCTCAGAAGACCTACGATTAACAATTGTTGACTTGCATAAAGCTGGAAAGGGTTATAAAAGTATCTCCAAAAGCCTTGCTGTTCATCAGTCCATGGTAAGACAAATTGTCTATAAATGGAGAAAGTTCAGCACTGCTGCTACTCTCCCTAGGAGTGGGCGTCCTGTAAAGATGACTACAAGAGCACAGCGCAGACTGCTCAAAGAGGTGAAGAAGAATCCTAGAGTGTCAGCTGAAGCTCAACAAAAGATGGCTGTTGCAACAGGACAACGACCCAAAGCATAGAAGTAAATCAACAACAGAATGGCTTAAACAGAAGAAAATATGCCTTCTGGAGTGGCCCAGTCAGAGTCCTGACCTCAACCCGATTGAGATGCTGTGGCATGACCTCAAGAAAGCGATTCACACCAGACATCCCAAGATTAATGCTGAACCGAAACAGTTCTGTAAAGAGGAATGGTCGAGAATTACTCCTGACCGCTGTGCACGTCTGATCTGCAACTACAGGAAACGTTTGGTTGAAGTTATTGCTGCCAAAGGAGGTTCAACTAGTTGTTAAATCCAAGAGTTCACATACTTTTTCCACCTGCACTGTGAATGTGTACATGGTGTGTTCAATAAAAACATGGTAACATTTCATTCTTTGTGTGTTATTAGTTTAAGCAGACTGTGATTGTCTATTGTTGTAACTTAGATGAAGATCAGATCACATTTTATGACCAATTTGTGCAGAAATCTATATCATTCCAAAAGGGTTCACATACTTTTTATTGCAACTGTATATATATATATGTGTTTTAAAGGGTTCTAGAAGGTTAAGAGGTCAGACAGGGATTGGGTAGTAAAGGTCAGATGACCTTTTAGAATATTCTAGAATACCTTCTTTGGCATATTTAAGGAGCTGTTCCATTAGGGTTCTTGCCAGTCGCCAGAGAAAATACAGCAAAAGAGCTCCCCGCCCTAACCCCCCCCCCCCCCCTCGTCACGGCCAATTTATGTGGTGGCTCCCTTTGAAATAATCCAAATATAAAATATATATATTTGTGTGGTGTGTTTTTATTATTAATCTATGCATGTTTGTTTGTTTGCATGATGCCTGTGATCCCATGTTCTTTCTTGCCATCAAGTCAACTAATGTCATTTGAAAGCCATTGAAACATCACCCAGATCTGTTACCTGAATGTAATCCTGGTGGAAAGATCTTTCCTTTTACCGATAGCTAAAATGATCATTTGTTTTAAGACAAAGAGAGGCTGCAATACAGGTGATATAATAGTTGTACTGAAGATCTGGTGCTGGTTCAGTCCGTGAACTGAAAGACTGTCACAGGTATGATTAACCATTTGGTCGTGAAACATGTTAACCTTACTACTGCTATAGTCCTGTTGTATCGTGGCCTAGTGATTTTTATGATTAAAGCATTTATACTTTTGAAGATTGGAGTGCGGTCATTGGTTTTAGTGGTTACTTATCTGAGCGTCAAAAATTTCTCATTGTTCAAGCATCCTTTAGCAACTTATGGAGCAACCATAGGGTTCCACGGAAGCCTTGTTGAAAAAGGCTGGGTTAGGGGGCTAATGTTAAATCCTAGGATTAAGGCAGGCCATACACCAGTGGCGGCTGGTGCTCAACATTTTGGGAGGGGTGGCAAACAGACATGCCCCCCCTCACTTGCACAAGATTACCACCTCCCCCGCGGGAGATGGACGGGAAGACATGGATTGGACGGGAAGACAGGGATCAGTCCTTCCTTACCTTAGGAGGCTGCTGCTCGCTGCAGGCTCCCGGCCAAACATGCAGTGCTTCTCCTCCTGGCCGAACAGGAAGTGGGTCCTGAGTGAACCTGAGACCCGATTGGCTAGGAGTCCTAAGACCCACTTACCGATTATGTAGTAGAATACATATTGGCCTAAATTGATGAAAAAATTTGATTTTTTAAATTTTTTTATTGGGAATGTTTTATAGCAGAAGATAAAAAATATTGTTTTTTTTTTTTAATTGACAGTCTTTTTTTGTTTATAGCGCAAAAAATAAAAAACGCAGAGGTGATTAAATACCACCAAAAGAAAGCTTTATTTGTGGGGAAAAAAAAAATTTATTTGGGTACAGCATCGCACGACCGCGCAATTGTCAGCTAAAATAACGCATTGCCATATCGCAAAAAAAGCAATGTGCTGTTTTTTTCCCTGCAAATCATAATACACAGTAACACATGTTGGCCACACATTTAACCCCTTGATCATCCTAGATGTTAACCCCTTCCCTGCCAGTGACAGTGTATATTTTTAGCACTGGTCACTGTATTGGTGTCACTGATTCCCAAAAAAGTTTTAAAAATGTCAGTTAGGTGTCCGCCGCAATAATGCAGTTCCGCTGTAAGTCGCTGATTGCCACCATTATAATATACCAAAATATATAACAGAATACATTTTGGCCTAAATTGATGAAGAAATTCGATGTTTTAAATTTTTTTATTGGATGTGTTTTATAGCAGAAAATTGTATTTATTTTTTTCAAAAGTCTCGTTCTTTTTTGGTTTATAGCGCAAAAAAAAAAGCAAAGGTGATCAAATACAACCAAAAGAAAGCTTTATTTGTGGAAAAAAGGACATAAATTTTATTTGGGTACAGGGGGTTATTTACGAAAAGGCAAATCCACTTTCCACTACAAGTGCACTTGGAAGTGAAGTCGCTGTAGATCCGAGGGGGACATGCAAGGAAAATAAAAAACAGCATTTTAGCTTGCACATGATTGTATGATAAAATCAGCAGAGCTTCCCCTCTTTTCAGATCTACCCCTCAGATTTACAGCGACTGCACTTCCAAGTGCACTTGTAGTGCAAAGTGGATTTGCCTTTCGTAAATAAAAGCCACAGTGTTGCACGACCGTGTAATTGTCAGTTAAAGTAACGCAGTGCTGTATCGCAAAAAATGGCCTTGTCATGAAGGGGGGTAAATCTGAAGTGGTTGAACATGTGTGCAAAAAAAAAAAACTACAAAACTGGCTCTGGCAGTGAAAGGGTTAAAGGGAATAATTTATAGTTAGTTTATCCAAGACTAAAATGTAGCATTCTTACACTTATGTTATCTTTTTTTTCTTGGGTAAATATCAAATATTATGTATGAATATTTAATGCCTAAATTTCAATCGCGTAATTGGAGCTCCAGGCTTTTTTTCTCATGCTGACCCGGTTAGTAGTCTGCTTTGCTGTAAAAAGCCTGTTATATACAGGGCTCATTTGCAAACATATCTCATTCTTTTTTTTTTTACTAAAAAATTTGCATCTTGCAATCCCTCTTTGATGTTCTATGCTAGTATGCTAGGATAGGTGAGTAACTGCCATACCTTGACTCGTGTATGCTGATGTATGGTTTTCTAACCTGTTAACCACCCACTATTGTGTTACTTATCCTTACCTTCCCAATAAAACACACCATACCTTCTGGATTAAATGGCCGTTTGACCCCTTTATTAACAACCATAACAAAATTCCATAAATTAACTTTATAACAACTTTTTAACATATATAACAACTTTTTAACATATATATATATATATATATATATATATATATATATATATATATATACTGACTGTTATGTCTGAGGTTCATGAAGGAAGGTATTCTATCACATCGGCTGTACCACCACCACTTCCGCAATCCCACCAGCTCAGGGACAACTATTGCCACCTTCTTGCCCAATACAGCCCGATGACCGATAGCCCATGATTACCATATAGGGAAGGTACCCATACCGAGATAGGCCCAACCCGTTCCATACCATATACTGTATACCTTCCACCATTCAGACCTTCAAAAACCATAGACCCCTGCCACAGGTGCCTGTTGGAGACCACTCTGGACCACAGCATGCCAGGTATACCGATCCAGTGGATCGTGGCCTCCACCCTGGAAAGACCCAGTTGCCTGCCTTCCAGTCTAACCAGAGCCCTCCTAGCCCCCCAGTGAACATAGGAGTGACCCAGGATCCACATCAGGCACACCGGTCCTGAAAAACAGAAACACAAAAAAGAACATAGGCAACAAGACCCAAGACACCAAACACACAGACCACATTGCATTACCATCCCCAGACTAGAAAGGCCACACACAACCAACGCCACACAACAACACCAAAAAGGACATAGACCCCCCTTGACCTCCCAACTCCTTGAGTTGAGGGCTCCACATCCCCCCCCATTTTACACCCGCTTCAAAGGAGATGAGGGCGTACATATAACCGAAATTGGTGAGATTCCCAACAACCAATACGCTGAAGTATCTGATCGCTGACACCCCAATGCGCTGCCTCAGTGGCCGCTCCAATCCTGAATGAATGAGAAGAATAGTCCCTCAAAGAGAAACCACCCGCCTCCAAGCATTTTTGGAACACACTCACAAACTGATACCGAGACAACGCCGACCCATCCCTGTGGACCAAAAAGGGGCCAGGCCCAGCAGGCCGCAACCCCACCCATTCCCTTATCACCACCATGGGGCACAACGCCAGACCCTCCACTGCCCCTAGTACCCCCCTGGCTCCTTTACCCATCTGATTGGTTCTCAACTTACGATTAAGGAGTGTCAGGAAATGTTCCATCCGCTGGTAATATCTGTCATTTGGCATGCAGTACTGAGGTCCACCAGCAGGTGTCTCCTGGCAGTTTGGAACTGTCAGGAGAGCTTTTCCCTGCTGATGTTATGTCATCTTTGGGCCGCAGTACTGGCGTCCACCAGCGGATGGATCCTGGCAGTATGGAGCAGACAGTACCGCCTACAATCATGTGTCACTTGAGGCCAATCACAGGTCTATAAATACCCGGCAAGCAATCACATGTTTGCCTTGGTTTCTTCCTTGTGCCCTGACCTGCTAGCTTATGATCTGATCCCGATTCTGAACCTGTTCCTGTGCCCTGAACCTGTGACCCGTGTATCTGATCCTGTCTCCATGTCCCGATCCCTATCCTGTCCCACCTGTTACCTTGCATCCCGGCCTGCAGTCTGATCCATCCATCCTCTCCCTGTCCTGTGTTCCTTACCCCATCTGCTGATCTCCCTGTGTATGACCTTGGCCTGGCTTACGTTTCTGTCTCCGGAACATCCCCTGTCCATCTGCTGATCTGCTGTGTATGACCCTGGCCTGGCTATTGTTTATGATCCTGGTATTTCCAATTTATTGTACTTATCTGTCTGTTGTTATTTGTGGGTCTCTGTCTGTTGGTTGGTTATTGCACTGTGTCATATTGGAGGTGGTTGTACTATATTATTCACTTACTTTAATAAATTATTATATTTTCACTTATACGTTTTGGTGTCCTCTGTTGCAGATCACACGGTTCTGGTCACACCTGTTCATGACAGTAAACCAAGGCCATCTCTGACCAGAAGTGACTGCGCAGAGGAACCATTGTAGAGCTGTTACTGCTACTAAAATGCAATCAGAAACAGTTGTTCTCCTTGCCTCACTGGTGGTATTGAAAGAGTGGGCCAGGGATCAGCTCCTGGAGTTTATCCGTCTGGCCCATTCTCTGGTTGATCAGGGTAGATTACTGTTTAAAAACGTTCAGCCCCTGATACAGGTGTGTGCTGAGCTAGCCTTGTCTAGCAGTCCTAAATGAAGTGACGATTTTTCTCCCCCTTTCAGTAGTGATCAGGTGGAGTCTCTGGTATGGCTGTTGGAGGATGATGCTGTATACTTTCTGGAGCATTATTCAGCTTGTCCTAAACAGGTGCTAGTGGATTGTATAGATTCGGTGCAGACCCTGGTTAGACAGGCAGTATGTGAACCCACGTTTGTTCAACCTGTACTACAGGCATGGTCAGACTTATTATTTCCAGCCTCGGTCAGCTCTTCACAACCCGGACCTGCTACTAGACACCTGTCTGCCCAAGAGTCCTTTTCCCCTTCACCCATGGCAACCTCCGTTTCAGGCCAATATACCCTGCTTCCCACCAAATATCAATACCCTGTCTCTACCCGCTGCACTTATCCTGCCTTTAACCCGCCTGCCTCTTCTCTGCTACCTACAACTTCCCCACAAGAACTTCCTCTGGCCACTGTTCCCTCTTCCTTGCCATATCCCAGACCTTCTCTTCAGTATGCCTCACCTCCTACCTACAGTCCTGCAGTCACTTACAGATCTCCAGCAGTTAAGCCAAAGAAGAAACGGAAGTTCTTTCCAACCCACACGATCCTGCCAGTAACCCAACCTGCCTCCACACCAACCAACCTGCTCCAGTCTGCTTGCATGCCAGCTGAACCTGATAACCTACCTGATTCTGCCAGATCTCTGCCTGCTATCCATCCAGTGTCCCAGCCTGATGTGCCACCGTCTGCTGCCCAGCCTCATGTGTTCCTGTCTGCTACCCAGCCTGATGTGCCACCGTCTGCAGCCCAGCCTGTTGTACCAATGCCTGTGCCCGCTGTCCAGTTTGAGGTCCCAGTGCCTGCTGCTCAGCCTGACATCCCAGTGTCCATGTTCCAGTCTGATGCTCCAGTGACTACTGCCCAGTCCAATGTACCTGTTGTTCAGCCTGTTGTGCCGGTACCTGCTGTTCTGCCTGATGTGCCAGCGCCTGTGTCTGCTGCCCAGTCTGAAGTTCCAGTACCTGCTGCCTGGTCTGATGTCTCGGTACCTGCTGTCCAGTCCGATGAGCCTGCATTCCAGTCTGATGTGCCTGCTTCCCAGCCTGATGTGCCCGCTTCCCGGTCTAATGTGCTCACCTTGCAGCCTGATGTTTCGGTGCTTGCTTTCCAGCCTGGTGAACCGGTGTCTGTTACCCAGTCTGTTGAACCGGTGCCCGTTACCCTGTCTGCTGAACCGGTGCCCGTTATCCAGTTGGCTTAACAAGCTGAGTCCATCACTCAGCTTGTTAAGCCAGTACCCGTTATTCGGCTTGCCGGACCAGTGCCCGGTGTCCAGTTCGCTGAGCCGGGGCACGTTACCCAGCCCCCTGGGCCGGGGCCCGTTGCCCAGCTTGTGGTGCTCGCTTTTCAGCCTAATGTTCCAGAGCCTGCTGCCCAGCTTGACGACCTGGAGCCTGCTGCCCAGCTCGACGACCCGGAGCCTGCTGCCCAGCTCGATGACCCGGAATCTGCTGCCCAGCTCGACGACTCGGAGCCCACTGTTTGCTCTGATGTGCCCGCTGTCTGCCCTGATGTGCCTGATGCCCAGTCTGAACAGCCTGTTGCCCAGCCTGACGTACCCCCATCTGTTGTTCTGCTTGATGCCATAGACTATGGACAATTACAACCAGTTGGAGCATCCGGAGGCCGCTCCTTTGAGGGGGGGTACTGTCAGGAAATGTTCCATCCGCTGGTAATATCTGTCATTTGGCATGCAGTACTGAGGTCCACCAGCAGGTGTCTCCTGGCAGTTTGGAACTGTCAGGAGAGCTTTTTCCCTGCTGATGGTATGTCATCTTTGGGCCGCAGTACTGGCGTCCACCAGCGGATGGATCCTGGCAGTATGGAGCAGACAGTACCGCCTACAATCAGGTGTCACTTGAGGTCAATCACAGGCCTATAAATACCCGGCAAGCAATCACATGTTTGCCTTGGTTTCTTCCTTGTGCCCTGACCTGCTAGCTTATGATCTGATCCTGATTCTGAACCTGTTCCTGTGCCCTGAACATGTGTTCCTGACCCCATCTGCTGATCTCCCTGTGTATGACCTTGGCCTGGCTTACGTTTCTGTCTCCGGAACATCCCCTGTCCATCTGCTGATCTGCTGTGTATGACCCTGGCCTGGCTATTGTTTATGATCCTGGTATTTCCAATTTATTGTACTTATCTGTCTGTTGTTATTTGTGGGTCTCTGTCTGTTGGTTGGTTATTGTCATATTGGAGGTGGTTGTACTATATTATTCACTTACTTTAATAAATTATTATATTTTCACTTATATACGTTTTGGTGTCCTCTGTCGCAGATCACACGGTTCTGGTCACACCTGTTCATGACAAGGAGTGTAGCAGTGTCGCCCCGGACTGTAACATCCGAGACATCCAAACCCCCAGCCACTGATTTGGAAGGACTGACCAACTCACCCACCCTCAGTGCCCCAAAAAAGGCCAAGACAAAAGCTGTCCTAAACAGCTGAACCTCAAAAGGGGTGAAACATACACTGGGCAGCATCCCCATCAACTCCACCAACATCCCCAAAGACACTGGTCGCTGGGTATCCGGCCTACCGCATCCTTTTCTGTAACCCCTCAACGCCTTCCGAACTATGAAAGCCTTTATAACATCCTCCACACCACCCAATTTAAACAAAAAAGCCAGGCCCGCCATCTTACTGTTAATCCAAGCAACAGACACCCCGTCCTCGTAATTCTTACCCAGAAAGTACAGCTACGTGTGTAGCTGGTCTTTATCACTGGAGCAACCTCCGACCCTACTTACCAGCTCGTGCCATTCTCTCCACACCTGCTCATAAGCCCACCAAGTAGCCTCTGCCACTGACTTACGAACCAACGACATCACAGTGTCAATATGAGATCCCACAAACGGCCGGGGCATGGGACTCCAAGCTGCTCCAACTTCGGGGCCAACTGCCGGAATCTATCCCACTCTAATCGAGAAAGTGCATCAGCCACCTCGTTCTCAATCCCCGGAATATGAACAACACACACAAAAATATTCAACTGTAAACACAACAACACCAA
The DNA here is from genome assembly GCA_037952925.1 of Lithobates clamitans. NCBI lineage: Eukaryota > Metazoa > Chordata > Amphibia > Anura > Ranidae > Lithobates > Lithobates clamitans. The sequence continues at coordinate 301,577 of JBBGZY010000310.1, forward strand.
ATGACGAAGCAAACGGACCACAGGCAGGGAAGATGCTGACAAGGAATTGGTAGCCTGCACCACCCCAAGATTATCGCAATGAAAGCAAACCCGCCGGCTCTGGAAATCTGACCCCCAAATCTCCACAGCCAGCACGATAGGAAAAAGTTCCTACAACATCAAATTCCGAATGAGCATAGACCCCGACAACGCCTCTGCCCACTGACCAGCACACCATTGACCATTGAAATAAGCTGCATAACCCACCGACCCTGCTGCGTCAGTAAAGAGATCCAGCTCCGCCGCCTGCACCACCGCCCCTTGCCTTTGAGCTGCTCCAAGAACACGTCCCACACCCGCAAATCTTCCCGATGTTCCCAACAAATCCGGACAAAGTGATGCGAGGCCTTCGCCCCCCCCTGTGGCAGCCACCAAGCATCTACAAAACACATGCCCCATGGGCATGATGCGACAAGTTAAGTTGGGCTTTCCTAAAAGTGATTGCAACTCCTTCAACTGCACTTTTGAACAGCGGATAACCTTTGCCACCGTCCTTTGGAGATCAGGGGGGAAGGCTATCAAAAGGAAGTTATAAGTACAATATTTATTTATTTATATATCGACTTTAGTTGGATTTTACTTAAAGTGGAGGGCCACCCAAAAAAAAAAAATGCACCAAAAATTAAAAAAAAATTTAAAAATAAAAGTGAAAAAAAAAATTTACTCACCTGAAACCCTTGTTGCTAGGCAGTCTTCCTAATCTGCCTCTTCCTATTCCGCGGCGTGTAATGCTCCTCGGTGAGCGGCCCCGTTGCCTTCTGGGAACTGTGTGTGTTCCCAGAAAACCACGGGGCCATTCACAGATCGCCGCGCCGCTCGCGTGTGCACAGTAGGAAACTGGCAGTGAAGCCTGTTTCCCTTACTTAGGATGTCGGTGCCGGGACCCGAGAGCCGAGGGACGGGTCGGCCTCGGGCGGCCGACATCGCGGGCACCCAGGACAGGTAAGTCTACTTATTTAAAGTCAGCAGCTGCAATGTTTGTAGCTGCTGACTTTAAAAAAAAATTTAGGCGGTCGGAATCCCGCTTTAACATAAGAGCATGCAAAAACAATGCGCAGCCATAAATAAACAGATAGGTTTTTGCCTTACTTCTTACTGTATGTTTGTTTTTCCCTTACAATCCTTCTTTAGGTTTTTACATTTGTTGGCACCTGTTGCCAAATTAATTTGGCTTTTAAAAAACGGGAGCACAGATGGCTGAATAAAGACAGTCTGGGGTCTGCAGTTTGCTGCGCCTGTTTAAATATACGACACTAAAAATATGTACTAAATTCTGTGCCAGTCGGGATCTTAACTCCTTGACTCCCAAAATAGGTAAATAAATATTTTCTAACATACTTTAAGATCATAAAATTTCAACCAAAACTTTAAACGTTGGAAAGTTTGGCCACCTACGATATTGAAAAGATCATATGTTTAATTTGATCTCTCTACTATTTGGATGTTTGTCACAGCACAGTTGAGTAATGAGCTGAAGTAAGATGAAGCTCTAAACTGAAGTTCACCATCCGATGCCTGTCTTAAATAGGAAAAAATCACATCTAATATTTACATGACTAATACTATGATCTTTGGGCAAAAATATACCCTTGACCCTCAACCATCCCGGTTCCCTAAACTCTTTTTCGATCATTGAGCAATGATTTTTTCTTACATTCTTGCAAAGCTTTTTTCGCCCATCTGAGTCCGCCATCTTGTGTTTCTATACAACAGGTGTCGGCAACCTATGGCCCGCGGGCCGCACCCGGCCTGCCGCCACTAAATGTCTGGGCCGGCAGTGCACGTGATGAATTCACCTGCACCTGGCTTATGGACATTTTAACCCCTTCACGCCGATCTGTACTTAGGTGATGCCTGCAGCTGCACACATCACCCCGGTACCATTTTTTAAGAGCCGGCGGTTGGCGTTCTTGGGATAACAACTGATGTGGCTAGAAAGCCGCTCTGCTGTTGTCTCAAGCAGTGGGAGGGGATGTCCCCCCTCCCACCACCTTACACAGCTTGCCATGGGTCTCCTGTAACACCGGGATGCCCGAGTGACCAGCCAGCACATCTGCCGACTGACCGGAGACCTGAACGAAGCCGGAATCGTCTTCAATCGGGTCTCCAATCTAGTAACCATGGTCATGACATCACTTCCAGTTTACAGAAGACTTAAAGGCACCAAATTTTAAAAAATGACTATATTTAAAACAGCCAAACTTGGGGTTTTGAATGCTTTTAAGTGCAAATGAGGGATTTGGGGTCTTATAGACCCCAGATCCCTCCATAGCGCCTTGAGGCGATTCAGTTCGCATAAGCAGCGCTATACAAATCATTCATTCATTCATTCATTCCATAGAGAGTACCTGTCACTGCCTATTACTTTCACAAAGGAAGTTAAAATTCCTTCTGACAGCAATAAAAGTGATCAGAATTTTTTTTTTCAAAGGGACAGTGTAAAAAAAAATAAAATAAAATAAATAAGAATTTATTTTTTTTTTTAAAGCGCCCGATCCCACAGCTGGGAGGGGGGCTGTATAATATGCAGGGGGGCTGTGTCATATGCAGGGAGGGGCTGTGTAATATGCAGGGGGGCTGTGTCATATGTAGGGAGGGGCTGTGTTATATGCAGGGGGAACCTATATGATGTGCAGGGGGGCTGTGTAATGTAAAGGGGCCCAGAGGTACGGGGACTGTTTAATGTAGAGGGGTCCAGAGATGTGGGGGCTGTGTAATGTGAAGGGGTCCAGGGTTGCAGGGGGCTGTGTAATGTAAAGGGGGCCAGAGGTGCGGGGGCTGTGTAATGTTATCTTCATTTATTAGCAGGTGAATGCGGCCCTCCATGCATTCACATACATTGAATCCTGCCCTTAAGTGAAAAAAGGTTGCTGACCGCTGATTTACAAGCTCCTCTCTGGGACTGAAGACCGGCGATCCACTGTTTAAGTCCTCAATCATGATGTCATCAACCTGCTTCAGGACCCTGCTGCTGGGCAGCCAATTGGGAGCATCTACCTCACTCAGGAAGTGATGTGGGCACCTGAAAAAAGACCTACACTAAGCTGTAAAAAAGATATGATTGTGCCCCTATGTATTACTTAACTACAAAGTCACATAAGTATTTTTTTTTTTGCATTTACCTGATTACCTTGGCGGGGGGAGACCTATATTTTATTATTTGTACTGTGCAAAAATCATTTAAGAAATCTAAAAGAACTATACATTCAATATAGTAGTTACATACAGTAGTTAGGCTAAAAAAAGACATATGTCTATCAAAATAAACTGTTCATTAATCCCTTTTACTGAATATTAGCACAAAAAATGACACCTATCATTGTGGGTGGGTGATTGGGGCTCTTTAAAAGAAATCTAATGTTTTTGATATACTGTAGCAAGAAATTAAGCATTGTCCTTTGCCAAGAACTCCCTGAGCTGGCCCGGTTAAAACAATAGAAAATAAAAAATAATAAGTCTTTTGCTCTTTCTATTACAGCTTATTGCCGAAAGTGTCACACATCAGGAACTGTGTCAGCGTGTAGCCTGAGGAAGGTGACAGGAGACAAGGCATGGCAATTTGTGTAACTCTTGTTCACTTTTCTGCAGCCAGGCTGTCAGAGCCCACATTTAATTCCTTCAGCGCCTGTTCCATGGCCAGAAACAAAAGACACAAATTGAGGATTTATTGTATCGGGTCAATGGCAATCCAAATACAACTTCTAACAAATAACAATGTGGGTATATTTTTATTTCATGTCCTGGGTTCTATTGTTCTATTGTCAGTTAAAGCTGAACTCAATGCAAACAGTTAAATACACAGAAGGAATTTATTCATGTGGGCTGTATTAACTTCCTAAGGATTTGTGATTTTGTTAAAGTTAAAATTTAGTCGGAAAATTAAGTCCTGCTAGATTACTTCAGGTTGGCCCTTTTTGCAGGTATAGCTATTTAAAACATTAAAAATAAGTGCCTATACTAAAAATATATTTAAAAATCCAGTAATACACGGTCTCACCCTGTTCTGCACATGCTCAGTTGCTCTCTATTTTTAGGCACTGTGCTGTGTTTGTAGAGGCTGATCTGCTGACAGCCTTACAGCGAAATTAAACCCTTCTATCCTTTACGGCCATGGAAGCTGCTTCTGTTTGATCTGCAACTGCCATAGTGCTACACATGTGATCAGTTATGACCCCAGCAATTTGATGGTTGAGGACACAAGCAAATGTGACAATGAGCAATCCCAGCAGCCGAGGCATAAAACAGTTTTTTTAAATCGTTAAATCGATGGTTTTAGTTCCCCTTCCAGAGGATCTGGGATTCAGCAAAATGGCAGACTCCAGAAAGAAGAAACAAGAGCAATGCTGCGGGCAATTTACAGCGCACGCTAATTCTGGTAGCATAATTATTAATGTGGAATATATGTTCCTTGCTAAAGAGCATTATTACATTATTGTTAGAGGTAAAGTTCTACTTTACCCAGTTAAGGATGAGCCACCACAGTTGTACTGCGGCACGTTTGCTTTCCTGGGTGAATCGCCATCATTGTACGTCGGCGGCTTTAAGACCACTAGGCGGCGCGACGCTGGAGCCCATGCGCCTGGCGGGCGGCCTGCGATGTCCGTCGTCCACCCGTGATTGCTCCTGAGAGAGACAGAACAGGGATCTGTCAATGTAAACAGATAGATCCCCGTTCTGTCAGGGGAGGATAGACAGATCTGCTGTTCCTAGTGATTAGGAACAGCGATCTGTCTCCTCCTCCTTTTGTTTGGGTACAGCATCATACGAACGCGCAATTGTCAGTTAAAGTGATGCAGTGGCGTATTGCAAAAAATGGCCTGGTCATTAAGGGGGCAAATTCTTCCGGGCCTTAAGTGGTTAAGCTAGTCTTGTGATCCAGGCACCTCTTCAAGGGTTCAATTGCAGCAGAGGTATATCTTGATCTAGAAACACCCACAGTCTGTGACTGGACAATGAAGGAGCACCATCAAAATGATGATGATATCACTCTACCTATTAGCATATTTACTACCAATATATGTCCACTACAGCAGCGCCTGATTTGCTCCTAGTGTTGATCCAATTTGAGTTTTGATTACAAAGCACTGCTATCAAGATAATTTCAATTTAAAAATAAATCCAATAATTATTTTTCATTGTAAACCTTCATTAATTGCTAATTTTCAAATCTCTACACAAAATAGGATAGTACATAATGTACATAAACATTCATTTAATTGTGCATGTTGTAGAATTGTGCTGATTTCAAACACAGCGCTGCTTAAATGCATACTGTATGTTCAGATGCAAAACACAGTAAAAGGCTGTATTTGACCTGCTTTGCCTGAAATACAAAAGCATTTCTAAAGGACCTGTTTTGGCCCTAAAAAACTAAACGCAACACAAATCAGGTAAAATGCAGCCTCACAACAGTCACCTACACTATACCCCAGCCTTAGGTTAGCCAGTGAGGCCCGGAGCGACAAAAGAAAAGAAGAATAGTGCAGGGCCGGGCATGACAGTTTGTCTAGTGACACACATAGGGTTAAGCTGGCTGGTGTTTTGGTGGGGAGGAGTCAGCAGGAAATTTGGGGGGAGCGGCCATACATAAGGAGGGGCAGTGGGTCAGGAAGAGACACGAGGAGGCAGGTTTTCTCTGCTCCTCTACAGCAATGGCCGACATCGATTTAATTCTGGCACGTTTCCGGCAGGCAGTGGCGTCCAAGGGACCGGAGTGGCTTCACAGCCAGGTTGCAGGACTACTTGAGGACGAAGCAGGTGGTTCGGCGCTGGAAGGTGAGGGGACTGGGCGTGCGCGGAGATCGCGGCCTGCGGCGCGGTACTCGCCGGGACCCGACGGCCGAACAGGTCGCCAGGCCAGGAGCCCGAGGGGGGAACAGTCCGCTCCACCGGCCAAGAGAAGCCACCCGCCGGTCGCTGCTAGGCCCGGGCGGAATACACGCCGCGGTCACACGGGCCAGCATGGCGCCGATTCCCTGCTCACATTGCCCAGATATGCGGAACGTGCTGACCCCCCAGCAGCTCTCCACGAGCCGAGGGGGGAGGACAGAAGGGGGAGAGCAGCCGCAGCAGCACCCAGGGCAGAGAGTAGAGACATGGCTGACATCGCAGGTGGACATCGGTCGCCTGGCGTGGGGAGAGACCATCAGGATAGAAGACAGAGGAATGCTCAGGCCGGCCCGGTAGCAGCTATTCCAGGGCGGCGTGGAATCCAGTCGGGAGGCGGAGTTTCGGAGGTCAGACAAGTCACACCACAGCAGGTGCATACGGTCTCCAGGAGGGATGCGCCTGGGGGGCTCACTACGCCGGCAAGCCCAGTTCAAGGGGACCGGTCAGAAGATGAGGAGTTGGAGGAAGGTGAGGAGGAGACACGCCAGCAGGATACGGCGGTGGAAACCAGATCGGCGGCTGTCGGGAAGTCTCCAGGTCAGCACGGTAAGTCCAGCGATAATTTATCTTTTACCAATGCTTTACAAAACTTATTGGGTGTGGATACCACGGGTATGGCAGGGGCAGTCGTCCACTCGCCACGACGGATGGGGCAAGGTCATGACCAGCAAGTGGCGGAACAAGGATCCGCCAGTTCGGGGTCAGGGGGACAACTTAAAGAGCTATTGGAGGGCCTGGTAGGGCGTTTTGGGGAGCAACCTCCACAAGCGACCACAGGGGCGGTATCCCAGGGAGTGCAAAGAAATGGCGGGGGTTTGTCCACTGGGGGAGAGGTAAAAGTTTCATCAGCCACAGGGGTGTCTACTGACAAGACACCGGAGTCGGGGGTAGGTAAGGAAAAGCCGGGTGAAAAAGGGGCAGCAAAGGGGAATACGTGGAGATTCTTTCTTTGTTGCCGTTGGAAAAGTTTAACCTTGGCAGGGTTAAGCCTGATGACTCCAAGAAGGAAGACGAGGAGAAGAGGAGATACAGGTTGATCCCACGGACGTTTGTTAACTGGTTACAAGCGTTCGCTATCATGGCCAGCGTCATTGGCGAAAAGAACCCCGAACATTGTTCGGGGTTGTTTTGTTATATGGATGCTATTGGGGAGGCACACAGAGTTTATGGGGGAACGGCTTGGCTGCGTTATGACGAGCAGTTTCGACATCGTAGAGCGGTTCGTCCGGCTCTGCTTTGGGACCATAAGGACATTAGCCTGTGGATGAGACTGATGTCCTCGGCTAGGGCCTCACCTCAGTTTTTTCAAGGGGGGGCCGGGGGTACACACTCCTCAGGACTAGCGGCCAGCAAAAAATGGGGAGTGTGCTGGCAATTCAATGAAGTTTGGGGGATCGTGCAAATTTAAGCACGAATGCTGAGGGTGTGGGGGAGCCCACACACTGGCCAGGTGCTTTAAAAATGGGAAATGTACCGGAGAGCCTGTTAACAAGAGGGATGATGCTGGTGAAGGTAAGTATCCGGATAAGGAATCGGCATCGCTGATTACCGTAGGTTTTCGGCAAGGGTTCAAAATACCGTGTTCCTTGGAGGTGGTTCCTCCTATGGCACGGAATTTAAAACCAGCGTTGCAACACCCAGGGGTGGTGGGAAAAAAATTGGCAAAAGAGGTGGCATTAGGCCGCATGGTGGAGCCATTTGAGTTAAAGCCATTACCGGATTTGGTGGTGTCCCCACTGGGTGTGGTGCCCAGAAAGGAACCGAATAAGTTTCGGTTAATTCATCACTTATCCTTTCCAAAAGGGGGCTTGGTCAACGATTTAATTGACTCATGCACGGTGTCCTATACTTCTTTTGATTCTGCGGTGCGGTGGGTCAGGATGTATGGGAAGGGGGCGCTGATGGCAAAATCCGACATAGAAGCGGCGTTCAGGCTACTTCCAGTGCATCCAGACAGCTTTCGGCTGCTGGGTTGACACTGGCAGAACCAGTTTTACATTGATAAATGTTTGCCCATAGGTTGCTCCATTTCTTGCGCCATGTTTGAAGCGTTCAGTTCCTTTTTGGAGTGGGTGATTAGGGATGTGTCGGGGCTGGACTCGGTTATCCATTACTTGGATGACTTCCTCTGTATAGGTCTCCCTTCCTCCAGTGTCTGTGCGATTCTATTGTCAACGTTGCAACACATTGCGGGAAGGTTCGGAGTGCCATTGGCAGCCGAAAAGACTGAAGACCCGACAACCGAGATTAGTTTTTTGGGCATCGTAATTGACTCCATGGCAATGGAATACAGGCTACTGCAGGAGAAGTTAGTGGATTTGCAGAAGGAGATCCGGGAGATTCATGGAATGCAGAAGGTGCAATTGCGGACCCTGCAGTCATTGCTAGGTAAGCTAAATTTTGCTTGTAGGATCATACCCATGGGTAGGGTATTTTGTCGGCGGCTGTCGGCAGCTACGGCGGGAGTAAAAGCCCCCACACATTTTATTAGGCTGAATCTGCAGCATCGGGAGGACCTGAATGTATGGTATCAATTTTTGTCGGTGTACAACTGAAGATCAGTGTGGATGTCAGGTCCGGTAAGTAACTTCGATGTGGAATTAGTTACGGACGCGGCGGGTTCTACGGGTTACGGAGCATATTTTCAAGGGCAATGGAGTGCAGAACCTTGGCCAAAATCGTGGGTGGAGGCGGGGTTTCTTCGTAACCTGGTACTGTTGGAACTGTTTCCAGTTGTGCTGGCCATCGAGTTATGGGGGCGGTCTTGCCAGAATTTAAATTTGAGACTGAATTGTGATAACATGGGGGTTGTCCAGGTTGTCAATCGCATGTCAGCGTCTTCCCAACCTGTCATCAGGCTGATACGACAGTTGGTATTGCGGTGCTTGCAATTGAATACCTTTATATATGCTGTGCACATACCGGGGATTGAAAATACACTGGATGATTCGCTGTCTCGTTTTCAGTGGGACAAGTTCAGGGAACTAGCTCCGGCAGCAGAGAAGGAAGGGATTCCTTGCCCGGAGTGGATCTGGGAGCTGGCATTGGATTCGCCGCAGGATGGATCCAGCAGTCAGTGAGTAAGCAAACCTGGATGGCCTATGTGAAGGTATGGAGAGAATGGATGGGTTTAATCCAGGAAGCTGGGGCGGACAAGGAAGGGGATGAGGTGAGATTGCTGGTCCTGTATTTTGTTTCCAGAAATATGGAAAACGGGGTTGCCGTGTCATCTATTGAAAAGAAGATGGCTGCTTTGTCATTCCTTTTCAAGTTAAAAAGGGGGGAGGATTGGACTAAAGACTTTTGGGTTAGGCAAGCCCTCAAGGGGTACAGAAAAGGACAAAAAAGAAAAGATGCACGAAGGCCTGTCACTTTTGCGAACCTGGTGTCCATTTGTGGGCAGTTGGTGTCGGTATGCTCTTCGAGTTATGAATATTTGCTGTTTACGGCAGCTTTTTCGTTGGCGTTTTTTGGGGCATTCAGGATTGGGGAACTGGTTAGCCCGGCACGGCGGGATGCGGGTGGCATTTTGGTGCAGGATGTTCGGCCATACAGGAATAAAGTGTGTTTACGACTGCGGCGGTCAAAAAAGGATCAGACGGGAAAAGGTGTGGACGTATGGTTGTTCGCTTTGCCAGGATCCACGGTATGCCCGGTAAGAGCGGTCGAGGAATTTGTACGGGTTAGGCCGATGGGTGGAGGGCCATTCTTGTGTCATGAGGATGGGTCTTACTTATCTAAATTTCAATTTGTAGCAGTAATTTGAAAATGTTTGACGAAAATGGGTTTGGATGGGAAGGCTTACGCTTCACACTCCTTCCGCATTGGGGCGACTACTGAAGCTGCCAGATGTGGGTTGGATGAGGCAGCCGTAAGGAGGAACGGTAGATGGGAATCGAAAAGATTCCGCACCTACATACGACTTTAATTAATAATGGAATAAAAAAAAAAGGGGGGGGGTTGTTGGGGGCTTTTGGTGTTCAGATACGTTGGGATTTTGTTTCAGGTTTGTCATAAGTGATGTCACCTTGGCTTGTGATCTTTTCATTTCAGATGGAGGTGCTCCGCGCCTCGTTTGGATTCTTGGGCACTCATATGTGTGTTGGGGGGCCAGGAGAGGTGATGCGAGACCAGATGGGCGGCAACTGGGAATATCGAGGAGAGAGGCATATATCAGGTGGCTGGGGAGACCGGGTATGATGTGGGGTAGGGTGGTTATGGAAGTGGAACGTTATGCGTGGTTAGACAGACCACCAGATGTGTTGGTCATTCACGCGGGAGGGAATGATTTAGGGGTTCGTATGGTCAGAGAATTAATAGCAGATGTCAAGTCGGATTTGCTATATATCCGCACGGTTTTCCCCAATACCCTGCTGCTATGGTCCGACATGGTGGCACGAACAACTTGGCGCAAGGCAAGGTCTGTTGAACGGCTTAACAAAGCACGTATACATGTTAACAAAGTGGTGGGGAGGTTTTTGGGGCAGTAAGGGGGCATGGTGATCTGGCATAGAGAATTGGAAACTAATGTAGGCCTCTAGTTACGCAGGGATGGTGTTCACCTAACGGATGTGGGGACTGACCTGTGGACCATGGGGCTGCAGGACGGGATCCAATGGGCATTGAGGGTGTGGAGGGGCCCTTGAGGATAAGGTTTCATCCTTTCGGGCTGTGGCTGTGTTTTCTGTTGGTCGGTGACGGTAGCGGTAAACAAATGTGGTAAAAAGGGGTGGGGGGTCATCGATAGTATGGCCCCTCCAGGGTATTCCCGAAAAGGAATACCGGTATGTTTACACTGCGGGCAAGGGGTTGTCTCCGAGCGACACAGCTGGAGGCCTATCAAGTTGAAAATGGTTCCCGCAGTGTACTGGTTTTATATGTGGTAAAAAGGGGGTAGCTCCGTCATTGACCAACAGATTGGGGTTAATAACAGGTTGTTTGCACTGAAGTTATATGTTATATATATTTAAAGGGGTTGTAAAGGTAAAAATTTTTTCACCTTAATGCATTCTATGCATTAAGGTGAAAAAACTTTTGACAGTACCGCCGCCCCCAGCCCCCCCGTTTTACTTACCTGACGCCTCGAATCTTCGCTGCTCGTCCTCGTCATCTTCATTGCAGCTCAGCCTGGTCGCTGATTGGCTGCAGTGGATGGATTGAAAGCAGCGCAGCCATTGGCTCGCGCTGCTGTCAATCACATCCGATGACGCGGCGCGCCGGGGGGGCGGGGCCGAGTGATACAGCGAGCGGCTATAGCCGCCGGCTGTATCACGGGAGCGCGCCCGCAAGCACTCACCACTATGCGAGGGAGCTCGCATTAAGGTGGTAAATGCTTGCGGGGAGGAGCTAAAACAGCCGCCGAGGGACCCTAGAAGACCAGGTTCGGGGCCACTCTGTGCAGAACGAGCTGCACTGTGAAGGTAAGTATAACATGTTTGATATTTAAAAAAAAAAAAATAATTACCTTTACAACCCCTTTAAGGTTATTGGAGATATTTATTCAGTTTGCTTAATAAAAAAGGCTGTTATGGCCATTTATACTCCAGTAGCATGGTGTGGTCTCGTTATTTAAGATGAAAAGGTAAATGGGGGTTGGAGTAAAATGGTATAGCAGTAAGAGGTAATATGTGGGTACATCTTGAATACACTTGTCAAGGGCCTTGATGAGCTCTTGATAGAGGTGCTAGGTTGCATGGGAGGGTGGCAGCTCTCCCGGCTGGGTGCTTCTCTTTCTGGACAATGACCCAGGCTGCTCAAGTTCCAAACTATCTATGTGATATGCAGCAACCTACTGGGCACGCCTCCCCAGGGATTGGCTAAGACCCCATAAATATTCAAGCTTCTCCCTTACTTGCTCCATTCCCATGTTCTGCAGCTTTCCAGAAAACAGAGAGAAACAATTAAGCCTGCAGCCTGTGGGGTCCTGATCAGTCCAGAGCAATCAGCAACTGCTCCATTGATTACAGAGGAGCACAAAAAAATAAATATACCTGAAAGCCTAGCACCTAACTAGGAGGGTGCTACAAAATCAACATCAAACTCAGGAACACTACATACTTCCTAACCCTAGTTCATATCTCCTAATGCAGTGTTTCTCAACGCCAGTCCTCAATGTGCTCCAACAGGTCATGTTTTCAGGATTTCTCTCAGATGAAACAGCTGTTTTAATTACTAAGGCAGTGAAACTGATCAAATCACCTGTGCAAAATAATGGTAAGCCTGAAAACATGACCTGTTGGGGCACCTTGAGGACTGGAGTTGTGAAACACTGTCCTAATGCATGTTGTTTCCAGTCTCTTCTATCCAGCACAGCAAATTTTTTCTTTCCTAATGTCTCTTGCTGCTGTGATTCCTATTAATAGTTGTATCCCTATGGAACCACTGCAGTGTGCATGTAGGTAGCCTCCTCACATACAGTTAACTGTTACAGGACAGTCTTGCTGGCTGAGAGGAGAAGTGGGACTACAATTGTATCATACTTTTTCATGCAGAAATGTCATATTATATTCAGAATGTGTTTGTGTTTTCCTGCCGTTTTGTGAAATCCTGTTGAGGCTGTAACTTCTCTGAAATTGTCTCCAGCAGCCATCTTGGAGAAGCCTCATGTTCTGATTGGTACCAAGTTATCTCGAGATTTTGTCCACCATTTTCTGTTAGCTTCCATATAAAAGAGAACCCAGCCACCATTTTGACTGAAATGTGTGTGGAATGAGTGAGGTAAAGGTATACTGCCTGTGAGGGAAGGCTAGGCCTTACTCAGGCAGAGTGTTCCAGCCTGTAGGGACAGAACAGGGTTCTTTAGGAGTCCTGCCTATCAGCGCTGCTGCTGTGCTTGTGATAGAAGCTCATCTAAGAGAGTGTATTTTCCTGTTAAATCATCTCTGCTGCATTTATGGAACCTACCTATGGACACCAGCCTATGGCAAGTAATCAAAATGTGCCTTGTGTACCACTGATGTGCCTGAAGAGAGGAATAATAACTACAGTGCCAGTTTACAGAGAGTCACGGAGCCAGGGGGACCCTAAGCGCAGGGACGGCATGACAGTGCTGGACTGCACATCTGCCTGTCCCTGAAAGGGTTACACTTCTCCTTTTAGAGAAGGGGAGGGGCTGCAGGAAGTTTTGTGTAGGAGATGTAGGAAGGGAAAGTGATTTCAGTTTGAGTGTGGTGGTGGACGAGATTAGAAGCACACCTCACAGCTCTCCACCTTCCCCTTCCTGATACACAGCATGGCAGCGATGGAGGGTTTTGTAGAGCAGCTGAGAGCGGCGGTTACCGCTAACGGCGCGGACTGGCTCCAGGAGCAGCTGCGTTTGATCACGGACGGCGGGGCGACGGTGAGCGGGGGGGGTCACCAACTCCCAGGGCAAGGCGATCACGTCCACCAGAGAGATACAGCCCTGAGGCTGATATGGGCTCTTCTAGAACAGCGCAGCCGGGGATGGCAGCGGGAGAGGCCCAGACACCCATCATACAGGCCAGGCAGAGGGATGGACGAGGAGAGGCCCGGGGGAATCGGAGGAAAGTTGGAGGGACTGGGGGAAGGGTGCCCAGCAACGCACGCGGCTCTTCCCCCCCAGCCAGGCGCAGATGCTTACAGCCCCCTGAGAGGTCAGCAGGAGAGGGACGAGGGCACGGGATGCACAAGAACGCACCGCGGCAAGTGGAGGAGGGTCACGGGCGACCGAGACGGACAGTAGTCCGCCGCAGGGTGATAGCGGGTCAGAGAGAGACGCCAGTGCCAACGTGAGGGGAGGTAATAGACGGTCGGCACGCACCCCGCACAGCAGTAGACGCAGGAGTCCATCACCAGGGGTATCCAGCGGGCCTAGCGGTATCCAAGGGAGGAGTGGCCGTACACAGCACCGCAGGCCCTCGGCAACCACTGCATCCGCAAGTGGGGTGCAACGAGAAATCGGCAGGACGAACGAGCAGGACGATCGGTCGGAAGGAGAGCTGTCCGGGTCTGACGGAGGCGACGATCAGGGACATCAAGCATCGCTGGCTCCAGGAGTGGCGGCTGTTGGGCGCGGTCCAGTGCAGCCCGGTGAGTGCGCTTCTAATCCTGTTACTATTCTTTTACATAATTTATTGGGACAAAATGTGCAGGGGGGTAGTTCACGGTCGGGGGGTGTAGTCAGGCCAGGGGGGGGGGGAGAAGGTATCAGCTCCACCGTCAGCAGCAGCGCCTCAAACAGGGAATGAGGGGTTGCGGGAGTTGTTAACTGGCCTAAAAGAACTTGTAGCACGGGTGGAATCAGGGTCAGGAGGTGGTCCGGCGACTGCGTGGACAGCAGAGAGGAATACCCCACAGACAGGGACCACCCCATCTGTTGCGGGTGAGGTTCAGGTTTCGCCGGAGGCAGCTGTTTCAGCGGTCGTGGTGCCCCCCTCTGGCACTGCGGTGGCTACGACTTCGGGGGACCAGGTGAAGACAACTGAGAAAAAAGCTGATTCAGTTAGATTAGCAGATGCGGCAAGGAGCGAGGTATATGTCTGCTTTGAGGGCCCTTTGGGGGCTCATTTAAAAGCAGAGGTAAAGGAAAAAATATGGAAAGGCGAGTACGTGGAAATTTTCACGTTGCTGCCGCTAGAAAAATTTAATCTGGATAGGTTAAAACCGGTGGAAGGAAAAAAGGAGGATGAGGAGAAGCGTAGGTATCGCTTGATCCCGCGAACGTTCTCCAATTGGCTACAAGCGTTCGCCATTTTGGCGAGTGTGGTAGGTGAAAAAGCGCCAGAACATTGTTCAGCGCTGTTTGTGTACCTAGAGGCCATTAGTGGGGCCCATAGAACATACGGGGGCATGGCGTGGCTAAGCTATGATGAGCAATTTCGTCAGAGGATGGCGGTGCGACCGAATCTACGCTGGGATCACAAGGACATCAGCTTGTGGATGAGGTTGATGACGGCAGCGAGGGCCCCTAGTCAGTTTTTTCAGGCAGGGGTCGGAGGTTCAGCAACCCCAAGACAACCGGCCGAGAAAAAATGGGGATATTGCTGGCAATTTAATGAGGGAACTTGCAGATTTGGAGCCAACTGTCGTTTCAAGCATTTGTGTTCCGGCTGCGGGGGATCCCATGCATTGGCTAAATGTTTCAAAAAAGGAAAAGGACGCGCCGGAGATACTTCAGGTAAGAGGGAGGACCCCGGTACGGGTGGAAAGGATGCGGCCTTTCCTCAGTAGGTACCCTGACCGAACAGCGGCCGCCACGCTGGAGGCAGGTTTTAGGGAGGGTTTTCACATTCCTTGTGCCTTGGCGAAGGTGCCGCCTGAGGCCAAAAATTTGAGGTCAGCTTTGCTGCATGCAGCAGTGGTCTCTGAAAAATTGGAAAAAAGAAGTGTCATTGGGACGCATGGCGGGTCCGTTTAAGGAAAGACCACTACAAGGGTTAGTGGTCTCTCCCTTGGGCGTGGTACCAAAGAGAGAGCCCAATAAGTTTAGACTCATACATCACCTTTCCTTCCCGAAGGGAGGGTCGGTGAATGATGCTATAGCCCCGGAAGATTGTGCGGTTACACATCTTTTGACGCAGCGGTCTCATGGGTTAGGAGATATGGGCAGGGGTCATTAATGGCCAAGTCCGATATCGAATCGGCTTTTCGGCTGTTGCCAGTTCATCCCGACAGTTTCAGATGGCTAGGCTGTAAATGGGAAGGGGCCTACTATGTAGACCGATGCCTTCCAATGGGATGCTCTATATCCTGTGCTCTTTTCTAAACGTTCAGTTCGTTCTTGGAATGGGCGGTACGGGATGTGTCTGGTATCAATTCAGTCATCCATTATTTGGACGACTTCTTATGTGTGGGTCCAGCGGGTTCCAACATATGTGCAGTGCTTTTGGGTACTTTGCAGTATCTAGCGGAAAGATTTGGGGTGCCGCTAGCCCCGGAAAAAACAGAAGGTCCAATGGCGATTATCATATTTCTCGGAATAGAGATAGATTCAAGGAGGATGGAATGCAGGATTCCGCAGGACAAACTGTCGAAGTTGAAAGAGGAAGTTCGAGGGACCATTGGAGTTAGGAAATTGCAACTTCGCCAACTCCAATCTTTGCTAGGTAAGCTAAACTTCGCTTGCCGAATCATCCCTATGGGACGAATTTTCTGCAGGCGGCTGTCAGCCGCCACTGCAGGGATCCGGGCGCCGACACATTTCGTGAGTCTGACTAGAGATCACAGGGAGGACTTACGGGTGTGGCAGGTATTTTTGGAGTCTTTCAATGGAAGGGCTTTATGGATGTCTGGACCGGTCAGCAACTGGGACCTAGAGTTGTTTACTGACGCCGCCGGGTCAACGGGGTTTGGTGCTTTTTGTAAGGGCCACTGGTGTGCGGCTATGTGGCCGGCGGCTTGGCGGAGGCTGGGTTCTTAAAGAACCTGGTACTTTTGGAGCTGTTTCCCATTGTGGTGGCCATGGAGCTATGGGGCGAGTCGTTGCGAAACCTGAAGGTTCGCTTCAATTGTGACAATCTGGGGGTGGTGCAAGTGGTTAATCGGCTGACTGCGGCATCAGTGCCGGTGGTCAGGCTTTTGCGCCATCTAGTACTTCGTTGTTTACAACTGAATGTGTTCATTTATGCCGTGCATCTACCAGGGTCGGAGAACACCTTGGCTGATGCTTTGTCTCGTTTTCAGTGGGACAGGTTCCGGAGGTTGGCACCAGAGGTAGATCATCAGGGGGTCGCCTGTCCCAGCTGGATATGGAACATTGCCTTGGAACAGCAGCAAAATGGATTCAGCGATCCATGACTATGGCTACACGGAATGCCTACTCTAAGGTATGGAAGGAGTGGTTCGCCTTTCTGCAGGACTTGGGCATGGGATCAGATGATCCGGACGTGGACAAGGCAGTGCTGTATTTTATAATTAGGGACTTTGAAAAAGGTATCTCGGCAGCTGCCATCAATCGTGAATTGGCAGGTTTGGCCTTCCTTTTTAAGTGGCAAGGGACTCGGGACCATACGAAGGAATTTTGGTTACGGCAAGCAGTCAAGGGATATAGAAAAGCTTATAAACAGAGGGACAGGAGGCGCCCTGTCTCTTTTGAAATGCTTAAGCAGTTGATGCTTAGTTTGGAAAGGGTCAGCAGATCCGAGTACGAATGCGCATTATTCAAAGCAGCGTTCGCGCTGGCCTTTTTTGGGGCGCTGAGGATAAGTGAGTTGGTGAGCCCGTCAAAGACGGTTCCGGGCGGGCTTTTCCACGGGGAGGTTGAAGTATGGGAAGATAGAGTCCGCATATGGATTCATAGGTCAAAAACGAATCAAGCAGGGAGAGGAAAATATCTGGAGTTTGGGAAGATTGCAGAGCATGACATATGCCCGGTTAGGCTTGTGGGAGCTTTCATGACGGTTAGGCCTGTCGTTACTGGCCCCTTCTTGATACATGTGGATGGTTTGTGCCTTTCAAAATACCAGTTTGTAACAGTTTTTAGGAAATGCGTGGCCAGGGTGGGATGTGACCCTTTACAATTCTCATCACATTCTTTTAGGATTGGGGCGGCCACAGAGGCGGCCAGGGCAGGTTTGAGTCAGGAGGTGATTAGATGTATTGGCAGATGGGATTCGGATAGATTCAAACTGTATGTCCGCCCTAACATGGTTCAAATGTAATGTTAGCTGGGGTTGTTTGATGAGTGGGGTGTTGGGTTTAAAGTTCATGAGGTTGTATTATCTAATTTGTCTACAGGTCAAGATGCATGTCTGGTTTGGATACTCGGTCACTCCTACGTGTTTTGGGGGGCCAAGAGAGCGGACGTTCGGCTGAACGGCAGACAGCTTCGCATCCCCAGACAAGAGGCCCTCATCAGGTGGATTGGGGTTCCGGGCATGCAGTGGAATAGGGTATTGGGGGAAGTGCATAGATTCTCTCGCCTGGACAGGGCCCCTGATATATTGTTATTACACGTGGGTGGAAATGACATGGGAGCTAGATCCATGAGGGACCTTATCAGGGACATCAAGTGTGATTTCCTGCGTTTAAAAGCTGCTTATCCCAAGATGGTATTAGTGTGGTCTGACATGGTAGGCAGGCTATCGTGACGCTGGGCCCTATCAGATAAAAAAGTGAATAGGGCCAGGATAAAGGTTAATAAAGAAGTGAGCCGGTTTTTTATAAGGAATGGGGGCTTAGCCATTCGTCACAGGGAGTTGGAGGTTGACACATGGCGTTATTTGCGCAGCGATGGTGTACATCTCAATGAGGTGGGCACGGACCTATGGTCTTTAGGCTTGCAAGAAGGCATACAGAGAGGGCTTAGTGTGTGGAGGTGCTCACAAGGGTAAGGGGTTACCCCTTTCGTGCTGTAGCAGTAGTTGTTTGTTCCTTGAATAGGATAAGTTCTGTTACAAGTTGTAACATGTGTACCCATCCAAGGATGGGGGGTTGTTTGATTGTACCCATCCAGATGATGGGAGTTTTGCTGGTACCCATACATGGAAGGATGGGGATTGTAGTTGGTACCTTCAGGCCCTAAGGGTTAACCTGCAGGAGTTAAAATGCCAGGTCACTGGGGTATGTTGTTATAATGCCGTGTCCGGGGTTTCCGACTGGCAGGTTTTAAATTAACGAGGTTATACCAGTGACCTAGGTCATAGTCATAGTTCTTACTGAGTAAGTTACCTTAACATGTTATTTAAGGAAATACAGTTATTTGTATATTTATGTTAAATTATATGTTTTAAATAAAAGGCCGCAAGGCCATTTTACTCCAGAAACTAGTCCGAGTCATCCCTGATGTTTTTGGAGAGAGGGTATGTACGGGTAGGATGGTATTAAGCATATGGGCTTAAGTCCTACAATGTCATGAGCTGCATTCTGTATCTTTATTGAATCAACAGTGAATCTGTGCCTTATATGCTAACAAGAGAACTGTTTACTCCACGTTTTTTCAGATAGGCATCTTTTCCACTGTTGCCTATCTGGCAAATAAAGTTACTTCATTTACAATACCACGCAGTGTGTTTCCTTCTATAATACAGCCACGCTAATTCCCCCGCTTACACGCACGCTTCCTAAGTAAGGACTAAAGAGCTGCATACTGTCACTCTGTGCATCAGCATGCAAAAGACGGCTCAGAGAGCCTGGAAACAGAACCAAAAATAAATGAAAACACCACATCCATGTGGCTTATTAAAGCAGCCACAAGTGCTCATGGTAGATTTTGCCATCAGTACTTTCTAGGTAGCTTTTGTGAGTACTCCCTGACTGGAAACTGCAAGGAGCACTGCACCATGGAAAATAATAGGAGGATGTTTTATAAAGGTGTGATAAAAATTTTACAAGAGGTGTAGTGCTTACGCCTGCAGGAGCAGGTGAAAATTTGTTCAGGTTCTTCTACAGTAGATTGCTCCGCAGCCAGGCGCATGATCTCAGCCACAATTTTCTTCAATAACCAGACTAGGGGTGGTGTTTTAGTTGTTTATATTTTTGTCTTTGGATAGGGCTGAGGGAATTGAGTGTCAGGCAGCATACTGTGTTGTAGCTCGGCCAGCTTATCTGGACGACTGCCGCTATTACCGGGGACTCCGATAATCACTTGCAGCTCTCCGTGTGCTATCTTGGTACTCTCTCCAAGTGACTTCCTCCTCTCTGCACCCGGAAGTGATGCATTAGCTCCTTCCAGCCTTCCAGATTAGCCGAGCCTGGGCGGTGACTCTGCTCGCTCCTTGTGATAGGCTAACGCTTTGGCGGTAACTCCATTTGTTGGGTAGATTCTCTCTACATGCTCTTTCTTGTGTTGCATGTTACACTTCACTGCCACCAACTAAAAATGCTTCTGCATTGGCAACAGTCTCTATTGTAGCACAGACATTGGCAGTGACTATACCTGTTGCTAGGCAGATCTCACTGGTGTTTTTACTCCTACGCCACACATTAACTCTTCCGCTGCCACCACTTGGAAATACCTCTGCCCTGGCAGTGTTCATTACTGTAAAGCAGACATTCTCCATTGTGACACAGCAGTTCTCCAGCACATTGATTGCCTTCCCACAATCCCTATCCAGATAGCACTGACAACAACACTGACACTTTCTCCCATTTTCTTCTGTTACTAATAGCAACCACTGTGTTGTCCTTAGGGAAAATCCCAGACAAGCCCACCCATGTAGCACTTACTTCCATAAGAGCCACTGGAAATGTGCCCAGGTTCTTTCCCAGTGGATTACCCTGCACCAGGCACAGGATCTCAGCCATGCTTTTTCTCAATAACCAGTCTAGGGGTGTTGTTTATATTTTTGAAGATTTTAGATAGGGTTGAGGGAATAGTGGGATACTTCAAAAACAGAAACTATGTGCAAGCTGAGGACAGCGAACTCCTTTCTTTAAAGCTGAAGCAGAAGTCATTGCATATAGAAAACTTTGGACTTGACATGAAATGGTTGAAGTTAAAAGCAGACTTCTTTCTTTAGAGCACTAAGAGCATAGTATCTTCACAAGGAATTAGATAAACTAAGCTGTTCAGGACACCAGCTGATGTCTGCTTTAGTAAACACACAGCTGACTTTCTAGCACAGAGGGTTGGCAGCAGCCCAAAGGTCTCTAAGATCTCTCAGCAGTCTGTACTCACAAAATGTCCAGGGAAAGCTGGTTGCCTCCTTCCAACTTCCAAGTGACACTTACCTCCAGTGATGCCTGAGTAGATCTTCAGCAGACAGCCCTTCAGTCAGCTCTCAGCAGCTTCAGCATCCAGGCCTACAGGTTGCCTACCTGAGGCCTCAGGAACAGTAAGCACATGACAGCACTGCCCTGGGGGACTGCAAGCCCTCCAGGCTGCACTGAACGTCTATAGGAAAATACCCTGAGCTCAGTGTGCTCAGAGAATATATAAAGTCTCCCTGTTGTCTTCAGGGCCCTGCTCCCTGTGATTGGCCAGGACTGTATAAATATTCATGCTGTCATCTGCATAGCTCCACACCTTTAATCTAGAACATTCTACTGATTTCTGGAAAGCAGAGAGAGCTATCAGACTGGCAGCAGCTGACACTTAATAGACCTAATTAATCAATTGCAGCCACAGTGGAAACAGTGAGGCAAGCTAAATTTACCTGATCAAAGCACCCACAGCTCCCAGTGGCGGACCGTCCATTAGGGGAACCTGGGTGCCGCCCCCTCTATCCACGTCCGCCACCCCCTATTGCGTCCGGGACACCAGGCACATGATGAATTACAACAGCAGAGTTTTTTTTTTAAGCACCTGATTAGAGTCAGAGGCTTTAATGGGCTTCAAAATAGGGTGGGCTCCGGGCGCAGAGCATTGCGCTACGAGCCCACCCAGGTGTTACAACAGCAAATTAATATTTGCTATTGAAACCTTGATCCTCAATCTGGACAATCAGAAGCGGGTCTGAGACCCGTTTCCTGATTGGTCGCCGAGGAGGAGGGAGGAAACGGAAGCCCCGCCGCTGTGATTTCCGTGGAGAGCAGGGGAAGCCGCTGCCGCCACCGCCGAGCAGGGGAAGCCGGGAGAAACGCTGCCCGCCATAGATGGAGTAAGTGCTCCAGACCCGCTTGACCAACCGGGAGGGGTGGTACTGTTTGCTGCCTCCCCCAAAACAAATTACCACCGGCCGCCACTGACAGCTTCACTGAACACTGTGAGCCAGCACTAAACCTAACTAATCCTAGCACTTATCTAGGAGAGTGCTACATAGGACTTGAGAATATATTACGTTTTTTTTGCAAGTGCAAATAGATCAATCGGCAAAAAAATGTTAATACTACTTTAAGAAATAGCACTGCAAAATTATCTCAAAATATGCACTCACTGAAAATGTTCTACTTTCTCTTAAAGCGGAGCGCCGCCGAAATTTTTTTTTTAAAAGTCAGCAGCTACAAATACTGCAGCTGCTGACTTTTAAAACATGGACACTTACCTGTCCAGTGCGCCCGCGATGTCGGCACCCGAGGCCGAACCGTCTCTCCGTCCTCGGGTGCTGCCATCTTCGGTAAGGGAATCAGGAAGTGAAGCCGTGCGGCTTCACTTCCCGGTTCCCTACTGCGCATGCGCGAGTCGCGCAGCGCAATACGGATGGTCCCTGCTGCCTCTGGGACCCGTGTGTTTCCCAGCAGGCAGTGGGGAGGGAGCAGGAAGTGGCGTAAATAACCGCAGATTCTGCGGCTATCTATGCCGGAAGTGGGTACAGATACCTGTAATATACAGGTATCTGTACCCCCCTCCCCCCTGAAAGGTGCCAACTGTGTCACCGGAGGGGGGGAGGAATCTGATGAGTGGAAGTTCCACTTTTGGGTGGAACTCCACTTTAAAGTAATACTAAATCCTCAGATTTTTAAACTCTTACAGCAGCTAATTTCATCACTTACTGAGAATACAGTTTCTTTATCTTATATGGCTGGTTTACACTAGAATCACACAGGATCGCACTCCGCTTTCCTGTGCTATTCCTATGCGTTCCTCTGCAGCCCATTTATTTGAATAGGCTGAAAATCACAACCGAACACACAAAATGTAGTGCATGCACCACTTTTGAAAAAATGTGTCACACCAAATTGCATGATACTCTGCATTTGGGGTGCTGTTAACAATGTATTGGAACCTGTGGCAGATCGCAAACACAGTGCCTTTTGAATGCAGTGCGGGAAATGCGCACGAAACACACCTTTCCCGCACTGCTTTCCGACGTGAACCGTCCCTTAATCCTTGCCAAAGTTCCTATTTAAGCTGGTTTGATGATTGCTGCCCAAGTTTCTGGTTTCAGGATGGCTCCCTTCCCTTTGTGGTGTCCAGTGGTGACTCATTCCTGTGAAGAAAGGGAAGCAGCACTAAGAGAGCAGCAGCTAGCACAAGTTGTAAACTGCAAATGTAGGTGATCATTTTAGCAAATAGTTTACTAAGGAATATTTATTTTATTGTTCCCACTGAGTTATATTTAAAAATGCTAAGGGTTTAATACTATATTAAGCTTAGGTTCAGACTAGTGCAATCTCAGACATCGCATGTGATTCGCACACCCGCACCGCAGGTGCCGATTACATGCGATGTCTGAGCAATGCGAGTTCAGCCATACATTTGTATGGCTGAACTCGCATTGGATTCACACAGAAAAAGGTGCAGGGACTTGTTTTTCCCTGCACTGGAATCGGATCGCATGGGTGTTTTCACCTATGTGATATGATTCCTGTACGAATCCACAGTTCGCACTATGATCTGTGAACCGATCTGGGGGTGTCATTAACAATGTATTGACACTCGCAGCGGTTGGCAGAGGGCAGTGTGAACTGTCTGCGGGAGAGAAGCGATTCTTTTCTTTCTATAAGTGAGCAGTAACCCAGTGTTAAACTTTGTCTCTGTGCAGGAGCTTCCTGAAATAAAGGGAAAAAAAGGGCTGCACTGCAAATGGAAAGTCCATATAGTAATTCTTGGATGGACAATACAAATTCAATCAAGTGACGAAAAACCTGCTTACCAGCTGGCAGGTAAAATCGGGCAGTTGGCTTATACCCAGCCCGGGCCTTTTCTCATAAAGATGATCCGCTGACAGACTGGAGGTTGGATGCAAGTTGAAATGGATAGGATACTCAAACTCCTCCCGGCAACACAAACCCTTATGATGCAGACCATTAACAGAGATGCAAGAAGAAACAGCAGCCCATTTTTCCTCAATTTCTAGCTGTTGCACAACTGGTCTCACAAAGCCACTCCTCTTTGCTGCTCGTCCGGTCGTGGCACAAAAAAATGAGTAAATGTCTTTAGGTCTTTAAATTCAATGTAACAGCTGCAATCCTGCACTCTGCGGCATCGGCGTCACCCAGCTCCTCCCATGCGTTACGTCACCGTCCACTTGACTTGCTCAGGGAGATGTAGTAAGCGAAAGCCAGATAGCAGCTCCACCTTCCTTCCTCCATGAAAAAAAAACAGTTAGTCGCTGCTCTTTCTTCTTGTGCAGGGTGACTGTTTTTTTTTTCCCGGCCCCCTCCTGTAGTTTTCTGCAGGTAGCCTGTAGTCAGTGGAGCTGCTGGGTCCCTCCCCCACTCTGTACAGCCTATTGGTGATGTCACTTCTAGTGTTACAAGGTAATAACTGGGTTTTCAAGGCATTTGGTGCTTACAAAGATTTATTTTGATTGTTGATTTATATTCTTTAAGATCTCTCTTGTGATATAATTACTGGGAGTGATTTGAGTGTAATGGCGTTCAGATTTTTCCCCACCCTGTGTACTTTGCTCACCGATAGTTCAGCAGGCTAATGAACGTAGTTCAATTATAAAGTATTTCTGATTGTTTGCTTTTATTGGTATTGTGGTTGTTGTTATTATTGGTGATCGCTCACTAGGTGTTGTTAGTACTGAAGTAATTGTTTATTACTATTAAGTGTTGGGAGTACTGGGTGTACTTCAATTAGCATGTGTAAGAGGTAATCAGTGTGTAATGAGTATGGTATTGGACCTGATCATCTGTAAAACTAGCAAGAGGAAAATCAATAGTGTCCATGTCAATGGTGGCATAGATAATGTGAGTGAGCTGTGTGTAATGGAGTACAGATCCCACTGATGACATGAATACTGGGAGTAAGCTGCATGTAATGGAGTGCAAAACCCATTGGTGACATGAATACTGTGAGTGAGCTGTCTGTAATGAATTGCAAATCTTACTGGTGACATGAATACTAGGAGGGACCTGTGCGCAAAGGAGTGTAGATCTTAGTGGTCACATGGATACTGGGGAGTGAGCTGTATCTACTGTAGTGTATGTAGCAATAACTCACGGTGGAGCTGCTGGTTTAAGCGGTTCTGTTACCTTCACTTTGCTTCCCTCTGTTTCACCGGCACCGCATCTAGGGGTTCCGTTGAGTTTACTGCTGGACGACACACGCACCAACACTGGAGTACGTTTTCAATGCTTTATTAAACAGTAAAACTTTAGGAAGTAGCAGGAAAGAGACGGAAAAGGAAACCTTCAGGAGAAACTCAAATATCTTCTTACAAGATCTTAGCAACAAATGTCCTGGTAGAATTCAGATAATTATGTGGAATGCATTCCCCTCATGAGACGCACTCTTTGCTCGTCTGGATAGGCCTCTCTCACCGGTCTAGCAGCTAGTACGCAGCACGAATCTAAAGTCTCTGCCACAGACTTGTTTGGGGGGGTAAATCTGCACGATCCTCTGCCATAGGATGTATCAGATCTTCTGCAGTGAACAGTCAGTCACAGTGCCTGAACCTTTAAGCCGAACTGGCGACATTATGCTGTATAATTACTTCTTTTGGATACGTCCTTCAACCGAGTCACCAGGCCCCTCTATAGACCAGCACGCTGCGTGATCTCTCCAAGACAGGTCCTCCCCTAGGATCTCCTCGGCTGTCCAGCTTCGTCACACAGGACCGACAGCTCAGGACCATTCCTCGGCCACGGTGGTAGGCCCCAGACAAGCCTCTGGACTCACCCCTGCGCCGCAGCATCGTGGGCCTCCCGATCGGAGCACCACGAGGTAGCTCCTTAACGCATACCTGTCGGCCAGGAGGGCCAGCAGGTGGTTGAAAAATGACCTTAGAACATGGCGTCTGTCCCATAAATACCCTCGCCCAGAATGCAACTCGGAGGACCACCTCCACCGAGCTTGTCTCCGAGACAGAGGAGCATCTATACACTTCGACACGTTGCCCTTCCAACACTGACTAATGGTAACAGTGACACCCACCGGTCAGCACGGAAGCACACACAACGTCAGCCAAGCTGGAACAGAGGCGAACTTTAACCTTCCTAACACACAATTTACTAAATTTACCTAATCTGCGGTAGATTGTAAATCTACCAGCGCTACATGTAGATCCCACTGGTGACATGTATACTGAGAGTGAGCTGTGTGTGATGATGGTACTGTAGTGAAAATCTCTTTTGTGACATGGATACTGGGGAGTGAGCTGTGTGTACTGTAGTGTAAATCTCATTTGTGATATGGATACTGGGGAGTGAGCTGTGTGTACTGTAGTGTAGATTTCACAGGTGATGGATATTGGGGAGTGAACTGTGTGTACTGTAGTGTAAATCTGATTGGTGGCATCGGCCACTGAGTTGAACTAGTTCCTTCATAAACAGTGCAGACGCCGCCAGTCACTCAAGCAACAGTCCATTCACTCTAGCTCCAAATGAACAGTTTAGGGGTTGTCTTTTTGTATTTTATTGCTAGAAGAATTGCTAATAAGAGACGGGTTAGGCTATGGGATATTTCAAAATGCTCAGCACATTAAGTAGAGGACCCTCTTCTCTCAGTAAAGGTAGCACAGTTTATCTGTCACAGCTGAGAACCCTGAGATAGCTTTCAGGTAGTTCAAAGTTGCATAGCTGGGGACCATGAAATAGCTGTTAGCCCTCTTATCCTAAACAGGGGTTACTATGTCAATTTCGTTTTTGGCTGGGCTGTAGTTAGCTCAGACTGGTTGTATATTTTTTCACTTGGTTTTTCCCTTAGCTTAATGCGGAGCTCCACCCAAGCGAGGGAAGCTTAGTTTGTATGCCATATTTGGCACCTTTTTTTTTGGGGGGGTACCTGGTTTTGACAAGCACTCGCTCACACTTCTGGCTCAGTTCACTGTGGTGAACTGAGCTGGAAGTTTGGCCCCCCTCCTTCCCCCGCAGCTGGCCTATTCACAAAGGGCAGTTTCGCACATGCGCAGTAGTAGGAAACCAGCTGTGAAGCCGCAAGGCTGCACTGCTGATTTCCCTTAGTCAAGATGGCGGCGGTAGCACCTGATAGCCGATTGAAAAATTGCCTGGGGTGAGGACACCGTTGGATTCCTGGACAGGTAAGTGCCCTAATATTAAAAGACAGCAGCTACAATTTTTGTAGCTGCCGAATTTAAATTTTTTGGGGGGGAGACTGGAGCTCCTCTTTGAGTTGACATGTGATTTCTCACCATCGCCAGTAGATGTCACTGGTATCACTGGTCATAGTATGAGACTTCACAAACAAAACTAAGTTATGAATATTTATGTTTCCTTCAGCCAATCCAGTAGGAGGTTTAGGCCACTGGTTTATGGGGAAAAATGTATATGTAACACGTGCATTGTTACTGTAATGCAGATTTATATTTGACCACAAGATGGCAGTGTTTAGCATCTCTGCTCATCATAGTTCGAATACAGGAGTATAGAGACTGCTGGAAATTGTATGATGAAAGCAGACTTTTTCCCTCACGATGGAGCTAGAACGAAAATACACAGCCCAGAAGCAATCGCCAGGGGCTGGAGCAAATAAAAGGGAAAGCCTGGAATTATGAGGGAGGAGTAAGAGAGAGACTGGCCTGCTGGAAGAATTTGTGCGGGCAGAACTGTGTGGGGAGACACATGGGCCCAGATCTTGTTGAGCTAGAAAGCGGCAAGTGCTGTCAGAAAGCTGGGAATCCTGAGAGAGGCAGACTGGCACAGACCTGTTCATGACAGGATCAAGAGATCAGCATCACCATTGTAGCCATATCATATCATAAGAACAAGGGGCCCCCCCAACTTGATGCTCATCGCTTTGCTTTCCACTGCATAAGGACCGGGTGAGAGGGTTCCTAACCCACCTAACATGGTTAGATATAGTTACATAGTAGGCGAGGCTGAAAAAAGACACAAGTCCATCAAATCCGACCTATGTGTGTGATTTTATGTCAGTATTACATTGCATATCCCTGTATGTTGTAGTCGTTCAGGTGCTTATCTAATAGTTTTTGAAATTATCGATGCTCCACATTGAAACCACTGCCTGTGGAAGACAATTCTACATCCTCACCGCTCTTACAGTAAATGATCCTCTAAGCAGTTTAAGGTAAAACCACTTTTTCTTCTAATTTTAGTGAATGGCCGCCTGTATTAAATACCCTTTCGCGGAAAAGTTTTATCCCTATTGTTGGGGTCACCAGTACGGTATTTGTACATTGAAATCATATCCCCTCTCAAGCGTCTCTTCTCCAGAGAGAACAAGTTCAGTGCTCGCAACCTTTCCTCATAACTAAGGTCCTCCAGTCCCTTTATTAGCTTTTTTGCCCTTCTCTTGGTCCTCTCCAGTTCCAGCACATCCCTTCTGAGGACTGGTGCCCAGCACTGGACAGCACACTCCAGGTGCGGCTGAACCAGAGTCTTGTAGAATGGGAGAATTATCATTTTATCTCTGGAGTTAATCTGATTTTTAATGCATGCCGATATTCTGTTTCTTTGCTTGCAGCAGCTTGACATTGCATGCCATTGCTAAGCCTGTCATCTACTAGGACCCCCAGGTCCTTTTCCATCTTAGATTCCCCCAGAGGTTCTCCCCCTAGTGAGTAGATTGCAGTCATATTTTTGCCACCCAAATGTATTATTTTAATCTTTTCTACATTAAACCTAATTTGTCATGTAGTTGTCCACCCCATTAATTTATTCATGTCTTCTTGCAAGGTTTTCACATCCTGCGGAGAAGTTATTGCCCTACTTAGCTTTGTATCATCCGCAAATACTAAGATCGAGCTGTTTATCCCATCCTCCAGGTCGTTTATGAATAAATTAAATAGAATAGGTCCCAGGACAGAACCCTGGGGGACTCCACTTTCCACCCCAGACCATTCCGAGTACTCCCCATTTATCACTACCCTCTGAACTCGCCCCTGTAGCCAGCTTTCGATCCATGTACTCACCCTATGGTCCATGCCTTCAGCCCTTACTTTATACAGTAGATGTTTATTGGGAACTGTATCAAATGCTTTTACAAAATCCAGATACACCACGTCTACGGGCCTTCCTTTGTCTAGATGGCAGCTCACCTCCTCATAGAAGGTTAATAAATTGGTTTGGCAAGAACGATTCTTCATGAATCCATGCTGATTACTGCTGTCAGCGAAGGGTCTTTTCCAACCGCATCCGCCATGGTCCTATGCACGGTGGATTTGCACTCCAGCGCGAGCGGTCCGAAGGAGCGGCACACGCAAGTGCGCGCAGTGACCCGCGCGCGCCCGTTGTGATGCTCTGGCCGGGCTATTTAAAATGGCTCCAGCGCCCAGACGGGTTGCTGGTTTGTCGTCAGCTCCTGTTGGTTCCTGCTTCCTGTTTAAACATACCTGATTTCCTGTTGTGACCCGGACTGTTCCTACCACGCTATTTCTTTCCTGGATTGACCCTCGGCCTGTTTAACAGACTTTGCCTTGCCTGCCACCAGTATTTGACCCTCGGCCTGTTTAACGGACTTTGACTTGCCTGCCACCAGTGTTTGACCCTCGGCCTGCTTAAACGGACTTGCCTTGCCTGTCGTAAGTGTTTGACCCTCTGCTTGTTTACAAATTTGCTTACTCCACCCAGCATCGGGTCCTCAGCCAGTTCCAAGACTCCTGCACCCCCAGATCCGGCTCGGCAGTCTTCCTCCAGGAACTCTATACCTGCTGATGGCCCGTGCTCCTTAGTGCCACCCATTCCCTTTATCATCTCCAGGGGACAGGGTGCGCATAGTTGCAAGGGCGGACCGCTCTCAGCATCTCAGACTCGGTAAGTACTCTCCTGACAACTGCTAATCATACCGTTGTCATTACTAAAATCTTGTATATAGTCCCTTATCATCCCCTCTAAGAGCTTGAATACTATTGATGTTAGGCTAACTGGTCTGTAATTCCCAGGGATGTATCTTGGCCCTTTTTTAAATATTGGTGCTACATTGGCTTTTTACCAATAAGCTGGTACCATTCCAGTCTGTGGACTGTTCATAAGAATTATGAACAATGGTCTGGCAATTACTTGACTGAGTTCCTTAAGGACCCTCGGGTCTAGGTGACTTGTTTGTGTTAAGTTTTTCAAGTCTATTTCTGATTCTGTCTTCTGTCAGCCATGAGGGTGCTTCCTGTGACGTGTCATGAGGATAAACATTGCAGTTTTGGTTACTGAAGACAGTAAGCGCATTTGCTGTTCAAGTTATTTCAAGTTGAAGAACATTTTCTAGTACACACCTCTGCAAGCAGCACAGGCACCATAGCCCATCTACTGTATTGCTACAGTTTACCATACTTAATTGTTTCCACGTGTACTGCTTGCAGATTACCTGACCAAGTTAACCCCATTATCCCCTGCATGGCAGAATACTGAATTGACTGTAATCCTAGACCAAGCCATCTTAGAAGGGACATAAATTTTACATCCCCCCCCCCTTTTTTTTTCTCAAGGTGACTCTTGCTCTGATTTAATATACTTTAAGTGAACCTTTTTCTACTGATTCACCACCTGTTGTAACTTGCAACTCTGTAACTCTGCAACTTGCTTTTCCAGCAAATGGGGATTATCCTGTCCTTTCCGTAAAGGGAACTGCATCTTTCATTGTGTGCCAACTTAAGGGCCCCAACTAAGTTGGCAGAAGAACCTAATATATAGTTTATATTTCTCCATGTCCCCTGGAGCAGGACCCAGGTCCCCAAAAATCCATACCAGACCCTTATCGGAGCACGCAACCTGGCAGGCTGCAGGAAAAGAGGGGGGGACGAGAGAGCGCCCCCCCCTGAACCGTACCAGGCCACATGCCCTCAACATTTAGAGGGTGCTTTGGGGTCCCCCCCAAAGCACCTTGTCCCCATGTTGATGAGGACAAGGGCCTCATCCCCACAACCCTTGCCCGGTGGTTGTGGGGGTCTGCGGGCAGGGGGCTTATCGGAATCTGGAAGCCCCCTTTAACAACGGGACCCCCAGATGCCGGCCCCCTCTTGTGTGAAATGGTAAGGGGGTACTACCATTTCACAAAAAAAGTGTCAAAAATGTTAAAAATGACAAGAGACAGTTTTTGACAATTTCTTTATTTAAATGTTTCTTTCTTCTATCTTCTTTCTTCTATCCTCTATCTTCCTTCGGTTTCTTCCTACATCTTCTTCTTCTTCCTCCGATCCTCTGCTTCTTGCTCCGGTGTTCTCGTCCAGCATCTTTCTCTGTGGCATCTTCTTCCCGTCTTCATTCTCGGGCCGCTCCACATCCATGATGGGAGGCTCCCGCTGTGTGACGCTTCTCGTCTTCTGACGGTTCATAAATAATGGAGGGCGGGGCCAGAGGATCGGAGGAAGAAGAAGAAGAACATGGAGGAAGAAACTGAAGGAAGATAGAAGATAGAAGAAAGAAGATGGAAGGAAGAAGCATTTAAATAAAGGAATTGTCAAAAACTGTCTATTGTCATTTTTAACATTTTTGACACTTTTTTTGTGAAATGGTAGGGGTACTTTTGTACCCCCTTACCATTTCACACGGGGGGGCGGGATCTGGGGGTCCCCTTGCTTCCAGATTCCGATAAGCCCCCCGCCCGCAGACCCCCACAACCACTGGGCAAGGGTTGTGGGGATGAGGCCCTTGTCCTCATCAACATGGGGACAAGGTGCTTTGGGGGGGGGACCCCAAAGCACCCTCCCAATGTTGCGGGCATGTGGCCTGGTATGGTGCAGGAGGGGGGGCGCTCTCTCTCATTTTTTTTTTAATTGTGGCGCGGGGTTCCCCTTAAAATCCATACCAGACCTGAAGGGCCTGGTATGGAATTTAGGGGGACCCCCACACCATTTTATTTTTAAATTTTGGTTCAGAGTTCACAGGAGAAATCCCATGCCGTTTTTATCAATGAACTTTTATGTGTATTGTCGGACCGACAATTCATATAGCCGCGAGTACTTTTAAATGACTTTTTTTCCTTTGAAATGCCATTTTGCTGTCAGACTGTTCTAAACACGGGAAACATGCGCCCCTTTACAGGCATACTATAGACACCCCCCAGCTACGAAATTTAAAGGAATATTACACTTTTATTGTTTCACTTTAGGCATTATTAAAATCACTGCTCCCGAAAAAACGGCCGTTTTTAAAACTTTTTTTGCATTGCTCCATGTCCCCTGGGGAAGGACCCAGGTCTCCAAACACTTTTTAGGACAATACCATGCATATAAGCCTTTAAAATGAGCACTTTTGATTTCTCCCATAGACTTTTAAAGGGTGTTCCGCGGCTTTCGAATTTGCCGCGAACACCCCAAATTTTTCGCTGTTTGGCGAACTTGCAAACAGCCGATGTTCGAGTCGAACATGAGTTCGACTCGAACTCGAAGCTCATCCCTATTGACAAGTATACTGAGAGTGAGCTGTGCATAGCTCCCAACTGTCCCTAGTTTTCGAGGGACTGTCCCTGTCGGAGCAATGTCCCTCTGTCCCTCATTCCTTCTCATTTGTCCCTCATTTTGGTCTGATCTATATAGATGTATATCTATGTATATGTATCTATCAAAATGTGTTTTCCTTCGCTAAACCTTTCATCTGATTTCTAAATGGCTGCATTTGTAAATTCCAAAAGCCAGTATAAAGGGTTAGTAGTGGTAAAAAAGCACTTGTGGGTTTAACCAATTTAGTTTTTTTGTACAATTCTCCTTTTAAGGGGGCGTAGCAGGGGGTGTGTCCTATGCCTGCGCACTTTTGCTGATAGGTGTCCCTCATTTCCATCTCAAAAAGTTGGGCGGTATGAGCTGTGTGCTGTACTGTAGATCTCACTTGTGACTTGGGTACTGGGGAGTGAGCTGTGTGTAGTAGTGTAGATCTCACTGGTGACATGGATACTGGGGTGTGAGTTGTGCGTACTGTAGTGTAAATCTCACTGGTGACATTGATACCAGAAATGAGCTGAGTGTAGTGGAATACAGATATTGATTTTGACTAGGGATAAGCAAATCTGCCTGGGTTCAGTTCACAAACAGTTTTGCTAATCTTGCTCAAAGTTTGAGGACTTTTCTAGTGAACCTTGAAGTTTATGGGGGGGGGGGTACATTTTGTTATACAGGTCTGGCCAAACAAAGGGTATGGGAAGTCAGCTCCAACCTTACAATATAGCTGCTGTTAGCACACTTTTTTTTTTTAGAAAAGGGGCTCGGGTATCTGTTCTTTTACGTGCCTACTAGGCAATGAGCGAGCATTGTGCTACTTTCCCTTCAGAAACAGTTAAAATAACTGTTTGCAGATTACTAGTTGTTTCAATCCATCAGCCTCGCTGTCTAACCATTTAGACAATTTAGACAACACATCCCAGGGACTCTAAATAATACATAAGAAAAGCCTGAGGTGTTTGTGTCTTGCAAGATGAACAGGTGTCATTTAGCTGAACATATCATTGTGTCCTGTGCTATCATAGCAGGGCGCACTGCAGTTTATGATACTGTGTATAAATACAGTCCATGGATAACATATTGCAGACGGTTTAAATTTACTTGTAAAAAAAGTACACAGATATGGTTTAATATCAGTAATGCATTTTAAAGTGGTTGTAAACTCAAAAAAAACGAAAAAAAAAAACTGCAAGACAAAGGCATAATAAGCTAGTATGCATCGCATGTCTGCCAGAGTTTTTTCTGGGTTCATGGGCTCCAGCGCTGTGATTGGCCTGGAGCCGCCGTTCATGGCATGGCTCCTGAAGAAATGGCACGGCTCCTGAAGAAACGGCACGAGCGGGCTGTTTCTTCAGTGCACATGTGCCGATGTCGTCGGCATATGCGGATACAGTGAATATCTCCTAAACTGTCCAAGTTTAGGAGATATTCATGGTACCTACAGGTAAGCCTTATTATAGGCTTACCTGTAGGTAAAAGTGATGCAACAGGGTTTACACCCACTTTAAAGCCCAACTTAAAAGTATCCCTTGCAGTGGTGCTCCGCTTGCACTGCAAGTCTAAAATGCTCATTTAGGTCTAGGGAACACAGAAAAACTGATTTACTTACCCAATCCTTTACACTACTAGACCAGTCTCGCAGTGTCTTATCTTCTTCGCTCCACTGGTCTAAGGTACAGATGTCATCAAGATAAATAAAGGGTCCAGTGCCCTGCACTGGACATGAGGGATAGTCCACCACTTAAACATGTGGGAGCTTTAGCTGTTGGCACAAACAAAACAAGCAGGTAACCCTTTCAGCACAAGTGCAGCCTGCACGGGATAATTTTATAGTTTCTCAGAGTTCAAAAAAATTAATGTAGCACCCTCTACTTAGGTAGGTGCTAGAGTTAGGATTTTTGTGAGAGCAGGTACATTTAGGCAGGCATAGCTGGAGGCCTGTTTGTTTTGATCTGTGTGGGCTGGGAGTGGCTCAGAGTAGGCTGGTGACTCACAGATAGCATCACTTCTCGGTTACCTCCCTCTGGCTTCTAGAGAATTATAGAAGAGAGGCGGAGCTGCCTGGGGTGTTGTAAGGAGCCCTGACCAATCCCCAACTTGGATTGGCCTAGTGTTAGCCCAGCTGGGGAGGAGTTGTCGGGTGAAAGAACTAAGGATGGAGTACTAGGCTCTCGGGGCCTTTGAGGGTGCTCCCCATTCTGGGGGGGTTTGTAACGAAACATCCCACACTCCGCTTGAGTGCTTTCGTCATATACCACTTCATCCCAGTCTGAATATAGGTATCAGATATTCCAAACTTTTGACGACCAATAAGTAGACATTACTCATTTGGCTGCAAGCTGGAACATGAACTGTTTATTGAAACACATATACAGAGAGGTAACACTCAGTAACAACCTCTCCCTTTGCATTCAGGGCGGGGTAAACTGTCCAATAACAATAGACACACAGGTCAGGTGTGTTCAAACTTCTCATCAGTAAACAGTCTTATCAGCAGGGAGGGGCTGCTGGAGGAATCCCCCCCCTTCACATAGACATACATCCCATAATATACTTTTCTCCCAAGGCAGAAAGACACAATAGAACAATGGAATACAACCACACCCCAAACGATCCCAGTAAAGAGTCCAACAGCATGAGACAACACACAATATATACATATATACAACATTCCAGTGTGGCTGTAAAGTGAGTCCAACTAGCACAGATCAGACTGGGGTTCTTGGTCACCCTGTGCCCCTATTAGAGACACAGGGTGACTTAGACATAGGAGATGCATGAGGAGCTGAAACAAGGGCTTCCCAACCTCTCCAAGGGATTCTGGGTTCCACAGGCCCCCCGCCCAAAGTGACTCCCATCACACCTCTCCCCTTTCGTCAGCAGACTAACACAGGAGGAGACCCCAGACGGGTTGACTCCGAAGTTTGTCCCTAGTTCCAGTCTGCCAATTCTGGTATCCACACAGTACCCCAAATAAATTGTCCCAAACATAGCATTACTCACCCAGCCAACCTCTACCTCTCTCAGAGAACATACCCGCCGCTGGGGAAAAGTGTGGACTGGCCCTTCTCCCTGGAGTCCTGTCAGCTGCTGAAAAGATGACAGGGTGGCTGGGCTCACTTCATCATGCTGTTGGGGATTTGGGCTCACTGCCCAGCATCCCTGAAGTATACATGTAGATACCGCATCTTTTGTTAGTTGAGAGCAGAGGCTAGCAGACCTCTGCTCTGTTGCCAGCTCTTCTGCTGGGTTGGTGGCATCATTCTGGGGTGCCATCTGCTGCTGGGAAGGGGAGCCAGCTGCTCCATCTCCCTTACCCTCATCTGGCTGCTGGGATGACATGTCTCTGGAACTGTCTCCCAGGTGCACTGATCTTTGCCGGGAAGGAAAAACCACTTCCTCCACCCTGGCTGACTATCGGGGAGGGATGACAAACACATCCTCTACCTTCTTCCCCTGGATCTTAATCTGCTGCTGGGAAATGACCATCTCCTTCTCACCCTGAGCCTTCAGAACTGGTGCAGGTGTGGGGCAGAGGTCTTGGACCCTCTGTCCAGTTGTCAGCGCTTCAGCTGCAGAAGTTTCTGGTAACTCCCCAGATGCTGCTGGCAGAAAATCCCATGTTTCTGTCAGTATTGTGGGAGAAAGGCCGATTGCCTCTTCTCTCAGGGAGGCTGAAGCTGCTGTTGGTGCTGGGCAGAGGTTAGCAGAGCTCTGCCCTGTTGTCAGCACTTCAGCTTTGGAGACGGCAATCTCCAGAGTTTCCACTGCTGATTCTCTGGCATGCTGCTGAACGTGCTCTAGCAGTTTCCTGTATGGCCTTTCCAGATACTGTTCCTTCCTTAGCAAATAGTCCAGATCAGGTTTAAGCTCTGAGACCCCTGCAAGACCGAGCATAGCCTCACTATAATCTCGCAGGTCCTCATGGGTAGGTTCCCCTTCATCGCCAAACACAAAACGATCTGTAAGGCTCTCCCACAGAATGCTCTCCCTTCGGAGAGCCATTGTAGAGCCCGATACCGATTGTCTAGCTCTATCTCCTGCTGGACCAGCCTGTCCAACTTAGTCACCCATTCCTCCTGGGGCTGCTCTCCCAGGAATGCCATCCGCAACGCCTGCCTGGTCACTGGCCGTTGCTCTGGAGTTGGAAAGCACTTGCCCTGTTGCATACCAGCGACTTGGAGGGCTCTAATCCAGAGTTCTATCCAAATCTGCTGCCTGAGCTCCAAGTATTCATCCGCAGACACAGTCCTGGAGTATGCTGAAAGGATGATCCACAGCAGCCCCAGGAACTCTGATGCCAGATCCATATCTCCGCTGGGGTGACCAAAGTCTGCTATCCTGATCTTGGATCTAGGTAGAGGTTTGGATGTCCCAGACTTCCGGAAGCATCCCACCGCTGCCACGAATGTATCGAAATGTCCCACACTCCGTGTCAGGAAAGGGTTTGCCCATTGGTGGTGCTGTCAGACTCTCGGATCGCAGTACTAGTGTCCACCAGCGGGTGTCTTCCAAAACTCTGGATCTGTAGTGGAGGGATTCACCTGTTGGTGGCACTGTTGGATCCTTTGGCTGTAATACCGGTGTCCACCAGCGGGTGGT
Organism: Lithobates clamitans; assembly: GCA_037952925.1. Taxonomy (NCBI): domain Eukaryota; kingdom Metazoa; phylum Chordata; class Amphibia; order Anura; family Ranidae; genus Lithobates; species Lithobates clamitans. The sequence continues at coordinate 338,182 of JBBGZY010000310.1, forward strand.
TCCCGGCACTGTGGAGCAGACAGCACCTCCTGCGTTTAGGTGTCACTTGAGGCTAATTACAGGCATTCATATAAATACTCGGCTGATGATTGCTCTCATCACCCTGGTATCTTCCTTGTGCCCTGATCCGTACCTGCGACCTGTGAACCTGATTCTGCAACCTGCAACCTGTAACCTGTGTACCTGATCCTGTTACCCTGTGCATCTGATCCTGATCCTGTCCCTCCTGTTACCTTGCATTCCTGCCCTGTAGCCTGATCCCTTTGCACCTTCCCCCATCTGCTGATTCCTTGTGTATGACCCCCGCCTGCCTTACGTTTGTGATTCTGGAACTGCCCTTGTTTATCTGCTGATCTCCTGTGAATGACTCTGGCCTGGCTACATTTAAGATTGCGGTACTTCCCTTATATTGTATATAGTTATTGTGTTACATGTGAGTGTATATCTTTTTATTTCAATAAATTACATCTTTTATACGGATTCACACTATGTGGCCATTCCTTCCTTTTTCCATTTGTTAACACCATCGTTTGGTTTCCAAACATCGTCCTGAGGGATATGATAACGCGTGGTTCGTTCCATTCACTTCGCCCCTCTGGGTTCTGGCACCATTTTGAGGGATACAGCAACTTGTGGGTCAATCCATAATCATCGCCTCTCTGAGCCATCTATAGCCACTCACCACCTAAGCCTTATCCGACCCAACTCGGCGTACACCCTTTTGGGTCCATCCCATCTGGTAAGCCTCTTCATTTTCGGTGGTGGTGTGTTTGTCTTCATTTCAGATGCCATATATCTCTGCTTGAAGTGTTTAGTTCCCGAAGACTCCCTACCTATATACATATGGATGACTCTTCTCCACCATTTACATTTGGAACTATTAATATAACGTTTTTTCATATTGGACGTTTTTTCATTTCAATAGCGCTACACTTATTGTGGTTTTCTCTTGTTGTTTGTGGCTCACTGGTTGGTTGTTCACTGTTTATATTGGAGGTGTTTATATATTGTTATCACTTATCCTTAAAGCGGATGTAAACCTGAATTTTTTTTTTTAATGTCATAATGTATAGTATAAGATTTCCTATCCTTTGAGCCCAGTCTTGCCACAAAGAGTTAATCCAGCTCTGAGCAATCCTCTTTTATTGTTCAGTGAGATAAAACTTGACAAACAGAGAAAAACTTTGTCAAATCCTCCCCCTTGCTGTGAGTGACAGGTAATTTACATATCTCGTGCACTAGCCTAAGACATGCATTATTTTTGAATTCCCACCCCCACTCCTTTCTTCAGCAGCTCTGCAAGGATTGGCTGTTCCACACCTCAGCATGATTTGGCATGCTGAAGTTATGTGGTTACTTTCCTGTCTTTTCACTGGATCTTAGAGATCATAGCAGAAGTTCAGTGTAAGAAATACACAGGAGAAAATGCATATTGTAGAGGTGGGCGGGGAGTCTACTGACATCACAACTCCACCCAGCGAGCTCCAGACAACAGACCCACCCACAGAATCTGCAGTTTTTCGGGTCTCATAACACAGTGTTTCTCAACTCCAGTCCTCGAGGCGCACCAACTGGTCATGTTTTCAGGATTTCCCTCAGATGAAACGGCTGTGGTAGTTACCAAGGCAGTGAAACTGATCAAATCACCTGTGCAAAATAGTGGAAATCCTGAAAACATGACCTGTTGGTGCGCCTTGAGGACTGGAGTTGAGAAACACTGTCATAACAGACAGAGGGGAGACATTTGACAGGTAAAGATACATGCAGGATACATATACATGTATATTCTTATAGATAACCCCTATGGCAGTAGTTTAGAAAGGATGACATTGGGTTTACATCCACTTTAAATAAAATTAATTATTCACTTACATGCGTTTTTGGTTCTCTCTGTCCAATCCACACAGGCTGGTCATACCAATTCACGACAGTATACCAGGGCCATCTCTGACCAGAAGTGGCTGAACAGGGGAACCATCTCGGTTCTGTTTATGTTGCTGGGATGAGTTCAGATATAATTGTTTATTATGCTCTGCTGGCATCGGAGAGTTCTGAATATCTCTGCCAGACATTGAAAGGGTGGTCCAGTGATCAGCTGCTGGAGATTATTCGTTTAGCTCACTCTGTAGTTGATCAGGGCAGTATACTGTTTGAGGATATTCGGCCTTTGATTAAGATATGTACAGAGCTAGCTCTGCCCTGTATCCCAAAGGGCTATGATGACTTTTCTCCCCCCTTCAGCATTAACCAAGTTGCGTCCTTAGTATGGCTGTTGTTGGAGGATGACCCTGCATCCTTCTTGGAGCACTATTCGGTTTGTTCCAAACAGTTGTTAAAGGATTATATAGATGCAGTGCAGTCCTTTGTCAGAAAGAGGGTGTGTGAGCCCACTTTTGTTCTACCTGTACTTCAGGCATGGTTAGACCTGTTATGCCCAGCTTCTGTCAGATCTCCACAACCCAGACCTGCTACTAAACACCTGCCTACTCAGACATTTTTTCTCCCGTCACCCATGGCAACCTCAGCTACAGTCCAATATACACTGCTTCCCACTAAGTATCAATACCCTGTTTCTACTTCCTGCACCTATCCTGCCTTTAACCCACCTGCCTCTATTCTACTACCTACAACTTCCCCACAGAAACTTCCTCTGGCCGCTGTTGCCCCTTCCTTGCCATATCCCAGCCCTTCGCTTCAGTATGCCTCACCTCCTGCCTACAGTCATCTACAGATCTCCAGCAGTAAAGCCAAAGAAGAAACAGAAGTTCTTCCCCTCTCACACGATCCTGCCAGTAATCCAACCTGCTTCCACACCAACCAACCTGTGTCAGTCCACCTTCATGCCAGCTGACCCTGATGACCCACCTAATCCTGCCAACTCTTTGTCTGCTATCCAGATGAAGTTCCTGTGCCCCAGTCTGTTGTTCATGTGCCCATAAAAAAAAATAAAAAACTCTAATAGGGGAATTGGCGCTGTTCAAAAAATCTGTATATCCTAAAAGTAAAAGGTGTGTGTGCATAAAGGTGCATTAACAAATTAAATAGAAATCCTATAAAGGTGCTAGAACCTATGAAATGTGTGTGCCACAAAAGCTGTAATCATACAAAACACCACAAAAAATTGTGAAAATTAGACATCAATTGCATCCACTGTGAAAGTCCAAATAAAAAATGTTCAAAACAGTGTGACACCATATATCAAAATGACAACTATTAATCCTCTAGTAATGACAAAAAATCCCAAAAATGATAAAAAAAAGTATGTGAAATGAAAAGCAAAAAATGTTTAAAAAAAAAAAAAAAAATTTTCAATAGAAAAAATCTGTAGTAAAATAACGGTGTGTGCATCCAAATAATCCCATAGAGGTCTTGATTACTGCTGTGACTGATGCTATCCGTCTTCTTTTGTACCCCCACTTGTGCCCTTACTCACTGGAGCGCCCAACCCCTGCAGGGGTAATAGGCATGTGAATGTGAATCCAGTAGCGATGTTCCTTATCGATCGGTGTTCCTCTCTGCGATTTCTTGGTCTTCTTTCCCCGTATATCACTGTTGTCCTCTTAGTGGTCTCCACCCGAATATATCCAAGTTCAAATCCCTCAATAAATATTAAAAAAAAACAAGTGCATGGACTGTTCATTGATTCCAAGGTAATTGGGAATTGAATGCCGGGCTGGGCAGGGTTGTTGTAATATGTTTGCTGATTTATGTGGGATATTATATTATTACACATACAGTACAATACACATACAGTACAATATTGACCTATCAGAAACTCCCTCCCAGGGTACTAGTATATCAAAGGGGACTTGATGTTAATATGCAAGAATACAGATTAGGAATGTATTCAAGGGCTCAAAAGGGTGTTCAGGTGGTATATGTTAATCTAATCTAATTACACATATCTAAGGGGACTTGTTGATGTTGATATGCGGGAGTTTATGACTGCAGCTGTTCACAGCTGGGGGTTGTTGTCTGTCTGAAAGACTAAAGCATATCAAAGGCCTGAATGGAGACGGCCAATCAAATTGCTCAGCCATTCAGTGTCTAGTGAATATAACATGGAGTTCAGTCTATAGTTTAAAGCGGGGGTCCACCTATCTATCGTTTTTTTTTTTTTGGAGTTCATTCACAAACTTTTCTTCTCATGATTATCTACTCACATGTTCTGTGTAATAAGTCCGCCTGTGTCCGATTTCGTTGTAAAGAATAATTTATAAAATTCACTGAAGGAGGTTTCCGTCTTCATTGTGGGCATTTGAAGCCCACAAGCATGTATTTCCTGGATGCAGTGAATGCTGTGCCCCCAGCATTCACCGAGATGTTGTGATGACGCTGTTGCACAATGCATGCTGGGAAGCCTGAGACTAGCTCCCAGGGGACTCTGGGAGGTCTGGGAGAGGCTAGAAACACGCCTACTCCCATGGGAGGAAAACCAGGAAGTGCTAAGAAGATTAGAAAAAAAAAGGTAATTATGGCGATTTAAATTTTTTTTACACAGCATGTCAGCATCTAGGCAAGGAAGAGAATGCATAGAGATAATGTTCAAAATTTGGGTGGAACCCCGCTTTAAGCCCTGTCTGTGTATGACTATGAAGGCGCAGATCTAGGAAAAATGGGACTCTAAATTATATTTACTCTGTCGAAATTTTTTGTCATCTGTGGACTTTGGACTTTGTTCTGTGTTGGAAGTCAATAAAGTGCATCTCTCTGGAAGAATTGGGTTGCTGTGGAAGAGTACTTACATCATCATTATAATAACTACTAATTAATTATCATACCCACTATTCATCATATCACTACAAGGGTGACAGGTGGACCACAACTTTCAGCAGCCCCTACGGGGGTACCACTACATAAAACTACCCTCACACCACAAGGGTTAAATGCTTATTAAGTTCAGGGGGTTTGCAGAGGAGACTGTATCACTTAACCCCAAGTACCCAGGGTTCCTCCACAAGTGTGACTAGTTCCTCACAGCCTCCTCTCTAAGCTGCTTACCCTGACTACATGCAATACATGGTTAGTAACTCCCCCAAAATGGAGCTTTGGGGAGAAGAGGGAAGCACTGGAGCTGAAAAACCAGCTAAATAATGCAGCCTCCTCCTATGCATCTATGGATCCACATAGCGTGGCTCGGGAGCGAGCCAGCGAGTGCGCCCCCATAGAAAGCAGCTTCCTATGGTAGTGCACAGAGAAGGAGCCAAGATCGATCACCACTGGGGAACTCCAGGTGAGGAGGTTAGGGGCCACTCTGTGCAATACAATTGCACAGGGCAGGTGAGTATAACATGTTATGATATTAAAAAACAAAAACAAAGCTTTACAATCGCTTTAATGATAAAGCACATATATTATGGGATAGATGGATGATTGCATAGATAGACAGATAGATAGATACGGTACTGCTATATGCTTAGAGAAGCAGGTGCAGGCTTTCAAGACAATCTGCTAGTTTAGACAATAATATAGCAAGCAGAAACAGTCCAGGCTTCTTCATGTTTGCTGATAAATTTGCTTACACATCAAAAGTGACATCAACTGAATGAGGTCTGATAAAAATCCTCACCTTTTCACAATACTATTTATACAAACTGTAATAGATATAGTAGCATTTCCACCCTCTGTGGCATTCTTGTACTATCTGTATATAGCATGACATTGTATAACAGATGCTACATAATAAACTAACTTTGCCCGACCAATACCCAGCTCTGCTTTACCTTGCCCTTACCCATGAAAGGAGACCACACCTAGCTGGAGTAAATATTGGCCGTAGCAGCCATTTTTGATTAACACTCAAGTAAATTTACATAACTTTATAAAACAATCATTAAACCACCACCCATCGGTTACATACTTGCCTTGGTCTTTGCAGGAAAACCTCGAACTTGTCACATGATCCAATCCGGCACTGCGGTACCTTAAATAGGCCTCCAGCTGACATGCTAGCTCAGGGACAACCAATCACTGACCGCAGTGCACCCATTAACCAAATTCCAGCTAAACCACGTTAGCTGGAATATCACCAATGGGACCCATACCACCGATGGGTTCTGAACTCTTCCGTATCCGAGGTTACTTCCTTCACCCGCAAAGACCAACAACCCGCCACTGCCACGACATCCTTCTTCAATTGTACTGTGGAAAAAAGACTTATCGTGTGCATATATAAACCTTCTTCAAGGGAAGGAGGGTGGGAAGCTCGCTCCCAATGCTACCACTGAGCTGGGGAAAGACACACGTGCTGCTTCATGGAGCTAGCTCCTCCCCCCTGTCTAACCCACCAGTCTCCTAATCTTTTACATAAACTCTATTCTCCCTGTGCCCTGCTTAACCCTGTCATGCCCACCCTTCACTTATGTCATTTCATTTCCTTTTGCTCCGGGCTTCTCTTCATTCACTGCCTTGAAGCAAAAAAATAACATTTTCAGGCTGGTGGACTCTTGCCATAATGTGCAAGTATGTAACAGGCTGTTGCAGGAAGGTCAAACACTGGGCTTTCTTCTGCTCCCCGCTTCTCTGAGATGCGTTGCAGAGTGATGCAGGACAGGACTTTGTTCCCAAGATCGCTCTGTTTATATGACTACTTTGTGTGCTGAGCACTAGCGGGAGCCAAGCAGAGGACTGTTATATCCTCTGTCATGGGCTCCAGGCACCATGTTGGGAAAGCCTGTGTCTATTTCACATGCACTATTCCTGCAAGATTGGCAACCATCTTTGTGGGCAGCCTTTCAATATATTTATATTTCACAAACTGCCCTATAGGGTGAGAGAGATGCAGGACCAGGAGAGATGTAAGGGGTTTGTTCCCCATAGGGGAGTAACGAGTGTATACAGTGCCTTGAAAAAGTATTCATAACCCTTGAAATTTTCCACAATTTGTCATGTTACAACCAAAAATATAAATTTATTTTATTGGGATTTTTTGTGATAGACCAACACAAAGTGACACATAATTGTGATGTGGAAGGAAAATGATGAATGGTTTTCAAATTTTTTTACAAATAAAATATCGGAAAAGTGTGGCGTGCATTTGTATTCAGCCTCCTTTACTCTGATACACCTAACTAAGATCTAGTGGAACCAATTGCCTTAGGAAGTCACTGAATTAGTAAATAGAGCCCACCTGTGTGTAATTGAATCTCAGTATAAATACAACTGTTCTGCAAAGCCCTCAGATGTTTGTTAGAGAACCTTAGTGAACAAACAGCATCATGAAGGCCAAGGAACACACCTGACAGGTCAGGGATAAAGTTGTGGAGAAGTTTAAAGCAGGGTTAGGTTATAAAAAAAATATCCCAAGCTTTGAACATCTCACAGAGCACTGTTCAATCCATTATCTTAAAATGGAAAGAATATGGCACAATTGCAAACCTACCAAAACATGGCCGTCCACCTAAACTGACAGGCAAGGAAAGCATTAATCAGAGAAGCAGCCAAGAGGCCCATGGTAACTCTTGAGGAGCTGCAGAGATCCACAGCTCAGGTGGGAGAATCTGTCCACAGGGCAACTATTAGTCGTGCACAAATTTGGCCTTTATGGAAGAGTGGCAGAAAAAAAGCCATTGTTGAAAGAAAGCCATAAGAAGACTCATTTGCAATTTGCGATAAGCCATGTGGGGAACACAGCAAACATGTGGAAGAAGGTGCTCTGGTCAGATGAGAACAAAATTGAACTCTTTGGCCTAAAAACAAAACGCTATGTGTGGCGTAAAACTAACACTGCACATCACCCTGAACACACCATCCCCACCGTGAAACATGGTGGTGGCAGCATCATGTTGTGGGGATGCTTTTCTTTAGCAGGGACAGGGGAGCTGGTCAGAGTTGATGGGAAGATGTATGGAGCCAAATACAGTGCAATCCTAGAAGAAAACCTGTTATGCCGTTACACACGAACGGACTTTACGGCAGACTTTGCCTGGCGGACGCGATTTCGTCGGACAATTCGATGTGTGTGGGCTCCAGCGGACTTTGTTTTCTCAAAAGTTGGACGGACTTAGATTTGAAACATCTTTTAAATCAGTCCAGTCGAAAAGTCCGCTCGTCTGTATGCTAGTTTGATGGAAAAAAAGCCACGCTAGGGCAGCTATTGGCTACTGGCTATGAACTTCCTTGTTTTAGTCTGGTCGTACGTCATCACGTACGAATTCGACAGACTTTGGTGGATTGTGTGTAGGCAAGTCCGTTCATTCAGAAAGTCCGTCATAAAGTACGTAGAAAAGTCCGCCGGGCAAAGTCTGCCGTAAAGTCCGCTCGTGTGTATGCGGCAATAGAGTCTAAAAAAGACTTGAGACTGGGGCAGAGGTTTACCTTCCAGCAGGACAACGACCCTAAACATACAGCCAGAGCTACAATAGAATGGTTTAGATCAAAGCATATTCGTGTGTTAGAATGACCCAGCCAAAGTCCAGAGCTCTCCATCCAATCTGACAGAGCTTGAGCTATTTTTCAAAGAAGAATGGGCAAAAGTTTCACTCTCTGGATGTGCAAAGCTGGTAGAGACATACCCAAAAAGACTTGCAGCTGTAATGGCAGTGAAAGGTGGTTAAGTATTAACGCAGGGGAGCTGAATACAAATATATGCCAGACTTTTCACATATTTATTTGTAAAAAAAATTTGAGAACAATTTATCATTTTCCTTCCACTTCACAATTATGTGCCACTTTGTGTTGGTCTATCACATAAAATTCCAATAAAATACATTTTTATGTTTTTGGTTGTAACATGACAAAATATGGAAAATTTCAAGGGGTGCGAATACTTTTTCAAGGCCCTGTACCCTTTTTACTAGGCCTTAATGGACTGAATCTTGAGAGAAGCCAAGTGCAGCAGGGTAGAGGAGGGAACTTACACCCTAGGTGGGAACCTGCTTAGGGCTGGAACTACTTTAAGGTCATCTTGTGTATGCAAAGGAGTGTTTCCAGACAAGGAAGCAGAGTCATGGTTTTGTTATGGAGTCTTGGACCCATCAATGAACATGTGCAGGAGGCTATGTGGCAGAAACTGGTTAAACTATCTGCTACAAGGGTGTGCTACAAGTATGCACAGCACACCTGCACATTACGGCATACTACTTCACAAGGGGGATCTAAAAGTGGTGATAGGTCCAGTCTCCAGATGAGACTCTGGTGGATGCAGTTTACTTTTTTTCTGTCTTTTTTCCCTTCATTTTCACCTAGTGATCCTGCCAGTAACAAACTTACTGTCCTAGGATAGGATGAGCTTGCTTACTCACTATGCTGTATTTATAAAACAGCAGTCTTGCCACCCTAACCCTGAATGTGTGTTAGGACTACCAATCACCCACCCCTCTCCTCATCTCTATAACATTGGGGGAAGGTGTTTTGTAGTCCACAGAGAGATCTCAGACAAGGCAGCATTGTCAGCTTAGTACTGGAATTTAGGAGCCCACTACATTTCTGGCAGGATCAATAGGTATTTTTTCCCTTATGGAACGGATAAGAAAAACAAAAACAAAAAAACCCTTTGATCTATAGTCAGACCAAAAAAAGTTTTTAAAAGTAAAAAAATAAATTATATATATACAGTGGGGACGGAAAGTATTCAGACCCCCTTAAATTTTTCACTCTTTGTTATATTGCAGCCATTTGCTAAAATCATTTAAGTTAATTTTCTTTCCTCATTAATGTACACACAGCACCCCATATTGACAGAAAAACAATGAATTGTTGACATTTTTGTAGATTTATTAAAAAAGAAAAACTGAAATATTACATGGTCCTAAGTATTCAGACCCTTTGCTCAGTATTTAGTAGAAACACCATTTTGATCTAATACAGCCATGAATCTTTTTGGGAAAGATGCAACAAGTTTTTCACACCTGAATTTGGGAATCCTCTGCCATTCCTCCTTGCAGATCCTCTCCATTTCTGTCAGGTTGAATGGTAAACGTTGGTGGACAGCCATTTTTAGGTCTCTCCAGAGATGCTCAGTTGGGTTTAAGTCAGGGCTCTGGCTGGGCCATTCAAGAACAGTCACGGAGTTTTTGTGAAGCCACTCCTTCGTTATTTTAGCTGTGTGCTTTGGGTCATTGACTTGTTGGAAGGTAAACCTTCGGCCCAGTCTGAGGTCCTGAGCACTCTGGAGAAGGTTTTCATCCAGGATATCCCTGTACTTGGCCGCATTCATCTTTCCCATGATTGCAACCAGTCATCCTGTCCCTGCAGCTGAAAAACACCCCCCACAGCATGATGCTGCCACCACCATGCTTCACTGTTGGGACTGTATTGGACAGGTGATGAGCAGTGCCTGGTTTTCTCCACACATACCACTTAGAATTAAGGCCAAAAAGTTCTATCTTGGTCTCAGACTAGACAATCTTATTTCTCACCATCTTGGAGTCCTTCAGGTGTTTTTTAGCAAACTCCATGCAGGCTTTCATGTGTCTTGCACTGAGGAGAGGCTTCCGTCGGGCCACTCTACCATAAAGCCCCTACTGCTGGAGGGCTGCAGTGATGATTGACTTTCTACAACTTTCTCCCATCTCCTGACTGCATCTCTGGAGCTCAGCCACAGTGCTCTTTGGGTTCTGCTTTACCTCTCTCACCAAGGCTTTTCTCCTCCGATAGCTCAGTTGGCCAGACAGCCAGCTCTAGGAAGGGTTCTGGTCGCCCCAAACGTCTTCCATTTAAGAATTATGGAAGCCACTGTGCTCTTAGGAACCTTAAGTGCAGCAGAATTTTTTTTTGTAACCTTGGCCAGATCTGTGCCTTGCCACAATTCTGTCTCTGAGCTCTTCAGGCAGTTCCTTTGACCTCATGATTCTTATTTGCTCTGACATGCACTGTGAGCTGTAAGGTCTTATATAGACAGGTGTGTGGCTTTCCTAATCAAGTCCAATCAGTATAATCAAACACAGCTGGACTCAAATGAAGATGTAGAACCATCTCAAGGATGATCAGAAGAAATGGACAGCACCTGAGTTAATATATGAGTGTCATAGCAAAGGGTCTGAAAACTTAGGACCATGTGATATTTCAGTTTTTCTTTTTTAATAAATCTGCAAAAATGTCAACAATTCTGTGTTTTTCTGTCAATATGGGGTGCTGTGTGTACATTAAGAAGGAAAAAAATGAACTTAAATGATTTTAGCAAATGGCTGCAATATAACAAAGAGTGAAAAATTTATACTGAATACTTTCCGTCCCCACTGTATGTATGTATATATATATATATATATATATATATATATATATGTGTGTGTGTGTGCGTGTGTGTGTATATATATATATATATATATATATATTTATTTTATTTATTTATTTATTTCAGGTGCTTATATAGCGCCGTCAATTTACGTAGCGCTTTACATATACATTGTACATTCACATGAGTCCCTACCCTCAAGGAGCTTACAATCTAAGGTCCCTAACTCACATTCATACATACTAGAGACACTTTAGACAGGATCCAATTAACCTACCAGCATGTCTTTGGAGTGTGGGAGGAAACCGGATTACCCGGAGTGTGGGAGCAAACCGGAGTACTCCACTCACAACATGCTGCCTGCAGAGAACTACAGGATGGGGTGGAGACAAGACCAGTAACTCTGCACAAGGAGAGAGAGCAGCAGTGACTGGTCTTTATTACAAGAAGCTCCTGAACAGAGACAAAGTTTCACAGGGGATGACTGCACACATCTGGAAGAAATACACAAAGCACACCAAAATTTAAAGTGGTTCTAGGGACTCAAGGTTTTTTACCTTCATGAATCCTATGCATAAAGGTGAAAAGAACCTTCTCTGTGCAGCAGCCCTCCCAATACTTACCTGAGCCCTATTGTGATCCAGCGATGTGCACGAGAGCCTCGGCCTGACTCTCCTTCCTCATTGGCTCCTCATTCACAGCCAGTGAGCCAATGAGGAGAGAGAGGGGGTGGGGTTGAGCCACGGTTCTGTGTGTGAATGGACACACAGAACAGTAGCTCGGAGCAAGCCTGCTTGGGTGCCCCCATTGCAAGCTGCTTGCTCTGGGGGGCACTCAGCAGGAGGGAAGGGCCAGGAGCGCCAGCTGGGGCCCCAGAAGAGGAGAATCATCGCTGCTCTGTGCAAAGCCATTGCACAGAGCAGGTAAGTATAACAGGTTTGTTATTTTTTTTGTTTTTTGCCTTTAATATCACTTTAATCAGGAATACCTATGCTACTTGTGTTTAGACAATATTTGCTTAGCCTGAAATTAAGCTTAGACTACAAAGAGGAAATATAAGATGATGGATGCACATCTGCTGTCAACCTTATTTTCAGCATAATCTGCTATGATGGACATTTAAAGTAGAGCCATTGGCAAAATCAAAAATTACATACCGTATATGATTCAGTCTGTTAATAGCTTTAACACAGCAGTTGAAGTAAGACGACACCACAAACAATATACTGTATATGATTTCCCTTTTTTTTCCTAAAATTACATTGAGATATTTTAGTAAATATTAGATGCAAATATTCTTTCTGTGGCCTTCATGCAATAGGAAATAAAAAACCAATGCAGTCTTCTTTCACCTCTGCTGTCTGCACCTAATGTTAGTTTTTACTGCAGTCTTTTATTATATGAGTAAATATATTCCTTTATCTATTATTGGACTGACAAGCTTGTTATATTGATTATGAGACATGCCTGAAGACAAAAGAAGATACTGATAACTCTATGATGTATAAAAGTTACAATAAAAAGAGAATATTGCATGACACAAGCTACACTGAAATGAAAAGTACAACTAAAGGTAAAAAAGTATGAAAAAAGATATTGTACACAGGTACTAGGCTATGACAGGATAGAGACAAAGACATTGTTCCTTATTTACTTCTCTCTCTCTTATGAGGTGGTGGTGTGTATTTACTAAAGCTGGAGAGTGCAAAATCAGGCTCACTTCTGCATAGAAACCAATCAGCCAGGTTTCATTGCTAAACCCTAACTGAACCAGCTGAGGTTAGAAGCTGATTGGCTACCATGCACAGCTGCACCAGATTCTGAGTGCTCCGGTTTTAGTAAATCTACCCCATTGATAATTGTACTGGACAACTCTCCTCCAGCCAGAAGAAGGAGAGCCAAATCAAGCAAACTCATAGACTTTAATGTAAAGTGCCTGGAATCCTGGGAGGTGTAGTCAAAGGCAGTGGCCATGTAATAAAACAATAGCCTGTCTGAACTACAGGTTCCAACATGACTAGTGTAGTCCAAATGTTACCTTCCTTACCTTACCATAATCCCCTTTTATACTCCACCTCTTAACCAAAAACCCCACCTTAAAATGATGAGACCACACATTTTATTTTGGAGTAATATGGCCACAACAGCCCTTTTATTATAAAACAACTCCAAAATAAATCACTCCAATAAATAACCGATAAATAACCAATAACACAAACAATGACATATTAATAACGTAAACAGTTAACCCCAGTCTGATGGTCTCTGACGGTGACCCCCCTTTCCACCATATATATATATATATATATATATATATATATATAACGATATATATAACCATGTATAACCATGTATAAACAACCATGTATAAACCACGCACTGCGGGACTTTTCCAACTAATAGGCCTCCAGCTGTAGCCGCTCGGAGACAACCGTTTTCCCGCAGCTCCACCAAAAACCAGTATTCCCTCCAACGTTTAGGAATACACCGGAGGGGAACATGCTAATGATGATCCCCCCACCCCTTTAAATCCATCAGTTTTACCGCCCCCGTCAAAGACCACCAGAAGAAAACTACCGCCCCCCCATTCCAACGTAGTCACCTCAGCTGTCATGACGACCTGTGCATTCCTGAAACGAGAAAATACAAACAACACTACACACAACACAGTACATTACTTCCTGTCAATTAAAAAAGGGAGGGAGGGTGGGAAAAACTGCCTCCTCTGTTAAACTTTTTCCTCACACTGACCTCTCTACTCCTCCCCCCCCTTAAATATCACCACTCCCCCTTTGCTACCAAATTAACTTTTGGGCCTCCCCTTTTTCCCATAAACCTTTTTCTGCTCTTTTAACCCTTTCAGTGTCTCCATTAGACACACTGTCATGCCCGGCCCTACACTACCCCTCCTTCTAGTCAGTTTCGTTCCGGGCCTCACTTGACTAGTGTAGTCCAAATGTTACCTTCCTTACCTTACCATAATCCCCTTTTATACTCCACCTCTTAACCAAAAACCCCACCTTAAAATGATGAGACCACACATTTTATTTTGGAGTAATATGGCCACAACAGCCCTTTTATTATAAAACAACTCCAAAATAAATCACTCCAATAAATAACCGATAAATAACCAATAACACAAACAATGACATATTAATAACGTAAACAGTTAACCCCAGTCTGATGGTCTCTGACGGTGACCCCCCTTTCCACCATATATATATATATATATATATATATATATATATAACGATATATATAACCATGTATAACCATGTATAAACAACCATGTATAAACCACGCACTGCGGGACTTTTCCAACTAATAGGCCTCCAGCTGTAGCCGCTCGGAGACAACCGTTTTCCCGCAGCTCCACCAAAAACCAGTATTCCCTCCAACGTTTAGGAATACACCGGAGGGGAACATGCTAATGATGATCCCCCCACCCCTTTAAATCCATCAGTTTTACCGCCCCCGTCAAAGACCACCAGAAGAAAACTACCGCCACAGCCCGAAAGCGTGACCCCTTACGTTTGAGGGCACCTCCACACCCTCAGAGCCTGCTGTATCCCTTCCTGTAAACCCAGGGACCATAAATCAATCCCCACGTCAGAGAGATGAACCCCATCTCTCCTAAGGTATAAACCCACATTCGTCTCCAACTCTCGATGACGAATCACGATCCCACCCTGCTGTCTGACGAAACGCCCAATCACTTTATTAATCCTGATGCGCGTTTTATGTATGCTCGCCACTGATCTAGCCCAACGCCAATTTGTTCTGGCAACGATGTCAGACCAAACTAAAAGGGTAGCTGGAAATTTTTCCCGCAACTGCATAAAATCTGCTTTGATGTCCGCCATCAGATCCCTGACCGACCGGACACCTAAATCATTCCCTCCCGCGTGAATCACTAAAACGTCAGGGGGCCTATCCAACCTCACATACCTCTCCACTTCTCCCAAAACTCTACCCCATAGCATTCCTGGTCTACCCAACCAGCGTATATACGCCTCCTTTCTGGAAATCCCCAGCTGTCTGCCGTCCGGACGCACGTCACCTCTCCTGGCCCCCCAGCAAACATAGGAGTGACCCACGATCCAAACAAGGCGCACAGGGTTTCCATCTGTAATGCAAACAAGACACAAGATAGCGGCACCCACTGATTCTAAAACTGACTCACTAAACCAACTACAAAGGTAACACCCGCCCCTTGAAACAACCGTATGCTAATATGCATTAATTTATTCCATCACCAAATTAGGTCTTACATAAGACCGAAATCTCCTAGACTCCCACCTCCCGAGTCTGCGCACCGCCGCCTCATCCAACCCGCATCTGGCGGCTTCTGTAGCTGCCCCTATGCGGAAGGAATGTGAAGCATAGTCCGACCCCACTAAACCCGCCTTTGTTAAACATTTTCGAAAGATCGTTATGAATTGAAAGCGAGACAGATAAGACCCATCCTCATGCTTTAGGAACGGCCCCTCCCCCTTACACCTGCATGACCTAAATGCCCTTACCGCCTCAACTGGGCATACCTTGGACCCGGGCAACTCAAACAGGGACACCTCCACCCCTTTACCTTGCTGGTCCGTTTTGGACCTCCTCAAACGTAGGCATACCCTATCCGCCTTCAATCGTACATCTTGATCCAACAACCCGCCCCCAACCTGTTTTGACGGGCTGACCAATTCCCCAACTCGAAAAGCCCCATAAAAAGCCAGTGAGAACGCTGCCGTGAACAATCTGATTTCATAATGCGACAAACAGATAAACCTCAACATGTCACAAATGGAAACCAGGTTCGAAAAAGTGACCGGCCGTCTCGCATCTCGTTTTTTATATTGCTTCCTATAGCCCTTTAAAGCCTGTCGAACCCAAAAATCCTTGGACCAATCCTCACCCCCCATTAATTTAAACAAAAAGGACAATCCTGCCAATTTTCGGTCAATTGAAGACGCTGCACACCCCTTTTCCATATTCCTGGCTACTAAATACAACACCAGTAACCTGCCGTCTGACGCCCCCATCCCCACACCAGCCTCCTGCACCAGCATCGACCACTCCTTCCATACCTTGCTGTAGGCCGTCCAAGTGGAATCACTTACTGACTGCCTGATCCATCCCGCGGCGACTCCAAAGGCAACTCCCACATCCAAACCGGGCAAGGAACTCCTTCCTTGTCTGCCTCCGGCGCCAGCTCCCTGAACTTGTCCCACTGAAAACGAGACAAGGAGTCAGCCAGTGCATTATCCACCCCTGGAATGTGAACCGCATAGATAAAAATGTTCAGACTCAAACACCTAAACACCAGCTGTCGCAACAGCCGAATGACCGGCTGCGAAGACGCTGACATGCGGTTAACCACCTGCACTACACCCATGTTGTCGCAGTTGATCCTCAGCTTCAAATTTCTGCATGCCTCACCCCATAACTCCAATGCTAACACCACTGGAAACAATTCCAGCAGGACTAGATTGCCGAGGAACCCAGCCCTCTCCCACGACTGTGGCCAGGGCTCCGCACTCCATCTCCCCTGAAAATAAGCCCCAAAACCGGTTGAGCCCGCTGCATCGGTAACCAATTCCACATCGAAATTGCTCACCGGTCCAGACATCCACACCGCCCTCCCGTTGTATGAAGTTAAGAAATTATACCAAACTTTCAAATCGTCCCTATGTTCCCTCTTTAATCGAATGAAATGAGTTGGCCGTTTTACTCCTGCTGTAGCCGCCGACAACCGTCGGCAAAAAACCCTCCCCATTGGGATAATTCTGCAAGCGAAATTCAACTTACCCAACAACGATTGAAGAGCTCTCAGTTGCACCTTCTTCAACCCGTGGATATCCCGAATTTCCTTCTGCAGTTCCAATAACTTACCCCTGGGCAATCGGCATTCCATAGCTATCGAATCTATAACTATGCCTAAAAAACTAATTTCTGTCGTGGGGCCTTCGGTCTTTTCCGCCGCCAAAGGCACTCCAAACCTGCCCGCGATGTGCTGCAACGTGGAAAGCAAAATCGCACACACAGCGGAGGCAGGGGGGCCTATACACAGAAAATCGTCCAAATAGTGTATTACTGAGTCTAGGCCAGCGACATCCCTAACCACCCATTCTAAAAAGGAACTGAACGCCTCAAACATGGCACAGGATATAGAACAACCCATGGGCAAACATTTGTCAACGTAAAACTGTTCTTGCCAGTGACATCCCAACAGCCGAAAACTCTCCGGATGTACCGGCAACAAACGAAAAGCCGATTCTACGTCAGCTTTTGCCATAAGAGCCCCCTGGCCGTAGCGCCTCACCCACTTAACCGCCGCGTCAAATGAAGTATAAGACACTGTACACTCTTCCGGGTCAATGAAATCATTGACGGAACCTCCTTTTGGGAAAGATAAGTGGTGTATCAATCGGAACTTGTTATGTTCCTTCTTGGGCACCACCCCCAAAGGTGAGACCACTAAGTCCGGCCAAGGTTTGTAGGCGAACGGCCCTCCCATGCGTCCTAACGCCACTTCTTTCTGCAATTTTTCCCCAACTATCTCTGGATGCTGTACTGCTGATTTGAGATTCCGTGCCGTAGGAGGAACAATCTCCAATGAGCACGGAATCCTAAATCCCTCCGTAAAACCCAACTCCAAAAACCGAGCCGCTCCCTGATCTGGATACTTACCGAGAAAGGGGAGCATTCTTTCCACTCTCACCGGCGTCCTCCCTCTTTTGCGCAGCGTCACTGGCACGCTTTCCCCGTTTAAAACATCTCGACAACGGGTGGGCTCCCCCACACCCAGAGCACTCGTGTCTGAACTTACAGGTCCCCCCAAATTTACAGGCGCCTTCGTTATACTGCCAGCACACCCCCCACTTCTTTCCGGCCGAGGGTCCTGAGGAATTCGCCCCCCCGGCCCCCCCATGAAACGGCTGAGACGGGGTCTTCGCCGATGACATAAGCCTCATCCATAAGCTAATATCCTTATGGTCCCAACGCAGGGACGGGCGAACCGCCATCCGCTGTCTGAACTGCTCGTCATATCTCAGCCAAGCAGAACCCCCATATACCCTATGTGCTTCTCCAATAGCGTCCATGTAACAGAATAACGCCGAGCAATGCTCGGGGTTCTTCTCGCCAATCACGCTCGCCATAATGGCAAACGCCTGCAGCCAGTTCACAAATGTACGTGGTATCAGCCGGTACCTCCTTTTTTCTTCATCCTCCTTCTTGGAAGAATCGGGTTTTACCCTGTCCAAATTAAATTTTTCCAATGGCAGCAGAGAAAAAATTTCCACATACTCACCCTTTTGAATTTTTTCCCTAACCTCCTGCTTCAGATGTGCTCCTAAGGGGCCCTCGAAGCAGACGTAAACCTCGCACCTCGCAGCATCCGCCAACCTGACCACGTCGGACCTTTCCGCCTGCGCCGTGGACCCTGCTTTCACTGCCTCAACCACCTGACCTCCCACCCCAGATTGTCCAGGAGGCGATATTACCGGGGGCACTCCTACCCTCTCAGCCCCATTGCTCCCCCCCCCCGGACTCCATCACTGGTGCTGTCCATGGGGCCACCTGGGGAGGTTGCCCGTGACCCCCTTCCAATCTCCCCATTAGGGTCCGCAGGCCCTGCAAAAATTCTGTCAATTGCTGGCCGGACCCCGCACTGGCAGGAGTGATCCCCGCCAGCTGCCGTTCCGGCCGATCCCCCCCCGACTGCGTCCCCCGATCCCCTTGTGCTACCGTACCCCCTGTAACCCCCCCTACTAAATCCTGAACTGCACCAGACAACAATACTGACGAGATCGACTTACCAGGCTGACCAGGCACACTCCCCACAGCCGTCACGGTGTTCGCCCTCGCTGGCACTTCCGGCTCCTCTTCGTCCGACAGCTCCCCTTCCGACCGGTCATCCCGCTCTCCACTCTCTTGACTGGTAAGCCCCCTGGGTGGAGAAGCCCCCGAGGCCGTGGTGTGGGATAGCGGTGGGGCCATCCTTCCTCCAGAAGCATTGCTGCTGACAGACAGGCGTCGCTGACCTGACCTGTCCGCTTGTCTTCCGACAGTCTTGTTCTTTCCTCTGCCCTGCTCGGTAGTCATGCTGCTGCTCTTCTCCCGTCCGTTTTCGCCACTTCCTCCGGCCACACGCTCCTCCGTTAGGCTCCGCCCACTCCGATTCCGCACCAACTGACTGGGGCCCTCTCCCAGGGCTCTGCTCGGCTGCCCGATCCTCTCCCCCGACCCCTCTGGATGTCCTCTGTGCTGCATGGACGGACTGTCCCTTCTGCTGCGCTCCCCAGGCGGGGAACCGGCGCCATAACGGCCCGTGGCCCCGCCCCCCGAATTCGGCCGGCGGCGTGTAGACCGCGCAGGGGCTGCTTTTTCCTGTCTCCGCTTCACCGGGGGGGCCGACCGCACATCCCCCGGGCTTCCCATCCTCCGAACGGGCCTGGATGCAGGCCCTGGTGAAAAACGCGCCGGAGGCCGAGACCTCCGCGCGCGGCCGGACACCTCACCCGCCGCCGATCCGCACGGTTCTTCTCCTCCAATGTCCCCTACTTGCTGTCTCAGCCATTCCGGTCCTTTCTGTGCTGCCGCCCTTCTTAGCTTCTCCAAAATTTCTTCCACAGCGGCCATTATGGAGGAGCAGTAGTGAAAAACTGCCTCCTCTGTTAAACTTTTTCCTCACACTGACCTCTCTACTCCTCCCCCCCCTTAAATATCACCACTCCCCCTTTGCTACCAAATTAACTTTTGGGCCTCCCCTTTTTCCCATAAACCTTTTTCTGCTCTTTTAACCCTTTCAGTGTCTCCATTAGACACACTGTCATGCCCGGCCCTACACTACCCCTCCTTCTAGTCAGTTTCGTTCCGGGCCTCACTGACTCTGTGCAGCAGGAGGAGTCTTGAGGGGCTTTTTATTATTTTGCACGGGAAAGCTCTCTCTCTCTCTCTGCACTATACCTACAGATCAGTTTGTGCCACTGATTGTGCATAGAGGGATGATCCAGTCTTCTCTAAAGCCTGAAATCCAGCAACACTGCCGTTTTGCTGACCTTGTGGGGTTGCCACTGAGAGACTGGAGTGTTCATCAGATTCCTCACTCCAGCTAATGAGATTTCAGAAGCACCAAAACCAGGCCAAGTGGCACTCTTCCACCATGAGAGCCTATCGCCACCTCCAGGAGTCATGAGAGGGCCACTGGTCCATTTCTACACAGTTAGCATTAATCAAGTTGCTGATAGGACACTTAGAGCACACAGCCTGCACCTCTTTACAGAAATTCTGTAGCTCATTATCATTGAGCTTTTACCACACCTTTACCAACGCTGAGCTGTGGTCATACGCATAATTTCTACCTTTGGCACACTTTAACTTTACTGTGTGAGAAACAGTATTGCACCTTTCACCATCTTACTGCATGCAGGCTTACCAGAACTAATATAAGTACATTGATGTTCAATTGAAGGGCCCCAACATTAGCCGACAGAAAAACAACTTTAAGGACTACTCCTTTCGTTCATCCTTCAAGTTTCCGTCAATCCCCCCCCCATTTTACTGTTTGTTATTTAATCATTACGTTCTGACTGTTCCTGCCCAGTTGGTTTAGACCTAGCACCCCTGTCATTTGTGCACACTGGCAGTGTAGCTCCCAGGATGGTAGTTTAAACCTCACTACTATCCACTGTTTTATTCAAGGGATTCTGCTACTGTTTATGCTGGCCTAGGCATTATGTGTTATTTATGCTTAGCTCTTTGCTGTTAGCCATCCTCTATGTAGAACTGTGTTACCCATCGCTTCCAACTGTCCCTGATTTTGAAGGACTATCCCGGATTTGGAACAAAGTCACTCTGTCCTTTATGCCTCCTTATTTGTCCATCATTTTGGTCTGATCTATATAGTTGTATATAAAATGCACTTTTTATCCTTCAAAAAGTGTTTCCCAGTTCTAAACCTTTCATCCAATTACTAAATTGCTGCATTTGTAAATTTCAAAAGCCAGTGGGTTTAACTATAATTTTTTTGTATAATTCCCCGTTAAGGGGGCATGGCAGGGGGTGTGCCCAATGCCTACATACTTTTGCTAATAGAGTTGGGAGGTATGGTATTACTACAACTTCCAATCTCATTGTACCTGCATGGCTATCAACCTTACTTAGTAATAATACAAAAGTTTACTCTTGCTAATTGGTTTGGTGCCTACTACTATTGGGTGATTTGTTGTGCTTCACTGTGTTTACTTGCTTTTATGCTTAACCAAATGTGTTAGAGGGGCTGAGGCCTTTGATAAGGTTGAGGCAAAGAACAGAGTACCCATCCTACTCGGTGGCTTATTTGGGGGTACTGCTACATGTGTGAGCTCATCTGGGATCCTTATGTTCAGAGTGCTAGTGAACTAGATAATGAGGTGGGAAAAGCCGTCATGGATCCTGCAGCTTTCGAGTTGTGCCAAGAGCAAAATGGATGACCAGAGTTGTGTGTAGTGATTGATGTGCCAAGAGGTGGATGGACTAAAGAACAGATCTGACAGTGGTGGCACTAGTCCCTGATTAGCAAGTGTTTATACTTGTGTAGCACACCCCACATAGGAACTGCAGATGGACAGGGATCTCCCACTTCTGCACAGCACAGCAAGGCACACCAAATCTTCACAGGCACACAATGTCAGAAAACAGTCTGTTGCTTTGTTTTTGTTGTATATTAGGGGGTTAACAACTTGGATGGGAATATGGAGATTATGGGATGTCCACTTGACGGTGACAATAACTTCGAAAACAACTTCCTATGTACAACGTCTCCAATTTCTTCCTCCTGCACACATTTGTTCTACTTTGCCCAGCTTCTGCTGATTCACTCCTGAGGGAACTTGACAGACTCCTTGTCAGTTCAGTAACGACCTATTACTGGCAGGAACTCACAGTCCCTTGAAAGCAGCACATATGGCATGAAACAGCATGTGATCGTTCCTTCTGCCTCCCTTTGTGGCCACTGGTCCAAGCTCCACATCTTCAGGCAATGCCAGCCCACCTGGCTGCAACTGCCTCTTTACTCCAGCCCTCTTGGCTGCATCTCTACACCAGTCTGCCCGACTGACTCTTCACCAGCCCAACCAGCTGACTCTCTCTGGAGATCTCTGAGGGAAAAAGTAAAAGACTTAAGCCCACCGCTGTCTTCAAAGGAGACTGGCTACTATGTGGCTGTCTTCCCCCTTTGTTAGTTTCCACTAGTGTTGCACTACTCACACAGTCCTCTGTTTGCTCCCATGCCTCCAGCAAAGCTTCCTATCTTGTGTCTTCCAGTGGCTGAGCCCAGGCCCAAGGCAGGACACCCCCCCCCCAGAGGGGGTACCCCTCAGTGCCACGACAGCCTCCTCAACACTGTATCTCCATTTTCCACCCAACTGCCCCTGCTATCATGGCTCATCAATATTTAAAGGCTCCCTGCCAGGCCCACTCCCGGGGATTGGCCAGAGACCTCTAAATATGCTGAGCAGCCCCTCCTAGCTTCCGCCCACTATCTTCCAGAACGTTCTCCAACACTCTGGAAACAGGGGGAGGCACCAGAGAGCTGCTGAGATGAGTCATCCAACCCTGAACTCCAATAACCCTGACCCAATTATAGACTCACAAATTGACAGTATGAGTCAGGATATGGTTTGCCTACTCTACTTCTAGAACACACTAGAGGCTACACTTGAAACAAGGAAATATCAAAATACTCCTTGCACCTACTTACTATTAGAGTGGCAAAGGGTCATCCCTGCAGGGGAGGAGACTAAACGTTTGTCTAATTATGTTAGGAATGTCTGACTCCAATCCAGAAAGCTCCTGACAGGTCATACCAGAACCTGAAGTGGTTGCCTCAGCATCTTCAGCATCCCCAGAGTTTCCCCCTGCTTCCCTTTTCACTAATATTAAGAAACTGGTAGGGAAATTTATGAAAAATGCTTCTGTGCCACTCAACTATGGATACAGAAAGCTATGGTTCTTCTCTAGAAAGACCCCCACGCACTTGGGGGAAGATGATTTCATCACCTGGACTGACCAAGTCATGGAGGTAATTGAACAATGGGAAGTGGCCGACTCTGTAAAGAGAGAGAGAATAGTAGAGAGCCTGCAAGCACCAACTTCAGATGTTATCTGGAATCAAGCTGCACTGCAACTTAATGCTTAGAGGCCCTCAGAGAAATCTATGGAATCTATGGAATGGTGGAGAACTGTGTGGAGCTAATCTACCTCTTTGATCACACTTATCAGCAGGAGGGTGAGAAGTTGTCAGATTATATCCTTTATTAAGTCACCATCATAGTGGAATGGAAGCAGAGGCTGCGAGTAAAGTCGTTTTGACAGGGGCCGAATGTTGGGAGACAACAGCCAGTTAAAAAAAAATTGGCATAGGTGTATGTCAGTCTGTCTGGCAGAAGCTGGGGGGGGCAGAACACTCTGCCATTGGCAGAGTACAACAGCTCAGCGGGGGAGATCGCTGTACTAACCTTGCATGTTTAGTACAGTGGCTCTGACTGGAGCTGTGAGTGGGTTGCACAAAAAAAATACTGTAGTGTGTACCAGGCTTAAGGCCTTACTAACTCAAGTTCTGAAAGGAGCACAACCTTTAGATCCAAACATGCTTAAGCTCAGGGTGAGAGATCAGAGCAACCCACTAACCTATTCCAAAATGATGAGCAAAATTAGGAAGGAGGAAGCTTTGATTGCTGCCAAGGCCCAGAAGCCTAAAACAACTAAAGGACAGAAGCCAGACGTGGCGGCCTACATCACTCAAGCTACTACCAGTACAGAGACTGATGAAGTGACTGGATTTCCCCCAACTACTGTGGCCTTGACTCAAGCCAGAGGCGGCCTCCCTGTTTTACATCTGGACTGGAGGGACAGCAAATACACAAACCAATACCCTTCATTTTCCTCCTGCAGCTGCTGAATGCAGGCGGGAGGGAGAGGTGGAAAACTAGGTTTTCAGTGGCTGCAGGAGGAAAATGGAGGGGATTGATTTATGTATATGCTTCCCCTCCTGTCCTGGTTACTCATCTCTGCTGGTGGCCCCCTGTGATCCCCTAGTTGCCCCCCCCCCCATAGCTTCCCCCCTTTCCTCTCCTGCCGCCTGCTGCGGGGGATGTGTCAGGATAGAGAGCAGGGGAAAGGGTCGGCAAATATGTCATTTACTGGTCCCTTCCTTTTCTGAATTGACACAGTGAGTGATCGGTGTCCATTCATAGCTGAAGCATAGTAAATTGTGTTTACATCAGATTTATTAACTGTGAATGAATGGGAAGCTCTGTACACAGATATTCCTGACCATTCATTCTGTGCTACTGAAGCTGCAGAGATGAAGATTAAGAGCTGTGTTCTTAATCTCCGCTTTCTGCCTCAAAAGTGAAACATCAGTGGTTTGTTTAGATCCGAAAAAAGTATAAAAATAAAATAATAAAAATAAAAAAATACTGACACCACCCACTGCCCTAATGACCCTGTCCCAATGGCAAACCACCAGAGTTGCAAAGGCTGCAATTGCAACCAGGCCCGGGTGTTGCACCAGCATGGGGGGCCCCAAGACAGCAGAAAGTGTCCCGCTACAGGACTGTAATAAAGGGCTTTGAGAAAGAAGGAATAACTTTAAAATGCGTTACAGCCCCCTGGATATATAAAGAAGGCCACAAGGTGGAACAGTGCTTGAGGCAGACACTGTTTGCTACACTGAGCAGAATCCCCTATGCCAGCATTGAGCTGCTTCTGCTTCATATAGTCCTGCCTGCCTGCGTGCACTTCTTGGTTCCTTCCATCCCTGTTGTATAGAGTTGCTTGAATGTAAGTGTGCTATATTTTTGTACCAATACAATACTATTTGTTTTTAATGAGATCCTGTGCTCCTGTTTTTTTGTTTTTAATAAAGGGCCCTGTGATGGGAGTGAACAGCCAAGAGGGAAGAGCCCCAGGCTCAGAGGGAAGGGCCCTGGAACTCATGGAATGAGGCGATGGGGTCAGGGGGCCCTTCATAGTATTATGTTCTGGGGCCCTGAAGGTTCTAGTTATGCCTCTGACTTAAACCATTACTCAAATGGCCCAGTTGCAGGCTACCTTGCAACAAACCTTCTGTGGGGAGAAGAAACCCATGGGGCATGTAATGGAGGCAAACATGAAAATGCAAAAGTCCTTGACACATTTGAAGCAGATGGTATCCACACTGACTTTGGAATAAGGAGGAATGTCATCACCCCCCCAGGTAAAAGATGTTATTGCTGTGGGGAAGCTGTACATTTTAAGGCACAATGCCCAAATGGAGAGACTATGGCTAATCTAACTGCTGAAGTTGTAAAGGTACTATGAAAACTGTTCTTTAGAAAGCCAGAGGGAAATCCAAAGGGCCTCATTAAAGAAGCTAACTGAGGAACCATCCACTACAGTGAGCACCGAACCTAAAGAAGCCAAGATATTGCCGCAGGGGTCAAAAGGGATCAAGACAAGCCTCCTCTGTGATCACTGATCAATAATCTGACTCGCACTCTATGCCTTCTGGTAAACAGGCACCGGAAGCCAATGCACACCATTCCCTCAGGATTGCCATAGCACGTCAAGGGAAACAGAAACAAAGCAAGAAGAGAGCACAAGTCAGTGCTGCCCTGCCCATCCCAAACAAGTTTCCCGATCAACTGGTGGGCCCGTCACCTGTAGACCTGAACCAACTCGAGGGGTTTACACCAAGGCCCTACTGGACACAAGAGTACAAGTGACATGACTGTACTGGGATTTCTACAATAAGCATTTGAAACATATACCCCTACAGAAGTTGTAAGACTTGGATATTTGGGGTATTGGAACACAAAGATTCCCTTACGATAGGTATCTCCTAATCTTGACATTCTGTCCTTCCACAGTTGGTGCTTGATATTTTAGCAGTAGTGTGTCCTTGCCTACCTGGGGTGAAACAGAATTGCTGACAGGAAGAAACACTGATCTTATGAGAAAGCTGCTCACTCCCATAGCCAGGAAGAGTGAATCATCAGTTGAAAATGTTCACCCTCAGCTATACCAGGCTTATCAGCATGTTCTGCAGGAGCAGAAGACCCACATGGAAGGAGCAGGAAAACTCCGGAGACTTGGCTCTGAGGAGAGAGCAGCCCTGAGAAATTGCTTGTGTGTGAGCCACCATAAAGTTAACCTGCGATCAGCATGGGCCCTTTGTAGTCCTTGAAGCCAGTGCTTAGGGAAAGGACACTGGAGTGCAGCTGATACCCAAAGTGGTGTCCACTGTCAGTATCCAAAACAATACTTATCTTCAAAGTTACGCTGAGATCTCAAATGCTGCTTGGGCAAGTGAATACAGCAATACCCATAGCACCATCTGGTCTAGTGAGGGGAGCCTTGAATGAAATATTCCAGAAGGCAAATGTTACCTTCAAGATTCTCTACTGTCATCTGAATGGAAAGAAAGGATAAAAGGATGGCCTCTTAAATGTTAAACGAACCACGGAAGCGAGATCTTAGACACATGTACCACTAAGCTTGGTGGTACATGTGTCTAAGATCTCGCTTCCGTGGTTCGTCTGTCTGTCGAGGGTGGAACGCACGCCATTGCCATGATCATCTGGGAACTTCTCCTACAGAGCGGATTCCCCCATTCAAAAGATACGCTTCCTAGCCTCAGTGCCGGCGATGGCACCTTATATGTGAGTAGCCACTTGGCTATGCTTTGTTTTTATTCAATTTTTAAATAAATGATGTCACACTATGTTTGGTTCCTCTCCATCTATTTTATATCCCATGCGTGAGACCCTGTCATGTGAGGACAAGAGTTTGGTTCAATTTTCTCCATTGCAGCAAGCATTATCTTGCTAAAGCCTATTTGACCTTTTTTTCATTAAATTGGTCAACTTCATCTGGTAAGCGGACATCCATTTCCATGAGCACATTGGTGTCTTTCAGTGATGGTGAAGGGATTTTGCTGCTCACGTCTTGATATCAAGATTCACATCAGGATTCTATACAATTTATTTTTTACCTTTGATGGACTTTTTTATTATATTACACATCTGATATTTATTTGACATTATATGTTACGGATACCGAAACAGCACTGAAACCGAAACTGACTGTTTTTAAAAAATATTTTTATACAGGAGATGGTCAGAGACTGGGGACATGGTACAGGAGATTGTCAGAGACTGGGGACATGGTACAGGAGATTGTCAGAGACTGGGGACATGGTACAGGAGATTGTCAGAGACTGGAGACATGGTACAGGAGATGATCAGAGAATGGGGACATGGTACAGGAGATGGTCAGAGACTGCAGACACATTACAGAAGATGATTAGAGACTGGGGACATGGTACAGGAGATGGTCAGAGACTGCAGACATGCTAAAAAAAGATGGTCAGAGACTGGGGACATGGTACAGGAGATGGTCAGAGACTGGGGACATGGTACAGGAGATGGTCAGAGACTGCGGACATGGTACAGGAGATGGTCAGAGACTGCAGATACATTACAGGAGATGGTCAGACACTAGGGACATGGTACAGGAGATGGTCGGAGACTGCAGACACATTACAGGAGATGGTCAGAGACTGGGGACATGGTACAGGAGATAGTCAGGGACTGCAGACACATTACAGGAGATGATCAGAGACTGGGGACATGGTACAGGAGATGGTCAGAGACTGCAGACATGCTACAAAAGATGGTCAGAGACTGGGGGGACATGGTACAGGAGATGGTCAGAGACTGGTGACATGGTACAGGAGATGGTCAGAGACTGCAGACGTGGTACAGGAGATCAAACTAAAATATATAAGTAGCCTGCGCTATAAAAAATACAAATATAAGTGATATAAAACATGAAATAATACACACACTTCTAAAATTGTTAAATATATATATATATATATATATATATATATATATATATATATATATATATATGGGAAGGGGCGGCAACTTCCTTTGACACTGTCGTTGCTATGGAAACCTGACCTGAAACCTATTACACTGCTTGTGCTGCACTGAGCATGTGCGAGATCTTCAAGGATGAGATCCAGGAAGAAATGCAGTCTGGCTTCAGATGCCCAGACTTAAGATGGCCACGGCCTGCTGTAAGTTTATAAAATAACAAACAACTGCTATAAACTAACAAAACAGACCTTAGTTTACAGACTAACTTTACTAGACTACATTAAGCTTGTGTATTATAGGGGTATTTTTATTTAAAAAGTATAATTTCGGCCGGAACACCACTTTAATCTTGAGTGTATGGTCAGTTACATACACTCATTGTGATGTTTATTACACATTTCTAAGAATTGGTATTACATTTTTTGGATGCTATAATTTTTGTGGATGCTATATATATATATATATATATATATATAACAATTTTAGAAGTGTGCACAGTATAATTTTATTTTGTAATATTGCATGCACTACACAATATACTTATATATTTTAGTTTGATCATTTGCATGGTATTTGAGACATGTGTAACGCTAGCAGCTGATCATTTGAAAGATGCATTGGTGTACAGGCCTTGTTTGATCGGCCAGTAAGTGGAGGCTCATAGGACTACTTATTATAATGTGGTACAGGAGGTCAATGCAGCCTCACCAGTGTCCATCAAATGCAGGTTCACAAGTGCCTGTCAGGTGCAGCCTATCAGTCAGTTGTAGCAGCCTGTCTGTGCCCGTCATGCAGCTTCACCAGTGCCTGTGTCCATATGTAGCAGCCCGCCAGTGCCCATGCCATGCAGCCTCACCAATGCCCGTTCCCATCATATGCAGCAGCCCACCAATGCCCATGGCATGCAGCCCGCCAGTGCTCATCATGTACAGCCTGCCAGTGCCCATGTTATGCAGCCTGCCAATGCCCATCATGTACAGCCTGCCAGTGCCCATGTTATGCGGCCTGCCAGTGCCCATCATGTACAGCCTGCCAGTGCCCATGTACTGCAGCCTGCCAGTGCCCATCATGTATAGCCTGCCAGTGCCCATGTTCTGTAGCCTGCCAGTGCCCATCATGTACAGCCTGCCAGTGCCCATGTTCTGCAACCTGCCAGTGCCCATCATGTACAGCCTCCCCAGTGCTTGGCAATGTGATGTCACGCTGTGTGTCAGATCTGAATCACCGTGCAGCCAGTTTCATCCCGGTATGTCCCTCAGAGTCTCCCCTCCCTCCTCCTCCTCTCACTTCTGTCCTACACAGCCTCCCCAGTGCCTGGTAATGAATGTCACGCTCACACGCTGTGTCAGAGCTGGATCTGAATCGATGTGCAGCCAATGTCCCGCCTCCTATGACACACGGCCCAATGATTCCTAGAATTGGATCAGAGTGCTGTCTATCACAATGTAGGACAAAACGCTAATAGAGCGCTAATAGAATGATTGCATGTATAAACACAAAAGAACCTACGGTGTGTGTGATGGAAAAATCTGGACAGCCGCACTCCGGATTGGAAAAGTGAAAAATAAAATCCTCTTTATTGAAAAAGTAATAACATGATTAAAATCCGTACATGGCTTTGTTGGGATAATGCAGCATAACCGCTAACGCGTTTCACGCTCCCATAGAGCGCTTACTCATAGCTCACCAGCTTACCAGAGCTTTTGAACCCAAAAGAACCTACGTTCAAAGGGTCAAACAGGCTTGTGTGGTGAAAACAACCACTAACGGTATGGAATCGTCTAGAGGCTGTACCGAAAAACACGACCATCCGTAGACTGGTGTATCTCATGAAGATAGCCCGTATTGCATGGATATCAGATGGAGATGGATAAGGGAGAAAGAACAAAAGGGCCACTTAGCGTAATTCCGTAAATTGTACAAAGTTTATTAAAAAATTGGAAAAACTCACATTTGAGTAGATAAAACAGCGCTTTGGTATATAAAATGGCAGCAATTGAATCCTACCCGATGTGTTTCGTCTCCTTAGACATCGTCTGGGGGGCCATTCCATTGCAGCCGTCAAAGTATATATAGATAATGTGACCCCGAAGTTGAGAATCGATTCCCGGATGAGTTTCACGCTCCCATAGAGCGCTTATTAATAGCTCACCAGCTTACCAGAGCTTTTGAACCCAAAAGAACCTACGTTCAAAGGGTCAAACAGGCTTGTGTGGTGAAAACAACCACTAACGGTATGGAATCGTCTAGAGGCTGTACCGAAAAACACGACCATCCGTAGACTGGTGTATCTCATGAAGATAGCCCGTATTGCATGGATATCAGATGGAGATGGATAAGGGAGAAAGAACAAAAGGGCCACTTAGCGTAATTCCGTAAATTGTACAAAGTTTATTAAAAATTGGAAAAACTCACATTTGAGTAGATAAAACAGCGCTTTGGTATATAAAATGGCAGCAATTGAATCCTACCCGATGTGTTTCGTCTCCTTAGACATCGTCTGGGGGGCCATTCCATTGCAGCCGTCAAAGTATATATAGATAATGTGACCCCGAAGTTGAGAATCGATTCCCGGATGAGTTTCACACTACTTCCGGTTTGGGGGCAAGATGGCCGACCGGCGTGCGTTCCAGCCCTCACTGAAAGTTAAAAGGGAGTCCTTACTGGAAGTCAAATCTAAACCAGATCGTGACGATACCTTTAAGTGGGCAATGTTTACCTCATTCTCCACTCAGCATAGACAAATTAATTTTTTCTAAACACTGGGATATGCCTCTTTACCTGACCAGGCCAAGGTCATTTTTAGAGGAGCCCCCACTCTACAAAGTAAAATAGCTCCAAATGTCATCAACCCCCCCACTCGTTTGTCATTTTTCCATGAGTTAAATGTTTTTTGCTCATGTAAAAAATGTACCGTATGGCAACATAATTCAGGTGTTGCACGCAATGGAGGGGTAGAGCCATGACCAGAGGTGTCTCCCATTTGGAGACCTTCTGGATATACGAGCTACAGACGTACTTTCCGTACGGTATAAATGTAGAACTCGACATTAACTCATTTATTAATAAGGCTTGCATATTCATCAGTTTAGATTATAGTATATACCAGGTTATCTCTCTCTCCTTTTTTATATATTTTTTTTATATTTTTATATTTGTATCTATTTATGTATCTGTATTTTTCCCTATATTTTTCTTATTCATTTGCTGTCATTTGCATATGACCCCCTTGAGAATCTATTCCATATGTGTAAACTATTAGCCACACCATAAGATTTGATCTTTCCATTTTATTGCCGTCATAGCATTAATTTGATTCGATTTACTTGGAGTGTGTTTCACTATTTTGAACATACTATAAAATTTTCAGTTAATCACATAGCACCCACACGGTGTCACATCATAGCTCTTTTTATATTTTTGCTGGTTGGAATGCATTCTTCAGACGAGGCTGGAGCACATGACGTCATTGCATAGCGGCATACTTGGACCGCAACATGCGGACGTTGCTGGAGTGCATGACATCGCCGCGCGGCGCTGCAATAGCCTGTCAGAGCGGCATCCTCTCAACTCTTATTGAGCATATAAATATAATTTTAATTACTCGTTTTTTACATTGGTGTCTGTGGACTCCTTTTATTATGTATGGAATATACTTCATGTGGATTGTATTTAGAACGGTGGAGCGCATGTCTCCACTGGAAATACTCTTTTATCACCACATTGGATTTATAGTGAGGGCTGGAATGCACGCCGGTCGGCAATCTTGCCTCCAAGCCGGAAGTAGTGTGAAACACATCCGGGAATCGATTCTCAATTTCGGGGTCACATTATCTATATATACTTTGACGGCTGCAATGGAATGGCCCCCCAGATGATGTCTAAGGAGACGAAACGCTTTGGGTAGGATTCCATTGCCGCCATTTTATATACCAAAGCGCTGTTTTATCTACTCAAATGTAAGTTTTTCCAATTTTTTAATAAACTTTGTACAATTTACGGAATTACGCTATGTGGCCCTTTTGTTCTTTCTCCCTTATCCATATCCATCTGATATCTATGCAATACGGCCCATCTTCATGAGATACACCAGTCTACAGATGGTCGTGTTTTTCAGTACACCCTCTAGAGGATTCCATACCGTTAGTTGTTGTTTCCACCACACAAGCCTGTTTGACCCATTGAACGTAGGTTCTTTTGGGTTCAAAAGCTCTGGTAAGCCTCCATATTATTGGCGGTGGTGTTTTTCATTTCAAGTTTGCACCTATCAAGATTTTTACACCAAGTTTCGTTTGGGACTTTTAACTTTATATTGATTTATTCACTTTGTTGTTTATTCATATGTTGTTGTTTACCCACTGGGTTCATTCAAAAAATGTTCTATATGTGTTTATACATGCAATTATTCTATTAGCGCTACACTTTTTGTCCTACATTTCTAATGCATATACCACATTTGCCGTGTTAGCTGCTTTCTTTGTTTTTAGCAGCGCAGAATAATTTCTTACACTATTTTGTATTTGGGACGTGGCATTTTTGGAACAGTACATCTCAGATCATATGGTTCCTAGAAGCCTTTGGTGGGATGTTTTTCCACAACAGAGCGACCCTGACATAGATTCTTGGTTCAAATATTTTAATGACGCAGGTATCAATTTCCTTAGTGTCCTCATTACCAAGAAACAAAGTAAATTATTGGCATTAGATAGAGAAATTAAAGAGCTTAAGGATAAACTCCTATCACATAAGAATTCTTCTGAGTATAATGTACAGACAAAGACCAAAAAAATAAAAAACAAAAGATGTATTCTAGAGATGTGGGTGACTATAAAAATGGAACTGTGTTTGGCTGGCAGAAACTTTTTTCTACTACTTCAACTCTAAACACTGTTCCTCCTATCACCCCCACTGTGGGAGCCTTGACAGTTCCCACACTGGGAGTGGTTAATAGATGAGCCTCACCTCCCACCAACTCTAGCAACAGAAGGGGTGGAGGGTCTAGAGGTAGCGAGATTTTTCCACAACCTGCAGTAACACATTATAGTCCCCATACTCCTTATACTTCCAGTAGAGGCAGGGGACATAATAGAGGTAAGCGAAGGGGAAGAGGCCAACGTGGTGGTGGTTTTCACCACCCTGGTCCTCATCCATATTGGGGTTATGGCGGCCATGATTACGAGACACCTCTCCAGCTCGATATGGTGAATATGTTGATCCATAATATTCCCACTCCCGACATTACAGCCAACCACCTCTAACCACTTATAATAGATTCTCCCCCTCAGAAGTGTACGTGAGAACGAATATAGATCTGACCCTAGAGACATCCATGAACGATCACCTCATAAATATAATCAATCTAATCCCAATTTACATGGAGGTCAGGGTTTTGCGTGAGGACCCACTAGAGATACAAGAGGAGGGAGGAGAATACAGAGGAAGAAAAAGAAGGAGAACCTGATGGGCCAAGGTATCTCCAATTTAAGTACTAAATTGTTTACACATGAGGAACAATCCGTTCTTGATAAGGGCCTTAAATCCCCCCCCCCCCCCCAAAAAAAATTTGGACAGATTTGGCACATTTATTGATGTGCATAAGTATATTCGTAAACTCAATATCCAGCGCTACCTCATTTCTAATCCTTATAGAAGTGGGGGTAGTGCTGCAACATCTGGTACAGTCCATTCAGGATTATCCAATCCATCATTATTTAATCCACCTGTTCCAGTAGCACCAGCTATCAGTATTTTCAGAGATCTTGTTCTTAAAGATCTTGCTAAACTACCAGATAAACGTATTATCACCAACCCATTTCTAATGTCGGCCTCAAGTCCTTGTGTCAACAAAAGGACTTTGTTAGGATCTTGGTAGGAGACTGAGATGCTGGGAGGGCTCCCCTTGCGGCAGAGTGCAGCACAACCCTGAAGATGACACAGGGATGTGGTGCCCAC
The DNA here is from genome assembly GCA_037952925.1 of Lithobates clamitans. Lineage (NCBI taxonomy): Eukaryota > Metazoa > Chordata > Amphibia > Anura > Ranidae > Lithobates > Lithobates clamitans. The sequence goes on from JBBGZY010000310.1 coordinate 372,208, forward strand.
AGAAGCACGGGTTACCTGGAAGTAGAAGCTGGTGTCGGGAGCTTGATAGAGCAAAGTCACTGGAGGCAACGTGCTTAAAGGTCCACAGAAGAGGACCAATGGAAGTCCAATAGCAAATCAGAAGCCAGGCCAGGGGGTCAAACACAGTAAGACAGTCCAAGAGCAGAATCAACAAATCCAGGTACAGGAGACAGAGGTATGCGGAGTCCGTTAGCCAAGCCAGGGTTAGATGCAGGAAGCAGGCAGGTGGAGTCAAAAGCAAGCCGGTGGGTAGAGCCAGGAGGACAGGAGGAGCGGATCAACAAGCCAGATCGGTGCACAGGAGATCAGGTAAACAGTGATTCCGCCCAATCGCGGCACCAGGCGTCCGCCTAGTAGAGATATTGCGCATCCGTGTGCGCTGATGCGCGGGGCAGCCTCCGGATGCCTAAGCGTGCCCATTTTTTGGGATACCTACTGCGGAACCTCTGTATCTGCCTAGGAGCGTGCACATGACTTGCCCAAGAGTTCTCTTCTGCAGAATACTCCTTCCACTTAATTAGGAACTGAATTGTCCTACCTCTCCGACGACAGTCAAGGATAGATTCAAATTCAGCTTCATCTCCAACCTGGACCGGAGGTGGGGGCACTTCTTCTCTCCCTGGAAAAGGACTAGAAACAACATGTTTAGGAAGTGAAACATGAAATACCAGATGGATTCTGAAAGACTCAGGAAAGAAAAATTCAAAAGCTACAGGGTTAATTTCACGCTTGATCTTAAAAGGACCCAGGAACTTGGGTCCCAATTTCCGAGATGGGCATGGCAACTTGAGATTCACTGATGAGAGCCACACCTTGTCCCCTATCTTAAAGGTAGGGTTAGCTCTTCTTTTTCTATCATATTGTTTTTTATATTTTTTATATTCTTCTTGGGCCTTCATGGTATCTTGGAGTATCTGGTAGTTTGTATGGATGAAATCCACTCTGTCCTGAACTGCCGGGACTGAAGATTCCAGGATGACGTTGGGTAAAAATGACGGATGAAAGCCGTAATTTGCCCAGAAGGGTGATTGGTTGGTAGATGTGTGCACCAAGTTATTATATGCAAATTCTAGTTAATTCTAGAAAATTCTAATTCTAGTTAGTTCTAGGTAATAGTTGAATCCAGTCATCCTGAGAAAAAGAACAGAAGTATCGCAGGTATTGCTCTAGCGTCTGGTTGGTCCTTTCGGTCTGACCTTTACTCTGTGGGTGGTAGGCTGTGGACAAGCATATCTCGACTGAAAGTAGTTTGCAGAGATTTTCCCAAAACTAGAGGTAAATTGTACCCCTCTATCTAAAACAATGTTATATGGTAATCCGTGTAATCGGACAATTTCCTTAATAAAGATCTTTGCTGTATCCAAGGCAGAGGGAATACCTTTCAATGGCAAAAAATACGCCATCTTGGACAGGCGATCTACTACCACCAAGATGGTCGTAAATTCTTCTGAGGGGGGCAGATCCACGATGAAGTCCATGGAAATCTTCTTCCATGGTTGTTCTGGGACTGGCAGGGGTCTTAACAAGCCCCAAGACCTGGCTTTGGACCCCTTGTTCCGTTGGCAGGTTATGCAAGAGTTAACGTAGTCCTTACAATCAGATCTCAAAGTGGGCCACCATAGGGACAGCTGAACAAGTTCAGTTGTTTTTCGGACCCCGAAGTGGCCAGCTAGCTGATGGTCATGAAAGGTCTTCAATACTTGTAGTCTGGCTCGCTGAGGAACGAAAATCTTGTTTTGGTACCATTGGAGTCCTTCTTGACTTCTCAGGGAGGAGACTTCCACTTCCGTACACTGACTAGAGGCCTGCTCAATTGAGGATCTTAGGTCAGGTTGGATTAATAGAAAGTTTTGGGGAGACAAAATTGTACTGGGTGCAATTTCTTCAGGAGTGTCCGGGAACATCCGGGATAAGGCATCCGCCTTTCCATTCTTCGACCCTGGGCGATAGGTTATGTGGAAATTAAACTTAGAGAAAAATAGAGCCCATCGAGCCTGTCGGGGTCTCAAGTGTTTGGCCGTGCAGAGGTACTCTAAGTTCTTATAGTCCATAAAAATCAGTGGCACCTTCCAGGAGATACCTCCATTCCTCGAGAGCTGTCTTAATTGCTAAAAGTTCCCGATCCCCCACATCGTAATTTCTCTCTGGAGGGCTCATTTTCCGCGAGGAAAAGGTCACGGGATGCAGTAATGCCTTGGAACCCTGACATTGAGATAGAATCGCCCCTGTGGCTACTTCCGAGGCGTCGACTTCCAGGACATAGGGTAGAGCGGGGTCAGCGTGTTGTAAAATTGGGGCAGAAGTGAAGAAGGTCTTAAGCTGGTCGAAGGCAGACTGTGCCATTGCAGACCACTGAAACTTGGTATGTTGGCAGGTGGTCTGAGTGATGGATGCTACAATGGTGGAGAAATTCTTTATAAATCTTCCGTAGAAGTTCGCAAAGCCGATGAATCTCTGAACGCCCTTCCTGTCAGAAGGGGCCGGCCAGTCAAGGATAGAATTCACCTTTTGAGTATCCATGGCAATTCCACCTGTGGTGGTTCCCAAGAATTGAATTGAAGTCTTTTCGAAATCACATTTTTCAGATTTAACGAATAACCCGTGGGTTCTGAGGATGCACAGTACCTTCTTAACATGTATTCTGTGGAGTTCCAGAGTGGCTGAAAAAATAAGAATGTCGTCGAGGTAGACGACAACAAAGTGATCTAAGTGCTTCCGGAAGATATCATTCATGAAATGCTGAAAAGTCGCTGGGGCATTGCACAACCCAAACGGCATGACTAGGTACTCAAAATGTCCAAATCTTGTTCTGAATGCTGTTTTCCACTCGTCCCCCTCTCGGATACGGATGAGGTTATAAGCGCAGCGGAGGTCAAATTTGGAGAAGATGTGTGCTGTACGGAACCTTTGAAAGAGCTCGGGGATGAGCGGGAGCAGGTAGCGGTTCTTAAGGGTAATCTTGTTTAATTGCCTGTAGTCCACACATGATCTCAGAGTCTTATCCTTCTTCTCGACTAAGAAAATGCCGGCAGGGGAAGAAGAAGGACGGATAAATCCCTTTTCAAGGTTTTCGTCAATATATTGCCTTAGGGTCTCAAGCTCAGTCTCGAAAAGGGGGAATATACGACCAAAGGGAATAGTAGCTCCTGGCAGTAACTCGATGGGACAGTCGTAGGGATGGTGTGGCAGTAAGGTGTCTGCTTTCTTCTTATCAAAGACGTCAAGAAATTCCAGGTAAGCTGCTGGTATATTAGTGTTAGGTACCTGGTAGTTGAGCCCGACTGGTAGAAGGAGACCTCTCTTAAACGCTGGTTCAGGAGCCACTTGAAGTGGGAACAGTGGTCTCTTGAGCACAGTGGGTAGGAGCGCCTGATGCAGGTTCCAGCAGAAGCAGGTACTTGAACTGGTAGGACATCCCTCTGGGATGGCTGAGCTGCGGATGCAGGTAGACTGATGCAGGTCAGTAGACAGGCAGGTGGACGATAAGGCAGCAGCAGGACCAGAAGCTTGGCAGAGCAGGCTGAAGACAGCGTCACAGGACACAGGCAAAACAGGGTCAGACAGTCCGTTTGGCAGGAGATCAGGCAGATATGTAGCAGGAGGGATGATCCAAGAATAGTCAGGCAGGCAGGAGTTCGGCAACAGGTCACAAGATATAAGCAAGGTCAGGCAGGCCGGGTTGGGTAGGAGACTGGAGAATGGTCAGACAGAGCCGGGTCACTAGCAATACAATCAACAGGCAGGATACAGGAACTCAGGTGCAGAGCTGCAGATGAACAGCACCTGACAGCAGCATCTGACAGTCTTTTAAAGGGCCCTTGGCGCCAAAACAGCGCTAGCGCGAACGGGCACGCGAACGGGCGCGCACGGAAGCGCTCCGGCGCCCCCCTGGTGGAGAATTCAGCAGAACTGCCCTGGAAAGGCCCCTCGTGCACCTGCGTGCACGCATATTCGCCAGACGGCCACTGATATGCCCCTGACAATTAGGATCTGGACTGGGTGTGGGTTGTACAGTCAGGCAACTGGAAAAGTCATTGGATTCAGGGGCCAAACAATGTTGTTGGCAATAGGAAGATGTAAAGAGTACCTCCTTCTTGCACCAATCAATCTGAGGATTGTGTGCTTGAGGCCATGGGATTCCCAGGATGACCGGGAACATAGGGGAACTTAAGACATCGAATCTAAGAAACTCCCGATGACCTGAATTGGTAATGGTAAGGATAGGTACTGTTTCCTGGGTGACATAACCCGAGCTTGGCATGGAGCCGTCAGCCAGATGGACTGTCAGTCTCTGTTTCTTATGGTTCAGTGGAACATCAAGATTCTTAGCTAAGGCCAAATCCAAAAAACAACTACACGCCCGGAATCCAGTATTGCTTGGAGGTGAACTTCTCCTGCCACTAGCAATGTAACAGGGAGTGAAATATGAGCAGAAGAAGACTTGGCTACTTGAAGGTGGACCGGAGTACGGAGGGTTAGTTTTCTTGGTCTTGTGGGGCAGTTGTTTATGAAATGTCCTGATTCCCCACAGTAGAAACAAAGGTTCGCCTGTCGGCGATGAAGTCTCAACTCAGAGGTTAATGCTGGACGGAACATGCCAATTTGTATGGGGGCTGATGCAGACTTTGAGGCAGTGTCCGGGTAGAGCAAGAGGCTGATCATGTTCAACCTGACGTTCCCGTAAACGTCTGTCGAGCTGAATCGTTAGCTGGATGAGATCTTCTAGTGTGGAGGGAACCTGTAATCTGGCTAGCTCATCTTTGAGGGCCTCAGACAACCCCATCCGATACTGGTATTTTAATGCCGCCTCATTCCAGCCAGAGTCCATGGACCATGTGCAGAATTCTACTGGATAGTCTTCCTCAGGGCGCTGACCCTGACGAAGGGAATATAGAGTTGCTTCGGCAGTAGCTACCTGTAGGGGATCATCATATAACCATGCCATGATTTCAAAGAACTGGTCCACAGTGTTAATGAAACCTACTTTGACTGTTTCACTGGAAAAAGTCTGTGGTTGCAAGGCAAAGTATGAGTAACAGGAATTCTTAAAGGACCTGAATTTCCTTCGATTGCCATGGAAACATTCTAGCGCTGGGACTCGTGGTTCCGGAGGGGCCATAAACCCAGTAGCTGCCGCTGGAGGTGGGCCTTGAACTGAGGGAATGGGTGACTCTGGTAGGTGCTGCAGACGTTCCTTCAACCGGAAGTATTCCTCCTGAAGCTTCTGGATGACTGGGGTAAGAGCCATGATCTGTTGGAGAACAGCCTTCATCGGGGAGTCACCTTCATCAGCCTCTGACATGGCTGGATTATACTGTCAGGATCTTGGTAGGAGGCCGAGATGCTGGGAGGGCTCCCCTTGCGGCCGAATGCAGCACAACCCTGAAGATGACACAGGGATGCAGTGCCCACAGGAGAACGGTTGCCTGGAAGTAGAAGCTGGTGTCGGGAGCTTGATAGAGTCACTGGAGGCAACGTGCTTAAACGTCCAGAGAAGAGGACCAATGGAAATCTAATAGTAAATCAGAAGCCAGGCCAGGGGGTCAAACACAGTAAGACAGTCCAAGAGCAGAATCAACAAATCCAGGTACATGAGACAGAGGTATGCGGAGTCCGTTAGCCAAGCCGGGGTCAGGTGCAGGAAGCAGGCAGGATGAGTCAAAAGCAAGCCGGTGGGTAGAGCCAGGAGGACAGGAGGAGCGGATCAACAAGCCGGGTCGGTGCACAGGAGATCAGGTAAACATGAATCACAAATACAGGTACACAGGAAGAGCTAATGATAATCCAGCGATGTGGCACTGTCAGTGGAGCGTTTAAATAAACAAGGCGCCTGTGTCACATCGTGCGCGCACCGTTGCGTATGCGCGTTCGCATGATTGCGGCGTTGTCGCGCACACGCATCTGCCCGATCGCGGCGCCAGGCGTCTGCCTACTAGAGATATTGCGCATCCGTGTGTGCTGATGCGTGTTAGCGCGACCTTGCCTGTACTGGTTTGCTAACCTTGCGGAACTGTGCATAGGGATGCGCCTATTTCCCTGACAGACTTGGTGATTCATCCAGCCGACAAGGGTGGGGGGATTGTTATCTTCGATAAGAAAGATTACGAACTAGAGATGTACAGGATTCTTAACAAACCTGACACCTACAAAGAATTACCCAATAACCCTACTCTCTTATACAAAAGAAAATTACAGGACATTGTGAATAGGGGTTTTGATCTTACATCTTCAGGTGCCTTTGGCACCTAGAATTCCTACCATTTACTGTTTACCAAAAGTCCACAAAGACCCACTTCATCCCCCTGGACGGCCTATCGTGAGTGGCATTGATTCGGTCACCTCATGTATAGGCCGTTATATTGATTTTTTCTTGCAACCCCTAGTGAGACAGACTCCATTTTATTTAACCACTTGCCGACCGCCTAACGCCGATATACGTCGGCAGAATGGCACGGGCAGGCAGAATCACGTACCCGATCGGACCCCCCCCGGTGCCAGCGGCGGTCAGCATTTGTCTAGGAGCGTTGAGAGGCGAGGGGGAGGCTATCCGATCATGGCCCCCCCTCGCGATCGCTCCCAGCCAATGGGAATCCTCCCCTGCCTGTGTGTAGTTTCACACAGGCAGAGGATGTGATGTCATCTCTCCTCGGCTCGGCAGTTTCCGTTCCGGCGCCGAGGAGAGAAGACATGTGAGTGCACCAACACACACACAGTAGAACATGCCAGGCATACTTTACACCCCCGACCCCCCCCCCCCCCGATCGCCCCCCGATCCCCCCCCAATCACCCCTCCCTGTCAAACTGACACCAAGCAGTATTTTTTTTTTTTCTGATTACTGCATGGTGTCAGTTTGTGAAAGTTAGAAGTGGTAGGGCAGTGAGTGTTAGCCCCCTGTAGGTCTAGGGTACCCCCCTAACCCCCCCTAATAAAGTTTTAACCCCTTGATCACCCCCCATCACCAGTGTCACTAAGCGATCATTTTTCTGATCGCTGTATTAGTGTCACTGGTGACGATAGTTAGGGACGTAAATATTTAGGTTCGCCGTCAGCGTTTTATAGCGTCAGGGACCCCCATATACTACCTAATAAATGTTTTAACCCCTTGATTGCCCCCTAGTTAACCCTTTCACCACTGATCACCGTATAACTGTTACGGTTGACGCTGGTTAGTTCGTTTATTTAGTGTTAGCGGGATCAGCCCAGATACCTGCTAGCACCTGCGTTTTTCCCCTCCGCCCGGCCCGGCCCAGCCCACCCAAGTGCAGTATCGATCGATCACTGTCACTTACAAAACACTAAACGCATAACTGCAGTGTTCGCAGAGTCAGGCCTGATCCCTGCGATCGCTAACAGTTTTCTTGGTAGCGTTTTGGTGAACTGGCAAGCACCAGCCCTAGGCAGCGTCAGATTAGCGCCAGTACCGCTAACACCCACGCATGCAGCATACACCTCCCTTAGTGGTATAGTATCTGTACGGATCAATATCTGATCCGATCAGATCTATACTAGTGTCCCCAGCAGTTTAGGGTTCCCAAAAACGCAGTGTTAGCGGGATCAGCCCAGATACCTGCTAGCACCTACGTTTTGCCCCTCCGCCCGGCCCAGCCCAGCCCACCCAAGTGCAGTATCGATCAATCACTGTCACTTACAAAACACTAAACGCATAACTGCAGCTTTTTGCAGAGTCAGGCCTGATCCCTGCGATCGCTAACAGTTTTTTTGGTAGCGTTTTGGTGAACTGGCAAGCACCAGCCCCAGGTAGCGTCAGGTTAGTGCCAGTACCGCTAACACCCACGCACGCACCGTACACCTCTCTTAGTGGTATAGTATCTGATCGGATCAATATCTGATCCGATCAGATCTATACTAGCGTCCCCAGCAGTTTAGGGTTCCCAAAAACGCAGTGTTAGTGGGATCAGCCCAGATACCTGCTAGCACCTGCGTTTTGCCCCTCCGCCTGGCCCAGCCCAGCCCACCCAAGTGCAGTATCGATCGATCACTGTCACTTACAAAACACTAAACGCATAACTGCAGCATTCGCAGAGTCAGGCCTGATCCCTGCGATCGCTAACACTTTTTTTGGTAGCGTTTTGGTGAACTGGCAAGCACCAGCGGCCTAGTACACCCAGGTCGTAGTCAAACCAGCACTGCAGTAACACTTGGTAACGTGGCGAGTCCCATAAGTGCAGTTCAAGCTGGTGAGGTGGCAAGCACAAGTAGTGTCCCGCTGCCACCAAAAAGACAAACACAGGCCCGTCGTGCCCATAATGCCCTTCCTGCTGCATTCGCCAATCCTAATTGGGAACCCACCACTTCTGCAGCGCCCGTACTTCCCCCATTCACATCCCCAACCAAATGCAGTCGGCTGCATGAGAGGCATTTTCTTTATGTCCTCCCGAGTACCCCTACCCAACGAACCCCCCCAAAAAAGATGTCGTGTCTGCAGCAAGCGCGGATATAGGCGTGACACCCGCTATTATTGTCCCTCCTGTCCTGACAATCCTGGTCTTTGCATTGGTGAATGTTTTGAACGCTACCATTCACTAGTTGAGTATTAGCGTAGGGTACAGCATTGCACAGACTAGGCACACTTTCACAGGGTCTCCCAAGATGCCATCGCATTTTGAGAGACCCGAACCTGGAACCGGTTACAGTTATAAAAGTTACAGTTACAAAAAAAGTGTAAAAAAAAAAACACATACAAAAATATATATAAAAAAAAAAAAATAGTTGTCGTTTTATTGTTCTCTCTCTCTCTATTCTCTCTCTATTGTTCTGCTCTTTTTTACTGTATTCTATTCTGCAATGTTTTATTGTTATTATGTTTTATCATGTTTGCTTTTCAGGTATGCAATTTTTTATACTTTACCATTTACTGTGCTTTATTGTTAATCATTTTTTTGTCTTCAGGTACGCAATTCATGACTTTGAATGGTTATACCAGAATGATGCCTGCAGGTTTAGGTATCATCTTGGTATCATTCTTTTCAGCCAGCGGTCGGCTTTCATGTAAAAGCAATCCTAGCAGCTAATTAGCCTCTAGACTGCTTTTACAAGCAGTGGGAGGGAATGCCCCCCCCACCGTCTTCCGTGTTTTTTCTCTGGCTCTCCTGTCTCAACAGGGAACCTGAGAATGCAGCCGGTGATTCAGCCAGCTGACCATAGAGCTGATCAGAGACCAGAGTGGCTCCAAACATCTCTATGGCCTAAGAAACCGGAAGCTACGAGCATTTTATGACTTAGATTTCGCCGGATGTAAACAGCGCCATTGGGAAATTGGGAAAGCATTTTATCACACCGATCTTGGTGTGGTCAGATGCTTTGAGGGCAGAGGAGAAATCTAGGGTCTAATAGACCCCAATTTTTTCAAAAAGGAGTACCTGTCACTACCTATTGCTATGATAGGGGATATTTACATTCCCTGAGATAACAATAAAAATGATTTAAAAAAAAATGAAAGGAACAGTTTAAAAATAAGATAAAAAAGCAAAAAAATAATAAAGAAAAAAAGCACCCCTGCTAAGGCGAACACAAGCGTCGGTCTGGCGTCAAATGTAAACAGCAATTGCACCATGCATGTGAGGTATCACCGCGAAGGTCAGATTGAGGGCAGTAATTTTAGCAGTAGACATCCTCTGTAAATCTAAAGTGGTAACCTGTAAAGGCTTTTAAAGGCTTTTAAAAATGTATTTAGTTTGTCGCCACTGCACGTTTGTGCGCAATTTTAAAGCATGTCATGTTTGGTATCCATGTACTCGGCCTAAGATCATCTTTTTTATTTCATCAAACATTTGGGCAATATAGTGTGTTTTAGTGCATTAAAATTTTAAAAAGTGTGTTTTTTCCCCAAAAAATACGTTTGAAAAATCGCTGCGCAAATACTGTGTGAAAAAAAAAATGAAACACTCACCATTTTAATCTGTAGGGCATTTGCTTTAAAAAAAATATATAATGTGTGGGGGTTCAAAGTAATTTTCTTGCAAAAAAAAATAATTTTTTCATGTAATCAAAAAGTGTCAGAAAGGGCTTTGTCTTCAAGTGGTTAGAAGAGTGGGTGATGTGTGACATAAGCTTCTAAATGTTGTGCATAAAATGCCAGGACAGTTCAAAACCCCCCCAAATGACCCCATTTTGGAAAGTAGACACCCCAAGCTATTTGCTGAGAGTCATGTCGAGTCCATGGAATATTTTATATTGTGACACAAGTTGCGGGAAAGAGACAATTTATTTATTTTTTTTGCACAAAGTTGTCACTAAATGATATATTGCTCAAACATGCCATGGGAATATGTGAAATTACACCCCAAAATACATTCTGTTGCTTCTCCTGAGTACGGGGATACTACATGTGTGAGACTTTTTGGGAGCCTAGCCGCGTACGGGACCCCGAAAACCAGGCACCGCCTTCAGGCTTTCTAAGGCTGTAAATTTTTGATTTCACACTTCACTGCCTATCACAGTTTTGGAGGCAATGGAATGCCCAGGTGGCAAACCCCCCCCCCCCCCAAATGACCCCATTTTGGAAAGTAGACATCCCAAGCTATTTGCTGAGAGGTATAGTGAGTATTTTGCAGACCTCACTTTTTGTCACAAAGTTTTGAAAATTGAAAAAGGAAAAAAAAAACTTTTTTCTTGTCTTTCTTTATTTTCAAAAACAAATGAGAGCTGCAAAATACTCACCATGCCTCTCAGCAAATAGCTTGGGGGTGTCTACTTTCCAAAATGGGGTCATTTGGGGGGATTTGTGCCACCTGGGCATTCCATGGCCGCCGAAACTGTGATAGGCAGTGAAGAGTGAAATCAAAAATTTACACCCTTAGAAATCCTGAAGGCGGTGATTGGTTTTCGGGGCCCCGTACGCAGCTAGGCTCCCAAAAAGTCCCACACATGTGGTATCCCCGTACTCAGGAGAAGTAGCTAAATGTATTTTGGGGTGCAATTCCACATATGCCCATGGCCTGTGTGAGCAATATATCATTTAGTGACAACTTTGTGCAAAAAAAATAAAAAATTTGTCACTTTCCCGCAACTTATGTCAAAATATAAAACATCCCATGGACTCAACATGCCTCAAAGCAAATAGCTTGGGGTGTCTACTTTCCAAAATAGGGGGGGGGGGGGTTTATGCCATCAGAGCATTTTATGGCCTTCAAAACTGTGATAGGTAGTGAGGAGTAAGATCAAAAATGTACGCCCTTAGAAATCCTGAAGGCAGTGATTGGTTTTCGGGGCCCCGTACGCGGCTAGGCTCCCAAAAAGTCCCACACATGTGGTATCCCCATACTCAGGAGAAGCAGCTAAATGTATTTTGGGGTACAATTCCACATATGCCCATGGCCTGTGTGAGCAATATATCATTTAGTGACAACTTTTTGTAATTTTTTTTCTGTCATTATTCAATCACTTGGGACTAAAAAAAATGAATATTCAATGGGCTCAACATGCCTCTCAGCAATTTCCTTGGGGTGTCTACTTTCCAAAATGGGGTCATTTGTGGGGGTTTTGTACTGCCCTGCCATTTTAGCACCTCAAGAAACGACATAGGCAGTCATAAATTAAAGGCTGTGTAAATTCCAGAAAATGTACCCTAGTTTGTAGGCGCTATAACTTTTGCGCAAACCAATAAATATACACTTATTGACATTTTTTTTACCAAAGACATGTGGCCGAATACATTTTGGCCTAAATGTATGACTAAAATTGAGTTTATTGGATTTTTTTTAGAACAAAAAGTAGAAAATATCATTTTTTTTCAAAATTTTCGGTCTTTTTCCGTGTATAGCGCAAAAAATAAAAACGGCAGAGGTGATCAAATACCATCAAAAGAAAGCTCTGTTTGTGGGAAGGCAAATTTCGTTTGGGTACAGCATTGCATGACCACGCAATTAGCAGTTAAAGCGACGCAGTGCCAAATTGTAAAAAGTGCTCTGGTCAGGAAGGGCGTAAATCCTTCCAGGGCTGAAGTGGTTAAAAGATACAGGGGCCACTATCTGACTTTTAGAGGGCCTGGACGTACAGGGGAACTACATCATTGCTACTGCAGATGTAGCTTCCCTCTATACGTGTATACCACAGGATAAGGGTATTGAGGCCATTGAATATTTTCTTGAAAAGGAACCTTCCATCGCCTCTTTTCAATGTTCCTTTATCATTGAGTTGTTGGAATTCGCAACTAAACATAATTATTTTTGGTTCAACCAACAGTATTATTTACAGACACGTGGCGTGGCTATGGGCGCTAAATTCGCCCCTAGCCTCGACAATTTATTTATGGCCAAGTGGGAGGAGGATGTTGTCTATGCCCACGGGACTTTTTCCCTGGTCCTTTGGGCATGTTATATTGACGACATCCTTTTCCTATGGAATGGCAGTGTTGAATCATTAGAAATGTTCTTTGAATATCTTAATAACAACAACAGGGGCATTTCTCTGTCCTATGTTGCAAGTACTGAAAAGATCAATTTCCTTGACTTGGAGATAAAGATCAAAGACAGACGTTTTGAATTTCAAACGCATTTTAAACCCACGTATAGAAATGGGTTTATCCCAACCGATAGTTGTCATCACCGATCGTCTTTAGATTTGGTTCCACGCAGCCAATTTCTAAGACTACGTAGAAATTGTACGGATATTGAGACATTTAAAATACAACTAACCTTTTGAGGGCTAGGTTTTTGGATAAAAAATATGACCCTCAAGATGTAGATCGCCAATTCCAACGAGCCCTGAAAGTTAACAGGGAGTCCTTACTGGAAGTCAAATCTAAACCAGATCGTGACGATACCTTTAAGTGGGCAATGTTTACCTCATTCTCCACTCAGCATAGACAAGTTAAAGCAATTTTTTCTAAACACTGGGATATCCTCAAGAATGACCGCATTCTTAATGCCTCTTTACCTGACCAGGCCAACGTAATTTTCAGAGGAGCCCCCACTCTACAAAGTAAAATAGCTCCAAATGTCATCAACCCCCCGCCCCCCACCCACTCGTTTTTCCATGAGTTAAATGTTTTTTACCCATGTAAAAAATGTACCGTATGCCAACACAATTCGGGTGTTGCACGCAAGACTGCAGATTTTACATCTTCTGTTACACACAAAAATTACTTTATTAAACAGTTTTGTACGCGCACCACTAGTTTTATTGTTTATCTGATCACCTGTCATTGCGGCAAACAATATGTGGGTTGCACCAATCGTTCTTTCTCTATTAGGGTTGCCGAACACATTGCTCTGATTAAAAGTGGTGACACTAAATATATGGTCCCTAGACATTATAAAGTACATCATAATCGCATGTTTAAAGGAACACAGTTTGTGGTTATCGATAGATACATTCCCCCCTTGTAGGGTGGAGCCATGACCAGAGGTATCTCCCGTTTGGAGACCTTCTGGATATACGAGCTACAGACGTACTTTCCGTATGGTATGAATGTAGAACTCGACGTTAACTCATTTATTAATAAGTCTTGAATATTCATCAGTTTAGATTATAGTATATACCAGGTTATCTCTCTCTCCCTTTTTATATATATATATATTTTATATTTTTATATTTGTATCTATTTATGTATCTGTATTTTTCCCTATATTTTTCTTATTCATTTGCTGTCATTTGCATATGACCCCTTGAGAATCTATTCCATATGTGTAAACTATTAGCCACACCATAAGATTTGATCTCTCCATTTTATTGCCGTCCATAGCATTAATTTGATTCGATTTACTTGGAGTGTGTTTCACTATTTTGAACATACTATCAAATTTTCATTTAATCACATAGCACTCACACGGTGTCACATCATAGCTCTTTTTATATTTCTGACATGCGGCCATGTGGGTTGTCACGTGATCGCATGTCATGATCAACTTTTTGCTGGTTGGAATGCACGCCTCAGATGAGGCTGGAGCGCATAACGTCATTGCGTGGCGGCGTACTTGGACCGCAACGTGCTGATGATGCTGGAGTGCATGATGTGGCCGCGCCGCGCTGCAATAGCCTGTCGGAGTGGCATCCCCTCAGCTCTTATTAAGCATATAAATATAATTTTAATTATTTTTTTTAAAGAATTACTCGTTTTTTATATTGGTGTTTGTTGACCCCTTTTATTATGTATGGAATATACTTCATGTGGATTGTATTTAGAACGGTGGAACGCATGTCTCCACCGGAAATACTCTTTTATCACCACATTGGATTTATAGTGAGGGCTGGAACGAAAACCGGAAGTAGTGTGAAACACATCCAGGAATTGATTCTCAATTTCGGTGTCACATTATCTATATATACTTTGACGGCTGCAATGGAATGGCCCCCCAGACGATGTCTAAGGAGACAAAACACGTCGGGTAGGATTCCATTGCCACCATTTTATATACCAAAGCGCTGTTTTATCTACTCAAATGTGAGTTTTTCCAATTTTTTTAATAAACTTTGTACAATTTACGGAATTACGCTATGTGTCCCTTTTGTTCTTTCTCCCTTATCCATCTCCATCTGATATCCATGTAATACGGGCCATCTTCATGAGATACACCAGTCTACGGATGGTCGTGTTTTTCGGTACAGCCTCTAGAGGATTCCATAGCGTTAGTGGTTGTTTCCACCACACAAACCTGTTTGACCCATTGAACGTAGGTTCTTTAGGGTTCAAACGCTCTGGTAAGCCCCCATATTATTGGTGGTGGTGTTTTTCATTTCAAGTTTGCACCTATCAAGATTTTTACACCAAGTTTTGTTTGGGACCTTTCACTTTATATTGATTTATTCACTTTGTTGTTTATTCATATGTTGTTGTTTACCCACTGGGTTCATTCAAAAAATGTTCTATATGTGTTTATACATGCAATCATTCTATTAGCGCCACACTTTTTGTCCTACATTTCTAATGCATATACTACATTTTCCGTGTTAGCTGCTTTCTTTGTTTTAGGCAGCGCAGAATTATTTTTTACACTATGCCGTCTATCACAAGAGGTGGGACATTGTTACATTGGCTGCACAGCGATTCAGATCTCTGACACACAGCATTTAAGCGAGACATTCATTACCAGGCACTGGGGAGGCTGTGTAGGACAGGAGTGAGAGGAGGAGGAGGAGGGAGGGAAGACGGGATGAAACATGTGTGGCACACGGCGGGATGGCCCCGCCCCTTTCGGCGCCAGTATTGGCAAGAATTCTCTTTCGGCTTTTTGCCGAAAGGGCCATTTTTGGCCGATATGTTTCGGTGGCCGAAATTTCAGTGCTTCCCTATCAGGAACCCATTTGAGACCAGTGGACAAATCACAGCAAGCAGGCATCTCGTCAGCTGAAGAGAAGCCTGACCAATGCCCTGGTGCTAGCTTATTCTGATCCCTTTAAACCCTATGAACTTTATGTCAATATTAGCAAAGACAGGATAGGTGGAGTGTTATACCAACAGCATTATGGACATCTGCAGCCAGTTGCTTATGTGAGAAGAAGCTTGTACCCTGCTGAAAGAAACTACCTCACTCACAACGGAACCACACTCTTATATCATAAATTACATAACATAAATAATCATAGTTAATAAACAAATAAATCTTCATTTAAATGATAAAAATACATAAAAATTGTGAAGTCCATTAGTATAGATCCCACACATGAATAAACGTCCTCAGTGAGTATAGGAAAGGTTCCTCTCCACCCACGTGCAGACACACAATGCACTCACCAGACTTAATTGACCCCTATTACAGGGAGTTGCGAAAATGGGAAAATCCAAGATGTCATACATGAGAGGTCACAGGAATGAATCCAAACCGCTAAATACATATTGGCCTAAATTGATGAAGAAATTAGTTTTTTTACTTTTTTTTTTTTGGATATGTATAATAGCAGAAAGTAAAAAATATAGTTTTTTTTTTTACACAATTGTCGCCCTTTTTTTGTTTATAGCGCAAAAAATAAAAACTGCAGATGTGATCAAATGCCACCAAAAGAAAGCTCTATTTGTGAGAAAAAAAAGGACATCAATTTTATTTGGTTACAGTGTCGCATGACCACGCAATTGTCAGTTAAAGCGACGCAGTGCCGCATTGCAAAAAATGGCCTGGTCAGGAAGTGGGTAAAACCTTCCGGGGCTGAAGTGGTTAAGTCTGGTGAGTGCATTGTGTGTATGCATGCGGGTGAAGAGGACCTTTCCTATATTCACTGAGGATGTTTATTTACGTGTGGGACCTATACATTGACTTCACAATTTTTATGTATTTTTATCATTTAAATGGAGATTTCTTAGAGTATTCACCATGGTGATTTATGATATGTAATTTATAATATAAGAGCGCGGTTCCTTTGTTTCTTTTTCACATTATAGTTTTTTTTTGCACTTTACAACATGCAGCTCTTTATTGTGATTTGTTTGTTTTTTGGTTATTGGTGTGCGCGGGTTTGGAACCTTTGGTTTCCTGTATTTTCTACCCCACTCACAAGTTGGAGTTCCTGGCTTTAAGTGGGCGGTGGTAGACAAGCTAAAAGATTACCTGTATGATGCTGACTTCATGGTCAAGACTGACAACAACCCAGTTACCTATGTGCTCATTATGGCCAAACTGAATGCCACTGGGTGCCAATGGTTGACTGCTCTGTCTGGGTTCTGGTACAGTCTGAGGTATCGACCCAGAATGGGAAATAGGGGTGCTGATGCTCTATCTAGATGGCCTTACAGTTCAGATGTTCCCATAGACAGACAACTATCTTCAGAAGCAAGCACTGTGCTAAGAAGTGAAGCACCAGGCCAAAGAAACTGGAGTTGAAGTCATCTGAGTCACCACAGCTATCATTCCCGACTATTACTGCAATATTTCCCAAATAAGAAGTGAAGGCAGGCCTGCCCAAGAAAAATCAACAAGAAGATCCATTCTGTAACCTAATTCTGAAAGCACTAGAGACTCAAAACTCAGACATAGAAAAGTTCTCTGTCCACTATGGCCCTGCCTCAGCACATCTATTCTGACCAGGGAAGAGACTTTGAAAGCAAGCTCATTAAAACACTCTTAGATCTGCTGGTGAATCAGAAATCAAGGACAACCCCTTCATCCTCAAGGGGATCCCCAGCCTGAACAGTCGGTTGCTTGGAACTCTCTCCATTAAAAAGCAGCATTGGAGCAGACACATTGCAGCTGTAGTGCATGCCTACTACAGCACTGAAAATGATGCCAAAGGCTATTCACAATATCTTCTTAAGCTTGGGAAGGAAGCTCAATTACCTCTTGATCCGGCCTTCGGCACATCATTAGATCAGATGTCAATGACATCTCACCAAAGATACGTACATTGCTTAACATAGATTTTGAAAACAGCATATGAAAAAGCTCTGGGGGCTTTAAAGGGGTTGTAAACCATCGTGTTTTTTCAGCTTAATGCATTCTATGCATTAAGCTGAAAAAACACCTGGCAGTCATCGGCCACCCAGCCCCCCCATTTTACTTACCTGAGCCCCTTCATCTGTTCGGCGGGGACACCCTGTCCATCTCTCCATGGGGTCCCGGCTCTTGATTGTAAAGATTGATAGCAGCGCAGCCATTGGCTCCCGCTGCTGTCAATCAAATCCAATGACGCGGGCGCCGAGGGGCAAGGCCGAGTCCGGCATTCGTGTCTGTGGATGCAAATGCAGGACTTAGGAGTGCGCCCGCAAGGTAACCCCCTAGATAGAGCGCTTCTCCTAGGGGATTACCTGATGTGGGGAGGAGCCTTTACAATCAATGCCCATGGTCAACGTAACAAAAATAACTTTTATCTATCTGGGTATTCTGGGGAAACACAAACTAGCTGGTCGCTGGAAGTCCCAACCTTTCATAGTTTGCAAACAGTTTCCTGGGTTGCCAGCCTATCAAATCCGCTCAGAAGGTAAGACAGGTCAGTTGAAGATATGGCACTGAAATAAACTCTTGCCCATAGTGGAAGCAGTTTGGATGCCCTCACAAACTGATGCTAGCCTCACTTGGACAGTTTCTTGCAGACTCTGCCCACGAACCTGGTCTCCGAACACCATCCTAAGCACAGATGAAGAGGACAACGAGGGGAAGGAAGAGATGGACATAGACTGCCTGTGGCCCCCTTAATGAAGAGATTAAGATGCCTGTCCCAATTACAAAAACAGACTCAGTACCTCCCAGATTTGAACTGCCAGAACTCACCCCTCCAAGCCAGTCATTAGATGCCCCAGATGATCTTATAATGTCACCCACAATAGAAGATGTAGAGACTGGTCAAGACCTCATAGAGGCAACAGCAGAAGTATGTAGCTGATGTTGAACCTGCTGTATCACAATAACCCTGAGTAAAACAGGCCGTTCACCCCCTAAAGAGACTGATGGAGATTGTCTTGGGCGAAAACTCAAAGAAAGTCATCTATAGAATACAACAGACTAATGATGAGCCGGCCTATCCCCACCACAAATTTGATGAAAGACGACCTTCACCCCCCCCCCGACTCATCCAGGTGTGCCATCCCTAAATCAATGACCTATAGACAGGAAAACCTTGCCCCTGTCAATAACTGGTAGTAGGTTCCTCGATCATATTCACATGTTAGTGAACATTATCCAGGTCTGTGCACATTAGGTAATGTTCACTCAGATTATTTGTTCAGTCAAGTTCAGTCATGTTGTGAATGCTATATATGCTTGAATGACTTTGCCCCTTCTTTGGGGACCAAAGCTTTTCAATGGGGGGCTGGGGGTATGCAGCCAGGTACTGGGCTTTTACATTGTGGATATAAGGATATTGCTATTTTTTTACTTCTCTCCCACTTCTGAGATATTGATGTTTTACTGCACAACTTTAGCCAGAAGAGGGAGAGCCAAGTCAAACAAACCCATAGTCTTTAATGCAAAGCACCTGGAATCCTGGGATGTGTAGTCCAAGGCAGAGGCTGTGTAATGAAACAACTGTCTCTATGAACTACAGGTTCCAACATACTTTGTGCAGCAGGAGGAGCCTCAAGGGGCTTTTAATTCTATTGCCTGGGAATGTCTGCTCTCTTGGCACCATGGTAGTCGATATCTACAGATCAGTTAGTGCCACTGACTGTGCACAGAGGGGTGATTCAGTCTTCTCTCGAGCCTGAGATACAGAGCAATATAAGCAAGATAAGCCGAGATCCATACTTACTGACCTTGTTGGGTTTCTGCTGCTTCAGTTTTGGTAAATGTCCCCCATTGGGTCCAAGTACACATTCTTGTGTGATACCCTAGGCCCCATATGTCAAACACAAGGCCTGCGGGCCAAATCCAGACCGCCAGGCCTTGTCATGTGGCCCTCGCACCCAGTTTTGTAGCCAGAACGTAGTGTAACTCCATTCCACCACTGGCTCTTTCCCTCTGCTCCAGTGACCTGCTGTCACTTGTAAATACGGAAGTCTTCTGTGTTTACAAAGGACAGCTTTGCTCTCAGTGTCTCCCAGAATGAACAAATCCCTGCACGTACTGACAGCAGGGCAAACCTCCAGAATCTAAGAGAGAGAATGTTCTCCCTGCAACACACAGAGGTAGTAGAGCCAGGCCAGGTAGGAGAGAGAGATGTGAGGAAGCTTTGGGGGAGGGGGGAGTTGGGGATGCACACTCTGCATAGCACACCCTGCACTCTTTACACAGCACACCCTGAACTCTGCACTCTGCACATAACACACTCCTGAACCCTGTACGTAGTGCACCCCTAAACCCTGCACTCTGTTAGTAATGCACTCCTGAACCCTACACTCTGTGCATAGAGCACCTCTGGAACTGCACTCGGTACATAGCGCACCCCTGAACTCTGCACTCTGTATGTAATGCACTCCTGAACCCCGCACTCTGTACATAGCACACCCCAGATACAACCAGCCCTTTGAGGGCAACCATACTGCTGATGCGGCTTGCAAAGAAATTAAGTTTGACACCCCTGCCCTAGGCCAATACACAGTATTTTAATTTATACTTGCGGCACAAAGAGCTATCAAAGTGCTGATAGAAGGAAGCAGGGTGTTAGGGACGTGAATTCATCAGTCTGCTGCTTCTTCTTATACTGTCTAACACAGGCTGGGGTAGAGACAATACCTGTAATTGTTACTTAACTGAAGCAGAGAAAAGTCAGTGCTGTGTAAATATCAGAACCGGATAGACAGAAAAACAAATCTTTTGGCAGGTAAAACAGCTCCTTTATTATTTACCGTATATACTCGTGTATAAGTCGAATTTTTCAGCACATTTTTTTGTGCTGAAAGTGCCCCCCTCGACTTATACTCGAGTCAAGCACTTTTCTGCAGCAAAAAATTTCATTTTCCGAACCGAATTTGGGGCCCCGTATCTCAGGCCCACTTGGTGCTAGGAACCCCAAATTTGGTGTGCAAACCCAGTGGAACTGGTTCCATAACATATCCAAAGCTGAAGTTCCTAGCACTAAGTGGCCCCGAGATACGGGGCCCCAAAATCGGTTCGGAAAATGTCATTCTCTGCTGCATAAGTGCTTGACATTTTCTGAACCGACTGTGGGGCCCCATATCTCAGGGCCACTTGGTGCTAGGAACCCCAAATTTGGTGTGCAAACCCAGTGGAACTGGTACCATAACATATCCAAAGTTGGGGTTCTTAGCACCAAGTGGCCCTGAGATACAGGGCCCCAAAACCGGTTCAGAAAATGTCATTTTCTGCTGCAGAAAAGTGCTTGACATTTTCTGAACTGATGTTTGGGGCCCTGTATCTCAGGGCCACTTGGTGCTAGTAACCCCAGCTTTGGAAATTTTATGGTGCTAGTTCCACTGGGTTTGCACACCAAATTTGGGGTTCTTAGCACTAAGTGGCCCCAAGATACAGGGCCCCAAATTCAGTCAATTGTGTCCATCTGCAGCAATGTCATTTTGAGACCCTTTGAGTTCAGAGACCCCAAATTTTGGCTGCAGCTACGGGGCATCTAGGAACCCTTAACTACCGAGTTTGAAGTTCAGGGGACCTATGGCTGCAAATGGGCACAGTGAGGCATGCAAATGGGCACAGTGATGCTGCAAATGGGCATTGTTGACCCTCTTTTCCACTTACAGTAGCTGTGCATTTCTCACCCTCGTCTTATACTCGGGTCAATAAGTTTTTCCCATTTTTTTTGTGGTAAATTAGGGCCTCGACTTATACTCGGAACGACTTATACTCGAGTATATACGGTATTCCATCTGCGCATTTAATTGTTTGTGTGGAGTTCAGATTTGAATAAAGTAACTTTGGTGCTGTGATAACATCTTCACAGTCTATAGTCCATCAGGACAGACAAATCCCCATCTTCTACCATTTTAGTTAAGACCAGTACATAGGAAAGAGGTGTAGGCAACCTAGTGCCAAAGTCTTAAGGCACTCCAACAGAACAAACAATACTGATTGTGCTGGCAGCGGTGAGCCAGGTTGAAAGCTGTGAGGGTTTCAGCCAAGGTGCCTAAATGAGAATAATCCTTGTAATTAGCAATGCTGGGCATGAACATGAACGGCAGACAGAGCCAGGACCAGCCTGGAGTGGGACACGTGTTCTTGCCTTCGGCTCTGCGTTCCAGCTCTTGTCTGTGCACTGAATGGGAAATATGTGACCTTTTCAGGCTGATGTGAACACTTAGCTTGCTTCTTTTGGTCTTCACATGTGTTGCGTGGCACAAGATGTATCCCAGCCTGTCACTTTGCATTAGCGCGCGGCCTGCCTGCACTGACCATGTGTCTGGAATCCGAATGAATACTAATAGCTTCTGGGAAGCCAAACTTTCTTGTAATTCCCTGTAACTTTGCAGCTAACTCTAATTAACCTCTTCTTCTCTAGAGGGAATCATTTTTTTTTATTTTTAGTCCCCTCCATCCTACCCTTTCTCCTCGGTATAGCATTGCCAGTGGCCATAGTGCCAAAACAAAAGTCATGTCATTCTGTCCATTTCCTGTGAGCACAGCCGGTCATTTGCACACCTTCCTATGGACCAGGCCACCACAGGTACTGGACTCACAGTACTTCAGTGGTGCTCACACATTATTACATAAATGATACTTAGTTCAGGAAGAATGCTTCCCCCGACTGCCAGTGGAGTAAAAAAAAGGATGCTACCAGACCAGCTAAAAAATTGCAGGAAAATATGTATGGTATATAGGGTTTAAAAAAAAAATACAGAGGGAAGTAAAAGATTTGGGGGTATTGGGATTTAAATGTCCAGAGTTCTGCTTTATAGCTGAACTCCTTAATACACAGATAAAAAAATGTATTTAGAGCTTTCCCCTGAAGAAGTCGCTGAATATGACCCAGGTTTTCATTGCTAGTACAAAGGCTGTCAGTCACAAGCACAGCTCCATGCATGCTGACAATACAGGCTTAGTCTAGGGCAGTGTTTCTCAACTCCAGTCCTCAAGGCGCCCCAACAGGTCAAGTTTACAGTCTTTACATTATTTTGCACAGGTGATTTGATCAGTTTCACAGCCTTAGTAATTACCACAGCCGTTTCATCTGAGGGAAAGCCTGAAAACATGACCTGTTGGGGTGCCTTGAGGACTGGAGTTGAAAAACACTGGTCCAGGGGATGTCTTTTTGGAATTTATTGCTGAAAAACATTAACAGGAGAGAGGTTCAAGGATCAGAATACTCTAAACGATAGCAAAAAAATAACAGGAGGACAGCATCTCTAATCTTCTCTAAGCAGCCTTTCCTAACTAGAGTTGGGCCGAACACCCCCCAGTTCTCTTTGCGTCAAAATTCTTGAATAGGGATGAGCCAAACACCCCCCCCCCCCAGTTCAGTTTGCACCAGAACATGCGAACAGACAAAAAATTTGTGCGAACA
Source organism: Lithobates clamitans (assembly GCA_037952925.1). Classification (NCBI taxonomy): domain Eukaryota; kingdom Metazoa; phylum Chordata; class Amphibia; order Anura; family Ranidae; genus Lithobates; species Lithobates clamitans. Next base: position 395,024 of record JBBGZY010000310.1, read on the forward strand.
TGCGAACACCATTAAAGTCTATAGGACACGAATGTGAAAAATCAAAAGTTTTCATTTTAAAGGCTTACAGTGGGGACGGAAAGTATTCAGACCCCCTTAAATTTTTCACTCTTTGTTATATTGCAGCCATTTGCTAAAATCATTTAAGTTCATTTTTTTTCCTCATTAATGTACACACAGCACCCCATATTGACAGAAAAACACAGAATTGTTGACATTTTTGCAAATGTATTAAAAAAGAAAAACTGAAATATCACATGGTCCTAAGTATTCAGACCCTTTGCTCAGTATTTAGTAGAAGCACCCTTTTGATCTAATACAGCCATGAGTCTTTTTGGGAAAGATGCAACAAGTTTTTCACACCTGGATTTGGGGATCCTCTGCCATTCCTCCTTGCAGATCCTCTCCAGTTCTGTCAGGTTGGATGGTAAACGTTGGTGGACAGCCATTTTTAGGTCTCTCCAGAGATGCTCAGTTGGGTTTAAGTCAGGGCTCTGGCTGGGCCATTCAAGAACAGTCATGGAGTGGTTGTGAAGCCACTCCTTCGTTATGTTAGCTGTGTGCTTATGGTCATTGTCTTGTCGGAAGGTAAACCTTCGGCCCAGTCTGAGGTCCTGAGCACTCTGGAGAAGGTTTTCATCCAGGATATCCCTGTACTTGGCCGCATTCATCTTTCCCTCGATTGCAACCAGTCGTCCTGTCCCTGCAGCTGAAAAACACCCCCACAGCATGATGCTGCAACCACCATGCTTCACTGTTGGGACTATATTGGACAGGTAAAGAGCAGTGCCTGGTTTTCTCCGCACATACTGCTTAGAATTAAGGCCAAAAAGTTCTATCTTGGTCTCATCAGACCAGAGAATCTTATTTCTCACCATCTTGGAGTCCTTCAGTTATTTTTTAGCAAACTCCATGCGCGCTTTCATGTGTCTTACACTGAGGAGAGGCTTCTGTCAGGCCACTCTGCTATAAAGCCCTGACTGGTGGAGGGCTGCAGTGATGGTTGACTTTCTACAACTTTCTCCCATCTCCTGACTGCATCTCTGGAGCTCAGCCACAGTGATCTTTGGGTTGTTCTTTACCTCTCTCACCAAGGCTCTTCTCCACCAATAGCTCATTTTGGCTGGAGGGCCAGCTCTAGGAAGGGTTCTGGTCATCCCAAACGTCCTCCATTTAAGAATTATGGAGGCCACTGTGCTCTTAGGAACCTTAAGTGCAGCAGAAATTTTTTTGTAACCTTGGCCAGATCTGTGCCTTGCCACAATTCTGTCTCTGAGCTCTTCAGGCAGTTCCTTTGACCTCATGATTCTCATTTGCTCTGGTATGCACTGTGAGCTGTAAGGTCTTATATAGACAGGTGTGTGGCTTTCCTAATCAAGTCCAATCAGTATAATCAAACACAGCTGGACTAAAATGAAGGTGTAGAACCATCTCAAGGATGATCAGAAGAAATGGACAGCACCTGAGTTAAATATATGAGTGTCACAGCAAAGGGTCTGAATACTTAGGACCATGTGATATTTCAGTTTTTCTTTTTTCATAAATCTGCAAAAATGTCAACAATTCTGTGTTTTTCTGTTAATATGGGGTGCTGTGTGTACATGAATGAGGAAAATAAAATGAACTTAAATGATTTTAGCAAATGGCTGAAATATAACAAAGAGTGAAAAATTTAAGAGGGTCTGAATACTGTCCGTCCCCACTGTATATGCAAGTTATTGCCATAAAAAGTGTTTGGGGACACGGGTACTGCTCCAGTGGACATGTATCAATTGTGCGGTCATGCAATGCTGTACCAAAACAAAATTTGCGTCTTTTTTCCCCACAAATAGAGCTTTCTTTTAGTGGTATTTGATCACCTCTGCATTTTTTATTTTTTGCTCTATGAATTAAAAAAAAAATGATATTTCTACTTTTTGTTATAAAAAAATATACAATAAACTCAATTTTAGTCATACATTTAAGCCAAGATGCATTCAGCCACATGTCTCAGGTAAAAAAAAATCAATAAGCGTATATTTATTGGTTTGCGCAAAAGTTATAGCGTCTACAAGCTAGGGTACATTTTCTGGAATTTAGGCAGCTTTTAGTTTATGACTGCCTATCTCATTTCTTGAAGTGCTATAATGGCAGGGCAGGTCAACCCCCCTCAAATGACCCCATTTTGGAAAGTAGATACCCCAAGGAATTTGCTGGGAGGCATGTTGAGCACATTGTTTATTTTTTTTCACACGTGATTGAAAAATGACAACAAAGGAATTTACACAAAGTTGTCACTGAAATTATATATTGCTCAAATATCATGCCATGGTCATATGTGAAATTATAGGGGTCCTGTACGCAGCTAGGCTCCCAAAAAGTCCCACACATGTGGTATCCCCGTACTCAGGAGAAGCAGCAAATTGAATTTTGGGGTGAAATTCCACATATACCCATGTCATGTGTGAGCAATATATCATTTAGTGACAACTTTGTGTAAAAAAAAAAAAGATTGTTTTTATCCCGAAACTTGTGGCAAAATATGAAATATTCCATGGACTCAACATGCCTCTCAGCAAATAGCTTGGGGTGTCTACTTTCCAAAATGGGGTCATTTGGGGGGGGGGGTTGAACTGTCCTGGTATTTTATGCACAACATTAGAAGCTTATGCCACACATCACCCACTCTTCTAACCACTTGAAGAAAAAGCCCTTTCTGACAGTATTTGTTTACATGAAAAAATATTTTTTTTTATTGAAAATTACTTTACTATATTTTTTTTAAAGCAAAGGCCCTACAGATTAAAATGGTGGGTGTTGCAGTTTTTTCTTTTTACATAGTATTTGCGGAGCGATATTTCAAACGCAATTTTTTTGGAAAGAAATTCACTTTTCTGAATTTGTATGCACTAAAACACACTATATTGCCCAAATGTTTGGGAAAATATTAAAGATGATCTTATGCCGAGTACATAGAGCACCAAACACGACATGCTTTAAAATTGTGCACAACCGTGCATTGGCAACTACATGCATACATACACTAAAAACTACGTACATTTTTAAAAGCCTTTAAAAGCCTTTACAGGTTACTACTTTAGATTTACAGAGGAGGTCTACTGCTAAAATTACAGCCCTCGATCTGACGTTCGTGGTGATACCTCACATGCATGGTGCAATTGCTGTTTACATATGACACGAGACCGACGCTTGCGTTCGCCTTTGCGCTCGAGCACGGGGGGGACAGGGGTGCTTTTTTTTATTATTATTTTTTTGCCTTTTTATTTTATTTTTACACTGTTCCTTTCTTTCTTTTTTTTCTTTTTTTTATCATTCTTATTGTTATAACAGGGGATGTAAATATCCCCTATGATAGCAATAGGTAGTGACAGATACTCTTTTTAAAAAAAATTGGGGTCTATTAGACTCTAGATCTCTCCTCTGCCCTCAAAGCATCTGACCACACCAAGATCAGTGTGATAAGATGCTTTCCCAATTTCCCAATGGCTCTGTTTATATCCAGAGAAAGCAAAGTCATAAAATGCTCGTAGCTTCCGGTTTCTGGTCATTCTGGTCTTCGATCAGCTCTATGGTCAGCTGGCGGAACCACTGGCTGCACTCTCAGGTTCCCCGGTGGGACAGGAGAGCCTGAGAAAACAATGGAAGACGGCGGGAGGGGGGGACGTTCCCTGTAAAAGTCTAATTACCGGGTAATTACCCGCTAGGGTTGCTTTTACATGAAAGCCAATGGCTAAGAATGATACCAAGCTGATACCTAAGCCCGCAGGCATAATTTTTTTGTTGCTCGTCCTTGTTGGGCATATATTGTAATGTTCTTTTTTTTTCATGCATCCTGTGGGCTGAACGAAAAAAGAGATTGATCGGTGGGTATCCCCACCATTAGAATACCGCCCTGCATCCACCCTCTTCTAATGATATGCATACATGCACCATTTTTTTTTTAACTGTGGTGGTGAAATCACCTCCTACAGCGCTGGAGTCACTGATTTACTTATCGTGAGAGCAAACGCTGTTGCTGTCAAGATGGATAAATCAGTGCTGCAGCTGAATGGCATACCTACAAAGAAAATAATGATTAACAATAAAACACAGTAAACAGTAACGTATGAAAGAATACCTGCAAAGCAAACTTGACAAAACATAGTAACAATAAAATATTGCAGTTAAGCATAAAATACAGTAAAACAGAGCAGAACAATGGAGAGAAAATAGAGAGAGAACAAGAAAATGACAACTATTTTTGGCTTTTTTATTTTATCTTTTTTTTTTATTACTTTTTTTGTTTTGTTTTTTTACACTTTTTTTGGTAACTGTAAAGGTTCCAGGTTTGGGTCTTTAAAAATGCGATGGCATCTTTGAAAGACCCTGTGAAAGTGTGTCCTAGGACTGTGCAGTGCTGTACCTACACTAATACTCCACTAATGTGTGGTAGCGTTGGAAACATTCACCGATGCAGAGACCAGGTTGGTCAGGACAGGAGGGACAATGAAAGCGGGTGTCACGCTTGTATCCGCGTTTCTTATAGACACAACATCTTCTTTGGGGGGTTCGTTGGGTAGGGGTACCACAGAGGACATACGGAAATGCAGCCGGCTCACTGCATTTGCATTGGGAAATTGAGGCACAGTGCCATCTGGAAACAGAAGGGTTGTAATGACCTCTTCCTGGAATTTAAGGAAGGATCCAGTTTGTCCTGATGCCGTGTATAGCACATAAGCCTTCAGCAGAGCCAATTGAAATAGGTATAAAGACACTTTTTTGTGCCAGCGTCTGCCTCAACGGGCGATTAAGTACGGCGCCATCAACTAGTTGTTGAGTTCCACCCCTCCCATATTAAGGTTGCATTCGTGGACACAGAGGGGTTTCTTCATAACACTACTCGCAGTTGGAATTTGGACTGTCGTATCTGCATGAAAGGAGGACAGAACGAAAACATTCCATGAATCCCTCCACTTCACTGCGAGCAAATTATTACATCTCAAGAAGGCTCTCTCCCCCAGTCTAAGTCGGGATTCTACAAGCCGTTGGGGGAAACCCCGGCAATTAGATCGCACGGTGTAACGTGCCAATTCCACAATCAAAAAGGTGACTAAAAAGTGGCAGGTTTGTGTGACAATTGTCCACATACAAGTGGTACCCCTTTCCGAATAAGAGTGACACCAAGTCCCAGACAATCTTATCAGCGCTCACTATGTAGTCTGGGCAGTTCTCAGGCTCCACTTTACTATACTTTCCCTCATAAACCATAAAACTATATGTATAGCCTTTTACCCTGTCACAGAGCTTATACAACTTGACTCCATATCTGGCACACTTGCTGGGAAGATACTATTTGAAAGACAAGCGGCCAGAAAACTTAATCAGGGACTCATCAGCACAGACAAGCGGCCAGAAAACGTAATCAGGGACTCATCAACGCAGACAAATTGATGGGGAGTAAACAAGGCTACAAACTGTTGGTTGAAGTGGTTTACAAGGGGCCGAATTTTGTAGAGCCAATCAAATCCAGGATCACCCCGAGAATGGCAGAGTTCATTGTCGTTAAAGTGCATAAATCTCAAGATCTGCTCATACCTAGCTCTGGTCATGGATGCAGAGAACACGGGCATATGGTGAATTGGGTGAGTGGACCAGTATGAGCGCAACTCATTATTTTCAGTTATGCCCTTGAGGAGAGATAGGCCCAGAAAGGTCTTAAATTCAAAAACCATAATAGGTTTCCAATCTCTGGCAAGGGTCAACTGGGGATTAGCGGCAATGAATTGACCAGCATACAAATTGCTTTGGTCCACAATAGATCTATAGAGATCTTCCGTGAAAAACAGCAAATAAAAATCAAGTGACGTAAAATCAAGTGTTTCCACCTGTAATTCCGGGTTGGCCAGTGAATGGGGAAAGTATGGGTGCTGCAGAAGTAGTGGGCTCCCAATTAGTATTGGCAAATTCAGCAGGAAAGGCACTATGGGCTCGATGGACCTGTGTTTGTCTTCTTGGTGGCTGAGGGACACTACTTCTGCTAGCCACCGCACCAGCTTCAACTGCACTTATGGGACTCGCCACGTCACCACGTGATACTGCAGTGCTGGTTTGACTACAACCAGGGTGTACTAGGCCGCTGGTGCTTGCCAGTTCACCAGAAGGATGAATGGCACTAGTACTGGCTCTCCATACCAGAACCCTGCAGTTCTTGCACCTCAACAACAGAAGAAGAATGGGGTCAGGTACGCCTGACCTTGGCAGGTACCACTACTCCGTCGTCAGAGCTATTTGTCAGGGTGCCGCTGCTGTCTACTGTTTCGTATTCTGAGCCTGAATCTGACAGATGGGTGACTTCCTCTTCACTCTCATCTGTCATGCTCAGAAATGTATAGGCCTCTTCACTAGTGTACCTTCGATTGGACATTATGGCCTCTAAATTTACTGGTATAACTAGTGAGACTCCCAGGCAAAAAGAGCACCTGATTGTCAGAGCTTGCTTCAATCGCTACCAAAAAAAATGTTAGCGTTCGCAGGGATCAGGCCTGACTCTGCGAATGCTGCAGTTATGTGTTTTGTAAGTAACAGAGATCAATTGATACTGCACTTGGGTGGGCTGGGCAGAGGGGCTAAATGCAGGTGCTAGCAGGTATCTGGGCTGATCCCACTAACACTGCGTTTTTGGGAACCCTAAACTACTGGGGACACTACTATAGTTCTGATCAGATCAAAGATAGTGATCCGTTCAGACACTATACTACTAAGGGAGGTGTACGGTACTAAGCCACCCACCCACAGACCCCCACAACCGCTGGGCAAGGGTTGTGGGGATGAGGCCCTTGCCTCCATCAACATGGGGGGACAAGGTGCTTTTGGGGGGGACCCCAAAGCACCCTCCCTATGTTGAGAGCATGTGGCCTGGTACGGTTCATATATATACTATACTGACTGTGCTTGTATATATATATTTTTATATATATATATATATATATATATATATATCAAATACACTGCCACTAACTAACCTGCCTGCCTAATCTAAGTCAAACTATCTCCGTCCACACACTATACACTGCCGCTATGTAAGCAACCTTATATAGTGTGGGGCGTGGACTTAGTCCCCCTGAGCCATAATTGGCCAAAGGCACCCTGAGTTTGGCAAATTATGGCTCTCTCAGTAGAGGGCCTGACCTGCATGCTTTGGCCAATCATCATACAGCAATGCACTGCAATCTGCATTATGGGGTGTTCTGCAGCACTCAAATTTCCCATGAACGCCCCTTATGTTCGGTTCATTTTTGAACAAACGAACACCTGATGTTCGAGTCGAACTCACCTTTGACTCAAACTGTGGGCTCATCCCTAGTCTCAAACATCTGTAAAGTCTATGGGCCCTGAACTTGAAAAATCAAAAGTTCCCATTTTTAAGGCTTATATGCAAGGTATTGGCCATAAAAGGGCATGGGGGCTCGGGTACTGTCGTGGGAGACATGTATCAATTCAAATTTTCTTTAAAAAAAAAAACGATTTGAATGATATTTAAAGTGAATAAAAATTTAAAATTCCTTTAAATATAGTGCTTGGGGGGTCCCCTTAGTCTACCTGTAAAGTGGCACATATGTACCGTGTATAGAACCTGCTGCAGCAAAACTGACATTTATAAAGGAAAAAAAAAAAAAATTTAAAGCGCTGGCAATACAATACCATTGCTGGAAATACAAAAATGTTTAAAAAAACGGCATGGGGGTCCCCCCAGCCCCGAATAAATTTACTAATAAAAGTTATAAACAGAACATTCCATAGCTCAACTCACCAACCAGTCTGCTGACTAACCAAATTAACCTGTCCAACAGTCTGCGTTAAAAACAAGGGTTTAGTTAGAACGCATTTGCAAATGCATGCGTAAGCTGCCAGGCCTCTTCACGGCACCCTGTGTATGCTTGCAGTCCTAAGCGCTACTGAATTTATGAGTGTCTCCACAGTGGGAGCACATGTATTCAATGGATAGACATGTATCAATTCAAATTAAAAAAAAAAAGTGATTTTAATTATATTTAAAGTGAAACAATAAGAAATGCAAAATTCCTTTAATTATAGTGCATGGGGGGTCCCCTTAGTCTACCTGTAAAGTGGCACATTTGTACCGTGTATAGAACCTGCTGCAGCAAAACTGACATTTATAAGGAAAAAATGACATTTAAAGTGCTGGCAATACAATACCATTGCTGGAAATACAAAAATGTTAAAAAGAATATCACTGGGGTCCCCACAAAATCCATACCAGACTCTTATCCGAGCATGCAGCCCAGCAGCTCACGAGGGGGGGGGGGCAAGCTGGTCATGCGCTGTACTCTTGCTGTACTCTCCGTGGGATAAGAGACCCATGTACTGCTTGTATGAGCGGTCATCTGATCTCTACAATGTATGCTCCTGTTCTGCCTTCAGCAGGGAAATTAATTATATTTGTTTTCCCTACAATTTCAAATTTGACCATTAAATGGAGCCCCGGATAAATTTACTGTTTTACAGAAGCTAGAAACTGTTTAGCTTTAATAAGAGTTCCCATCATCCCTTATTCTGAGAAAGGGAAACAGGTGCACCTTGGGATCTCAGACTCTTAAAAACTGAGGGAGAGGAAACCGCCATCATCCCCACAGCACATGTTGGTGGACTAAACCTACATCCCCTATAGGCAGTGTCGCTGGTAAGCATGGACTTATTGCCATCTGCAGCCTAGCTATTTCATTGTGCTTTTGCATGTTTCATACATTGATTGAATGTATTTCTCATCTGTTTTTCCTAATGGTTTCACCCTACCCTGTCTTTTGTCAATAAAGCATCAAGATTACGTTCAGTCTGGCTTATTACAGAATAGAAGGGCTTAGCTGCATGTCGAATTACACACAGAAAAACATGTAGCAAGGACAGAACAGCTCCTGTACTTCCAATCCACCCTGAAGAAAGAGTTTTATATAAGGAGAGGGTGACAAGAAAAGTAACAAAATGGGTCAGAAAAAGTAAGAAAAGAAAAAGTAAGAAAAGAAAAGTAAGAAAATTCAACAAAAATAGTTTATGCCATTGATTGCCTGTGTAAACAAAGGAGGAGGGTTTAATATAACGCTAATGGGCACTCTTTATGTGGAAGAAGTAATAATAAACACTATATGAAGGCTATAACAAATAAAAATTTAGTTTGGGTTGGAGCAAGTGGCTACCGTGTTTCCCTGAAAATAGGACCGGGTCTTATATTAATTTTGGCTACAAAAAACACACTAGGGCTTTTTCATCTGGGGATGTCTTATCTATGTCCCCTGCCTTCTCTTCCCCTCTCCCCGTCAGCTCAGGAGTCATCATTATGACATCTTTAATCCCAAAAATAAACCTTAGTTAAAGTCATTGTAAAAATATGTAATCCGTTTTGTAAAAAGATTATATCATGTCCAGTGTGTCTTCTTTTGTAACATTTTAAAAAGATTATATAATGTCCGGTGTGTCTCCATATGTAACATTTTAAAAAGATTACATTATATAATGATTATATAATGCCCAGTGAGTCTCCTTTTGTAAATTTATTGACGGAAATACCTTATTTATAGAGCCGCTAGGTGCTCATGTGATCCGCCGGAGCTCTTTTTCCCCATTCCAAGCACTGCTGAGGGAAGGGCCAAGATCCCCACTGATGTCAGCCTCGTTCCGAGCACTGCAGAGAGAGGGGCCGCTGACGTCAGCCAGGAGGAGAGGAGAGGTCACATGAGCACCCAGCTGCGCTGTAAATAAGGTATTTTCGACAATAAAGTTACAAAAGGAGACACAGTGGATATTGTATAATCTTTTTACAAAACAGATTATATATTTTTACAAGGGCTTTTTTCGGGATAGGGCTTATATTGCAGCTCTCCCCAAAAATCACGCTGGGTCTTATTTTTGGGGTAGGGCTTATTTTCAGGGAAACATGGTACTAATGCCCCCGCCTCATTAAGTCAGCTCTGTATTGGTGTCCCTTCTTCTGGATTACTTGTAGTGTCCGTTTTCCATTATTTGCTCACCTTTGCCTGCTACTTGCTAAAAATGAGAAGACTGAAGATCAAAATGATACAGTGTATGTAAACCCTACCAATGAGCTTGTCTTATTTGCTCTGTTTTGATCTGCTAAATATAGCATTGAAAGTGTTTTGTTACACCTGTTCGATAACTGTTGATCCTTTCAGAAATCCAATAATCTTGTAAATTCTTGTTCGTTGTTATCCCAAGCAGTAACATCAGCCCTGCACAGTTTGCCTCTGTGGACTATAGAACACCTCCCTCTAACAAGTGAGAAAAGGAGGGTGTTTTGTTGACTTAAAGAATCACTGAAGGCAAAACTTTTTTATTTTTTATTTTGGTTGTTTGAGTGAAGAGGGATTAGAACATAAGTCAGTTTTTATTGTTGTCTGTGCCCCCATTTGGTAGATTCACTCTCTATTTGTCCTGCTTACCATTATCACTGAAAGTTAAAGTAAAAGAAAATACCACATTTTGGGTTGTCCCCAGAAAAGTAATAGCAGGGAAATCTTACATTGAGGGCACTGGTTCTGGTGACATGGGGGTCCCCAGCACATTCCCTTAATTTGTAGAGATTTTTTTTATCACTTTCTGTTTGGCTATGGGACAGGACATGAAGGGAAATCTCCATAAAGGGACACTGCTGGCAAAAAAAATCTGACAGGGGTTATAACCCACTCTTGCTCTATCCAAAACGAAAAAAAAAAAAAAGTTTTACCTTCAGTTCTACTTTAACATACTTTCTGCCCTGGTGTAATACTGCTCCTTCTTAGATATGTTACAATGAAGGAGTGTTGTCACCCTAGGACAGGAAAGTAAATGCTAAAGATTGATGAGCTCACTCTGCTCTCTCCTCCTGTCAGCATGCTCCTTGTACTGCCTGGTTGGCTCATTGTGCTGCTCACATTCTCAAAGCTCTGCTATATAGTAGGCTACAAAAGACTGATACCAAGTAAAATTCTGGTACTTGCACTGCTTACATTTAAAAAAAGAATACATTTAATGACGTATAAATAATTACAGAGCTGCATTACTTTGTGCATTTTATAACTGCCTGGAGCTCAGCGTTAAAGATTAAACTTGGGATAAAAGGAGAACAAATTTCTTGCAGACTCAACTTATTAGCAAATGCAAGCCACAATATTTCTTTGTATCAGTGGTACAGTAGGCTGAAACTGCAAGGTGAAATGGCTTATTGTGAGTGTAATTATTTGAAATTGGATTCCTCGTTACATCCGCATGAATATATCCTGATTAGAGATTAGGCAAAGCGAGTGGATTTGGGATCAGTAGAAAATTGATTTTTATCAAGCTGTGAGCATGTGTTTGGCTTCACTTTGAAAACGTCGGCATTCAGTCAAGTGCTAAAGACTTTTGTCTTTGAGCTGCTTAAGGTAAGTTCAATTGAAGATGCTCAGCAGACAGGAAATCTAATCTATATTAAAATGGTAACGACAGAAAACTTTTACCGGGTCAAGCTGGTCTTACCCGTGAGTCCCCATACAAATTGCTGTACGCTTGCCTAAAAATATGAGCTAAAGGCCTATTTGCAGTTAAGGATGGAAAATCTCTACTAAAGAAGATCTCGTTTATTTGTGGGCGGGGTAATGTTGAGGTTTTATTTAACTTTCTGGGTATGAGTTGCTCCCTAATATGCAATTATAGCTAGCGCAAACTTTGTAACTAGGGATGAGCCGAACACCCCCCCGGTTCGGTTCGCACCAGAACCTGCGAACGGACCGAAAATTTGCGAACGGTAGAACCCCATTGACGTCTATGGGACTCGAATGTTCAAAATCAAAAGTGCTCATTTTAAAGGCTAATTTGCATGGTATTGTCCTAAAAAGGGTTTGGGGGCCCGGGTCTTGCCCCAGGGGACATGCATCAATGCAAAAAAAACTTTTAAAAACTGAGGTTTTTTCAGGAGCAGTAAAAAAAAAAAAAAGTGAAATATTCCTTTAACCACTTGACGACCGCCTAACGCCGATGTACGTCGGCAAAGTGGCACGGACAGGCAAAATCACGTACAGGGTACGTGATCTGCCTTCCGCGGGTGGGGGGTCCGATCGGACCCCCCCCGGTGCCCGAGGCGGTCGTCTTTTGTCCAGCGGCGATCGGTGGTGAGGGGGAGACCATCCGTTCGTGGCCCCCCCCTCGCGATCGCCGCCGGCCAATCGAATCATTCCTTTGCTGCTGTATGCTAAACAGCAGCAAAGGAAATGATGTCATCTCTCCTCGGCTCGGTAATTTCCGTTCCGGCCCGAGGAGAGAAGACATCAATGTGAGTGCACCTCACACACACACACAGTAGAACATGCCAGGCACACAAAACACCCCGATCCCCCCCCCGATCGCCCCCCGATCCCCCCCCAATCACCCCCCCCTGTCACAGACTGACACCAGCAGTTTTTTTTTTTTTCTGATTACTGCATAGTGTCAGTTTGTGACAGTTACAGTGTTGGGACAGTTACTGTTACCCCCCTTTAGGTCTAGGGTACCCCCCTAACCCCCCCTAATAAAGTTTTAACCCCTTGATCACCCCCCGTCACCAGTGTTGCTAAGCGATCATTTTTCTGATCGCTGTATTAGTGTCGCTGGTGACGCTAGTTAGTGAGGTAAATATTTAGGTTCGCCGTCAGCGTTTTATAGCGCCAGGGACCCCCATATACTACCGAATAAATGTTTTAACCCCTTGATTGCCCCCTAGTTAACCCTTTCACCACTGATCACCGTATAACCGTTACGGTTGACGCTGGTTAGTTTGTTTATTTTTTATAGTGTCAGGGCACCCGCCGTTTATTACCGAATAAAGGTTTAGCCCCCTGATCGCCCGGCGGTGATATGCGTCGCCCCAGGCAGCGTCAGATTAGCGCCAGTACCGCTAACACCCACGCACGCAGCATACACCTCCCTTAGTGGTATAGTATCTGAACGCATCAATATCTGATCCGATCAGATCTATACTAGCGTCCCCAGCAGTTTAGGGTTCCCAAAAACGCAGTGTTAGCGGGATCAGCCCAGATACCTGCTAGCACCTGCGTTTTGCCCCTCCGCCCGGCCCACCCAAGTGAAGTATCGATCGATCACTGTCACTTACAAGGCACTAAACGCATAACTGCAGCGTTCGCAGAGTCAGGCCTGATCCCTGCGATCGCTAACAGTTTTTTTGGTAGTATTTTGGTGAACTGGCAAGCACCAGCCCCAGGCAGGGTCAGGTTAGCGCCAGTACCGCTAACACCCACGCACGCAGCATACGCCTCCCTTAGTGGTATAGTATCTGAACGGATCAATATCTGATCCGATCAGATCTATACTAGTGTCCCCAGCAGTTTAGGGTTCCCAAAAACGCAGTGTTAGCGGAATCAGCCCAGATACCTGCTAGCACCTGCGTTTTGCCCCTCCGCCCGGCCCGGCCCACCCAAGTGCAGTATTGATCGATCACTGTCACTTACAAAACACTAAACGCATAACTGCAGCATTCGCAGAGTCAGGCCTGATCCCTGCGATCGCTAACAGTTTTTTTGGTAGTATTTTGGTGAACTGGCAAGCACCAGCCCCAGGCAGCGTCAGATTAGCGCCAGTACCGCTAACACCCACGCACGCACTGTACACCACCCTTAGTGGTATAGTATCTGAACGGATCAATATCTGATCCGATCAGATCTATACTAGCGTCCCCAGCAGTTTAGGGTTCTCACAAATGCAGTGTTAGCGGGATCAGCCCAGATACCTGCTAGCACCTGCGTTTTGCCCCTCCGCCCGGCCCAGCCTAGCCCACCCAAGTGCAGTATCGATCGATCACTGTCACTTACAAAAGACTAAAACGCATAACTGCAGCGTTCGCAGAGTCAGGCCTGATCCCTGCGATCGCCAACAGATTTTTTGGTAGCGTTTTGGTGAACTGGCAAGCGCCAGCGGCCTAGTACACCCTGGTCGTAGTCAAACCAGCACTGCAGTAACACTTGGTGACGTGGCGAGTCCCATAAGTGCAGTTCAAGCTGGTGAGGTGGCAAGCACAAGTAGTGTCCCGCTGCCACCAAAAAGACAAACACAGGCCTGTCGTGCCCATGATGCCCTTCCTGCTGCATTCGCCAATCCTAATTGGGAACCCACCGCTTCTGCAGCGCCTGTACTTCCCCCATTCACATCCCCAACCAAATGCAGTCGGCTGCATGAGAGGCATTTTCTTTATGTCCTCCCGAGTACCCCTACCCAACGAACCCCCCCAAAAAAGATGTTGTGTCTGCAGCAAGCGCGGATATAGGCGTGACACCTGCTATTATTGTCCCTCCTGTCCTGACAATCCTGGTCTTTGCATTGGTGAATGTTTTGAACGCTACCATACACTAGTTGACTATTAACGTAGGGTACAGCATTGCACAGACTAGGCACACTTTCACAGGGTCTCCCAAGATGCCATCGCATTTTGAGAGACCCGAACCTGGAACCGGTTACAGTTATAAAAGTTAGTTACAAAAAAAGTGTAAAAAAAAAAAAATATATGAAATAAAAAAAAATAGTTGTCGTTTTATTGTTCTCTCTCTCTATTCTCGCTCTCTATTGTTCTGCTCTTTTTTACTGTATTCTATTCTGCAATGTTTTATTGTTATTGTTATTGTTATTATATTTTATCATGTTTGTTTTTCAGGTATGTAATTATTTATATTTTACTGTTTACTGTGCTTTATTGTTAACCATTGTTAACCATTTTTTTGTCTTCAGGTACGCCATTCACGACTTTGAGTGGTTATACCAGAATGATGCCTGCAGGTTTAGGTATCATCTTGGTATCATTCTTTTCAGCCAGCGGTCGGCTTTCATGTAAAAGCAATCCTAGCGGCTAATTAGCCTCTAGACTGCTTTTACAAGCCGTGGGAGGGAATGCCCCCCCCCCCACCGTCTTCCGTGTTTTTCTCTGGCTCTCCTGTCTCAACAGGGAACCTGAGAATGCAGCCGGTGATTCAGCCAGCAGACCATAGAGCTGATCAGAGACCAGAGTGGCTCCAAACATCTCTATGGCCTAAGAAACCGGAAGCTACGAGCATTTCATGACTTAGATTTCGCCGGATGTAAATAGCGCCATTGGGAAATTGGGGAAGCATTTTATCACACCGATCTTGGTGTGGTCAGATGCTTTGAGGGCAGAGGAGAGATCTAGGGTCTAATAGACCACAATTTTTTCAAAAAAGAGTACCTGTCACTACCTATTGCTATGATAGGGGATATTTACATTCCCCGAGATAACAATAAAAATGATTAAAAAAAAAAAATATGAAAGGAACAGTTTAAAAGTAAGATTAAAAAAGCAAAAAAATAATAAAGAAAAAAAAAAAAAAAAAAAGCACCCCTGTCGCCCCCTGCTCTCGCGCTAAGGCGAACGCAAGCGGCGGTCTGTCGTCAACATGCCATGGAAATATGTGAAATTACACCCCAAAATACATTCTGCTGCTTCTCCTGAGTATGGGGATACCACATGTGAGACTTTTTGGGAGCCTGGCCGCGTACGGAACCCCGAAAACCAAGCACCGCCTTCAGGCTTTCTAAGGGCGTGAATTTTTGATTTCACTCTTCACTGCCTATCACAGTTTCGGAGGCCATGGAATGCCCAGGTGGCACAAACCCCCCCCCAAATGACCCCATTTTGGAAAGTAGACACCCCAAGCTATTTGCTGAGAGGTATAGTGAGTATTTTGCAGACCTCACTTTTTGTCACAAAGTTTTGAAAATTGAAAAAAGAAAAAAAAAATGTTTTTTCTTGTCTTTCTTCATTTTCAAAAACAAATGAGAGCTGCAAAATACTCACCATGCCTCTCAGCAAATAGCTTGGGGTGTCTACTTTCCAAAATGGGGTCATTTGGGGGGGTTTTGTGCCACCTGGGCATTCCATGGCCTCCGAAACTGTGATAGGCAGTAAAGAGTGAAATCAAAAATTTTCACCCTTAGAAATCCTGAAGGCAGTGATTGGTTTTCGGGGTCCCGTACGCGGCTAGGCTCCCAAAAAGTCCCACACATGTGGTATCCCCATACTCAGGAGAAGCAGCTAAATGTATTTTGGGGTGCAATTCCACATATGCCCATGGCCTGTGTGAGCAATATATCATTTAGTGACAACTTTATGAAAAAAAAAAAAAAAAAAGTGTCACTTTCCCGCAACTTGTGTCAAAATATAAAATATTCCATGGACTCAATATGCCTCTCAGCAAATAGCTTGGGGTGTCTACTTTCCAAAATGGGGTCATTTTGGTGGCTTTTGTGCCCCCTGGGCATTCCATGGCCTCCGAAACTGTGATAGGCAGTGAAGAGTGAAATCAAAAATTTACACCCTTAGAAATCCTGAAGGCGGTGATTGGTTTTCGGGGCCCCGTACACGGCTAGGCTCCCAAAAAGTCCCACACATGTGGTATCCCCATACTCAGGAGAAGCAGCTGAATGTATTTTGGGGTGCAATTCCACATAGGTCCATGGCCTGTGTGAGCAATATATCATTTAGTGACAACTTTTTGTAAATATTTTTTTTTTTTTTTTTGTCATTTTTCAATCACTTGGGACAAAAAAAATAAATATTCAATGGGTTCAACATGCCTCTCAGCAATTTCCTTGGGGTGTCTACTTTCCAAAATGGGGTCATTTGGGGGGGTTTTGTACTGCCCTGCCATTTTAGCACCTCAAGAAATGACATAGGCAGTCATAAACTAAAAGCTGTGTAAATTACAGAAAATGTACCCTAGTTTGTAGACGCTATAACTTTTGCGCAAACCAATAAATATACGCTTATTGACATTTTTTTTACCAAAGACATGTGGCCGAATACATTTTGGCCTAAATGTATGACTAAAATTGAGTTTATTGGATTTTTTTTATAACAAAAAGTAGAAAATATCATTTTTTTTCAAAATTTTCGGTCTTTTTCCGTTTATAGCGCAAAAAATAAAAACCGCAGAGGTGATCAAATACCATCAAAAGAAAGCTCTATTTGTGGGAAGAAAAGGACGCAAATTTCGTTTGGGTACAGCATTGCATGACCGCGCAATTAGCAGTTAAAGCAACGCAGTGCCAAATTGGAAAAAGACCTCTGGTCCTTAGGCAGCATAATGGTCCGGGGCTCAAGTGGTTAAATATCGTACCTGGGGGGTGTCTATAGTATGCATGTAAAGTGGCGGGTTTTTCCCGTGCTTAGAACAGTCCCTGCACAAAATGACATTTTTAAAGGAAAAAAAAGTCATTTAAAACTGCTTGCGGCTTTAATGTAATGTCGGGTCCTGGCAATATGGATAAAAATCAGTGAGACAAACGGCATGGATACCCCCTAGTCCATTACCAGGCCCTTTGGGTCTTGTATGGATATTAAGGGGAACCCCGCACCCAGAGCCGGTACAAGGGGTGGGTGAGAGGGGCGAGTGCCCTGGGCGGAGTGTGAGAGGGGGCGGGTTCAGGGTCCTCTTTAACGCAGGGCAAAAGCAGCTGCCCCTGAAGGCCGCGCTGCCTTAGAATAGTTCCCCCGGTCAGGTGTAGCGGTCACGAACACAGCTGTGCCGTCCTCCCCCGTTTGCTCTCCCGGCCGGGTTAACACAGGCGGCCACACTGACAGGGGAGGAGAACAGCTGCGGGCTGTGTGTGTAAGTGCAGACTCGTCCTGCTTCTCTCTCTGTCAGGAGCTGCAGGATCGGAGCGGCTGGTCTGTGACAGGGAGTGAGGCATAGCGGTCGTCCATGCTCCCCCGTCCCGTCACCCCCTCAGACTTCTATAGCACAGCACAGAACAAAGTGAAGTTTTCTGGCTGTATTCTACAGATCTGAGACTGTGTGTTGGAAAAAGAGCGCACACACATACTAGAGAGGTGCAGTGTCGAGGGGTGAGGATGAGAACTGTGAGAAGGAGGGGGAGGAATTTGTGAAAAGAGGTGAGAATTCTTTAAAGGGAGGATTACAATGCTGGCTGTGGACGGAGGTGGGGGGGTATACAGAGGGGGTTGTGGACAGGGCGGTATACAGAGGTGGTTATAGAAGGGGGTTATACAGAGGTGTAGAAGGGGGGTATACAGAGGTGGCTATAGAAGGGGGGTATACAGAGGTGGTTATAGAAGGGGGGTACAGAGGTGGCTGTGAAAGGGCGGTATACAGAGCTGTAGAAGGGGGGTATACAGAGGTGGCTATAGAAGGGGGTATACAGAGGTGGCATTAGAAGGGAGGTATACAGAGGTGGCTATAGAAGGGAGGGTACAGAGGTGGCTATAGAAGGGGGGGGGTACAGAGGTGGCTATAGAAGGGGGGGTATACAGAGGTGGCTGTGGAAGGGGGGTACAGAGGTGGCTATAGAAGGGGGGGTATACAGAGGTGGCTATAGAAGGGAGGGTATACAGAGGTGGCTATAGAATGGAGGGGTATACAGAGGTGGCTATAGAAGGGGGGTATACAGAGGTGGCTATAGAAGGGGGGTTACAGAGGTGGCTGTGGAAGGGGGGTATACAGAGGTGGCTGTGGAAGGGGGGTATGCAGAGGTAAAGAAGGGGGGTATACAGAGGTGGCTGCAGAAGGGGGGTATACAGAGCCGGCTATAGAAGGGGGGGTACAGAGGTGGCTGTGGAAGGGGGGTATACAGAGGTGGCTGTGGAAGGGGGGTATACAGAGGTGGTTATAGAAGGGGGTATACAGAGGTGGCTATAGAAGGGGGGTATACAGAGGTGTAGAAGGGGAGGTATACAGAGGTGGCTATAGAAGGGGGGTATACAGAGGTGGTTATAGAAGGGGGGGTATACAGAGGTGGCTGAGGAAGGGGGGTAAACAGAGGTGGCTATAGAAGGGGGTACAGAGGTGGCTATAGAAGGGGGGTATACAGAGGTAGCTATAGAAGGAGGCTATACAGAGGTTGCTATAGAAGGGGGGTATACAGAAGTGGCTGTGAAAGGGAGGTATACAGAGGTGGCTGTGGAAGGGGGGTATACAGAGGTGGCTGTGGAAGTGGGGTGTACAGAGGTGGCTATAGAAGGGGGGTATACAGAGATGGCTGTGGAAGAGGGGTATACAGAGGTGGCTGAGGAAGGGGGGTATACAGAGGTGGCTGTGGAAAGGGGGTATACAGAGGTGGCTGTGGAAGGGGGGTATGCAGAGGAGTAGAAGGGGGGGTATACAGAAGTGGCTGAAGAAGGGGGGTATACAGTGGTGGCTATAGAAGGGGGGGTACAGAGGTGGCTATAGAAGGGGGGTACAGAGGTGGCTATAGAAGGGGGGTATACAGAGGTGGCTGTGGAAGCG
The DNA here is from genome assembly GCA_037952925.1 of Lithobates clamitans. Classification (NCBI taxonomy): domain Eukaryota; kingdom Metazoa; phylum Chordata; class Amphibia; order Anura; family Ranidae; genus Lithobates; species Lithobates clamitans. Next base: position 414,292 of record JBBGZY010000310.1, read on the forward strand.
GGGTATACAGAGGTGGCTGTGGAAGCGGGGTATACAGAGGTGGCTGTGGAAGGGGGGTATACAGAGGTGGTTATAGAAGGGCGTATACAGAGGTGGCTATAGAAGGGGGGTATACAGAGGTGGTTATAGAAGGGGGGGTATACAGAGGTGGCTGCGGAAGAGGGATATCTGAATAAGTTTTTGATCTGCTGTGTCTATATGTGTATAAGCCACATTTCTTTGTTGTATGCATTTCTCCACTAATGCCTTGTAACTTGCAGAACTTTGTTCTCAATGTAAATGGTTCAATAAAAACTTTTTTTTTAAAAATCTGCCCAGCCGTGCCATTGTGACGCATATCGTTGTGCGCTGGTCGGCAAGTGGCTAAAGACGGCCCTGGGCGGGTTTTTAGCAGGCATAAGAGTAACAATACTGTGTGTGTGTATGTGGGGGGGTGGGGGTGGGGGTGGGGGGGCTCATGTAAAGGGCGAAATGCTGTGTGTGGGGTGATAATCGAATTTGTATTGTTTTAAGTATATTCTTGTTTTGAAACAACATTGATTCTTTCTTTTTTTTTTGTTTTTTGTAAAACAAGGATTGGAGTTTGAGCGCAGGAACTAGCCCTGCTGCAAAGAATTGTATCAAAAATTGTAATTACACGCCCCTGTTAAACAGGGGCTGACAAATTGGACCTTAAGCACTGGTGCTGGTGCCACAACACTGCAACCCCTCACAGATACTCTAGTTGGAGCGCAGGAACTAGCCCTGCTGCAAAGAATTGCATCAAAAATTGTAATTACACGCCCCTGTTAAATAGGGGCTAGAACATTGGGCCTTAGGCATTGGTGGTGGTGCCACAACACTGCAACCCCTCACAGATACTCTAGTTGGAGTGCAGGAACTAGCCCTGCTGCAAAGAATTGTATCAAAAATTGTAATTACACACTCCTGTTAAACAGAGGCTGGAAAATTGGGCCTTAGACACTGGTGCTGGTGCCACAACATGGCACCCCCTCACAGATACTCTAGTTGGAGTGCAGGAACTAGCCCTGCTGCAAAGAATTGCATGAAAAATTGTAATTACATGCCCCTGTTAAACAGGGGCTGAAAAATTGGGCCTTAGGCACTGGTGGCGGGACTGGTGGCGCCCAGAACCAAAAATGTTCTTACAAGCTATCATCATGATCATTGAGGAGGAAGAGGATAATTACTCAGTATAACAGGATAGTCACGCAGCATCAGCATAGCCAGTCTTTGAAGGGATCTGACATTTCAAAAAAATTTATTCGGTTACATCAGCATCAGGTGCTTGGTAGCTGGTGGTAAACCAAGACTGATTCATTTTTATGAAGGTCAGTCGATCGACCGAGTCGGTGGACAGACGCACCCTGTGATCGGTTACAAAGCCTCCAGCAGCACTGAATGTGGGTTCCGAAAGAACGCTGGAAGCAGGACATGCCAATAGCTCAATTGCATACTATGCAAGCTCTGGCCAGTGATCCATCCTCAAGACCCAGTAACCCAGAGGATTTTTGGTAGGAAAGGTGTCCAAGTCAGATCTTGCCCCTAGGTATTCCTGCATTATGTAAAACAGACGCTGGCGATGGTTGCTGGAACCGATCATACCTTGGGGCTGCGGACTAAAAAATTGTCTGAGCGCATTGGTCAGACGGCCACCTTCTCCACCGCTCCTTCTTTGACTGACCGAAGCCTCAGCAACACGTTGTCCAGAAACAGGAGTTTGTAACTTCCCAGTCTCTGGGAATGCGTTGCACAGACCTTTCTGCAAGGCCTCCCGAAGATGTTTCATCCTCTGCTCCCTCTGCGACAGCAAGATAAGGTCCGCAACCTTACCCTTGTAACGTGGATCAAGGAGGGTTGCCAGCCAGTATTGTTCCTTCTCCTTGATACCACAAATATGAGGATCCTTCCGCAGGCTTTGCAGGATCAGCGAGGCCATGCAGCGTAGGTTTGCTGAGGCATTCGGTCCGGAGTCCTCTGGGTCACTAAAGACGACATGATCCGCAGCCACCTCCTCCCAGCCACGTACAAGTCCATGTGTTTCTTGGGACTGTAAATGATCCCTTAAAGACTGCTGCTGATGCTGAGTGCCAGGCTCCACCTCCATACTGACACAATCCTCCTCGTCCTCTTCCTGTGTGATCGGCGGGCACACAGGAACACTGTCTGGATAAAGGGGGCCTTGAGAGCTAAGGAAGTCCTCCTCTTCCTGCCTCTGTTCTGCCTCAAGTGCCCTGTCCATTATTCCATGCAGCGTGTGCTCCAACAGGTGGACAAGGGGGACAGTGTCACTGATGCATGCACTGTCACTGCTCACCATCCTCGTGGCCTCCTCAAATGGTGACAGGACAGTGCATGCATCCCTGATCATGGCCCACTGGCGTAGGGAAAAAAAACCAAGCTCCCCTGACCCTGTCCTGGTGCCATAGTCACACAGGTACTCATTGATGGCCCTCTGCTGCGTGTGCAGCCATTGCAGCATGGCCAACGTTGAGTTCCACCTGGTAGGCATGTCACAGATAGGCGGTTCTTGGGCAGGTTAAATTCCTATTGGAGGTCTGCCAGCTGAGCACTGTCATTATATGACTGGCAGAAATGCACACAGACTTGAGCCAAACAAGGCACATGGGTCATTTGTCCCTGTCGGAGGGTGGAGAGGAGGTTGGTGCCATTGTCGCAAACCACCATTCCTGCCTTAAGTTGGCATGGCGTCAACCACCTCTGAACCTGCCCCTGCAGAGCTGACAGAACCTCTGCCCCAGTGTGGCTCCTGTCCCCCAAGCACACCGGCTCAAGCACCGCATGGCATCTTTTGGCCTGCATACTTGCGTAGCCCCTTGAACACCTACAGAGCACCGCTGGTTCCGAGGACAAAGCACAGGAAGAGGCCATGGAGGAAGAAGAAGAGGAGGGGGTGGAGGAGAGAGGTGTGCCAGAATCATTAGTAGTGGCATTTTGGAGGTGTGGTGGCAGAACAACCTCCAACACTACTGCACCTTGTCCTGATCTTTCCCAGCTGCCAGCAGAGTCACCCAATGTACCGTGAAACTTAGGTAACATCCCTGTCCATGCCTGCTGGACCATGAGTCAGCGGTAATATGCACCTTACCGCTGACCGCCCTGTCCAGCGAGGCATGGACATTGCCTTCCACATGCCGGTAGAGAGCCGGAATCGCCTTCAGTGAGAAAAAGTGGCGTTTGGGTACCTGCCACTGAGGAACCGCACATTCCACAAACTCACGGAAGGAGGCAGAGTCTACCAACTGAAAAGGTAGCAGTTGAAGCACTAGCAATTTTGCCAAGCTAGCATTCAACCGCTGGGCATGTGGATGGCTGGGAGCGAACTTCTTTTGGCGGTGCAGCAGCTGGGGCAGGGAAATTTGCCTGGTACAATCTGACGTCTGTGTACTGAAAGCAGATTGCCCACAAGTACTTGGCTGTGACACACCTAATTCTACACCTTCATTCCTCTCAGTGCAGGTCTCAGAGAGGACTGAAGGTATAGTGAGGTTGGAGATCTAAGCTGATGAGGAGCAAGGAGAGGTCCTCTTTGTTCTTTGGTGTGGGTCTTTTAGGCACGCTTGCCAACGAACTGCATGGCAGGTCAACATATGTCTGGTCAAGCATGTGGTGCCCAAGCGGGAGATGTTTTGGCCACGCGAGATTCGCTTGAGACATATGTTGCAAATAGCAGCGGTGTGATCTGATGCACTCGTCTCAAAAAAGGCCCACACCAAAGAACTTTTTGAATAACGCGCAGAGACAGCAGCGCCCTGCACATGCGGAGATTTGCGATGTGATGCAGTCAGTGTGCTGCCCTTAGGCTGGCCCCTGGAGGACATCCTGCCTCGTTGGTGATGTGCCTCCTCCTCCTCCTCTCTCCTATCATGCACCACGTTGAGTCAGTGACCTCATCATCCCCTCCCTCCTCATCACTGGAGCAAACCTGGCAGTATGCTGCAGCAGGGGGAGCATGACTGCCAGATTGCTGTCCTTTTTGGGCACCTCCTCTGTCCGTGCTCACGTTACTGCCTACATCTAGCTCAGTATCATCATCAGAGCCTTCTAAACGCTGGGCATCCTCCTGGAGCATTGACCCAACACTGTGGTCAAACAGTTCGAAGGACTCCTCAGGAGGACATGGTGGGGCTAGGGAAGGAGTCACTGATGGCATTGAGCCGAGGGAAGAGGCCACGTTGGAAGCTGCTTTGCCAAACAAAGTACCCTGAGCATGGGTGAGAGAGGATGAGGAGGATTAGGATGGCTTGGTCATCCTCTCGACCAAGTCTTCTGCATGTTGCGGCTCAACACGGCCAGCTGCTGAAAAAAAGGCCAAGCGTGTCCCACGGCCACGTGCTGATGAGGATGCACCGTCTCCACGACCAGCACTGCTGCCTCTAGAGGCAGAGCCTGCTTGCCCTCTTTTATTGGCTTGTGACTGTCTGCCTCTCCTTGTTGGCCTTGCAGACATACTAATGGCCTGCAGTGAGATGTAGCTGCACTAAGCTGGGAATCATATATGTATATATACTGATACTGCAGCTAGCAAAATCAACTGCCTGCCTGTAGAATGAGAACACCACCAATCTTCTACAGGTAGCTTTAGATGAACACTGTGCAGAGGTCGCACTACACTAACTTGTAGCTTTAGCTGAACACTGTGCAGAGGACGCACTACACTAACGTGTAAATAATGTAGATGCCTGCGGTAGTGATAGGATCAGGAAAACACCACCAACCTTCTACAGGTAGCTTTAGCTGAACACTGTGCAGAGGTCGCACTACACTAACGTGTAAATAATGTAGCTGCCTGCGGTAATGATAGGATCAGGAAAACACCACCAACCTTCTACAGGTAGCTTTAGCTGAACACTGTGCAGAGGTCGCACTACACTAATGTGTAAATAATGTAGCTGCCTGCGGTAGTGATAGGATCAGGAAAACACCACCAACCTTCTACAAGTAGCTTTAGCTGAACACTTTGCAGAGGTCGCACTACACTAACGTGTAAATAATGTAGCTGCCTGCGGTGGTGATAGGATCAGGAAAACACCACCAACCTTCTACAGGTAGCTTTAGCTGAACACTGTGCAGAGGTCGCACTACAGTAATGTGTAAATAATGTAGCTGCCTGCGGTAGTGATAGGATCAGGAAAACACCACCAACCTTCTACAAGTAGCCTTAGCTGAACACTTTGCAGAGGTCGCACTACACTAACGTGTAAATAATGTAGCTGCCTGCGGTAATGATAGGATCAGGAAAACACCACCAACCTTCTACAGGTAGCTTTAGCTGAACACTGTGCAGAGGTCGCACTACACTAATGTGTAAATAATGTAGCTGCCTGCGGTAGTGATAGGATCAGGAAGACACCACCAACCTTCTACAAGTAGCTTTAGCTGAACACTTTGCAGAGGTCGCACTACACTAACGTGTAAATAATGTAGATGCCTGCGGTAGTGTCAGGATCAGGAAAACACCACCAACCTTCTACAGGTAGCTTTAGCTGAACACTGTGCAGAGGTCGCACTACACTAACGTGTAAATAATGTAGCTGCCTGCGGTAGTGATAGGATCAGGAAAACACCAACCTTCTACAGGTAGCTTTAGCTGAACACCTGCAGAGGTCTCACTACACTAACTTGTAGCTTTAGCTGAACACTGTGCACTATACTAACTTGTAGCTTTAGCTGAACACTGTGCAGAGGTCGCACTACACTAACTTGTAGCATTAGCTAAACACTGTTCAGAGGACGCACTACACTAACTTGTAGCTTTAGCTGAACACTTTGCAGAGGCCGCACTACACTAACTTGTAGCTTTAGCTGAACACTGTGAGGAGGACGCACTACAGTAACTTGTAGCTTTAGCTGAACACTGTGCACTACACTAACTTGTAGCTTTAGCTGAACACTGTTCAGAGGACACACTACACTAACTTGTAGCTTTAGCTGAACACTGTGCAGAGGTCGCAATACACTAACTTGTATATTTAGCTGAACACTGTGAGGAGGACGCAATACACTAACTTGTAGCTTTAGCTGAACACTGTGCACTACACTAACTTGTAGCTATAGCTGAACACTGTTCAGAGGATGCACTACACTGACTTGTAGCTTTAGCTGAACACTGTGCAGAGGTCGCACTACACTAACGTGTAAATAATGTAGCTGCCTGCGGTAGTGATAGGATCAGGAAAACACCACCAACCTTCTACAGATAGCTTTAGCTGAACACTGTGCAGAGGTCGCACTACACTAACATGTAAATAATGTAGCTGCTGCGGTAGTGATAGCATCAGGAAAACATCACCAACCTTCTACAGGTAGCTTTAGCTGAACACTATGCAGAGGTCGCACTACACTAACGTGTAAATAATGTAGCTGCCTGCGGTAGTGATAGAATCAGGAAAACACCACCAACCTTCTACAGGTAGCTTTCGCTGAACACTGTGCAGAGGTCGCCCTACACTATCTTGTAGCTGTAGCTGAACACTGTTCAGAGGACGCACTACACTAACTTGTAGCTTTAGCTGAACACTGTGCAGAGGTCACACTACACTAACTTGTAGCTTTAGCTGAACACTGTGAGGAGGACGCACTACACTAACTTGTAGCTATAGCTGAACACTGTGAGGAGGACGCACTACACTAACTTGTAGCTTTAGCTGAACACTGTTCAGAGGACGCACTACACTAACTTGTAGCTTTAGCTTAACACTGTGCAGAGGTCGCATTACAGTAACTTGTAGCTTTAGCTGAACACTGTGAGGAGGACGCACTACACTAACTTGTAGCTTTAGCTGAACACTGTTCAGAGGACACACTACACTAACTTGTAGCTTTAGCTAAACACTGTGCAGGGGTGGCACTACACTAATGTGTAAATAATGTAGCTGCCTGCGGTAGTGATAGGATCAGGAAAACACCACCAACCTTCTACAGGTAGCTTTAGCTGAACACTGTGCATAGGTCGCACTACACTAACTTGTAACTTTAGCTGAACACTGTTCAGAGGACGCACTACACTAACTTGTAGCTTTAGCTGAACACTGTGCAGAGGCCGCACTACACTAACTTGTAGCTTTAGCTGAACACTGTGAGGAGGATGCACTACACTAACTTGTAGCTTTAGCTGAACACTGTGCACTACACTAACTTGTAGCTTTAGCAGAACACTGTTCAGAGGAAACACTACACTACTTTGTAGCTTTAGCTGAACACTGTGCAGAGGTTGCAATACACAAACTTGTAGCTTTAGCTGAACACTGTGAGGAGGACGCACTACACTAACTTGTAGCTTTAGCTGAACACTGTGAGGAGGACGCAGTACACTAACTTGTAGCTTTAGCTGAACACTGTGCACTACACTAACTTGTAGCTTTAGCTGAACACTGTTCAGAGGACGCACTACATTGACTTGTAGCTTTAGCTGAACACTGTGCAGAGGTCGCACTACACTAACGTGTAAATAATGTAGCTGCCTGCAGTAGTAATAGGATCAGGAAAACACCACTAACCTTCTATAGGTAGCTTTAGCTGAACACTGTTCAGAGGACGCACTAAACTAACGTATAAATAATGTAGCTGCCTGCGGTAGTGATAGGATCAGGAAAACACCACCAACCTTCTACAGGTAGCTTTAGCTGAACACTGTTCAGAGGATGCACTACACTAATTTGTAAATAATGTAGCTGCTGCGGTAGTGATAGGATCAGGAAAACACCACCAACCTTCTACAAGTAGCTTTAGCTGAACACTGTGCAGAGGTCGCACTACACTAACGTGTAAATAATGTAACTGCCTGCGGTAGTGATAGGATCAGGAAAACACCACCAACCTTCTACAGGTAGCTTTAGCTGAACACTGTGCAGAGGTCGCACTACTCTAACTTGTAGCTGTAGCTGAACACTGTTCAGAGGACGCACTACACTAACTTGTAGCTTCAGCTGAACACTGTGCAGAGGTCGCACTACTCTAACTTGTAGCTGTAGCTGAACACTGTTCAGAGGACGCACTACACTAACTTGTAGCTTTAGCTGAACACTGTGCAGAGGTCGCACTACACTAACTTGTAGCTTTAGCTGAACACTGTGAGGAGGACGCACTACACTAACTTGTAGCTTTAGCTGAACACTGTGAGGAGGACGCACTACACTAACTTGTAGCTTTAGCTGAATACTGTACAGAGGACGCACTACACTAACTTGTAGCTTTAGCTGAACACTGTGAGGAGGACGCACTACACTAACTTGTAGCTTTAGCTGAACACTGTTCAGAGGATGCACTACACTAACTTGTAGCTTTAGCTGAACACTTTTCAGAGGTCACAATACACTAACTTGTAGCTTTAGCTGAACACTGTTCAGAGGACTCACTACACTAACTTGTAGCTTTAGTTCAACACTGTGCAATACACTAACTTGTAGCTTTAGCTGAACACTGTTCAGAGGACGCACTACACTAACTTGTAGCTTTAGCTGAACACTGTGCAGAGGTCGCACTACACTAACTTGTAGCTTTAGCTGAACATTGTGCACTACACTAACTTGTAGCTTTAGCTGAACACTGTTCAGAGGACGCACTACACTAACTTGTAGCTTTAGCTGAACACTGTGCAGAGGTCGCAATACACTAACTTGTAGCTTTAGCTGAACACTGTGAGGAGGACGCACTACACTAACTTGTTGCTTTAGCTCAACACTGTGCACTACACTAACTTGTAGCTTTAGCTGAACACTGTGCAGAGGTCGCACTACATTAACGTGTAAATAATGTAGCTTCCTGCGGTAGTGATAGGTTTAGGAAAACACCACCAACCTTCTACAGGTAGCTTTAGCTGAACACTGTGCAGAGGTCGCACTACACTAACATTTAAATAATGTAGCTGCCTGCGGTAGTGATAGGATCAGGAAAACACCACCAACCTTCTACAGGTAGCTTTAGCTGAACACTGTGCAGAGGTCGCACTACACTAACGTGTAAATAATTTAGCAGCCTGCGTTAGTGATAGGATCAGGAAAACACCACCGACCTTCTACAGGTAGCTTTAGATGAACACTGTGCAGATATCGCACTACACTAACTTGTAGCTTTAGCTGAACACTGTTCAGAGGACGCACTACACTAACTTGTAGCTTTAGCTGAACACTGTTCAGAGGACGCACTACACTAACTTGTAGCTTTAGCTGAACACTGTGAGGAGGACGCACTACACTAACTTGTAGCTTTAGCTGAACAGTGTTCAGAGGACGCACTACACTAACTTGTAGCTTTAGCTGAACACTGTGAGGAGGACGCACTACACTAACTTGTAGCTTTAGCTGAACACTGTGAGGAGGACGCACTACATTAACTTGTAGCTTTAGCTGAACACTGTGAGGAGGACGCACTACACTAACTTGTAGCTTTAGCTGAACACTGTGCACTACACTAACTTGTAGCTTCAGCTGAACACTTTGAGGAGGACGCACTACACTAACTTGTAGCTTTAGCTGAACACTGTGCACTACACTAACTTGTAGCTTTAGCTGACCACTGAGGAGGACGCACTACACTAACTTGTAGCTTTAGCTTAACACTGTTCAGAGGACGCACTACACTAACTTGTAGCTTTAGCTGAACACTGTGCAGAGGTCGCAATACACTAACTTGTAGCTTTTGCTGAACACTATGAGGAGGACACACTACACTAACTTGTAGCTTTGGCTCAACACTGTGGACTACACTAACTTTTAGCTTTAGCTGAACACTGTTCAGAGGACGCACTACACTAACTTGTAGCTTTAGCTGAACACTGTGCAGAGGTTGCACTACACTAACTTGTAGCTTTAGCTGAACACTGTGAGGAGGACGCACTACATTAACTTGTAGCTTTAGCTGAACACTGTGAGGAGGACGCACTAGACTAACTTGTAGCTTTAGCTGAACACTGCACTACACTAACTTGTTGCTTTAGCTGAACACTTTGAGGAGGACGCACTACACTAACTTGTAGCTTTAGCTGAACACTGTGCACTACACTAACTTTTAGCTTTAGCTGAACACTGTTCAGAGGACGCACTACACTAACTTGTAGCTTTAGCTGAACACTGTTCAGAGGACGCACTGCACTAACTTGTAGCTTTAGCTGAACACTGACACTAACTTGTAGCTTTAGCTGAACACTGTTCAGAGGATGCACTACACTAACTTGTAGCTTTAGCTGAACACTGTGCAGAGGTCGTACTACACTAACGTGTAAATAATGTAGCTGCCTGCGGTAGTGATAGGATCAGGAAAACACCACCAACCTTCTACACGTAGCTTTAGCTGAACACTGTGCAGAGGTCGCATTACACTAACTTGTAGCTTTAGCTGAACACTGTTCAGAGGCTGCACTACACTAACTTGTAGATTTAGCTGAACACTGTGAGGAGGATGCACTACACTAACTTGTAGCTTTAGCTGAACACTGTGCACTACACTAACTTGTAGCTTTAGCTGAACACTGTGAGGAGGACGCATTACACTAACTTGTAGCTTTAGCTGAACACTGCACTACACTAACTTGTAGCTTTAGCTGAACACTGTGAGGAGGACGTACTACACTAACTTGTAGCTTTAGCTGAACACTGTGAGGAGGACACACTACACTAACTTGTAGCTTTAGCTGAACACTGTGCACTACACTAACTTGTAGCTTTAGCTGAATACTGTCCAGTGGATGCACTACACTAACTTGTAGCTTTAGCTGAACACTGTGCAGAGGTCGCAATACACTAACTTGTAGCTTTAGCTGAACACTGTGAGGAGGACGCACTACATTAACTTGTAGCTTTAGCTGAACACTGTGAGGAGGACGCACTAGACTAACTTGTAGCTTTAGCTGAACACTGCACTACACTAACTTGTTGCTTTAGCTGAACACTTTGAGGAGGACGCACTACACTAACTTGTAGCTTTAGCTGAACACTGTGCACTACACTAACTTTTAGCTTTAGCTGAACACTGTTCAGAGGACGCACTACACTAACTTGTAGCTTTAGCTGAACACTGTTCAGAGGACGCACTGCACTAACTTGTAGCTTTAGCTGAACACTGACACTAACTTGTAGCTTTAGCTGAACACTGTTCAGAGGATGCACTACACTAACTTGTAGCTTTAGCTGAACACTGTGCAGAGGTCGTACTACACTAACGTGTAAATAATGTAGCTGCCTGCGGTAGTGATAGGATCAGGAAAACACCACCAACCTTCTACACGTAGCTTTAGCTGAACACTGTGCAGAGGTCGCATTACACTAACTTGTAGCTTTAGCTGAACACTGTTCAGAGGCTGCACTACACTAACTTGTAGATTTAGCTGAACACTGTGAGGAGGATGCACTACACTAACTTGTAGCTTTAGCTGAACACTGTGCACTACACTAACTTGTAGCTTTAGCTGAACACTGTGAGGAGGACGCATTACACTAACTTGTAGCTTTAGCTGAACACTGCACTACACTAACTTGTAGCTTTAGCTGAACACTGTGAGGAGGACACACTACACTAACTTGTAGCTTTAGCTGAACACTGTGCACTACACTAACTTGTAGCTTTAGCTGAATACTGTCCAGTGGATGCACTACACTAACTTGTAGCTTTAGCTGAACACTGTGCAGAGGTCGCAATACACTAACTTGTAGCTTTAGCTGAACACTGTGAGGACAACTCATTACACTAACTTGTAGCTTTAGCTGAACACTGTGCACTACACTAACTTGTAGCTTTAGCTGAACACTGTTCAGAGGACGCACTACACCAACTTGTAGCTTTAGCTGAACACTGTGCAGAGGTCGCATTATACTAACTTGTAGCTTTAGATGAACACTGTGCAGAGGTCACACTAAACTAACTTGTAGCTTTCGCTGAACACTGTGAGGAGGACGCACTACACTAATGCCGCGTACACACGGTCGGACTTTCCGTCTGGAAAAGTCCGACGGACGCCGACGGACTAAAGCTGGCTGACAATCCGATCGTGTGTAGGCTTCCCTGGACTTTCAGTGGACTTTCAGCGGACTTTTCCAGCCGCAAATCTGACGGACTTTAGATTTGAAACATGCTTCAAATCTTTACGTCGTAACTATGCCGGACCCAGAAATCCGCTCGTCTGTATGCTAGTCCAACGGACAGAAAAACGACGCATGCTCATAAGCAAAAACTAAACTGAAGCACTCAGCCTAGTAAAAGTGTTCGTATTGTAGATAGCACATTCCTCACGCTGCAAATTCTGTGATCGTTGAATGCAGCGCATTAATGTCTTCTTTAATAATGCTATAAGAATGAAGATGTTTTGCTGTTCATATTCAAACAGAGTTCTCCCAAACAGATTTCTGGATTCCTTTTTCTCTTTGATCATATGAATGATATAGTATTATTTTTAAAAAAATGTCTCCATACTAATAATAATTTTTACACTTGTTTTTTTGGGGGAGTCATCTTTTATTTTATATTTTCTCCAGATGTTTATTTTATGATTGTTGTCGAACTTATTTTATCTTTATCTACCTTTTTTTGGGGGTTTGTAAAGTTACCACAAAGAACCATTTTATTTTATTTTTTTGGGGGTTTGTAAAGTTACCACAAAGAACCTTTTTTTTTTTTTTTTTAGTTTTGTATTTCTTAAATTGAACACAAATACATTTTTCTTTCATTTTTTGTTTGTTTTTAATGTTGTTTGTTTTAACTTACCACAAAGAACCATTTTTTTGTTTATTGTGATTTTTTCTTTTGTATATAAAGTTAACAGAAAGAACCGTTTTTGGTTATGTATACATTTTTTTTTTTAAGTTACCACTAGAACATTATTAATTTTTTTTTTGTGTGTTTTTGCAACCTCAAGGAGATTGTTGTCCCTTGTTAATTTGACATTGTGTCTAAATCAATGATTTAAATTAAAACACATAAAGTCTTTTCATAAACTCAAATATCCATTTATTCATGGTCTAAAGAAAATAAAGAGGAAGTCAACGCTGGAAAAAGTCTGTGGACAAGAAAATTGGGATCTTGAGGAGTCCATATAAGAGGGAACACAATCTGGTCCAGGAATCCCAGAGATCAACAGCAGCAGCAGATGATATAGATGTCCCCAGACTGTGGTACTACAACAGCCTGCATCTTCTGTCAGACCAGACTGAACCCATCACTCATCACTTTCTTCTCTTCCCTGCAGCCTTTCCTCCACGCTGCCCTGCACCCTTCACTGCAGCCTTCCCTGCAGCCTTCTTTGGAGGCTGTGGCTCTGGTGTTTGAGTTGTGGAAGGAGGAGAAGGAGGAGGAGGAGGAGGGGGGCTTCCTCATGTAATTGTGTGTTGCTTTTTAGCGCGCCCTGCAGCCCCTTGTGTATTGTTTCCCCAAACAGTCTCTCACAAATGAGGCGTTGGCCCCACTCCATTTTAAACAGCCTGCTGGCTAAGTAGCACCCATAGGCCTCTTCAGCTTCGGGGGGGCTCCTTAAAAAATTGGTGGCCTCTCGCATGAGGCGCAGGGATGCCTCCTGTGTCACCGTCCCCTTCCTGGCCCTTTTTTTTGGAAGGCGGAGGGGAAGCACTTGCGATTGTGTCAGGCTCCTACTGGGCCCAGCCACCTCCTGCCTGACACTGGGTCCGGCCTCCCCCTGCCTGACACTGGGTCCGGCCTCCTCCAGGATGACACTGGGTCCAGCCTCCTCCAGGATGATGCTGTATCTGGCCTCCTCCAGGCTATCCATGGGCCTGGTCTCCTCCTGCCTGCCACTTTCCCCACATTCCTCCTGGCTGCCCTCATCCTGTGTATAAAAAAGGGACATAGTTTTAGTTTTTTTTGGGGGGGTTCATCAATGACACACAATTTGCTTCTCATGACTTGCAAATTCAATGTGAATACATCTCTTAATAAAAGAGTCTAGAAATCAGATACCCTAATTTTTGAAGCAGGTGACAACTACTGTCAATTGATATGTATACATCATTTTTAGGCGAAAATTATTTGAATCAATTATAACATCCAGTTAACATCATTAATATTAGGACAGTAAATATTTGTGAAATTAATTTACCTGACTCCAGATAGTCACATCCGGTTCATCCAGGATGGAAGACCCAGCTTGGTCCTCATCAGCCTCTTCTGGGGTGGAGGGAAGGGTGCATGGAAGAGTGCATGGAAGGGTGGAGGGAAGGGTGGAGGGAAGGTTGAAAGTGATGCCCTGGCTTCAGTCTGGTCATCAAGAAACCGTAGTTTATTGTAGTACCACAGCCTGGGTACATATACATCATCTGCTGATGCTCTGCCAGCGTCTCCAGAGTGGTGGCCTGGGATTGCCACCTGATGCGGATAACGTGGAAGGACTCCCCTTTGTCTTCATAGCTGATGAAGCCTTCACTCTGAGCAAGCACCTCATGAGGCCATTCCCCCAAAGAACCTTCACCCCGGAGAGGAGGGTTTTTAATTTCCGGCTGGCCAGAGCGAGAAGAGTTGTTGAGAATGCTTTTGGGATTCTGGCCAGCCGGTTCCGCCTGTTTCAAACATCCATTAACTTGGCGGAATACAAACTTAATTTTATCATTTTAGCGTGCTGCATCCTGCACAACTTTTTGCACAAACATTCAACAAATTATATTGTGCCAGTTGGGCCTGAGGCCGGACTTATCAGTGACAATCTTACGGGCCTGGATACTGTCCGTACTGGCTTGGCCCCCCAAAGTGCCCGTCAAGTTCGAGAGCAATATGTAAATTATCTTATGGGTAGGGGGGCCATTGCAATGGCCCAGAATATTTAAATTATCAAAATTAAAAATCTTGATGAAATATTGAATTATATTTATTGCTTGCCTTTCTTTTTGGCTTTCTCCTAGGTTATGGTAGAGGACTTGTAGTGCCAAGTGTATTTTGCTTGACTAAATAAGCACCATTGTCACTGTAAACAACTATTTTAAATGTAAACAAAATGGTACTGAGCATTGAAATAACAAACCACACATTTAGTTAATTACTAAACAGATGTTTTAATATTCTGTATACATTCACTTATGCATTAGTATAAAATGTTGATAGTCAAAAAAATCTCAATATATTTACAAATTTTGAACAATATAATTAATTATTTTTTTTTATTATTTTAAAATATATATTTTTTTGGGGGGAGTTTAAAAAACAGGCCTCTTTTTTATTTATTTATTATTATTTTCTTTTCGTTTTTTTAAAAACAGGCCTCTTTTTTTTTCTTTTTTTTTTTCGTTTTTTAAAAACAGGCCTCTTTTTTTAAAACATTTTTTTTGTTTTTTAAAAACAGGCCTCTTTTTTTTTTTGTTTTTTTAAAAATAGGCCTCTATTTTTTTTATTTATTTATTTATTTATTTTTTATAAACTTTTTACCAAACTTCTACTAACATGAGATAAACACGAGATTAGCAGAAGGAGCCCAAAGGGTGTCGTACGGGCTATTGAACTTCCGTTTTATAGTCTCGTCGGACTTGGTGTACGTCACCGCGTACTAGGCTGTCGAACTGTTGTGTGATCGTGTGTAGGCAAGTCCGTTCGTTAGAAAGTCTGCCGCAAGTCCGCCGCAAGTCCGCCAAAAGTCTGTCAAAAGTCTGTCGGACGGGCTGTCGGACTTTTGTAGACGAAAAGTCTGACCGTGTGTACGCGGCATTACTGTAAATAGTCTAGCTGCCTGACTGTGGTACGAATAGGATCAGAAGAACACCAGCAAATTTCTTCAGGTAGCTGTAAATACTGTAACAACAGAAGCCTGCCTGTCAGTAGGAAGATAACAACAGGAACAGATCTAGCTAAACTGAATACAGTGTGTATATATATATATATATATATATATATATATATATATATATACACACAATACCTAGGATGCATATATATACACAATACACTGTAAGTGCAGCTAACTGACTGACTGTCCTGCCTAATCTATCTAACTTAAATCAAATGACACTGTCTCTCTGTCTCTGTCTCTCAACGCCAGAACACACTACACAGGGCCGCTGTGCAGGTGGCCTTATATAGTGTGGGGCGTGTACTAAACCCCCTGAGCCATAATTGGCCAAAGCCACCCTGGCTTTGGCCAATTACAGCTCTCTCTACAGATGGCACTGTGATTGGCCAAGCATGCGGGTCATAGTGCATGCTTTGCCAATCATCAGCCAGCAATGCACTGCGATGCCGCAGTGAATTATGGGCCCCGACGCGCCACATGAATTCGGCGCGAACGGCCCATATCGTTCGCAATTCGGCGAACGGGCGAACAGACGATGTTCGAGTCGAACATGGGTTCGACTTGAACACGAAGCTCATCCCTACTTGTAACTGTTATGGACACAGTCTGCTCAAATAAGAATAGCATTTGACAAGTACATTTGGATAAACTGAATGTGAATGTGCTTGATAACCCCTATTTGACTGCTATGAAGGCAAATAGGATTCTTTATCATTGGAAGAACTGCACCTATGCAGTATGTGTCAGGACAACCACTTGTAGTCTTTATCAGAACTTGTGACAAGGTGATGATACAGGAGAACAGTTTGGAGAAAAGAAAACTCTTGCCTCTGTCAAGACTTTCAAACTATCCCAGCCAGGCTGAGGAAGGTGGAGCAAGCCACGAGCAGCCATGCAAATGCTATCTGGCAGGTGCAACGATACCATGATACCAAAAACTAATCAATAGACTAGAAATGCACAGGCCATGAATAATCCTGGTTACAGACACAACCTCCATGTCAGAGGGGTCCCAGAATTGATTGAGCTGACAACCTTGGAACAAACCTTGGAATGGTATGTTCCATTTTCAATGATTTACTAAGCTGGCCTCCAGCCTCTACGATTGAGATGGGGAGGCTACAGTGAGGGAAAAAAGTATATGATCCCCTGCTGATTTTGTACATTTGCCCACTGACAATGAAATGATCAGTCTATAATTTTAATGGTAGGTTTATTTTAACAGTGAGAGACAGAATAACAACAAAAAATTAAAAAAAAAAACATTTCAAAAAGTTATAAATTGATTTGTATTTTAATGAGTGAAATAAGTATTTAACCCCTTCGCAAAACATGACTTAATACTTGGTGGCAAAACCCTTGTTGGCAATCACAGATGTTGCTTGTAGCTGGCCACCAGGTTTGCACACATCTCAGGAGGAATTTTGTTCCTTGCAGATCCTCTGCAAGTCATTAAAGTTTTGAGGCTGACGTTTGGTAACTTGAACCTTCAGCTCCTTCCACATATTTTTTATGGAATTAAGGTCTGGAGACTGGCTAGGCTACTCCTTTCTTGCCTTGGCCGTGTGTTTTGGGTCATTGTGGTGCTGGAATACCCATCCACGACCCATTTTCAATGCCCTGGCTGAGGGAAGGAGGTTCTCACCCAAGATTTGACAGTGCATGGCCCTGTCTATTTTCCCTTTGATGCTGTGCAGTTGTCCTGTTACCTTAGCAGAAAAATACTGCTTGATGAGGGGGATGGTGTTCTTGTGGTCATAGGCAGCATTCCTCCTCCTCCAAACCCGGCAAGTTGAGTTGATACCAAAGAGCTCAATTTTGGTCTCATCTGACCACAACACTTTCACCCAGTTCTCATCTGAATCCTTCAGATGTTCATTAGTTCACTTCAGACGGGCCTGTACATGTGCTTTCTTGAGCAGCGGGACCTTGCGGGCGCTGCAGGATTTCAGTCCTTCGCGGCGTAGTGTGAAACCAGTTGTTTTCTTGGTGACTATGGTCCCAGCTGCCTTGAGATTATTAATCGCATCAACTGTTGTCATCCTCTCACCAAGCTGCTTGACGATGGTCTTGTAGCCTATTTCAGCCTTGTGTAGGTCTACAATCTTGTCCCTGACATCCTTGGACAGCTCGTTGGTCTTGGCCATGGTGGAGAGATTGAAATGTGATTGATTAATTGATTACTTCTGTGGACAGGTGTCTTTTATACAGGTAACAAGAGAGTGCTCCTAATCTCAGCTCTTTATCTGTATAGAAGACACCTGGGAGCCAGAAATCTTGCTGATTGATAGGGGATCAAATACTTATTTCACTTTTTAAAATGCAAATCAATTTATAACTTTTTTGAAATGCATTTTTCTGGATATTATTGTAGTTATTCTGTCTCTCACTGTTAAAATAAACCTACCGTATACACTCGGGTATAAGTAGTTCCGAGTATAAGTCGAGGCCCTAACCACAAAAAAATGGGAAAAACGTATTGACCCGAGTATAAGACGAGGGTGAGAAATGCACAGCTACTGTAAGTGGAAAAGAGGGTCAACAATGCCCATTTGCAGCCTCACTGTGCCCATTTGCATGCCTCACTGTGCCCAATTGCAGCCATAGGTCCCCCGAACTTCAAACTCAGTAGTTAAGGGTTCCTAGATGCCCCCTAGCTGCAGCCAAAATTTGGGGTCTCTGAACCCAAAGGGTCCCAAAATGACATTGCTGCAGATGGACACAGTTGACCGAATTTGGGGCCCTGTATCTTGGGGCCACTTAGTGCTAAGAACCCCAAATTTGGTGTGCAAACCCAGTGGAACCATAAAATATCCAAATCTGGGGTTCTTAGCACTAAGTGGCCCTGAGATACGGGGCCACAAAGTTGGATCAGAAAATGTCAAGCACTTTTCTGTAGCAGAGAATGACATTTTCCGAACCGAATTTGGGGCTCCGTATCTCGGGGCCATATAGTGCTAGGAACTTCATCTTGGGATATGTTGTGGTACCAGTTCCACTGCATTTGCACACCAAATTTGGGGTTCCTAGCACCAAGTGGCCCTGAGATACGGGGCCCCAAAGTCGGTTAGGAAATTTTTTTTTGCTGTATTAAAGTGCTTGACTCGAGTATAAGTCGAGGGGGGAACATTCAGGACAAAAAAATGTGCTGAAAAACTCGACTTATACTCGAGTATATACGGTACCATTAAAATTATAGACTGATCATTGCTTTGTAAAACCTACAAAATCAGCAGGGGATCAAATCCTTTTTTTACCCCCCACTGTACATAGAGCTTTGCATACCAGAGGTAAAGGAAACAACACGCCAAGAGATGTGATATGTTGCCTGGAAATTCTCCTCAAGGTGAGGAAGAGGGGCCGTATTCTATATAATGATGCAGGAATTAAACTTTTCCAGGCTCTTTCTCACATAACGCTACAGAATAGGAGCGCATTGCACCCATTGCTAGATGCACTCCATGCTAGGGGCATATAATAAAGGTGGAGATTTTCATCTGCCTTTCTGCATCTGGAGTCAGACAGACCTCTTGAGAACATCAGAGAACCTGCAGTCTTTTTACGAATGCCTGGACTTGCCTCAAAATGGGACTTCAACTTTCCTGAGGAGCTTTGGCTGTCCGTTTTCCACAATGCATTTCTGAAATCCCAGAGGCAGCACCCTCGTCACTGTAGACAGGATCTGATCTCTCTATCCTGTAGCCTAACTCACAGAGAGTCGGACCTCCAAAGCACAGGTCTCTCACTGGCACACTGAAGGGTCAGGAGCAAGCCAAAGGTTCACCAAGCCCTCAAATTTTCCAACAACAAAATCCGTTGTCGGAAATTCCGATCGTGTGTACACAATACCAATGCACAAAGTGCCACGCATGCTCGGAATCAAGCAGAAGAGCAGCACTGGCTATTAAACTTCATTTTGCGGAATTTCCGTCCAACTTTGTGTGATCGTGTGTATGCAAGACAAGTTTGAGCCAACATCCATCGGAAAAAAAACATGGATTTTGTTGTCGGAAAATCTTGTCGTGTGTACAGGGCATTACAAGGTCTCAGGTGTGAACGGGGAGCAGGTGTGTTAAATTTGAACTCTCTGAAGATTTGAAAAAACAATTGTTGCTCTACATAAAGATGGGCTAGGCTATAAGAAGATTGCCAAGACCCTGAAACTGAGCTGCAGCATGCTGGCCAAGACCATACAGCGGTTTAACAGGATAGGATCTATTCAGAACAGGCTTCGCCATGGTCAACCAAAGAAGTTGCGTGGACATGCTCAGCATCATATCCAGAGGTTGTCTTTGGGAAATAGACGTATGAGTGCTGCCAGCATTGCTGCAGCGGTTCAAGGGGTGGGGGATCAGCCTGTCAGTGCTCAGACCATGTGCCGCACACTGCATCAAATTGGTCTGCATGGCTGTTGTCCCAGAAGGAAGCCTCTTCTAAATATGGTGCACAAGAAAGCCTGCAAACAGTTTGCAGAAGACAAGCAGACTAAGGACATGGATTACTGGAATCATGCCCTGTGGTCTGATGAGACCAAGATAAACTTATTTGGTTCAGATGGTGTCAAGCGTGTGTGGTGGCAACCAGGTGAGGAGTACAAAGACAAATGTGTCTTGCCTACAGTCAAGCATGGTGGTGGGAGTGTCATGGTCTGGGGCTGCGTGAGTGCTGCTGGCGCTAGGTAGCTACAGTTCATTGAGGGAACCCTGAATGCCTACATGTACTGTGACATACTGAAGCAGAGCATATCCCCCTCCCTTTGAAAACTGGGCTGCAGGGCAGTATTCCAACATGATAATGACCCCAAACACACCCCCAAGACGACCACTGCCTTGCTAAAGAAGCTTAGGGTAAAGTTGATGGACTGGCCAAGCAGGTTCCAGGACTAAACCCTATTGAGCATCTGTGGGGCATCCTTAAATGGAAGTTGGAGGAGCGCAAGGTCTCTAACATCCACCAGCTCCATGATGTTGTCATGGAGGAGGGGAAGAGGACTCTAGTGGCAATCTGTGAAGCTCTGGTGAACTCCATGCCCAAGAGGGTTAAGGCAGTGATGGAAAAAAATGGTGGCCACACAAAATATTGACACTTTGGGCCCAATTTGGACATTTTCACTTAGGGGTGTACTCACTTTTGTTGCCAGCGGTTTAGACATTAATAGCTGTGTGTTAAGTTATTTTGGGGGACAGCAAATTTACACTGTTATACAAGCTGTATACTCACTACTTTACATTGTAGCAAAGTGTAATTTCTTCAGTGTTGTCACATGAAAAGATATAATAAAATATTTACAAAAATGTGAGGGGTGTATTCACTTTTGTGAGATACTGTATATGGTGGTCATGTATACATCTTCAGCCCTTTTGGCATGAAGTTCACAGGATCATTACCCAAGTTACTACATACTCTGTGGATTATACACCCACTTAATTCCTTCTCCACCACACATCTTTACCTAGAAGGGTTTACTTTAGGTCTCTAGCTATGTTCATGGTGAATGCAGTTAGACTATGCATTCCAGTGCATTGGCATTTGTCACGTGTTTCTACGATAAGGGAGTGGTTCAGTAGGCTAAAAAGGAAATGGTGGAGCTTATCTACATTCCTCACAAGAGATTACTTAAATTTTACTCCACATGGTTTTGCTGGACCCACTTTAAAGCAATGTAGGTATACAAGGGCTACCAATAGACTATAGTTTATGTAAGACCTCCAGATATCCAGCGCTTGTTTGGATCTATGTACACAACCTAAGGTGCACTCTCTCCTGCTCTAGGGGTGTTGGACTCTGCTTAGGGGGGCAAGTAGGGAAGGTTTTTTTCTCCTACCACTTCATCCCCTCCCACCCTATATTCCCCTCCCTTCCTCCTCCCTTTTTTGTTTCTCTTCCTTCTTCTCTCTTTTCTTAGACTTTCTCCACCTCTTTGCTTCTTCCGCTTGACCTCCTACCCCACACAACCCCACACTGGCTCCACACCGAGAACTTTGTCTCTTAACATAAAGGAAAGATCAGATCTTTAGACACGTTTATTGATATATGATGTTACCTTATGCATACAGTAACTCCCAACTGTCCCATACTTACCAACTGTCCCGAATTTCCCGAAATTCTACTTTTCCCGATTTTTCGCTGCTCCCCGCCACCTCCGCTAGAGGTCCGCGGCCGGCGGAGACAATGTCATTGCCATTTTCCCGAAGACCAAGAACAAGAGACGGAGCCGGCCGGGTGGCTGTAACACAAAGCCCACTGTGTGCCTTCATTCCGCCTAGCCCCTCTCACCTAGTTAAACCGTGCCTATTCCCCGTAGCCACTCCCACCCTGATACACGACACTCCCCCCAGCATGCCATGACCTTTAATGTAACCCCGAAGCTGATATGGTCTGCTGTAAGCCTTCCTGTGTAGCAGCGCTGTGTAGGAGGAAGCGGCTTGCGTTCCACGCTTCGGCTGGGTGACACTGTCCCTGTTCAAGTGTTATGGCGGGAGAGGAGCTTGGAGGAGTCTGGAGAGCACTGCAAGGGGTTATGGCAGAACCTCTCTTGTCACTTTCTCCCCTCTTGTGTTATACTACTCCAGGTAACCGGAGCCCTGGGGACACCTGATGTAAGGAGGGGCCCTGGGGACACCAGATGTAAGGAGGGCTCCGCTGGGGACACCTGATGTAAGGGGGGGCTCTGCTGGGGACACCTGATGTAAGGAGGGGCACCGCTGAGGGCATCTGATGTAAGGGGGTGCTCCGCTGGGGACATCTGATGTAAGGGGGGCTCCGCTGGGGACATCTGATGTAAGGGGGGCACCGCTGGGGACATCAGATGTAAGTGGGGCTCCGCTGGGGACACCTGATGTAAGGGGGGGCACCGCTGGGGACATCTGATGTAAGGGGGGCACCGCTGGGGATACCTGATGTAAGGGGGGCTCCGCTGGGGACATCTGATGTAAGGAGGGGCACCCTTGGGGACATCTGATGTAAGAGGGGGCTCCGCTGGGGGACACCTGATGTAAGGGGGGGCTCAGCTGGGGACACCTGATATAAGGGGGCTTCGCTGGGGACAACTGATGTAAGGGGGGGCTCTGCTGGGGACATCTGATGTAAGGGGGGGCTCCGCTGGGGACATCTGATGTAAGGGGGGCTACGCTGGGGGCACCTGATGCAAGGACGGACTCTGCTGGGACACCTGATGCAAGGACGGACTGTGCTGGGACACCTGATGCAAGAACGGACTCTGCTGGGGGCACCTGATGCAAGGACGGACGGCAGGTTAAACGTTCAGGGATACCACTGATTCGGCATCATGGTGAGTTGAATGATTTAATTTTATATTACAATAATAATAGAAATAATGCACTTCAATCATCCTGACACCATGACAACCATGGTGCCGGGATGATTGAAGTGCTAACACCAGGTTTTTGGAGTATCTTTATCTGCTGATTGTTAAACTTGCTAGAATATACATATTTCCATTGTTGTGTAGGATCTGGGGCTGCTGTCCCTCCATCCCTCTCCCCCCCTTTCCCTCTCCAACCCTCATTCATCTCAGACTCTAACCACACCCCTTTGAGCCACACCCATTTAAGACTCACCCACTGTTTCATGTAAACGACGCCCATTTTTTGCCGCGGCACACCACATTTTTACTTTTCCCCTGTGCCACGCCTACAAATGCATGCCCCACCCCCTAATTATAACAAGACTCCGCCTACAGCCAAAAAAGTGTCCCTAAAATTTTTTTTACAATGTTGGCAACTATGCTGTCCCTAACTTCGAGGGAAGTCCCTCTGTTCCTCTTTCTTCCTCATTTGTTCCGATCTATATAGTTGTATATAAAATGCATTACTTATCTTTCAAAAAGTGTTTTACAGTGCTAAACCTTTCATCCAATTTCTAAATTGCTGCATTTGTAAATTCCAAAAGCCAACATAAAGGAATAGTAGTGGTAAAAAAAGCACATGTAGGTTTACTCAAACAATTTTTTGTACAATTCTCCTTTAACCCCTTAAGCTCTGGAAGGTTTACCCCTTCATGACCAGGCCATTTTTTGCGATACGGCACTGCGTTACTTTAACTGACAATTGCACGGTTGTGTGACTCTTTTGCCACAAATAGGTGGTATTTGATCACCTCTGCGGTTTTTATCTTTTGCGCTATAAACAAAAAAACCTGACAATTTTGAAAAAAAAAAACAATATTTCTTACCTTCTGCTATAAAGCACATCCAATAAAAAAAATGGACAAAAAACGAATTTCTTCTTCAATTTAGGCCAATATGTATTCTACTACATATTTTTGGTAAAAAAAATCCCAATAAGCGTTTATATTGATTGGTTTGCACAAAAGTTATAGTGTCTACAAACTATGGAATAGATTTATGTAATTTTAATTTATTTTAATTTTTTTTTTACTAGTAATGGTAGCGATCAGTGACTTATAGTGGGACTGCGACAGTGCGGCAGACAAATTGGACACTAAGTGACACTTTTTTGGGGACCAGTGGCACAAATACAGTGATCATATGATAAAAATATGCACTGTCATTGTACTAATGACACTGGCAGGGAAAGAGTTAACAATTGGGGTGATAAAAAAGTTAAATGTATGCCTAGGGAGTTCTTACTAAGTGAGGGGGATGTGCTTTTACTTAGCAGAAACATAGGATCTCTACCTCCCCTTCTAACAGAACAGCGTTCTGCCTTGTTTACATCGGCAGACCGGGTTTTTTCTTGGGAACAATAGGCGGGTCCTAGCGGATATCAGGTTCACCAGACCTGCTGATTGGCTCCTGCTAAGTCCAATCACAGTGGGAGCAGGTTTCCGGCGGCGCACGTGCATGCCCCAGACCCAGAAGTGCAGAATCATGTACAGGTACATGATACTGCACAGGGAAGCCGACTTGCTGTCGTATTTAAACAGTATACGGTCGGCAAGCGGTAAAGGGAGGATTGTCAGGCGGTGTGTCCTATGCCTACATACTTTTGCTAATAAGTGTCTCTCATTCCCATCTCAGAAAGTTCAGAGGTATGCCTTATGATCACCCAGTGATAAGTGTTATCTGTGTTTCGCATTTGCTGTCAGACTGTTCAAACCTGGATTGTAAATGACAATATCAGTTTGACTGTGTGCTCTCTTTTGCTCTCAATAAAATGTTTATGAAAAAAAAATGTCATTGGTTAAAAAAATATTACCAAAAAAAACCTCAACCTGTCTCAAAATAAATAATAAAAAAAATGACATATAGTGTTACATGGTAGAGTAATTGTCAGTCAAGCTATCACAGCACTAAAAACTGAAACATGGCCTGGTAATTTAGGGGTAAATTCAGGCTGGCACTCAAGTAGTTAATGAATCATAGCCATGAGTTGGTCTTTGCCAGATACTAAGGACTCCAAATTGGGTCTCTATTTATTTATATAAGTGACTCCATCATTTGGCTTTCTGCTAGCCATAGCAGTGTAGCTGAACTGAAAATGGTAGTATCTCATCAATGGAGTCCTTGTGAGATAAAAGACGCCCGCGATTCATCTTGCAAGCAAGAACACTAAACTAAAACATTCATTTTGCATGAAGCAGACAATTAAATGATTGCATAGTTGACAATTGTATATCACCTGTGTAAACCGGGAATAAAACCATCCACTATCCATAAACCCCCTCTCTGCTGTGTGGGTGACTCTGGGCCCGCTCAAAGCTCCAGCGCTGCATCACCAGACTGATTGGTATTCACCATACAGGACGACTGCCGCTGCTTTATCTGGGAGATGCTCCAGGGAGCCTTTAAAGAAATGCTAACAAACACAGTTAAATCTGTTATGTACGGCAAGATTAAAAGGCCTGTGAAATTCCAAACTGCCCTTGGCAAGCCTGTAGAACTTGGGTGCATGGACCGTGCCATCCTCTAAAAAAATTATGAGATGCCATATTTGTGCTGACACAAGGTTATGCCAGTTCAAAATATTGTTACGAGGACAAAAATTGGAGACGACTGGAGGACTCGTAAGACCTCACCTGCTGCTGAGGTGCATCTTGGGTAATGCCGATTGTTGTGCATTGCAGTCGTGATCCACAGAACAAAATACACTGCATTTTTTTTTTTGCTTAATTTCTGCATGAACAAGCAGAAAAATGAACAGCCTGTATCATTGTTCACAGCTGAATTTGCAATTAGTTGCCATTGACTTTCAAATATTGCTCCTTTTTGTCCTAAGGTAATAAAGGGGTGCTGTATCTTTAAAAAAAAGCATAGCATTGCATAGTTATTATAGTTGTTACTTTGAAGTCATGTTTATGTGACTTTCACATTATTATTTATCCCTCTTCTTTTTATTGTTGTTACAGCGTTAAATAAAGAGATTTGTAGATGATCCACTAGAGGGCGCTCTGAACTTAACCCAGCCTCATATAACCTAGTATCCCTTCGAAACGCGTCAGCCAGCAGTGGTCCTCATGTGCTCTCCTTCACCAACTGGAGACTGTTATAATCAGACTGATTGCCACCATTCGAAGGCTTTTATATTGCGTTTTTTTTCAAATGCTTATGAGTAGTTTTTAACCACTTCAGGCCCAGAAGATTTGACCCCCTTCCCGACCAGAGTACTCTTTGCGATTCGGCACTGCATCGCTTTAACTGACAATTGCGTGGTTGTGCGATGTTTATCCAAACAAAATTGATGTCCTTTTTTTCCCAAAAATAGAGTTTTCTTTTGTTGGTATTTGATCACCCCTGCGGTTTTTATTTTTTGCGCTATAAACAAAAAAAAAAAACGACAACTTGGAAAAAAAGCTATATTTTTTACTTTTTGCTACAATAAATATCCCCCCAAAAAACTAATTTTTTCCTCAGTTTAGGATGATATGTATTCTTCTACATATTTTTGGTAAAAAAAAAAAAAATCGCAATAAGCGTATATTGATTGGTTTGCACAAAAGCTATAGCATCTACAAAATAGGGGATAGTTTTATGGCATTTTTATTATTATTTATTTTTTATTAGTAATGGCGGCGATCTGCAATTTTTATTGTGACTGCGACATTATGGCGGACACATCGGACACTTTTGACACTATTTTGGGACCATTGTCATTTATACAGCGATCAGTGCTATAAAAATGCACTGATTACTGTGTAAATGACACTGGCAGGGAAGGGGTTAAACACTAGGGGGCGATCAATGGGTTAAGTGTGTCCTAGGGAGTGATTCTAACTGTGGGGGGGATGGGCTACTTAGGACATGACAGCGATCAATGCTTCTGATGACAGGGAGAAGTAGATCTCTGTCATGATACAAGGCAGAACACTGAAATGCTTGTTTACGGCATCTCCCCGTTCTACCTCTCCACACTGCAATCGCGGGCTGGCGGCGAACATCGAGTTCCCGGGATCCGCGGGCACGCTCCTCCGTCGTGCGGCCTGCCGGCAGCATGCGCACGCCCGAAAGGCGGCATTTTTAAACGGACATACCTGTACGCCCATTTGCCTGCCTGTACCATTCTGCCAACGTATATGTGTGTGTGGCGGTCGGCAAGCGGTTAATTTGTTCTTTTAATAAACTTATCAAAGGATAATGCACAAGGCTGGTGTGACCTCTTTTCTTTAATCCTTTTTTGACTGACAGGATACCCCTATCCTCGAGGGGAGCAAGGCCTGAGACATTATCAGTCTTGAACTATAGGTCACCTGATCAACACACTTGTGCACAAGAGTATTTGTTTGCTGCTATCATATAACCTAGTGTTAAGACATCAGCCACACAGGGAGTGCATTGTTCTCAGTAAGTCAGCCGACTCACAGACCTTATATTGTGAGAAGCTACACAACCATTGGGTTGTGCTGAAAGTAAGCAGAGCTTTTATATGTAATGAGCAAATATTTATTCTCAATGAACATAAATCACGTCCTTAAAAGTGTATTTAAAACGAAAATATGTTTTGGATTGAATAAGGAAACCATAGTGCACCGTTTTTTAATTAGTGTCTGCGTTCTTGTTGGTGAGATTCAACTTTTTTAATTGTTCTGATGGCCATTGGCATGCGCAGGGGGTGTGTCAGGTGTGCCTGTGCACACCCTAATCACTATGTGCGGTGCTGATTCCCCCTACTGCCCGGGCTTCCCCCATATTAGCCCCCCCACAGTGCTACTGGCTTCCCTCCTCTCCTCTCCCCCAGGTGCTGGGAGGATGTTTCAGGATGGAGAGTGGAGGAAGGGGCTGGTAAACATGTCATTTACCAGCGCTTTTCTTTTCTAACTGTGTTCATTCATAACTATAGCATAGTAAACTTTCAATTTGTGAATGAACAGGAAGCCGCTCAGCACAGAGCACTTCCTATTCATTCACTGTCAAGTACACAGTGCCAGGACATGGTCATCCAGTGCCTAGGGCAAAGGTACCAAACTGCGCCCATCTCCCTTTAGGGTAGGGGTTAGCAATGATATCGCTGTCACTACTCCTCTCAGCCTTGTAAGAGACGCATCTGGCACAGGGTGCCCCCAGCCCTGTGATAAACCACTGCGCCCAGGGCAGTCAACCAATGGCGACCCTAGGGGGGGGGGGCAGAGGGGGCCTGACCCCCCGAACATTATGCTGTGCCCCACCATGTGCACCCCCCCCCTCCCCCCCAAAAAAAATTTTTTTTTTTACAAAAAAGGCAATGTCTAAGAGGGAGAGCATCCCCAGTCAGCTCCTGCGGGTGAATCCTCCCCCCTCCCTCTGCTCGCTGACACTGCATAATGCGAGCGCTCACACAACCACGGCCGCCCGATCTGCTCCTTCCCCTGCATCCTCATTGGCAGGGATAAAAGCGAGTTGCAGGAAGGACTCCACCAGGACTCTCAGTTACTGAAAAAACAGACTGATTTCTCCCATCCTTAGGACAGGAGAACCAGCCTGTAAATTCCAAGAGATGCCAGGCCAGCGCTGTCAATAGCAGGGGCAGGACAGCAAGAGGAGGCTGGGGAACCCCACAGTGGCAGAACACCAGGGCCTGGTGGCAAGACAACCTTTGCAACCCTGATAGTTCTCCCACTGCTTTGGACCCTTATATTTTCTTGGTATGCTGGTGACATATATCTCTTGTTTTCTGCCACCCTGGGGGCCCCAATACATTAGGAATGGAGCTCACTGCAGAACATGTGAAAGGGCCGTTGTGGGATTGTAGTAAAGGGCCCCAGGATATATATAATTGCATTTTATAGTTGCCCCCCTACTTTTGTCCCTGTCCCCCCATGTGCCCCCCCTAAATATGAAAGCTGAAGACGCCACTGCAGTCAACCCTCCTGCCTACCCCTTATCTCTGCCCTGCCCGTGTACCTGAGGCTGCAGAGAAATGCATGTGTGTTTGAGCTTTGAAGTGCACACCCTAATGCAATAGGCTGCACACACCTATGCTTGATGACTATTGACACTGGAACTGAGACTGGGGAAAGTCCATAACTTTAAGTTAGCACCAAAACAGGAATAGATAGAAACACTTGTTGTGACAACAATCTAAAAGACATTTTTGTGAGACAATAGAAAGGGAAATATAAAAAGAAAATCTGATGGTACATAGACTGCAAGAAAAAAAAAAAAAAACAACCTACCGTATATACTCGAGTATAAGTCGAATTTTTCAGCACATTTTTTTGTGCTGAAAGTGCCCCCCTCGACTTATACTGGAGTCAAGCACTTTTCTGCAGCAAAAAATGTCATTTTCCGAACCGACTTTGGGGCCTCGTATCTCAGGGCCACTTGGTGCTAGAAACCCCAAATTTGGTATGCAAACCCAGTGGACCTGGTACCACAACATATCCAAAGCTGAAGTTCCTAGCACTAAGTGGCCCCGAGATACGGGGCCCCAAAATCGGTTCGGAAAATGTCATTCTCTGCTGCAGAAAAGTGCTTGACATTTTATGAACCGATTTTGGGGCCCCATATCTCAGGGCCACTTGGTGCTAGGAACCCCAAATTAGGTGTGCAAACCCACTTGAACTGGTACTATAACATATCCAAAGCTGGGGTTCCTAGCACCAAGTGGCCCTGAGATATGGGGCCCCAAAACTGGTTCGGAAAATGTCATTCTCTGCTGCAGAAAAGTGCTTGACATTTTCTGAACTGATTTTTGGGGCCCTGTATCTCGGGGCCACTTGGTGCTAGAAACCCCAGCTTTGGAAATTTTATGGTGCTAGTTCCACTGGGTTTGCACACCAAATTTGGGGTTCTTAGCACTAAGTGGCCCCGAGATACGGGGCCCCAAATTCGGTCAACTGTGTCTATCTGCAGCAATGTCATTTCGGGACCCTTTGGGTTCAGAGACCCCAAATTTTGGCTGCAGCTAGGGGGCATCTAGGAACCCTTAACTACCGAGTTTGAAGTTCAGGGGACCTATGGCTGCAAATGGGCACAGTGAGGCATGCAAATGGGCACAGTGATGCTGCAAATGGGCATTGTTGACCCTCTTTTCCATTTAAAGTAGCTGTGCATTTCTCACCCTCGTCTTATACTCGGGTCAATAAGTTTTTCCCACTTTATTTGTGGTAAATTAGGGCCTCGACTTATACTCGGAACGACTTATACTCGAGTATATACGGTAATAGGGGTTTTACAAATATGTAAATCCTAATGATGAAATTCTCATAGTTGTCCCCTTCTGGGTCTGCTAAAGCTGAAGTTTATTCTGCTTATGTTTTTAATTACCTGGTCTACACCGCCCCCTTCCCCCCATCAGCATGCTAAGAAAATTTTTAAATAACACTTTACAATTTTTATTAAAAACCCAATTTTTTACCCAGTATATCATCACTGGGTCGCTGTGCTTCTCAATGCAATGCATGCAATTCACCCCTGCAGGGTGCTTGTACATATCTTCCTGAAAACATCACAACCTTAGTACTCTTCTCAAGAGCCCTGAGCCCTATTGCAAGGAGTAGGCTGGCTCTTGAGAAGCGTTGCGCAGATATTAAATGCATTAATGGGTGCGTGCCGGTGTCTTGCCAAGAAAGTTCCCTCGGCGGATAAGTTCCCTCCTGTACTGCGCAAGCGCTGCGCTTGCACAGTACGAATGACCAGGAGCCGCCGAAAATAGCCGAAGATGAAAATCTTCAATCAGCTGTACACGGCGCCTGCGCCCTAGGTCCAGGCTGAAGATCCACCATCCAAGTGGACCTAGAGGGGGAATAAAAAAGTGCCGAACGAAGCGAGGCCGTGCCCGAAGCATGGCGAGGGAAGCGAGCCCGCGAGGGGCCCTCTTACAGGCGCCGTGTACAGCTGATTTCTTCTGTATTTCGCTTCGGCTATTTCGGCCGGCTCCTACTGCGCAGGCGCTGCGCCTGCGCAGTAGATGGGGGTCCTTTATCTGCCGAGAGGAACTTTCTCGGCAGAACACCGGCCTGCTGGAATGGCATATTTTTTTGCACGCAAACTTCCTCAGGTAACGCATTGATTGTGAGCCTCCATGATTGAGAGAACTGAAATAAAAAGAATAAAAGTAGTGGGCTAGAGCCAGTTAGGCTGGGGAGTAAGGATGAGCTCCGGCGTGTTCGCATGGCGCACGTGTCGAGCCCGCCAGGAAGTCGGCACGGCGCAGCGCTAATCACAAGCAGTGAGACATTTCCCGATCTCTGCAGCCGCACATCGGGAAATGTCTCACTGCTTGTGATTAGCGCTGCGCCGTGCCGACTTCCTGGCGGGCTCGACACGTGCGCCATGCGAACACGCCGGAGCTCATCCTTACTGGGGAGTAAAGCGCTAGATTATGCTAGATGTCTCCCAGCCAGGAAATGAGGTGGGCTCTATCTGATCTGACTTGCTTCTAATGCACATTGTGAACAGTTCACAGTGTGCAGTGAAATCAGAGTAAACAATATTAGTACAGGGGTGGAGACTGAAGGGAAGGCTGAAGTTCAGATGTAAAGTGATTGTAAAGGATCACCTTGTAAAACAACTGTAGCACCCTGATGTTTAGTCGGGGTTGCTATTAAATTTATCTGCCAAGTGATAGTTGCCTTAGCCAATTGCTAGGAAGTCAATTGATTTCACCCTAATGCCCTGTACACACGGTCGGATTTTCCGACAGAAAATGTGTTACAGGACCTTGTTGTCGGAAATTCCGACCGTGTGTAGGCTCCATCACACATTTTCCATCGGATTTTCCGACACACAAAGTTTGAGAGCAGGCTATAAAATTTTCCGACAACAAAATCCGTTGTCGGAATTTCCAATCATGTGTACACAAATCCGACGCACAAAGTGCCACGCATGCTCAGAATAAATAAAGAGATGAAAGCTATTGGCTACTGCCCCGTTTATAGTCCCAACGTACGTGTTTTACGTCATCGCGTTCAGAGCGATCGGATTTTCCGACAACTTTGTGTGACCGTGTGTATGCAAGACAAGTTTGAGCCAACATCCGTCGTAAAAAATCCTAGGATTTTGTTGTCGGAATGTCCGATCAATGTCCGACCGTGTGTACGGGGCATAACTCTGAAATTGCTGCACTTCTCTCTTCTGTCGCTAGGTGGCCAGGGACCTGGTGACATTAGACAAGACTAGGGCATTGGAAAGACAGATTAGGAATGAATGGGGTGTCTCAGCCAATGAGCAGAGATTTTCTTGATTCCTTGGCTGCTGGGAGAGCCTATTTATTTGGGTGGAGTCAGGTGATCAGGGTTCTGTGCCACCTGGACGGCTGTCTGGGTGGACGAGTGTTGTAATGCGTCGGGCTGCTAGACCATAAGCCTTGGGCCTATCCCGGGGACATCTGGCTTCTAGGCCATCTGAGGGCCTATTCAGAAACAAGAGAGCAGCGTAGGGTTGAGACTGCGGCTTGCAGTCCAACCAGAAGCAACGGTTCTGCCGGCCGGAGAACCAGCTGTGGTTGGAGGTAGAGGGGAAGCTGTCTCCACTAAGGGACCATCTACATTGCTACTGGAGACCACAGTGAGTAGCTGAAGAAAGTACCAGAGCAGTATTCTCACCAGCCGGGGACGGTGAAGAATTGGGAAGACTTCAGCAGGTGCCCAGCCAGGGACCCAGCCACTGGAGGTGACGCTTGCGGAGAATTATTGTGTGCCAAGACAGGGACCAAGCAGACCAATGGCGTGACGCTTGAGAAGTATCTGTGAGTGCCAAGCTAGGGACCCAGAAGGGATGCCGGGGTGACGCTTGAGGAAGATACTTAGTGAGAAGATTGGAAGAGTTCAGGGGATCCAGTGGCTAGTGGATCTGTTAGTCTAGTGAAAGACTGGGAGCTCAGCTGAGTGAAGTTCTATAATAGGAGATTGTAGAAGAAGTGGAGGAGTTCATTGAAACCGTTAGAAACTGTTACAAGATTGTTGCCATAGGAGACAACGGTCCTACTCATGCAGACGTGATGTCTAGCTGGATGCCTTTCCCTGTATGGCTGTCTACCTATAGAAGTCTCAGAGTCTGCCAATTAACATTGCATCTACGAAAGGGTGTCCTGGCCCCAACCCTATCTCCCACAGTTCTGTTTAAGAGACACAAATCTCTGCATTCAAGAAACGTCTGGCGCCCATCAATCTACCTTGCATTACACCCACTATGCTTTGTAACCCACTCTACACAAAAGGATGTCAGCTGTCCCTAACTCTGGAGGTAACCATTAGACCTCAAGGGGTCAGGGACCTTGCTACACAACCCATTCAGTTTAAAATAGAAATTAAATGCAAAAGATTTTTCTACAGATATAAAAAAACATAAGAACCTGTTTTTATGTGATCACATTCTCTCTGTTCTTGGCTACATAAGAGCTGGGGGAGGAGAAGCAGCAGCACACTGATCTTCTCAATGAATGGGGAATTACAACAGCCTCACATCCATAAAATGGATACTAAAATATAATAGGATTCTTCCCAGAATACGATAATCTCTGAAGGGCCAGGTAATCAGAGGGAGATTCTTTATTTTGGCTACAATGTTCCTTTAAAGGAACAGTCCACTTCAAACTGCTTTACAACTTTACAGGTCATTTTAAACCTCCTCTGCTATTATTCAGACCTCATACAGGCTGGTGGCAGTCTCTGTAACCAACATACCCACTTATGCCCCCTACACATGAGCGGAATTTCCGTCAGAAAAAAACTTGGATGGTTTTGCCAATTAACATTGCATCTACGAAAGGGTGTCCTGGCCCCAACCCTATCTCCCACTGTTCTGTTTAAGAGACACAAATCTCTGCATTCAAGAAGTGTCTGGCGCCCATCAATCTACCTTGCATTACACCCACTATGCTTTGTAACCCACTCTACACAGAAGGATGTCAGCTGTCCCTAACTCTGGAGGTCTCCATTAGACCTCAAGGGGTCAGGGACCTTGCTACACAACCCATTCAGTTTAAAATAGAAATTGAATGCAAAAGATTTTTCTTTAGATATAAAAAACATTATAAGAACCTGTTTTTATAAGTGATCACATTCTCTCTGTTCTCGGCTGCATAAGAGCTGGGGGAGGAGAAGCAGCAGCACACCGATCTTTTCAATGAATGGCTGTGCAGCGGGGGGCGTGTCAGGACAAGTCTGATCATTGGAGGAGAGCATACTGAGTTCCCAACACAGTTAGAGAACTGACCATGGTGTGCTCTCCTGCTTAGTGTAGTCAGTTTTTAATAGGAAAGCAAGGGGACTAGCAGGAACACCAGGCATTTCACACATAGAAAGCAATTCAAAGAGAACAGGATACTTTCTCATACAAGTACATGGTACAGCAGGCAAATATCAGGAATATGAAGCATTGGGGTAACAAACACTTTAAATAAACTCTTAAAAGATGGAATTGTTTTATAGGTCTCACACTTTCTGTCCTAGGGTGACAATGCTGTTCCTCCATAATGGGCAAATTATAGGTCCACTTTAACCACTTGCCAACCAGCAGCCGCAGTTTTACTGCGACAGAATGGTACGGCTGGGCGAAATGACGTTATGTAACGTCGCTTCACCCTGTGGCCACTAGGCGCCCGCTGCTCACCCCCGGAGCTGATGCGAGTGCCCAGCTCCCGCGATCGCTGGTGACACACCGAGAACCGGGACCTGTGTGTAAACACACAGATCCCTGTTCTCTGAGAGGAGAAGAGACTGATCCTCTGTTCATACAAAGTATGAACAGCGATCTGTCATCTCCCCTAGACAGTCCCCTCCCCCCTTCAGTTAGAACACAGAGAGGGAACACAATTAACCCCTTGATCACCCCCCTAGTGTTAACCCCTTCCCTGCCAGTGACATTTTGACAGTAATTAGTGCATTTTTATAGCACTGATCACTGTATAAATGCCAATGGTCTCAAAAATGTGTCCGCCATATTGTCGACGTCCCGATAAAAATCACAGATCGCCGCCATTACTAGTAAAAAAAATAATAATAAAAATGCTAGAAATCTATCCCCTTTTGTAGACGCTATAACTTGTGCGCACACCAATCAATATACGCTTATTGTGATTTTTATTACCAAAAATATGTAGAAAAATACATATCGGCCTAAACTGAAAAAACATTTGCTTTTTTTAAAAAAAAATGGGGATATTTATTATAGTAAAAAGTACAAAATATTGTGTTTTTTTCAAATTTGTTCATAGCGCAAAAAAAAAGAAAACACAGAGATGATCAAAACTGCCATAAGAAAGCTCTATTTGTGGGGAAAAAAGGATATCTATTTTGTTTGGGTGCAGCGCCGCACGACCGCAAAATTGTCAGTTAAAGCGACACAGTGCCGAATCGCAAAAAATGGCCTGGTCATTCAGCAGCCAAATCTTCCGGGCTGAAATGGTTAATCATGCAAGAAAAATGAAACACCATATCCATGACCCTATTACTAACCCAACCTAGCCCCTAATGGCAAGCAATGCCTTCCATGTTGTCACCTTGTTTCTACAGCCATAACCTCTGCTCCAATTTCTCGCATTGTCAGCACGGCAATCCTGCAGCGCCAGCCTCCCGGCATCGAAAAGCAACGGCTTCACTCGTGGCTGACTGTTGCCCTTTAAATAAGCTTTGACCTCTGGAAGTTGAATCAGCATCCGCTGTGAATGGCAGCACTTTCAGCAGTTCATTGTGCGTAAAAGAAACAAACCGCTGTCACACAGGAATAAGAAGGAAAAGTTATATATTACAATCTCGAGGCGCTGGTTTGGATTCTAATAAAACAGCTCCATAATTCATGAAGAATTCTTCACTATTATATAAACGCAGGAAATTTTATTCCAACATTATATGCTCAAACTGTGCTTTTCTGTCTCCAGGTCAGACGCACGCTGTCATTGAGCTGTAACCACTGCTCATGTGGCATAAACAGAATTTATTGTAGGGGGATTGCTGATTTATTCTGAATTACAACAGCCTCATGTCCATAAAATGGATACTAAAATATAATAGGATTCTTCCCAGAATACGATGATCTGAAAGGCCAGGTAATCAGAGGGAGATTCTTTATTTTATCTACAATGTTCCTTTAAAGGAACACTTTACTTCAAACTGCTTTACAACTTTACAGGTCATTTTAAACCTCCTCTGCTATTATTCAGACTTCATACAGGCTGGTGGCAGTCTCTGTAACCAACATACCCACTTATGCCATGTACACACGATTGGAATTTAAATCAGAAAAATCTTGGATGGTTTTTCCGACGGACATCCGCTCAAGCTTGCCTTGCATACACACGGTCACACAAATGTTCTCTGAACTTTCGACCGTCAAGAACTCGGTGACGTACAAGTCTACGACGAGCCGAGAAAATGAAGTTCAATGCTTCCGAGCATGCGTCGAATTGTTTCCGAGCATGCGTGATTTTTTGCGCGTCCGAATTGCATACAGACGAACGCATTTTCGGATAGGAACTTTTTCAGACCGGAAAATAGAGAACCTGCTCCCAATCTTTTGCTGGCTGGAATTCAGAAGTCCGATGGAGCATACACACGGTCAGAATTTCTGACAAAAAGCTCTCATCCGACTTTTGCTGGCAGAATTTCTGATCGTGTGTACGCGGCATTAGATATACAACAACCAGGACAGAATTTGGATTCAGTTCTTGCCTTTATCACTTGCACTGCCCTATGAACAACATAAACAGCATATGCTGTATATTACATGATATGTGGCACCTCTCCAAATGATTGAGTTCAGGTGTTTTCAGTGAAAAAAATTGAAGCTGAACTCCAAGCAGATATAAAAAAAAAAAACACGGACTAATGAAGCTCTGTATTTACCATTGAATGAATTTTTGAAACGCAAGCTGTGTAATTATCTGATTTTGTTTTGGTAGGCTTTTGATATGAAATGTGCAGCAGAGCTCAAACAAGGGAAGGAAGAAGCAGCCCAAGGAGCCAATCAGTTGTGCTGCAGTGCTAATAAGTAACATGCTGGTGATAAAAGAGAGAGCAGAGGGACAGAGAGATTAGCTCCTCAGTTTGCTGCTTCTCCTTTCACTGTCCAATCACAGGATGGGGTCTGACAAGACCTGTAAGGTTATCTGTTTAAATGTTGTGATATCTTGATAACATGTTGCCATTAATTCATAGGTTACCTATATAAACACACTGGTGTTTAGTAATGTGAAAGACCATGCTGCCGCTTGCTCTCTCTCTGCTGTTGGTAGATGGACAGCGCTGTTCTGTCTCTGTATCTCCTACTTGTTAGTTCAGAATGCAGAGCAGTGTTATTTCACCCCATGGAGAAGCACTGCAAGGAGCCAATCAGGGGTGCTGGAGTGTTTATGGGCTAAAAAGGTGTGTGCTCATAGGGCAAAGTAAACAAAGAGATGAGTTCATCAGTCTGCTGATTCTCCTTTCACTGTCCAGTCACAGGCTGGGGGAGTGACAAGACCCCGTAAGTGTTACTAAACTGCAGAAGAGAAAAGTCCGGTCTCCTTTACTGGCAGAGTGGGCTGTACTGTGTGACAGTGCTGTGTTAATGTTATAGACAAAAGTACAAAACTTGTGGCAGGCAAAACAGCTCTCTTATATGTATGTCATCTGTGTAATTAGCTGTTTGCCTGGAGTTCAGCCTTAAAGTGACATTTTTTTTTAAATAACAAACATGTTATACTTACCTCCTCTGTGCAGTGGATTTGCACAGAGCAGCCTGGATCCTCCTCTTCTCGGGTCCCTCTTCGCTGCTCCTGGCCCTTCCCTTCCTGTCGAGTGCCCCCATAGCAAGCAGCTTGCTATGGGGACACCCAAGCCAAGTCACAGCTCCGTGTGTCCATTCAGACACGGACCCCGACCTGGCCCCGCCCCCCCTCTCCCCTGATTGGCTAACTGACTTTTATTGACAGCTGTGTGAGCCAATGGCGCCGCTGCTGTGTCTCAGCCATTCAGGAGAGATGGGGCTCAGGTAAGTAATTACCCAGATAGCAAGGATAACTTGCCACAAATTTGTGGCAGTGTTGAATTGTAAGTCTGTTAGCTTGCTGGACATTTTCACTGACAATTTGTACACTTGCAGAGCACTTGAAACACAAGTTCTAGTTGACTCTTTTCCAGTTTGTAGCAAATTTGTGCGACAAGTCTCTAGCAAGAGCAAAGTTGCAATGGTGAGTCTACAGAAAGAGCTCTGCAAGTCTACAGCATAAAAATTCCGCCACAGTGACCCCTGTGGTGGGATGACTACTTCACAACATAAGTGATGTCAGAAACCATGAAATCAGGCAGACAGAAGTACAGTTAAATCACACTTGTTTAATAATAAAAGTAAAAAGAACAAACGTAGTCAAAACATAGCCAAAGTTCAGTATGAACGGATAGTCAGCCAAGCCAGAAGTCAGGGATCAATGTAGTGGAACAGCAAGCAGGATCTGGAGCCAGAAGGGATGTCAACAAAGCAAGTCTTGAACAAGATCGCAGGAGATAGTTTCTGTGATGTTGACCAAGGCGAAGGCAGAGATCATCTGGACTGGACAGCTTAAGTAGGCAGGACTGACAAGCAGGATATCATCAACAGCTGAGTAACTGTGGAGAGATAGGAGCTGGCAATTAGCCGACAGCTGAGCGGCCAGCTCAGAGAAGGAAGGGCTGAGCCCAGCCCTGACACTGATCCCGAACTTGCAGCAGACTTGCAGAATGTTTGCAAAGAAAGTTGATCTGGACTCATGCAATGTGGGCTTGCTGGAATTGTGCAACACATTTGTGAAGCCTGGCAAGTCTAGCAATAGCTTAGCAATTCATTTTCAAACTTGCAGCACAATTTCTTGCTGTCTGGGTAGGGGGAGCTGGAAAGGCTGCTAAACACAGAAGGTTTTTCTTATCTTAAAGTGGATGTAAACCTAATGTCATCCTTTCTAAACTACTGCCATAGGGGTTATCTATAAGGATATACATGCCTCCTGCATGTATCTTTACCTGTCAAAAGTCCCCCCTCTGTCTGTTATGAGAGCTGAAAAACTGCAGATTCTGTGGGTGGGTCTGTTGTCTGGAGCTCGGTGGGTGGAGTCGTGATGTCAGTAGACTCCGCCCACCTCTACACTCCCCTTGTCAATATGCATTTTCTCCTGTGTATTTCTTACACTGAACTTCTGTTATGATCTCTAACATCCAGTGAAAAGACAAGGAAAGTAACCACATGACTTCAGCATGCCAAATCATGCTGAGGTGTGGAACAGCCAATCCTTGCAGAGCTGCTGAAGAAAGGAGTGGGGGAGGGAATTAAAAAATAATGCATGTGTCTTAGGCTGTCACTCACAGCAAGGGGGAGTATTTGACAAAGTTTTTCTCAGTTTATCAAGATTTTTCTCACTGAACAACAAAAGAGGATTGCTCAGAGATGAAATAACTCTGTGTGGCAAGACTGGGCTCAAATGATAGGAAATCCTATACTCTACACTACAGTATGATATCAAAAAAAAAAAAAAATTGGGGGTTTACATCCATTTTAATGCATAGAATGCATTAAGATAAAAAAAACCTTCTGCCTTTACAACGCCTTTAAAGTGGGAGTAAACTCCCATGAATGACTTTTACCTATAGGTAGGTAAGGTTTATCTATAGGTACAATAAATATCTCCTAAACGTGCACATAATACAGATGGTGACATCACCGGCGTAGGCACTCTGAAGGAATGGCATGTGCAGGAGTGACATCATCGTGGCTCTGGCCACTCACACAGCCAGAGTCTGTGAACCTGAAAAGAAGACTTGGTGAACATGAAAGCGCATTCGGGGATGACAGTGCGCCGCTGGAGGGCTTCATTCTAAGGTAAGTATCACATAATGTGCTAGTATGCGATGCGATGCATACTAGCACATTATGGCTTTACCTTGCAGGATTATAAAAAAAACTTGCGGTTTACTACCGCTTTTAATGCTACAGCATACATGGACATTTTAGACAATTGTGTTCTTCCAACCTTGTGGTAATAGTTTGGTGAAGTACCTTTTCTGTTTACACATGACTGTGCCCTTGTGTACAAAGCCAGCTCTGTAAAAACATGGTTTCATGAGTTAGGTGTGGAGAAACTCAAGTGTCCTGCACAAAGCCCTGACTTCAACCCTACTATATACCTTTGGGAAGAATTGGAATGCCGATTGTGAGCCAGCTCTTCTCAGCCAATATCAGTACCTGACCTCACAAATAATTTTTGGATGAACGGGCACAAATTCTCAGTCTTGTGAAAAGCCTTCCTGTAACAGTGGAGGCTGTTATAACCACAAAGGGGTGACCAACACACCATATTAACCACTTGTCGACTGGCTCATATACTGGCTGATATACGTCAGCAGAAGGGCACGTACAGGCAGATTAACGTACCTGTACGTTGCCATTTAATAAGCAGTTTGCAGGCATGCGGGCTCCCGCCGCGACCTCTGTGAGTGTGATCGCGGGTCCCACCGACCCGATGTCCGCGGGGATACCCGCGACCGTCTCACAGAGAGGAAGAGCAGGGAAATGCTGATGTAAACAAGCATTTCCCCATTCTGCCTAGTGACAGGACACTGATCACCGCTCCCTGTGATCGGGAGCGGTGATCAGTGTCGTGTCACACATAGCCACGCCCCCCCACAGTTAGAATCACTCCCTAGGACACACTTAACCCTTTCACTGCCCCCTAGTGGTTAACCCCTTCACTGTCAGTCACATTTACACAGGAATCAATGCATTTTTAATTGCACTGATCGCTGTATAAATGTGAATGGTCCCAAAATCGCGCCAAAAGTGTCCGATCTGTCCGCCATAATGTCGCAGTCACGATAAAAATCATTACTAGTAAAAAAAAAAATTATTTATAAAAATGCCATAAAACTATCCCCTATTTTGTAGACGCTAGGCCTGCAGTCTGAGGCCTATCCAGAAGTCCTACTGGCTGCTAGGTCTACATGAGGCCTATCCAGTAATTCAAGGGTCGGCAAAGGAGGAGCAGCAGAGGTTAAGCCCGAAGCTTTGGGGAGAACTACATGTGTTTGAGGCTCAGCCCGAGCGGAGCCTGTTCGTTGCCGGGGGTAAAGGAGAAGCAGTTGCCAGGGGGACGACCACTCCTGTTACCAGTGGCAAGCTTGGAAGGGATGAAGTTCTGAAGGAATACCAGAGCAGACGCTTCACTAGCCGGGGACTGTGAAGTAAGTGGGAAAGCTTCAGTGGGGACTCATCCAGGAATACAGCGGTTAGCTGTGATTAAAGCTTGAAGGAGTACGGCGGGTAGCTGTAAGTAAAGCTTGAAGATAAGTACAGCGGTTAGCTGTGGGTGAGGCTCGAGGGATCCAGCAGGTAGCTGAGGGTCCAAGAAGTCTAGTGAGAGATGACGAGCTGAGCTTGAGGATCTACAGTGGGATATTGTGAGTTAAACTGGAAGATCTACAGTGGGATTACTGTGAGGGAAGTTGTTGCTATAGGAGACAGCATACAAGATACAGATTGCTGCATTCAGCTTAAAGGCCCTCTTTCTGTATTGCTGTCTGCCTAATTCTATATTTGTCTGTGGAGTTTGCCTAATTGCTGTTGCATTTGCCTAAGGGTGTAATGTGCCCTAATCATCTCTCCCACTGTTCCTGTTAAGAGAAATAAAATCTCTTTGTTAATTTTTACAAAAGTGACTGGTGCTCAATCTTTCCACCTTGCACTACACCTACTATGCCTAGTAACCTGCAACCTAAGGAGGAATGTCAGTTCTCCCTGGCTCTGTGGGTCACCATCAGGCCCTTGAACGTCGGGGAGACCACTACAAAAGTGCTATGAATTAATGAATATAAAAGAAAACTCATTGACAACACAGAAAAACGGTGAAAAAGAGTGTAAAAGATAAATCAAACCTAAAAGATAGTAGTATTGTCTGCAGGGGCTTCAAGGGCTACATGATAAGTGCCAAAGGGTCATATGTGGCTCTGGTCACAGGTTCGGCACCATGGTCCAATGTTAAATCTGCCACTAAGGTGTTCTTTTTATTCACTGCTTCAAGGTTTCTCTGCCTTCCAACTTTGGTTCTAGCCATGGCTGGGAAACGGGTGAGGTGGTGGTCACATTGTTGCTGTAACCAACAACCATGTGCAGACAGAATCGCTAACCAGCCAATCAATGCCATAAGTTTGGGGGTTTTTGGATGATGCAGCCTCTGACAGCCTGTCCCTGTTAGCTGTGATGGCAGGCCCCCCAGTTAGAGGAATCCTGGAAGGATTATTAGGTGGGCTTGCAGACACTGCAGTGCAGGACAGTTGGGAAGATTACAAAGTGAAAATGTAACATACAAGGCAAAATGAAATGGATGCTGAAAAAAATTGCACTCACAACGAATAGTACCACAGTACACGTGTCGTTGCTTTTAACCAGGCATTACTGGAAGGTATAGAATAAAATCAAAATTCTTCATAATAAAGATATTTCTCACTTATTAGCTTCACAACATATCACATTTCCCAAAGCTAGATTTACTCTTGAATCTTTTGCAGATGTTCATTATGTGACTGTGGGTATGAACGCTGGGGTGGCTCATGCAGAGACCTGTCATATGATAACAGATGAGAAGTACCTGTACGAGTCGCTCCTACACTGGCTCCTCTTAGTTAAATGCCACAACGTAGCCATGAAAAGGTCAGATATTCTGAAGACTGACACCGTAAAACGAGAAGACAATGACTGGACCATGGGGAGAGAATGTTATTATCTAGTTACAGTTTCTTCCTCTGACTGTCGCACACTGAGCCCAAGAAGCCGCCAGCGCTGAGCGATTTTATGCTACTGATGATAAATCATCATTTTCAGAGCTAACCTCAAAGAGAACCTGTCATACCTGGGCTTGCACTATAATCTGAATATTGGTTGCTTATCCAGGCCATGTCTTCACTTCTAATGAACTTAAAAGGCCATGAAACATCTTCAACATTACAGAACACCTTCAGTTGAATGTGACTAACTACTGCTAGATAAACCAAGACCTTGATAAATGAGAACCTTCTCAGACATAAACCCCAACAACTAAAGGTCCCTTGCAGTGCAGGTGCAGCTTGTTTAGTCTAGAGCAGGGGTCTCCAAGCTTTCTAAACAAAGGGCCAGATTACTGTCCTTCAGACTTAAGGGGGCCAAACTGTGTCCAGTGGAAGTAGAAAATGCCCTGGTGTAAGCAATGTACAGGCTTGGCTGTCAGTGTGAAGATGTACATAGTACCTGTGGTCAGTGGAAGAAGGAATGGTGACCCATCATTGGTATTGGTGAGAGGAATGTTGCCAAATATTGGTATGAGCGGAAGCAATAGTGCACCATCATTGGTGTCAGTGGGAGAAAAGGTGCCCCATCATTGGTATCAGTGGGAGGAAAAACGCCCCATCATTGGTGTTAGTGGGAGAAAAGGTGCCCCATCATTGTTGTCAGTGGGAGGAATAGTGCTCCATCATTAGTGTCAGTGGGAGGAATAGTGCCCCATCATTGGTGTCAGTCGGAGGAAAGGTGGCCTATCATTGGTGTCAGTGGGAGGAAAAACGCTCCATCATTGGTATTAGTGGGAGGAATAGTGTCCCATCATTGTTGTCAGTGGGAGGAATAGTGCTCCATCATTAGTGTCAGTGGGAGGAAAAACGCCCCATCATTGGTATCAGTGGGAGGAATAGTGTCCCATCGTTGTTGTCAGTGGGAGGAATAGTGCTCCATCATTAGTGTCAGTGGGAGGAATAGTGCCCCATCATTGGTGTCAGTGGGAGGAAAAGTGCCTCATTGTTGGTGTCAGTTGGAGGCAGTGGTGGCCCGTCCAAAGGGAGCGCCTGGGTGCTACCACCCCTCCTGTGTAGTCACAAAAAAAAAATAAAAAAAAAAATTTTTTTTCAAAACTGCCCCTTTAAGAAAAAAAAAGTCCTTTAACTAAGTGCATTGTGTTCGAGTGCCGGACACAGTGCACTATGGTAAGTGCCACGTCAATTCAATCATGAGATTGTAGACGCGGCGCTTCATTTGCGGGCCCTTAAACCGCCTTGCGGCACAATGCAAAGCACCGAGTAGCTTCTGCTCGTAGAATCGCTGTGATTCTACGGGCGGGAGCATTGTTGTTTAAATCTTGAAGTTACTTCCGGGTTTCGTGTAATAGACAAAAACCGGAAGTGACGTCACGTCGGCAGATCCATTCTTCGGCCCGAGCAGAGCTGCTGGAAGCCAGGTAAGGAGATCTTGTGTGCCATGCAGCATGATGTAAAAATACACTTTAAGTGTTGGATTCCTCCCAGGCTGCCACTGAAATGCTGAAAGACTAGTTTAAACTTTGTAATACTGTGTTTAATGGGGAGATAATGGCTCCAGGATTTCTTTATTTGTAGGTGATGTTTAAGTAAAACTTGATAGAAAACCAAATCCCCCCTCAGGCCAGTCGTATACATCACAAGGATTTTAATCATTTTAATTGCAGATTCCTATCGTGTTCTGTTCTTTACATTCTAACA
The DNA here is from genome assembly GCA_037952925.1 of Lithobates clamitans. NCBI lineage: Eukaryota > Metazoa > Chordata > Amphibia > Anura > Ranidae > Lithobates > Lithobates clamitans. The sequence continues at coordinate 458,846 of JBBGZY010000310.1, forward strand.
TACCATTCCAGTGAGTTACTGAAAGAAAGTGCTATCTAGGAGGATCTGCTTGCTTTAATCACATGACCCATCCAAATGTCGAAATAAACATCCCTGTAGAGTGTAGACGTTAAGAAGCCTTAGCCAGCATATCACCAAGAGGAAAGGGTAACTCCAGCCTCTGTGGTGCATTGCAGTACAAACGGGGCTCATAGAAAACGATCAATTACTCTCTCTCTCTCTCTCTCTCTCTCTCTCTCTCTCTCTCTCTTTCTCTCTCTCTCTCTCTCTCTCTGTATATATATATATATATATATATATATATATATATATATATATATATATATATGCAGATAATTGAAAATGTGTTCTAATCTCACCAATGTCATTCTGTACAGGACACAGGTTAAATTTCTCAAGGCTGGGTTCACACTGGTGCGATTGCAGACATCGCATGTGATTCGCACCACACGCCTGTGCACATCACATATGATGTCTGTGCAGTGCGAATTCAGCCATACAATTTGTATGGCTGAATCGCATCTCATTTGGACCAAAATGGTGCAGGACCCTTTTTTTTGCCCACACTGGAATCGGATCGTGTGTTCAGACCCATGCAATCCGATTCCATCAGATTTCACAGTTCATACTGCGTTCTGCAAACTGATTTGGGGGTGCCATTTACTTTATATTGACACCCGTAGCGGTTTGCAGAGAGCAGTGTATGCGATGTGGGAACCCGCACAGGAATCGCTGTGGTTCCTGCATCGCACCAGTGTGAACCGAGCCTAAAACTGATGTGAAAAAAGATTGGATCACTTGTTACTTTTTAGCGATAAAATTCTTAATTTTTTTATTTATGAGTGGCAGTACTGCTGCAAAAGGTAGATTTTGTCTAAGACCCCTTTCACACTGGGGCCGCCCGTGCGTTAGCGGTAAAGCGACGCTCGTTTTAGCGGCGTTTTACCGCTGTTTAAGCAGCGCTTTTTCAGCTGCTATCGGGGCGCTTTTAACCCCCGCCAGCGGCCGAAGAAGGGGTTAAAAACGCTGTGTTGCTGCGATATTGAAACGCTTTTCAGGTGCTTTGGAAAGCGCTCCCCATTTATTGCAATGGGCAGGGGCGTTTTGGGAGCGCTATGTATTAGCAGTAATGGCACATAACCACCTGATAAATGTCTATTTAGAGTCCTTCATTACTAACAGTAACAGCGCCGATCTGTAAGGCTGTGCTATATACCATGATCTGCGAGGCTGTGCTATATACCATGCACTGTGGGGCTGTGCTATATACCACGATCTGCGAGGCTGTGCTATATACCATGATCTGCGAGGCTGTGCTATATACCATGATCTGTGGGGCTGTGCTATATACCATGATCTGCGAGGCTGTGCTATATACCATGATCTGCGAGGCTGTGCTATATACCATGATCTGCGAGGCTGTGCTATATACCATGATCTGCGAAGCTGTGCTATATACCATGATCTGTGAGGCTGTGCTATATACCATGATCTGTGAGGCTGTGCTAAATACCATGATCTGTGAGGCTGTGCTAAATACCATGATCTGTGACGCTGTGCTAAATACCATGATCTGTGAGGCTGTGCTAAATACCATGATCTGTGAGGCTGTGCTATATACCTTGATCTGTGAGGCTGTGCTATATAACAAGATCTGTGAGGCTGAGCTATATACTCTGTCCTGTGATGCTGAGATATATACTCTGTCCTGTGATCTGAGCTGTATACTCCTGACACTATGGGTGGAAGCAAGTGGAATACAGGGGACGGAGTGGGTGAATTCTATAAGGGGTGTGGTTTATGAAAAGTGGGAGTGGTCAAAAATGATGGGCGGGATCTGGTGCCCCCCCCATCCAAAAACTTCACCAACCGCCACTGGTTGGAGGAATAGTGCCCCATCATTGGTGTCAGTGGGAGGAAAAGTGCCTTGTATCAGTGACAGGAATGCCCCAAGGTCCAAATAATGGCCCACATCTTGCCCATGGCCTGCAGTTTGGAGACCACTGATCTAGAGGAGAAGCACTTTAACTCACCCAATTCCAAGCTCCCCCCAGCAGATGGGTCTTCAGTGGTGAACTGTCTCTGAAATCACATCCAATTAATGGCTATTGGTATTGATGGCTTCAGGGCCTTAGTCTGCCAAGGCATGGGAAAAAAGATGTTCTAGGGACTGGTCTAGCTGCGCAGTGGAGAAGGTAAGTAACTTGGCTCACAGTAAACTTTTTCTTTCAGTGCCAAGTGCTGGAACACATAGAATGTTCCAGTGCCCAGCACCCTGCCTCCACTAACTGATGCTCAATAGCTCATGAGCCATACGCAAAGGGCCAGCAGGCCAAGTGTTGGGCATCAGGGCATTACACAATCAAAATATAAAAATAGTACTGTCAACTAATTAAAAGACTAATTTAATAACTGAGAGTTCACTGCTGCAAACACCTAATTAGCTGATCCTTGGCTGATAAACAAGTGAATGTATAATGTTGTGATGCTGCGCTGTGAACTAAAACACATATCACAATGAATGATGCTAAAGTGCAAAGTGAAACAATGGCTCAGTGCAGTATGTGCTGTAAACTTGATAATCAGCACGATCGTTAGATAAGTGATGTTCCCTTCACCGTGCAACTTAAAATAAGTGCCGATTCCAGGCCATTAAGGTGTCACTGCAGTGGACTGCCCATTATTTTTGTGAAGGGAACATCACTTATCTAACAATCTTTGATTGTCACAATTCTATTGGAACTTTTATATATCAGAGTCCAGGGTGGCCTATTGGACGTTTTTTTCATCACAATGTGTTATATCTATTTTTTGTTTTAGATTGCATTCAGAAATATTTGCACTTGTATACACCTACCATGTATGTATTTATGTTCGATATCACTACGTGCTGATTATCAAGTTTACAGCACATACTGCACTGAGCCATTGTTTCACTTTGCACTTTAGCATCATTCATTGTGATATGCGTTTTAGTTCATGATCTATTCCCACCCACTACAGCACAACTTGTTTGAATATTTCTGCACTAGCACTTTATTATAGTGGTTTACAATATTTGTCAGAGAGTTCACAGCGCAGCATCACAACATTATTGAGGGCATTACACAGCCATGTAAATCCTAGTGCCTGTGCAAATAGCTGACAAACTTTGGCCCTGCTGTAGCACATAAAGTGGTATTGAATACAAAAGCAAAAAAAAAAATTATTATGCAGCTTACTAATTCTTAAATGTGACGGCTGCATTAGTTTTCTTTTTTAGGCCTTCTTTCTTTTATTTTCACGTGGGGAAATGGCCAGTAAGTCTGTTGTTTTTCAACAGAACAAACTGTCCTACAGATGTAGCAGTCTGGGGGTTCAGACCATTTACCACTGACAGGGGTGCTTACAATGATCAGCTTGTGTTAATGTAAAGCCTTTATTCCAAAATAAACTGTTGCTGTAACTGCTTAAAAAGTGTGAGCAAAACTTTAGCTTCAATTCGTTAGTTTATCTGAATATGTTATTAGTCCATCTACCGTTACCCTGCTCAGAGACTGACAATGCTGCTGTCCAAAGGTGTCTCTGTTGTGCCTTCATCCAGAGCGTAGGTGCTCTAAGACAGTAGTGTGTTACTGGTCAGATCGCCAGGTGAAAACAGAGGAAAAAAAGACAAAAGAAAAAGAAAATGAATGCAGCCACCACATCTAGGGATTGGTAAACTGCAATACAGTATGTTAAATGTATGGTTTTGGGTTTAATACTGCTTCAACCTTGTGTTACAGAGTTACAATGTTGCATTCTGATAACTGATGGAGGGAAGACTGAGCAAATGCTTCTATCTGCCTGCAGCAGACTGGAGGCATCATCTGAGTCTGGGCAAAATCACGGGACTGGTGCTCAAGGACTGCTTTTTAATGGTAAAATATGATTGCTGTATAATGGTGCTTGTTAGTAAAGATGGGCCGAAAACCCTCCTGTTCGGTTTGAACCAGAACCGAACAGAGAAAAATTTCTGACCCGAACGGCGAACCCTATTAAAGTCTATAGGACCCGAACTTGAAAAATTAAAAATGACAATTTTGAAGGCTTATATGCAAGTTATTGGCCATAAAAAGTGTATGAGAGCCTGGGTACTGCCCTGTGGGGCATGTATTAATGCAAAAAAAGTGTTCATTTTTTCAGGAGCAGTGATTTTAATTATGCTTAAAGTGAAACTTTAAAAATGAAAAATTCCTTTAAATATAGTCATGGGGGGTCCCTTAGTCTGTCTGCAAAGTGGTGCATCGTTACCATGTATAGAACCTACTGCAGCAACACTGACATTTCTAAAGAAAACAAAATGAATGAAATGGCATTTAAATTGCTGGCAATACAATATTTCATTTCCACTTGTAAAGTTACTAAAAGGTCTACTTTATGTATCAAATGCTTGATAACATTACTCCGTTCCTCTCCACCTATCTTCCTAACAACTATGTTTGTAAATTTTAATTGCATTCTTCCTTGCTTATCTTCTTCTGGAAGCTTAAAACAATAAAAAAGCTGACAAGCCAACCTGACAGATCTAAGTAGCTATTCCTGCAAAATACATCCAATATGCCCGTAAGTGGGAAACTGCACAGCGGTGGATGGAAAAAGTCAGACGCAAACTCTCCCGAGGTCAGAGATGTTCCCCTGTGGAAATTAGATGGTGCGAGTAAAGAGCGAGCGGGGAGAAAAAAGAAGGGGAAGAAGCCAAAACTTTGAATCAAAACCTGATTTAAAATTTAAAACCAATTTCAAACGTTACACTCAATTAAGATAGCATGTAAGAAGAGATTACAATTTTTAATACACTCCTCAAGTTTTGAAAATGAATTACAAAGCTGTGTGCTCTTATAATAGGAAACGGTGATGAAGTAGACTTGGCTAAAATATATTCCACTTTCTCTTGTCGGCTAATCCATACGCACCGGCCCAGAGAGCAAATTGCTATCTATAAGATGTGGGGATTGATGGCGGGCCAGTTAACCCCGGTGGGTTTGAAAAGCCTAAAAGATGACGCTGGCTGAAAGAGACTTTATTTCTTCTCATCAACAGTGAGTTTTCCTTGGGATTGGATTGATTTGCTTTAGAAGAGAAGACAAAACCCTACATTAGAGAACTCAGCTGTTTAGCCTTTGTACAAGTTCAGATTTCTTATTAAATGCCACTTTAAAGTAAATCTGTGCCCTGACTATGGATTTTCAGGCTAGGTTTAGAAATGCAGCAACTTCGCTATGCCTCTAAAAAGCAATCTGTGCTCAGATTGGTTTTCAGTGGCGTTTGACAGGCAGTGAGGGGGTAATATGATGCCGCCTCACTGCCTGTTTTAACCCTGTAAGCACCATACCATTGGGCCGCAGTGCATGAAGCTGCGGGGTGGTTGCGTCACATTCTTATTTGCTTGAACGGGTCACGTTCAGTGTCAGAACTGCCTGCCAAACATGGCAGGGTGGATCATTTTTGTCACAGCAGCAGCATGTGAACACCCCCATCCACTTCCTATGCAGCTTAAGGGGGCAGTAAAAACACCCGGTTAGACCACAACTGCAAGTCTAAGTGACCCCCCAAAGCTTTTCTATAGTTTCCATAAGGAGTAATGAGCTTTAAGACAAGCCCTGGCTGACCTCTGTAGCTGCAGGCACTGTGGAGCAATTAATTCACAAAGTTCACTGCAGAACTGCACTCGGTGACTCATCTCCCCATGCTCCTCCCAGCAGCGACTCAACTCCCCATGCTCCTCCCAGCAGCGACTCAATTCCTCATGCTCCTCCCAGCAGCGACTCAACCCCCCATGCTCCTCCCAGCAGCGACTCAACTCCCCATGCTCCTCCCAGCAGCGACTCAACTCCCCATGCTCCTCCCAGCAGCGACTCAGAAACCTCTTCGGCAGTGACTTAGAAGCACGGCTTACCCTGTCTGCCTTCTTTTTAGCAGTGACTTGGAAGTTCAACCTCTCCTGCTTCCTCCTTCCAGCAATGACTCAGCAGCTCAGCTCCCACTCCCATAGCACCTGTTGTGTGTTTACATTAGAAGGATGGAAGGCTTCTGAGTCACTGCTGGAAAGATAGAGCGAAAGGAGCTGAGACCTTGAGTTACTGCCGGGAGAGGGGACGTAGGGTGAGAAAGTTATTGTTGGGAGAGGTGGACCTGGGTGATTTGAGCTGGTGATTCACTTCTGAGCCAGGGGAAGCAGGGTGAGCTGAGCTACTGAATCACTGCTGGGAGATGGGGAGCAGAGGGGACTGAGCAGATGAGTCACTACTGGCAGGGGGGAGTAGGGGGTGTTGAGCTGCTAAGTCACTGCTGGGAGGAGGGGGCAGAGTGTCCTGAGCTTCTGAGTCACTGCAGGGAATGGAGGGTGAGCTGAGCTTATGAATCACTGCTGGGGAGGTGCAGGGTGAATTGAGCTGCTGAGTCACTGCTGGGAAAGGCTGTAGGGTGAGCTGAGCTTATGAATCACTGCTGGGAGAGGTGTAGGTGAGTTCAGCTGCTGAGTCACTGCTGGGAGAGGTGTAGGTGAGTTCAGCTGCTGAGTCACTGCTGGGAGAGGTGTAGGTGAGTTCAGCTGCTGAGTCACTGCTGGGAGAGGTGTAGGGTGAGTTGAGCTGCTGAGTCACAGCTTGGAGGGGGTGTAGGGTGAGTTGAGCTGCTAAGTCATTGCTGGGAAGGGGTGTAGGGTGAGCTGTTGAATCACTGCTGGAAGGGGATGTAGGGTGAGCTGAGTTGTTGAGTCACAGCAGGGAGGGGGAAACAGAGTGACGCTAGCTTTTGAGTCACTGGAAGGGGGGGGGGGTAAGGTATGCTTATCTGCTAAGTAACACCTTAAAGGGTATGTGGGGTGAGCTGAGCGGTTGAGTCACTTCTGGGAAGGGGTGTAGGGTGAGCTGTTGAATCACTGCTGGAAGAGGTGTAGGGTGAGTTCAGCTGCTGAGTCACTGCTGGGAGGGGGTGCAAGGTGAGCTGAGTTAGGTCGTAACAGGGAGAGGGGAGTAGGGTTAGCTGAGTTGCCGAGTAACTTTCTGAAAGGATGTCTATAGTGAGCTGAGTTGCTGGGAGGGGGAGGTGAACTGGTGGAAAATGACTTGGATCACTTTAATTTTGCAAATTGTCCAATACGCCTTATTTTTAAAGCGATTGTAAAGCCATTTTTTTTTTAAATAACAAACATGTTATACTTCCCTTCTCTGTGCAGTGGTTTTGCACAGTGCATTTCCATTCTTCCTCCTCTTGGGTCCCCCGCTGGTGTTCCTGGCCCCTCCCTCCTACCAAGCCAAGAGAGACCCAGGACAGCGGAGGCTCTCGTTCCCATCGCTGAAACAAGTTGGGACACAGGCAGGTAGTGAGGGGCTGCTGCACACAGATTTTTTTACATCATGCATAGAATGTATGAAGATAAAAAAAACTTGAGCCTTTACAACCACTTTAAATGTGTCTTATGCTGACAATCACATTAATCCAATACATATTTTCCAAAACAATTGATAACATTTGTTTCACCTAAAGAAGTAAATAAAATATGCTAACCAGGATGCTGATGTACTTACAGTGCCTTGAAAAAGTATTCACACCCTTTGAAATTTTCCACATTTTGTCATGTTACAACCAAAAACGTAAAAGAGATGCCTGGAGTAAAAGCAGAAAAGCAATAGATGTAGGGCCGGCATGACAGGGGTTAAAGGTGCTTGGAAAGGGTCATAAGCATCAGAGGGATCCATAGAATAGGTTGGTAGCAGGCTGTATGGGGCATGGTTTGAGCTGGGTGTAGCATGGGGGAAGTGGTCAGGAGACCGAAAGGAGAGAGTCTGCAGTCGGAGCAGCAGCGTGGAACAACTTCCCACCCTCCCGTCCTGCATTTGGTGGGTTTTTTGCTGGTTAGGGAATTGATGGTTGGTTTAGCCAGATGTGGCGATTGACGGGGTGCAAGGTCCTTTTTAGGTTCATATGGGCACAAAAGGTATGGTGTAGGGACCCGTCTGAGGTCCGGCTCCCAGTTGGTGGATGTGTACCTGCTAGTTGTCTCCGAGTTAGTGGTTTTGCGTCTGGAGGCCTGTGAAGTTACAAACAGGTACTGTCCTGGGTTTTATGCCTATTAGGACCTCATGGTTCTTTTTCTTTAATAAACTGGTCTGGTTTGTTATGTTATTGATCTGTTAATTATTGGTTATTTATATTTTGTTTAATAAAAAAGGTTGCTATGGCCAAATTAACTCCAATTTTGTGTGGTGTGGTCACTAGGGGAATGGTGGGGGGTTGGTATAGCAGTTAACAAGACATATTTAATACCATAGTCATGTATTTTATTGGTATTTTATGTGATAGACCAACACAAAGTGGCACACAATAGTGAAGTGGAAGAAAAATGATAAATGGTTTTCAATTTTTTTTTTTTACAATGAATTGGAACATTTTATATTGGCTTCTTAAACCCCTTCAGCACCAACAAATATGTCTCTGTCTACTGTGGTCACATAGATCTCTTCTGCAGAATCCAGTGGATGACTTGGACCTATAGCCAAATTTAGATAGTGTAAGGGGTAGATAGATAAAAGAACTTTTAAAGAAGGGAAACAAAAGACTAAACTCTTCCATGGCCATCCAAAATGAGTATACAATGCAGAGTGGAGCTGTCAGTTAAAACATGGCAGGTAGAAGGAGGCAGCCAATATCTTCTGTGTTGTTTTATGGCTTTGGAAGTTGATGGAGATTCGACTGCATGCAAGTTCGTACTTGGAAAGCAGCGTTTAAATCAACATCCTGTACATTCGTATACATAGCTTTTGCTGGATTAGCAGCGTGTTACAGAGCAGATAAAAAGTGCCCGCGTCACGTCCCGTTGTTTGGAATAATCGCACATGCGTCCGACATCCACATTTATGCTCGCAAATCTGCAGAGTTTTCCCTGATGGCTCCAACATCGTGTTTTCAAATACTGGTTCGCAAACAAACACAAGCGGAATCTGAAATTCAATAAGTCATAAATTTACATTTATGTGCTGGGATTTTCGAAAATAACAAGCTGGAACTGTTTATTGACTTCCCGTGTTTATAGAGCGCTAAGTTTTATAGAGTACATTGAGCCATTCTAATCAGAGGGAGCCTGTGGGCTAATGTTCCTATCAAAGTTATACAAGCAGACACATTGGGGGTACCAACAAAGACTTTAATTAAAGTGGAGCTAGCAGCAAGTACAGAATAATATGTAAAGTGTTACTAAATGCTACATTGTTTTCGGTCTAAAATAAAAAGATACTTGTAAGTTGTCCCCTACCTACTATTTTGGTGATCCCTGCCGAGTGCTACAGAGGCACCTGTGCATGCGTGCTCTCGATCCGGGTTGTGTGTGTCGATAGACAAAGACTGGTTTATTGCTTTGCCAGAGAGACACTCCGGGATCCTATAGGAGAGAAGCACACAGAGCAGCTATACTCACTCCTCCCCTCTGCTGCCCATTCACAGAAGCCTTTGTAGTTTGTGAATGTGTTCACAGAATACCAAGGATTCTGTGATTGGGCAAGAGGAGGGGAGAGGCAGGTATAGCAGCTGCAGTGATTCTACTGTTGAAGATGCAGAGATCAGAAGGATCAGTGTTGGGCTTCCATAACTACAGCCATAGCTGTCTTCCAGGTACTCCATAAATCTGTCAGATGTAAGTATCAGTGATAAATACAAGAAATGGCAATGTACGTCATTGGACTTAAGTCATAGTGCCTCTTCAATATTTACAAAGGAGCTGAATTCCTGGAATTATTGAAGACTTGTAAAAATACTTAAACTTACCTCCAAACTTTTGAACTTGACAAAAAGGGAACATTTTTAAAGGGGTAGAACATGGTGCATGTAGTAAAGCGCTTTGAAATGTGGGTGTGGTCAATGAAGAGTGGGTATGGCCATATGGGTGCAGTTTACAGATAAGCCTGCAGAAGCCTGCAGAAGCTTTAATAAGAAGATTTATCATAATAAGAACAGAAATACATCCAAGAAGGTATTGTTCATCAATTAATGAGCAATTATTCATTAATAAAATAATTTATGTAATATTTTTAGCTAGATACAACTTCTAGTGCAGTCTGTTTATAATGATGCAACCCAACAGCTCTTGCAGAGAATACAATGATAAATAAAGGTGCAACATTGTGTCTGGAGTGTGTCAGGCTCAGTTCATATATATATGTGAATCGGATGCGCATAACATGTGAACCAGACCAGCTTTCAGTGGAGCCAGTTCACATATATGCGGGCCAGTTGCGGTGCAAATCAAAAAAGGGTACTGTGCATTTTCAGTCCAGTTTATATGCAATTTAAGTGTCAAATTTGCACCTGAATCACACCAGACTCTGCACCAAAACCGTCCCATATATGTGAAACGAGCCTAAGATACAGACCACAGGGGTCATAAGTACCTAACACACAGTCCAATGTACAGTGTACAACTAAAAACTGCCCCATCCTCCCATAATATATTAACATATTGCCCCCAAGCCCATTCCCATCCAGTACAGATTTCCCCCAGAGCGCTAAACCCCCTTATGCACAGACCACCTTCTCAGTCCCTTCTCAGTACAGACCCTTCCACAGTACAGACCACCCTTACAGGGGAGACTTCTTCCCCTCCCAGCCCCTTCTCAGTAAAGAACACCCCACCCCACCCTCCCCGCCAGTAGATATCCCCCAGTACAGACCTCCTCCCTTCCCACCAATACAGACCCCCTTCCAGTATAGATCTCCTCCTTCCCCTCCAGTACAGACTCCCTTCTTTCCCACCAGTACAGAATTCTTCTCTAGTACAGAGCCCACCTCCAGTACCGACCTCCTCTCTAAAGTACAGAGCTCTCCTTTTCAGTACAGACCTCTTCCCCCCATAAGATCACTCACTGGTGGAATAGAGAGATGCAGTGGCAGCAAGAAGTGCTTCCCTTGGCTGGAGTCAAGAAGGAGCTTTCCTCAAATTGCCATATGAATGAACTGCATGTGATTTGCTTATGAATGAGTCAGTAAAGCTTATTCCTATGCAAATCCCATGGTGGATTCTTTCAGATACTGGTACATTTATATGCAAATCACGTGTTGCTTTGCATATAAATGAGTTGTGAGCATAGTGTACAGGGACAGAGCCTTTGCGGTGCTCTGCCCCAGTACATGGAACATTGGGAGTAGGGTCAAATGTGGGACAGTCCCGCTCAATTTGGGACTGTTGGGAAATATGCTTAAAGAGTATATTTTTGGCAAGTGGAAAGCATTACACATGAGCACAAACTCCTTTAATTTTGCACTGTTCATCTTTATAAAATGTAATTTCTTTTTCATAAATTTTTTAATAAAAATACTTTTCATCCTTCATCCATTTTCTGTACCACCAAATACAAACCACCTCCACAGCACAGTTCCCCCTCCTGAGAAACATCTTGTGGAAGGATTGATTTTGCTCTTTGTGTACTATTCCTCTCTTTTGGGGTTTCCTCTCCCATTAATGCTGCTGATTCCTCTTCATAGGTTTCTTTTATCCATTGGCAAAGTAACTACAAAGGGTTCCCAGTTTTAGGGGCATTTGCTAGGTTTTATTTTGCAAAAAATCTATTCTGTACAACGTGTATGTTGCCATATGTAAGTATGTAAATCATTTTTGTTGGCTATATATGAACATGGTATTTTTGGAGGGGAATGGCCATCTAACATTGTTTCCATGTGGAAACAAAGCTAATGTTTTATGCTTTAACTGTATGTAATACTATTTCAGACTAAGTATCACCCACCAGTTTTACCAAGGGCCCTGATGAACTGACCATTTGTGATTGGCAAAGTGGGAAATGAATAGCTGCGAATCTTGTAACTGCTTAGTGGTTGGGACCATGTCTGATGATGCATCTCGCCCTATGATGGACATCACACAGGTCCAATGGCGGGACTGGGCGGGACTGTAAACGGCGCCGAGAAAAGCCGAGAACTCTCGGGTATGTGTATCTCGGCTCCGCCGAGTCCCTGCAATCTCGGCGCCATATTTGAATTCACACACGGCTGTGTATGTCGGCGGCGATTGCGGCAATAGCCGCGATCTCTCCGATCACACAAAATTGGCGGGGATCGGCCTATAACACGCACCCACGATTTTCCCCTGATTTTCAGGGGATAAAAGTGCGTGTTATATGCCGATAAATACGATATATATATATATATATATACACACACAATATCTCACAAAAGTGAGTACACCCCTTGCATTTGTGTACATATTTCTTATATCTTTTCATGTGACAACACTGAGGAAATTACACTTTGCTACAATGTAAAGTAGTGAGTGTACAGCTTGTATAACAGTGCAAATTTGCTGTCCCCTCAAAATAACTCAACACACCATTAATGTCTAAACCGCTGGCAACAAAAGTGAGTACACCCCTAAGTGAAAATGTCCAAATTAGGCACAAAGTGTTAATATTCTGTGTGGCCACCATTATTTTCCAGCATTGCCTTAACCCTCTTGGGCATGGAGTTCATCAGAGCTTCACAGGTTGCCACCGGAGTCCTCTTACACTCCTCCATGACGACATTACAGAGCTGGTGGATGTTAGAGACCTTGTGCTCCTCCATCTTCCATTTGAAGATGCCCCACAGATGGTCAATAGGGTTTAGGTTTGGAGACATGCTTGGCCAGTCCATCACCTTTACCCTCAGCTTCTTTAGCAAGGCAGTGGTCATCTTGGAGATGTGTTTGGGGTCGGTATTATGTTGGAATACTGCCCTGTGGCCCAGTGTCCAAAGGGAGGGGATCATGCTTGGCTTCAGTATGTCACAGTACATGTTGGCATTCATGGTTCCCTCAATGAACTGTAGCTCCCCAGTGCGGGCAGCACTCATGCAGTCCCAGACTATGACACTCCCACCACTATGCTTGACTGTAGGCAAGACACACTTGTCTTTGTACTAATCACCTGGTTGCCTCCACACACGCTTGACACCATCTGAACCAAATAAGTTTATCTTGGTCTCATCAGACCACAGGACATGGTTCCAGTAATCCACGTCCTTAGTCTGCTTGTCTTCAGCAAACTTTTTGCGGGCTTTCTTGTGCATCATCTTTAGAAGAGGCTTCCTTCTGGGACAACAGTCATGCAGACCAATTTGATGCAATGTGTGGCGTATGGCCGTAGCATTGACAGGCTGACCCCCCAACCCTTGATAGACCATGGCAAGGCCTGTTCTGAGTGGAACCAGTCCTGTTAAACCGTTGTATGGTATTTGCCACCGTGCTGCAGCTAAGTTTCAGGGTCTTGGCAATCTTCTTATAGCCTAGGCCATCTTTATGTAGAGCAACAATTCTTTTCTTCAGACCCTCAGAGAATTCTTTGATATGAGGTGCCATGTTGAACTTCCAGTGACCAGTATGAGAGAGTGAGAGCCATAACACCAAATTTAACACACCTGCTCCTTATTCAAACCTGAGACAGGGTCAGATTAACATAGGGGCTATTGGAGCTGCAGATTCAGGCCCCTTACCTTAAGATAGGCCCATTTGCCCAAAAAGAGAAAAAAGAAAATCATAAAAAAATAAAAAATAAATAACGACCAACTTTGAGGGTCGTAGCTTAGCGACCAGAGGTTACAAATTTGGGGGGTAGGTAAAAGAAGACGTACTCCACCACTGGTCCTATCATCTATGGTTCCAGAGATACAGGCTCCTTGTGCAGCCTGTCAGAAGCTAAATACTAAGCGACCAGTTTAAATACAAGCTGGCACACTCTGTTTGCAGCAGACTAAGAGGATGAGCTCACATTGCCTCTCACTTCTTGTTACATGCAAAATCATATATTATTATGCTATATGTTATAACATAATAATTTATTATTTATCTATTTACTATGAAATTACTGGTTTGAAGTTATAACTTCAAAATTCAGTAATTTTTCCGTTAAGCCACCTGCTTGAGTACAGTTTTTGAAAATATAACAAATTACCCTAAAAATAATATATAATAATTATTTGTATATTACTTATTTATGGTAGTTAACCCCTTGCCACCCGGGCCAATTCTGACACTTCTCTCCTACATTGAAAAAATCAAAATTTTTTTGCTAGAAAATTATTCAGAACCCCATTGGTGGTCATTGCAACTTTTTATGTTCTACGGTATTTGCACAGCAATTTTTTTTGGAAAGAAACAGTTTTATGTATAAAAAAAAACCCCACTAAAGTTAGCCCATTTTTTTTGTTTACTATGAAAGATGATGTTATGCTGAGTAAATAGATACCTAACATGTCAAACTTTGCAATTGTGCACACTTGTGGAATGGTGTCAAACTTGGGTACTTAAAAATCCACATAGGCGACGTTTTAAAAATGTTTACAGGTTACATGTTTAGAGGTAAAGATGAGGTACAGAATTATCGCTCTCGCTCTAACGTTCGCGGCGTATGTAACCTGTGTGTATCTGGCTCTGATACTAGCTAGTGCCACACCAGCCACTGACCTCACTGCACGGCCCTGACCCAAATCTTAAAAATACATTTGGACAGGACTGTACAAATGCTGTAGCTGTAATGCTTTACTTCACAGCTCTTTAAAAAAATTTCTTTAGCTGCAGAATCTTTGGCAGCACCGCCTGTCAAACTCGCCTATTGATTTCAATGGGGCCATTCTGCAACTGCAAGCCAAACTCGCTCGCAGTAGCAGCATAGTCCAACAATGTAAAACTACCATTCAGCAATGTAAAAAAAAAAAAAACAATGATGCAGCAGTAGCTGCTAGTATAGGCTGCTGCTATACCACCCGTTGAAAAGCAATCCACCACAGATCACTTTTCATAGGGCAGTAAGCATTACCACAAATTTTAAAGAAACTTAAAAACACATCATCCATTTCACCAGGTCACTCCCCAGCCACTTCTCATGTTAGCCACCTCCCTTCAACTTATATCACAGGTGACCATTTCCCAACCTGCGGATGACAGACCATACTCCAAAAGATATCACTCCCAGTTACTCCCCCCCCCCCCAGGTTGATATCCCTCCATGACCACCTCACACCTCCCTGCTGATAGAACTCTCTCCCCAGCCTGTACCCACACACCTTCTCACCTGCTGACCTGTAGATGGGGGAATCACTCTAGCAGTGTTATTGTGTTCTGCCAGTGGAGAGCCTTCCCAACCCACAAAATACATTGATTAGCGTTGCTAACTATAGCTGGCAGCACTGATTGTTTTGGAAAAAATCTGATAGGCTGGTTGTACTCGAGTCAATTAATAGATTGACTTGTGTACAACCAGCTAGTCCATACATAGATCGACTATGGCTGGTCTCTGCTTAAATGGCTTAATTTAAATTTTTGTATGGCCTGCTTAACAACTATGCAGTCCCTAAACATTCTTCCACAAACCTTTAGATTTTTCCTTCCCATTCCCAGATTCCTTTATCCTCCTCTCCTGTACATAGTGCCCGCTGTAATACCCTCCACACTCCTCTCCTGTACATACTGATCACTGTCATACCCTCCACACTCCTCTCCTTTACATAATGCCCACTGTCATACCCTCCACACGTCTCTCCTATACATAATGCCC
This sequence comes from Lithobates clamitans, assembly GCA_037952925.1. Classification (NCBI taxonomy): domain Eukaryota; kingdom Metazoa; phylum Chordata; class Amphibia; order Anura; family Ranidae; genus Lithobates; species Lithobates clamitans. Next base: position 474,400 of record JBBGZY010000310.1, read on the forward strand.
ACTGTCATACCCTCCATACTTATACATTATGTATAGGAGAGGAGTGTGGAGGGTATGACAGTGGGCATTATGTATAGGAGAGGAGTGTGGAGGGTATTTATTTATTTATTTCAGGTACTTATATAGCGCCGTCAATTTACACAGCGCTTTACATATACATTATGACAGTATGACAGTGATCGGTATGTACAGGAGAAGAGTGTGGAGGGTATTACAGTGGGCACTATGTACAGAAGAGGAGAATGAAGGAATCTGGGAAGGAAAAATGTAAAGGTTTGTGGAAGAATGTTTAGGGACTGCGTAGTGATCCATTTGTGATTCCACCACTTGTTACTCGTAGGGTGATAAGGAAACGCCCCGGGGCTATGGTAATTTAGTGATTAACAATACATAGATAGCAATAGAAACGAGTCTGATATTTTTGGTTTTGAAATTATATTACTTAAGCATTGTGTGGGACCAGAAATACATGAATAAAAGCATCAGTCATTTTGTGAATTATCTTCTAAAAAATAAAAAAATATCCAGTTCCAACAATACATAGATAGAATAACTGTTTTAAAATATTTTTAACCACTGAAAAATGGAACCTAAATCACCTCATTAAGACTATTGGTTGGAACTTTGTTTTTCCATAATAAATTCCTTTTAAATAAATTTTCCCCTCCTTTTAAATAATTTCCCCCTCATTTTAAAATAAATAATGCTCTCTCTTTAACTTTACTTATTTTAATATAACCTAATATGAATATATAATTTTTGGTAAATATATCTCTCTTACATAACACACCTCTTATTTGAATATATTCACACCCACAGTCATTCGGTCTTTATTGTTGATCATTACTGATTGTCTTACAAGACACAAAATAGAATAACAATAGCCACATTTAGATATACACCTTGTTTTGTCTCATGATATTGGCATGTCAATATTTAACGTGTATTTTAATTGTTTAGATGTTTTTTTCACAATAAGTTATATTGCCTCAGATCCACGCTCCGTGTGAATCTCTATATATAAACTCTTTAGATCAATAGCCATTTATATCTGAGGAAGAAGCGGATGCTTTGAAATGTTATCGCCATGTACTGATATCACTTCTAAAGCGACTCCTAGTGTGTTCCATGCTGGTTCTGAGACGACAAGACTGATGTCCGGCCGGTTGTTCCTCTCCTCTCATGTTAACATCTACAAACCACCATCCACTGGGGACCAGCTAAGTGACCACAGTATTATACTGTTATATGCCTATTAATCTTTATATTAGTGTGAGTATCCATTTGGCAGGTTTTCACCAGAGCCTCTGATGGTGAGGATGGACTTCGCTGCAGCTGGCTCCAGGTCGTGGCCCCCCAGGGTCTCCCAGTTCACGCTCACGGCTGTCTCTGGTGGATGGAGAGGAAGCAGCAATCCAGGACAACAAGGAATAGTCAGGAGGACAAGCCAAGGGTTGGGTGGGGCAACAAGAAGACAACGATGGTCAGGAGAACACGCCAAGGTCAGGGCTACAAGCAGACAGGGATAGTCAGGATAACAAGCCAAAGTCGGTACACGGAATCAAACGTAGAGCACGCGGCAAGAAACACAAACACACAGGGAAGCCTTAACACACTATTGCTCGGGCAAGGCTGGCTTGCAGTGCACGGAGTTAAGTAGTGTTTCCTGTTAGAGGCTGGGGAGGAGCCATGCTGAGAGAAGATTACTTAAACATACAGGTGTGTGAGCATGGTCCTTAACAGCTTCCGGGCCGCCCTATGTACATTTACTGCGGCAGGGCGGCCTGGGTGCGCAAAATCACGTGCCTGTACATGATTTTGGGCATGCGGTTTAGGGGGCACATGACACCCCGCTCCCGCTGTGATTGGACACAGCGGGAGCCAATCAGCGGGTCCGGCGGCTGCGATGGCTGCTGCGACCCGCTGATCGTTCACAGGAGAGACGGGTCAGCGGTGTGTCGATGTAAACAAGGCACACTGCTGATCTGTCAAGGAGGAAAAGTGAGAGATCGTGTTTCAACTAAGCTGATCTCTTTTCCTCCAGTGAATCCACTCCCCCCACAATAAGAAACACCTCCCAGGGAACACATTTAACTCCTTGATCGCCCCCTAGTGTTAACCCCAAAGTCGGTACACGGAATCAAACGTAGAGCACGCGGCAAGAAACACAAACACACAGGGAAGCCTTAACACACTATTGCTCGGGCAAGGCTGGCTTGCAGTGCACGGAGTTAAGTAGTGTTTCCTGTTAGAGGCTGGGGTGGAGCCATGCTGAGGGAAGATTACTTAAACATACAGGTGTGAGAGCCAGTGTCAGTGTCATTTATACATTGATTAGTGCATTTTTTAACACTGATCACTGTAATAATGTCACTGGTCACAAAAAGTGTCGATTGCAATGTTGCAGGCCCACTAAAAATTGCAGATCGCCTCCATTACCAGTAAAAAAATATAAAAAATAAAAAATAAATAAAAAAGTCCCTAAATCTATCCCGTAGTTTGTAGACGCTTTTGTGCAAACCAATCAATATATACTTATTGGGATTTTGTTTACGAAAAATATGTAGCAGAATAAATAAATTTTGGCCTAAATTGATGAAGAAAATTGTTTTTTTACATTTTTTTGGGATATGTATTATAGCAGAAAGTCAAAAATATTGTTTTTTTTTCAAAATTGTCGGTCTTTTTTTGTTTATAGCGCAAAAAATAAAAACCGTAGGAGTGATCAAATACCACCAAAAGAAAGCTCTATTTGTGGGAAAAAAAGAATTTTATTTGGGTACAACGTGGCACGACCACGCAAACATCAGTTAAAGTGACGCAGTGCCGTATCGCAAAAAATGGCCTGGTCAGGAAGTGGGTAAAACCTTCTTACCCCTTTCCTGACCTGAGCATTTTTTGCGATTCAGCACTGCGTCGATTTAGCTGACAATAGCTATTATTTTCTATTCTATTATTTTATTTTCTATTATATTCTATTCTATTCTTTCTATTTAAATTCAAATGTATTCTATTCGAAATTTGAATTTCAGAAGATGGTTATATTCCTTCTATGTTATTCTATTCTATTTGTTTTTATTATATTCTAGTCTATTCTATTCTTTTATTTTCTGTTATATTATTTTCTTTTCTATGTTCTATTATATTATTTTTGTTTCTATTCTATTTCTTTAATTTCTATTCTATTTTATTCTCTTTGGAAATTGGAAAACTATTCGAATTAGAAAACTATTCAAATTTGAAATCTTTTTGAATTTGAAAACTATTCGAATTAGAAAAGTATTTTGAAAACGATTTGAAAACGATTTCAATTTCAATTTCGTCTGGATTTTTTTCGTTATTTCTGGTTCGTTTAAATTCGGTACTATTGTAATTTCTTAAATTCGGAAAGAAACGAACCGCACATGTCTAATAATAATGTCATCGCCTCATAGACCCTTATTTGCTCAAGCTTTAACCACTTGCCTACTGGGCACTTAAACCCCCCTCCTGCCCAGACCAATTTTCAGCTTTCAGTGCTCTCACACTTTGAATGACAATTACTTAGTCATGTAATACTGTACCCAAATGATTTTTGGTTCTTTTCTTCATACAAATAGAGCTTTCTTTTGGTGGTATTTGATCACCTCTGGGTTTTTTATTCTTTGCGCTATAAATGAAAAAAGACCAAAAATTTGAAAAAAAAACCCGCCTGTTTCTGTGATAAAATTTTGCAAATTATTAAATTTTCTTCATAAATTTTGGCCACAATTTATACTGCTACATATCTTTAGTAAAAAAAACCCAAATTAGTCATTGTAATAGGTTATTTCTCTCACATGGCATGTGTATACCACAAATGACGCCCCAAAATACATTCTGCTACTCCTTCTGAGTATGGCGATACCACATGTGTGAGACTTTTACACACTGTTGGCCTGGCCAACATACAGAGGCCCAACATTGAAATAGCACCTTCAGGCATTCTAGGAGCATAAATTACACATCTCATTTCTCAACCACCTATTACACTTTTGAAGGCCCTGGAGCACCAGGACAATGGAAACGCTGACAAAATGACCCCATTTTGGAAAGCTAACACCCCAACATATAATCTATGAGGCATAATGAGTCTTTTGAACGGGTCATTTTTTCCAGAAGTCTTTGGGAAATGTGGAAAAAAAATGCATTTTTTTTTTACACAAAGTTATCCATTTATAAGATATTTCCAACACATAGCATGTACATAACAAAAATGACACCCCAAAATACATTGTGATACTCCCCCTGAGTATGGCGATAACACATGTGTGAGACTTTTACACAGCCTGGCCACATACAGAGGCGAAACATGCAAGGAACACCGTCAGGTGTTCTAGGGACACATAGCATGCACATATCAAGAATTACACCCAAAAATACATTCTGCTGAGCAAAGGGTAAACAAAAGATTACCGGTGGTTTTAGTAGCATAGCACTGGTCCAGGCAGCAGGCAGGGACTTGGTCAGCAAAAGCGAACGCAATTGTCCAGGCAACAGGCAGGAATACTGTCCATAGTCAGTACAGGCAGCAGACAGGGATACTGTCCATAAACAGTCCAGGGTCAGTGCAGGCAGAGATTGTCAGCAGTGCCAAAATATTGGTCCTGGTAGTAGGCAGGAACAGGTCCATGTGGTGTGGTCAGGTAATGGGACAGGCAGAACCATGATGGCAAAAGTCCTATAGGTAGGTACAGAATCGGTAGGCAGAAGCGTGGTCGAATAACAAGCCAGGGTCAGTTACAGAGCAAGTGGGTGTGAAGGTAAATGACAGGAAGTGGGGGTTATGTTTACCATACTTCAGTAATAATTTACTGAAGTATGGTAACGGCTGAAACAGTTAACTATGCAGAGGCCTGGTTGGGAAGGACATTGGGGACAATAATAAGTGGTGTCTCTTGTAAGTCCTCCTCTGGTGAACACCTGGCATTTTTTCTGACGTTTTTGGCCTGTTGGTCTGGGAGGGATTTTATCTGGAAAATGGCGTTCGGAGAGTCTGCTAATCACATCGGATCAAATGTTTTCTGGTGGGCCATTCGGGAATATAAGGGCAATGTTGATTACCTCTTGGTAGCCAAAGAAGGGTTTGGGGCTTTCAGTGGAGTTGCGATAGATAATATAGATGTTGTATATGGCCAAATTAAACAAATAAATTGATTAAATAAAATAAATTGATACTTTTTATACCACTGGTATGTTCGTCTTGTGTCAAGGTAGGGTTCGAGCATTTGGTCCTTGAAGTCAAGCATGTTGGCTTTTGGATTGGTCCATTTCTCCTGGTGATCTCAACGAATGTATTGTTGTGAATTGAAGAAAGCATGAAGACATCCCTTCTGTCCCTCCACTTCACAGCCAGAATTTCCTCATTCCGTAAACTCGCCGTCTCCCCTCTTCTTAACTTCTTGTTGATGAGGCTTTGAGGAAAGCCCTTCCGGTTCATCCTTATGGTGCCACATGCTGGAGTGTTCTTTCTGTGAAGGTTGCGGAACAGGGGCAAACTTGTATAAAAGTTATCTACGTACAAATGGTAGCCTTTCTCCAGGATTGGGTTTATGAGTTCCCAAATGACTTTCCCGCTTGATCCCATGTAGTCTGGGCAATTAGGGGGATGCAGCTGGGTGTCCTTCCCTTCGTATACCATGAAGGTGTATGTATAACCTGTGGCTCGGTCGCACAATTTATACAGCTTCACCCCATAGCGGGCCTTTTTGGTGGGAATAAATTGTTTGAAGCCCAGCCTGCCAGTAAATTTAATAAAGGTTTCATCCACGCATATGTGTTGGTCTGGGGTAAACAACTGGGGGAAAAAGAAAAAAGAAAAATAATTTAGTAGTGGCCGAATTTTATAAAGCTTATCAAAATTTGGGTCATTTCCGGGAGGGCACTGGGTATTATTATTACAGTGTAGGAATCTCATAATCATGAGATATCTGGTTCTGGGCATTACTGAGGAAAAGATAGGCATGTGGTGGATGGGGAGGGTTGACCAATATGAACGTAATTAATTTTTTTTGGTTAGTCCCATACAGAATGTGAGGCCCAAAAAAATTTTAAACTCCTCCACTGTTAGGGCTCTCCACTCGTAGGGACGGGCATAATAGGACGTTGGGTTACTTTCTATGAATTGTTGTGCATACAGGTTGCACTGGGCCACAGTCCTCAGTAAAAATTACTGTCCTCAGTAAAAATTAAATGGAAAAAATCTGGGGGGGGGGGGGACTTTCTGTGTCCACTTGGACTCCTGGCTGGGCAGTGAAAGGGGGAATGTTAGCTTCTCCTGAATTAGGAGGAAGCCACAAGGGGTTCTGAAGGGAATAGGGAAGGCTGGCATGGGACCTAACCCTTTGGGACTGAGGTGACACCCCACAGGTACATGGCCTTTCTTGCAGAGGCACTGCGGTGCTGGTGGATGGCACTGTGGTGCTGGTGGATGGCACTGCCTCCTCACTAGAACGCCTTCCTCTGCCAGGTGGACTCTCATCCTCCTTTGAGGCTGTCAGTGTTCCATTGCTTAGGACAGGCTCATAGTCAACGTCAGACTCAGAATCTGAATTTGAGGAGGAATCCAAAACAGAGAGCTCCCCGTTGCTCTCGTTGGCCACAAAAATATTGTACGCCTCCTCGGCTGAAAATAATCTTCTAGACATTGTTGGTGATGACAGAAGGCACTGATGACACTGATTACAAATGGCACTGATTACGTGACACTGATGACAGATGGCACCGATTACACGTGGCACTGAAGACACATGACACTGATGACAGATGGCACTAATACGTGGCAATTATAACACATGACACTGATGACAGAGGGCACTGATATGTGGCACTGATAACAGATGGCACGTGGCAGTGACAGGTGGCCCTGATGACAGATGGCACTGACAGATGGCACTGATGACAGATGGCACTGATGGCACTGACAGGTGGCACTGATGACAGATGGCACTGACAGGTGGCACTGATGATAGATGGCACTGACAGATAGCACTGGCAGATGGGACTGACAGATGGCACTGATAGGTACTGTGGGCACTGTATTTACTGTTGTTTTTTACTATTTGAACTCACAAGCTGCAGCACAGAAGCTCTCCCTCCTCACATGCAGTCTCTGTGTGAGAAGGGAGAGGCGGCAATGAGAGATGATCTCATATGTTTACACTTGAGATCATCTCTCATTGGACACGCCGATCAAGTGCTAAATGGCCGCTGTGATTGGTCATTTAGCACGATCTGTGATTGGCTGTGTCCAAGGGACACGGCCAACACAGATTTTCCCAGTTGCGCGCCCGTGGCAGCGTGCGGGGAACCAGTAAACAGGAAGGCGTCCAGGGACGCCCTCCCGGCAATTGAGCACCGCGCTGTAGCCGTCTTTCGGCTATAGCGCGGGCGTCGAGTGGTTAAATATACTTAAATACATTTAGATTCTCTTTTTCTTGTTAAATTATTTACATAATGGAAATGAATAATCACATTCAGAACCACACATAATGAGAATGTAATTTTGCAGGATATTGTTTTATGAATCCTCATAGTCCTCCAGGACACAATAACAATCCAATCTAAAGTCATTAAACAGTCTATGCCCCAGATTATTGTACTGCCTGTTTTTAATTGCATGGCACAATGATTGTAATCCAATTTCCTGTCGCTGATTTGAAAAGTTCAATGATACAATGCTCCTCATTCAGAGAAGTCAAAGTTGTCCCTTTGTTCTGACTCTCTTCCTATATTGTCATATTTACAGGAAAGCTATGGTGTATTTGTACGGAGCAGTGATTACTGTAACTGTAAAAAATCCTGCAAGCAGCATCTTTGGGGTGGGTTGGGAACGTTGTATACAGCGCTCTCAAAATGCCCCTGCCCATTGGAATGAATGGGCAGCGCTTTCAAAGTGCCTTAAAAGTGCTTTGAAAGCACTGCAAAACGGGAGTTTTTAACCCCTTTTTTGGGGTTAAAAGCTTCCCGCTAGTGGCTGTAAAGCGCTGCTAAAATGTAGCCCCAGTGTAAAATGGGTCTTACTGAAGGTAATTTTTGGACGTGACATTTTTATACATCACACATGATTCAGTTCTGTGTCCCCTCCCTTGCTGAGAACTACAGAGTAGGGATGAATTGTGATTGCCAGCAACATCAATGTCTTCAGATGGAAACTCTTAATTTCAGTGGAAACTCTTAATTTCGCCTGCCTGGAATGCAGCTTCTCAACAGAAGAAACTGTGGTGTGATACTGGAACTCAGAGTCAGCCTATATCCTCTGCATCTTAGTATCTAGTAGCTTCTAATATGCCATGTAACTGGACCTCTAACTACCTCTGGGCCTGTCACCAGTACATTTCCAATTTCTCCTGAATCACTGTCAATGCAGAGAAAATCTATACAGACCATAGGGCCCGAACTCTGGTGGCTAGCTAGAATGAAATTTATCCTCCTGGTGGTGGTTTAGGCCCCCCCCTAAAGTGTTCTCATGTGCCTGGTGGCATGGGCCCCTTTGTCACATAGCCCTTGGGTATTCAGACTAACCTTGGGGCCCAAGCCTGAATCTGAAAAAGGGTTTGTAAAGGATGCAGATCAGGTGGATCTAGTGTGTGGGGTCTTGGACCCCCCCAACCATACACGTGATCAGACATTGGGATCTGTGTCGAGCACCTGAACTGGGAACTGGCTCAACAACCCATCTCCCAGGGAAACTCCTTTTACTGTAGGCCACCATCTGAAGGCTTCGGCCACATGGGGCTGCTAGGGACCATTTACAGGCAGCATTAACATTTATGACTGGCGCGGCGCTGTCTAATGACAGCAAGATCAAATACATTGTCCACAGGCTGGGCATGCCCACAAGTAGTAAACAGAATGCCATTTTTAATCCTTTTACAACTGTCCAACACATATGTGTTACTGAGTGGCTGATGTTTATGTACTGAGAGCGCACTCACTGCAAGCTCCCAGCACAAGGACCAAGTCGTTGAAGACAGCTCTTGATCAAGGCCAAAGATCAGTAGCTGGTGGGACTGGCTTCCGATCTTGTGCATGCTGTGACAGTATGTGGACGGGGCCTAAGGCTCCCTAACAGAGACACGGTGGAACTGCGCTCACTAATGCCTATACCATAGGCAGGAGCTGTGGTCATGTGAAATCAGCATCAGCTGTGATACTTTGTAATCTACGGTCATACTTTGTAAAATGTTGACAGCAAAGTACTTTGGACACAAGGTCTGTTAGAGTATACCTCTCCCCAGGTGTGCAGCATCTCTGAGCCTGTACTGTGGAGCTTGTACTGGTCTCCATTAACCCAGTAATCCTGTCACCTCACTCCAAGTGACAATGTTCCATATGTTACTATTGGATACAGGAAACGCGCATCTCCATAGTTCCATGCTTGTTGTCCTCCCGAGGCCTTACTACATAACCCATGACTCCCAGACTAGTATTTGGGGAACCAGTCACTAGTGAAGGGACTAAGCATAATACCCCTTCACTACCAGCGTATTCATCAACTTTGCTATTCCTGGCAGGGTGGCCAAATACGGTAGTCATTAACAACAGTAATATAGCATCCTCTGGACTGCATTCTGCTTGTTAGACCCATGTACCGTATCTTCTGTAAACTCTTCAGTCCCCTGTTTGTAAGCCCTGTTCATTTGATTCACCTTACAAGCACCACTTTAGAGACTTCAGACAAGGCCATTTAAATGAACAATAAAGATCTTTTACTGAGGTAGTTGCAGGTAACTAGTAAACGGTTCTCAAAGACATCTTCCACACACTTTCCTATACACAGTTTTTAAGTGCCCTTGATTAGTGCCCCATAAGGTAATTATACCTTAGGTAGATGGTTAAATCCATAGAGTCCTTCTCAGGGAAAGAGTCCATAATAGACAGTAAATCCACAATAGGTAGCAATAATCCATAACAGAGTCCAGCTTAAGGTAACACAACTCCATATAAGTTCACAGGTTCCAGACCCCACTGGGAACCACAACTGGGCTCCCCCCAAGGGGTGGCTCAGGCTGACGACAGCATAACAACTACATTTTGGCAGGCTTTCTTCAGGCCTCCAGCTTAGGGGACTAATGAGCCCCTATTTATTTAGTGTGACCTGCAGGGGCATTAACACTTCCTTCTCTGGAACCACCAGCTCAGCAGGTCAACCTAAGGACACAGTGTGACAATTCTATTTTGCAACAAGTAGTTTTAACACATAAACATAGTTGACCTGATTAACCTCAGAGCATGAACATGACAGCAGAAAACTTTTAACCCACAGAACTTTTTGGATGCACCTGCTTACACATAGTCATATGATTGCTGATCTGCCCACCACCTGAGCGTTCCTAACTGTTTAAAGGGATGTCAAGTTTAAAGGGATGTCCAGAAATACATGACCACCAACCTGCTGCTTTAAAATATACTGCAGTAGTAAAGTGATTAAAGTTTATATAGGTGAAAACATCCTTTAAATGTAACATACTGTATTTTGGTGTTTGAAGAAATGTAACTGTCTCTGTTTTATAGTCATGAATACTTGTTTGCTCAAAAAAGAGGGGTTAAATAGAAAACTCATTAATATGAGCTCACAGAAGAGTGTTACAACATCTCCCGCTATTAAAATAACACAATACCTCGTTATCGCAGGTGTTGCAGACAGTTGTGACGGGACTTTAAAACTAATGTCTACGCCAATGTTTATTCTTATAGAATTCCTTCAAGTTTGTTGTTATGGTATCATAAAATACACAGACGGAGACAAACATTATATAATTTACATGCATGCATTGGATATTTGCTTTTATGAGGTTTCTAAGTACCCTTGAAGTATTTGCTTTATGAGGGTTTATGTATTTAATAACTGCTTGTTTGCTAACCAAATATTTAAAATAGTGGCAACAGTACAACCTCTCCTCTTTCAGTACCATAGGAAGCACAAGAAAATACACAGCACGGCCAAGTGACTGGCCCTCTTATCATGCAGTACTTGGGGTCTTGGGCTCATGCTCCAGCAGGGTCTTTATCTGCATGGAGTTGTTGATTAGGGGGTCACATGTCAAAAGAGTTTTTATTGACATTATAGTCTATTTCTTTTATAAAACAGAAATAATAATAATAATTGCAGTAAGCAGCATTGAAGGGCAACATAAGATATAAACAAGGCCAAGGATAAATACAAAGAAAAAACCAAACTTACTTACCAACCAGCCCACAGACAACTGAATCCACCTGTCTAACAGTATGCGTTAAAAACAGGGGTTTAGTCTGCACACATTTGCAAATGTATGCGTAAGCTACAGAGACTCGGCAAGGCACCCTGGTATCTGTAGTCCATATCACTAACTATTGAGTTACTCCGTGGTGGAAGCACATGCATTCTGATGGATAGGTGGAGGGCAGATGGTCTAAAGGGGAGCTAACCAATTCCTAAAGGTGCAGGAGCAGACTGAGCACCCAGCATATAGCTCAATGGCTGCAAAGGTGTCAGTGCGTTGCCTGACCAATATTGCCTGACCAATATACAGTGATACAAAAAGGGGTCCCCTTCAGACCATCTGCCCTCCACCTATCCATCAGAATGCATGTGCTTCCGCTGTTGAGTCGCTCATTAGTTAGTAATAGGGACTACAGATACCAGGGTGCCTTGACGAGGCTCTGTAGCTTACGCATGCATTTGCAAATGTGTGCAGAATAAACCCCTGTTTTTAATGCATACTGTTAGATAGGTGGATTCAGTTGTCTGTGGGCTGGTTGGTAAGTAAGCTTGGTTTTTTCCTTGTATTTATCCTTGGCCTTGTTTATATCTTATGTTGCCCTCCAATGCTGCTTACTGCAATGGCCAGTTATAGGTTGGTCAGTGGCCCCCTTTTTGTATCATTAGTAATAGGGCAGCATGGAGGGTTAGTATTATGGTTAACTGGAGGATTAGTAATAGGGTATAATGGAGAGTTAGGATTAGGGTTACATGGAGGGTTAGTAATAGGGCAACATTGAGGGCTGCTATTAGGGTTGCATGGAGGGTCAGTAATAGGGTAGCATGGAGGGTTAGTATTAGGGTTACGTGGAGGGTTAGTAAAAAGGTTACATGGAAGGGTTAGTAATAGGGTAGCATGAAGGGTTGGCAGGGCTGGACTGGGACAAAAATTTGGCCCTAGACTTCACCCAGAACGGCCCACTTTAATTTTGGGATGGATCTGAGGGAAGCGGTGCTGATTTGTATGGGGCATCAGAGCAACCTGGGGGAAAATTGACACCTTGCCCCCCGGTAGGGTGACCACATTTCCAGACTGCCATTAAGGGACAATTTTGGCAAGGGCCGGGGGGGAATCTAGTCTCAGGGTTGACGGAGAATTTAGCGTTGGGGTGATTTGTCGGGTGAATGGCTGGTGCTGGCAATGAAAACATCCGGACACCATGCTGAATATGGTGTCAGGATGATCAAATCACATTATTTCTATTACTACATTGTAATATATAATGAAATAGTTCAACTCACCAGAATGCAGAATCAATGGGAACCATTGCCTGTTACCAGATGCAGCATGTCATTTGCCACTGCCGCCTGCCACCAGATGCAGCATGTCACTTTCCACCATCGCCTGCCACCAGATGCTGCGTGTCACTTACCACCGTCGCTTGCCACCACATGCAGTGTGTCACATGCCACATCGTCTGCTGCCAGAAAGAGGGCAGGAAGAGAGGGGGCAGGGAGAGAGGGAGCAGAGAGAGAGAGGGGCAGAGAGAGGGGGATAGGGAGAGAGAGAGAGTGGTGGGGCAGAGAGAGAGAGAGAAGTGGGGACAGAGAGAGAGAGGGAGGGGGACAGGGAGAGAGATGGCGACGGTAAGAGAGAGAGGGGGGACAGGGAGAGAGAGAGAGAGGCACATGGAGAGAGAGAGGGACAGGGAGAGAGGGACAGGGAGAGAGAGAGGGGGACAGGGAGAGAGAGAGGGGGACAGGGAGAGATAGAGAGGGACAGGGAGAGAGAGGGGGGACGGGGGAGAGTGAGAGGGACAGGGAGAGAGAGAGGGACAGGGAGAGATAGAGAGTGGGGGACAGGGAGAGAGAGAGAGGGGGGAGAGGGAGAGAGAGAGAGGGGGGACAGGGAGAGAGAGGGGGACAGGGAGAGAGAGGGGGACAGGGAGAGAGAGGGAGGGGGCAGGGAGAGAGAGGGGGACAGGGAGAGAGAGGGAGGGGGCAGGGAGAGAGAGGGGGGGACAGGGAGAGAGAGAGGGGAGAAAGGGAGAGAGAGAGAGAGAGGGAGGGAGAGAGAGAGAGAGGGGGCAGGGAGAGAAAGAGGGGGGACACGGAGAGAGAGGGAGGGGGCAGGGAGAGAGAGGGACAGAGAGAGAGAGAGGGGGGACAGGAAGAGAGAGAGAGGGGGACAGGGAGAGAGAGAGAGAGGGGGGGACAGGGAGAGAGAGAGGGACAGGGAGAGAGAGGGGGACAGGGAGAGAGAGAGGGGGACAGGGAGAGAGAGAGGGGACAGGGAGAGAGAGAGGAGGGGCAGAGAGAGGGGTCCGGGTCTGGTCAGTGACAGTGCTCAGCTCACTCACTTGAATGGTGCAGGAGGGGCTTTAATGTGGCTGTCGGCTACTTGTTAAATCTTCCTGCTCCCTCTTGCTCTTCATCGATGTAACGCACAGGCAGGGAGAGAGGGGCGGGAAGCGGTGTGTGTCACAAGCTGGCTCATTTACAGCTGAACAGAGCAGTGTGCGAACCCCCTCTTCTAGGGCAGCTGCACCGAGCCGCTGCCCACACACTGACACTAGGAATGTTCCGTACTTTTGTCCCCGCCCAGCAGCGTGACCTTTCAGACACCTTTGGCAGCGGCAGAGCCTATCGGCTCTGTGCTACAGGTGGTGGGCGGGCAAATTTAATCAGTGAAACACTGAAGCACCATCCTGACCCAGTCCACTCCTGAATTGCCACCTCAGTCCCATGGTAGTGCCGGCCCTGGGCAGTACAGCAGTGTTCAAAATAATGGCTGCGCGGGCTGCGCGGGCTGCGTGGGCTGCGCAGCCATTATTTTGACAGGCTGTCTGTCACTGAAACTGGCCCACTGAGCCATCGGCCCACCGGGAAACACCCGGTAGTCCCGATGGCCAGTACATGCCTGAGGGTTGGTATTAGGGTTACAGGGAGGGTTAGTAATAGGGTAGCACGGAGGGTTAGTAGTAGCGTTACACTGAGGGTTAGTAAAAGGTTAGCATGGAGGCTTAGTATTAGAGTTATATAGAGGGTTAGTAATAGGGTAACATGGAGGGTTAGTAGTAGGGTTACATGGAAGTTAGTATTAGGGTTACATGGAGGGTTAGTAATAGGGTAGCATGGAGGGTTAGTATTAGGAATACAGGAGGGTTAGTAATAGGGTAGTTTGGAGGGTTGGTATTAGGGTTACATGAAGGGTTAGTAATAGGGTAGCATGGAGGGTTAGTATTAGAGTTATAGGGAGGGTTAGTAATAGGGTAGTATTGAGGGTTAGTATCGGGGTTACAGGAGGGTTAGTGATAGGGTAGCATGGAGAGTTGGTATTAGGGTTACATGGGGGGTTAGTAATAGGGTAGCATGGAGGGTTGGTATTATAGGAAGGTTAGTAATAGGGTAGCTTGGAGGGTTGGTATTAGGGTTACATGGAGGCTTAGTAATAGGGCAGCATGGAGGGTTAGTATTAGGATTACAGGAGGGTTAGTAATAGGGTAGCTTGGAGAGTTGGTATTAGGGTTACATGAAGGCCTAGTAATAGGGTAGCATGAGTGGTTAGTATTAGGCCTCGCAAATACGGTCGGATTTTCCAACCAACAACAAATGTTCGATGGGAGCTTGTTGTCAGAAATTCCAACCGTGTGTAGGCTCCATCGCACATTTTCTGTCGGAATTTCAGACAAACAAATCTGGATCTGGATCTCAAATTTTCCAACAACAAAATCCGTAAATTCCAATTGTGTGTACACAATTCCGACGCACAGAGTTCCACGCATGCTCTGACTCAATTATGAGACGGAAGCGATCGGTCTGGTAAAACTAGCGTTCGTAACGAAGAACATTCGTCACGCTGCAAATTTGAAAATCTTTCAATGCAGCGCATTCTCTTTTTCCTTAGAATGCTAGAATAATGAAGTTGTTTTGCTGCTGATATTCACACAGAGTTCTGAAAAAATTATTTCTTTATTATTTCTCGTGATCTCCTGAATATTTTTTTTTTCATCAGCTCTCCATAATAATGTTTTTAATTTTTGTTTACAGTGGTTTTTTTTATCAAGATCGCCTGCTTTTTTTAAAAAACAATTTCTAGTGCTCTCCATAATATTGTTTTTCGTTTTGTGTGTCAAGTTACTACAACACCATTATTATCTTGCATTTTTTTAACCTCAAGGAGGTTGGTTGGTGTTGGTGTCCCTTGTTAATTTGACATTGTATTTAGGAAATGTACCTGCCTACTCACAAACAAACTGTCCTTTTTTAAGTAAAACACATAGGCAAGTATTTGTGAATACAAAATAGCCAATTATAATGGGTCATAATAAAAAAAAAGAGGAAGGCAACGCTGGAGAAACTGGTGAAATTGGCCAAGCCTTTGTACCCCAAGGCACACATCAATTATTTTACATCCAAAATTGGTAGCCTGAGGAGTCCATATAATAGTGAGCACAATCCGGTCCCGGACTACAAGAGATCAGGAACAGCAGCAGATGACATATATGTCCCCAGGCTGTGGCCATACAACAGCCTGCGTCTTTTGTCAGACCAGACTGAACCCAGGCCATCACACTCTTGTCTTCCTTCCAGGCTGTGGTTTTTGAGTTGTGGCAGGAGGGGGGGGAGGAGGAGGATGGTCCAACTCACACAGGTGGGTTATAGTTGTTAGTTGGCCCCTCAACTCCTTATTTAGGGTCAGATACATCATTTCCTCACAGATGAGGCGTTGGCCCTCCTCCATTTCCTGCATTTTGCAAGCAGCCATGGAGGCAAAGGCCTCTTGAGTGGGGGTGGTTCTGAGGGCAGCATTAGCCACCCGAATCAGCCCAAGTGCTGCCTCCTCCACGTTACTCCCCTTCCTGGGCCTTTTGGTTGGAAGGCGGAGGGGAGGGACCTGGTATTCGGTCAGGCTACTGGGCTGGGCCACCTCCTGGCTGCCACTTACCCCTGCCACCTCCTGGATGCCACTTTCCTCTGACACCTCCTGGCTGCAACTTCCCCACAGCCTCCTCCTGGCTGCCACATTCCACACCCTCCTCCTGGCTGAGGCTTTCCTGTGTATGAAAAAGGTAGTTTTAGTTTTTTAGTCATCAATCACACACAATTTTTAGCTCATGACTGTTGCAAATTGAATGTTAACAAATAGAAAAGACTATCATTCTGGCCCCAGCATTTTTCATATTTGTCCCAAACATTTTGGCCACTACTGTTTATTGATATGTAAAACACTTTATTAAACAGCAATTAGTGATCAATAATAACATCTAGTTAACATCATTAATTTTACGTCAAGAAATATGTAGAACAATGCTATACCTGACTCAAGCTGGGCTCCTCCACATCTTCCTGGCTGGAAGACCCAGGTTGGACGTCGGAAGCCTCAGCTGGGGTGGAAGGAAGCATGGAAAGAAAGAGTGGAAGGAAGGGTTGAGAGTGATTGCCTGACTTCAGTCTGGTCTGACAGAAAGTGCAGTCTGTCATAGTACCATAGCCTGGGGACATAAATGGCATCTGCTGCAGCTCCTAATCTCATGGAATCCTGGACCTTATTGTGCTCCCTATTTTAAGTGCTCCTCAGCCCACCAATTTTTGTCTTCAAATAGGGGATGGTTGCTGTGGGGATCTGTGGCTTCACCAACTCTAGTAGTTTCTCCAGCGCTGCCTGCCTCTTTTGTTTATGATTATAATGCAGATGTTTCACCTGCCACAGACAGGACAGCTCCCTGTACTTGTCTATGAATAGGGGGAGGAAGTTGTGATCATTGAAGCCATCCATTTTCTCTGCAAGACACAACACAAGACAAACCCTAATGTCAGGCTAAACTCTCCTAATCTTGTCCCAGTATAGGCCTCAATCTAGAAGCAGTATAGGCCACTGATGCACCAAGTTAAAATTGTACCTTCGTTAGAACGATCGGCACTTCCGCTACTCCTTCCTCCGCTCACAGATCGTACGTATGACGCACGTGTGTTACGCTTTATATACACTGCGCATGCGTGGAACTCCGCCCGTCCCAGACGTTCTTTCTAGTCTATTCCCCACCCCTTGTCTTTCGGCACAGTGGAAGAGCACATGGCGGAGAAATAGCAAGTGCATGCAGACAGCAGCAGCAGCAACGACAAAATCCCAGAGCCAAGAATGTCCCGATCCTGGAGGAGATTTAAGGCCTCAAATATGTCCTTTATAGAGATGGTGGACATCTTGAAGAGGGCCGACTATGATAGGAAGCATGGACCTTACCCAAACCCAAATGTGAGAAAGGCCAAGATCATGACTAAAGTTGTGAAAAGTTTTTGGGCTAAGATGATCCAAGGATCAATTGAGGAAACGCTGGTCAGACCTCAAATTGAGGGAGCACGATCAGTACAGAAAGATCAAGAGAGTTCTTCAAAAAAGTAAGTAGTTGTCCTGTGTTCCTATTATTATTATTACTTGCATGCTGCTCCATGTGCTTTTCTTTACTGTTGTACAGTTTAAAATGGCAACTTTCAGGTTCGTGGGCATAGTAATCGTTCGTAGTAAACATTGTTCGTTCGCCCACTAATACGATGTTTTTGGCAGATCCAGGTTAACTACATTTGTTCAGGCCTAATTGTAATAAAAGAAGTTTAGTATATTGTTGTCTAGATGGGTTTGTAACTAGAATAAAATGCAAACTTGTTTCAGTGTAAAGAGAGGACACTCAGCAGCTGTTTACACATCTGGACGCAGGAGCACTAGTCTGGGACACCAGAACAAACTTTTTAGGGTGTCCCACATAGGTGCTCCAGTGGATACTAGGGGTGTCTCCATGTGTGAAAATTGTACAAAAAAGGTAAGTATTCCAGCTTTAGAAAGATAAAAAAAAAATGCCTTCAGCTTGGAACTCTGCACAAAAAGACAATTGTACGACACTTCCAAGCAATGCCTCAGATTCCTATTTCTGCCCTCAAATATCTGTGTGCTAAGTATACCTTTTTTTATTCACATAGGGGAGAAAAGACTCAGGACATCAGGGGACACCAGGGACCCCCAACCTCCTAAAGAAGGGGAAATACCAACACCACAACCAGAGGATTTGGAGGAAGGAGAGGTTTATGAAGTGGGCGAAATAGTGACCACAACAGGTGAGTGTCTGAGACCACAGCTTCAGGTAATAGATGTATGCCTGCATATTTATAATACATGATGTGTCTTTTTTTATTCAGTCAGGCAAAAATGAATTCATGGTGGTGAAAATGATGATTTTTATCATTAATGCATTACATACATTAACAAACCAAAACAAGGTGTGTGTGTAGCAGACACACAACATAATAGTTTGCTGAAGAAGAGATTGTCACCTCATGTATCAAAAAACTACGTTTGCACTGTTGAAGAAAATGGCCAAAAAGAAAAGCCCATTGGATAACCTAGAAAACTAATAGAAACACAAGCAGGAAATCAATGGAAATCTTGTTTCAGTTTAACTAAAAAATTTATTTTTAAAATGTTTATGAAAGATTTTCTGGCATATCAATGGCCCCCCAAAGTACTCCATATATTTGATACGGAACTCGCGGGCGCTTTGGGGGGGCAAGCCAGGATGGCCAGCTTCAAGTGCCATCAGGGTTTGTTCATTAAGTCCGGCCTCAGGCCCAACTGAGGCAACATAGTTCATTGAATTTCTCCTTAAATAGTTGTGGATAATGCAGCATGCAAGGATTATATGCTTAACTTTATATTACGCCATGTTGATTGCTGTAAGGAATAGGTGGAACCAGCTGGCCATTATCCCGAAAGTATTCTCCACCACTCTTTTGACTCTGTCCAGGCGGCAGTTAAAAATCCTCTGGTCCGGGGTGAGGGATCTCATCGGGAATGGCCACATCAGGTGATCACCCAGCCCAAACACTTCATCAGCGACAAAGACAAACGGGAGTCCTTACGCGTTCTCTTCAGCAGATGGCAATCCCAAGTCACTATTCTGGAGCCTTGTGTAGAATTCTGTCTGGGCGATGACTCCACCATCCGACATCCGGCCATTCTTCCCCTAGTCCACATAGAGAAACTCATATGTTGTCGACACCACCGCCAACATCACAATACTATTAAACCCCTTATAGTTGTAATAGTATGACCCCGAGTTGGGGGTGGGACTATGTTTTCCCATCAATTGCCAGTCCGCAGTTGGGAAAGTCCCACCGCTGGGCAAATTGGGAAGCCACAGTCTGCCATTCCTGTGGCGTTGAAGGAAACTGTGGAGTCAAACAAGAAAAAATAAATGATTAATTTTGCACATAAACATTGCAAGCAGATTAGACACAAACATTCTTGGCCAACATCAGTATAACATTTATTTTAAGGAGTATTCAGGCCCTTCAGGTCTGGTATGGATATTAAGGGGAACCCCGCGCCAAAATTAAAAAAATTAAAATGGCATGGGGGTTCCCCTTAAAATCCATACCAGACCCTTATCAGAGCACGCAACCTTGCAAGCCGCAGGAAAAGAGGGGGAACGAGAGAGCGTCCCCCCCAAACCATACCAGGCTACATGCCTCAACATGGGGAGGATGTACCCATGTTGATGGGGACAAGGGCCTCATCCCCACAACCCTTGCCTGGTGGTTGTGGGGGTCTGCGGGCGGGGGGCTTACCGAAATCTGGAAGCCCCCTTTAACAAGGGGACCCCCAGATCCCGCCCCCCCTGTGTGAAATGGTAATGGGGAACAAATGTACCCCTACCATTTCACAAAAAAAGTGTCAAAAATGTTAAAAAAGACAAGAGACAGTTTTTGACAATTAATGTCTTCTTTTTTCCCCGCTTCTTCTTCCATCTTCTTCTGGTCTTCATTCGGATTTCTTCCTCCATCTTGTTCTTCCCCCGCTTCTTCCTCTTCTTCCCCCGCTTCAGTCTCCGGACGACCCGCATCCATGGGAGGTTCACGCTGTGTGACGCTTCTGTTCTTCTGACAGTTTTTATATAACTAAGGGCGGGGCCACCCAGTGACCCCACCCCCCTCTTAAGCACGGGGACTTCACTGGGACTTCCCTATGGCTTTCCCCATGATGTCAGAGGTGGCGGGGTCACCCAGTTACGTAACGGGTACCAATGGATAGCCTCAGTGGGTGATCTCTGGATTTTGCACTTTATTGGTTTATGGACTCACAGGAGTATTCACTGAAGATATTTACTGGCATTTATCCTATATTAGCAGTTGCACTTTATTTATTGGGATTTGCTCCACATTTTTTATATTGGCATTTGCACTTTGTTGGTCTAATTATATATTTAGTTAATTTTTTAGCACAGCAAATCTATACATATATGTTACATTTATTCATTTATATATTTGTCCATAGGAGCACGTATTTTAGTTATTGAAGTGTATTGGTAAAATAATTACATCACTTAGCAGGTGCTTGGAGGGTGACCTGCAAGAACCCTTTATAGTAATAGGACACACACACTTCTTTTACATGGTCACAACAGAAGTGGTGAGACACAAATTTATTTAGAAGTTGGCACAGTTCACACATTGTTCACCATTTCCAACATCTCACTCTAGAGTGAAGTGCACTTTTGAATGCAGCAAACAAAAATTATTGATAAAATACTTTGATTCTTTTTGCGCCGGTAGCACATATACTTTTCACATATGTCTGAGATGCTAGATGTTTGTATAGGAATTATGTGTCATGTGATGAACTCTGTCCTCCCTCCCTCCCTCCTTTGTCTTTAAGTTGTGCAATATTCTTTGCCCAAAATTTGTATAAAGATGCAAGTCTTACCATTAAAACCAAGCATTCATTCAATGACTCTTGTCTGCATTGAATGCTTCCGGAGCTCCGAAAGAATTCTACTGATTGTCCAGATCTATGTAGAATTAACCCCTTCAAATAGCCAGTGCAGCTACTCTGCTTGATTCTGAGCATGAGTGAACTTTTGTGCATTGGAATTGTGTACACACGCACGGAATTTCCGACAACAAAACTTGTTGTCGGAAAATTTGAGAACCTGCTCTCAAACATTTGTTGGCGGAAATTCTGACAACAAAAAATTCTATGGACCCTACACACAGTCGGACTTTCCGACAACAAGCTCACATCCTAAAGCTCAAAATCCTATTGTGTGTACTGCCCACAAGGGTTGGTGTTAGGTTCCCACAGTGGTTTAGGGACTCCTTATGGTAGGGACAAACATTTTTGCAGCAGGAGTTTTACTTCAAAATCTACAGTGACAATTTTTTTGTTTGTTTTCAAACATATAAATTATACAATTGGAATTTGCATGAAAAAACAACACTTATCAGACCTCATTTAGTTGATGTCACTTCTGATGTATATATTTATATATTTATCAGCAAACACCTCAGAAGTCTAGACTGTCTGTTTTATTCTATATATTATTATGTCTACCCCACAGACTGTCTTTAACATCTGCACCTGCTTCTCCTAATATACAGCAGTATTGATTCAATTGCACATTTCTGAAACGGGCACAAAGGCTGGCTAATGAGAGAAGTGTCAGTGTGTTTCTATATGGCCTGCTAGACACCTGGAGACAATGACAAAAAGTATTGTCCAAATGTGAGTGACAACACACACCTCCATTGTCTGCTGATATAGGTGTGGAAAGAATGAATGTCTGGACCCATAACACAGCTGCCTATACAATTTAAAGAAGATGAGTGACCTATCCATCCATCCATTCACCCATCAGTGCAAACATTTCCATATGAAAAGTTTAACCCCAACTGAATGAAGTTTAGTTTGCTAAAGAAGTATGTATCAAAAAATGCCATGTGTTTCCATAAAATACCGTTTTCACCTGTTTTCATCCATTTTTCCCATATCTGTTAGCTGCACACTGGCTGCTCTAGACCAAATTCCTGATAGTGACAATGGGAAACCATGCCTACATAATATTTGTCAGCATAGCTGCTTTTAGTCTCCAACAGGGACACCTTTGACAGTTGTCACCTCATAACAGGAAATGCTCAAAAAGGACAGTGATGGCAGGATCACTAGGTATTCTTTTAATCAGAGCTTCATATTAGAGCTGCACAATTCTGGCCAAAATGAGAATCACAATTTTTTTGCTTAGAATAAAAAGATCACGATTCTCTCAGGATTCTTGCGACGTACAATCTTTAACATTATACAAAAAAAAAATGTGGCTAACTTTACTGGTTTTTTTTTATTTAATAAGTAATTTTTTCCAAAAAAATTGCATTTGAAAGACAGCTGTGCAAATACAGTGTGACATAAAATATCTCAACAACCACCATTTTATTCTCTAGGGTCTCTACTAAAAATATATATATATATATATAATGTTTGGGGTTCTACGTAATTTTCTAGCAAAAAAAAAATGATTTTAACTTGAAACCAACAAATGTCAGAAAATGGTTTAGTGTTTGAGTGGTTAAACTTTCCTCATTTACACACAAAGTCTATTCCTTTGACACATTTTTACAATGTTTCTACTTAGTTCCACTGCTAAAGAATATTGAACTTAGGCTGCAGAACGCTGGGAAATGTGATTTGGAAAGAGAGCTGAGCCATTACTATTGCTGGGGAAAGACCTACTGTACCCAAGTGTATCTGGGAGCAGGAGAAGCGGACAAGGGGGGTATATAGGGAAAAGCCTGGGAAGTGATTGGGGGAGTTGGAGATTGCTGCCAACCGGAGAACTGCTGAAGAGTGAGAAGTGCTGTTTATGGTTTGCTGGGAGGAAAAGTAGCCTGTGGGTCGATTATGTGCTAAGCATTGCTGTCTCCTAATAACACAGATGCTGGACTGATCTAAACAAAGTCTGCCCTGGCGACCGCTCTGCTGGAAGCCTGAACTGTCAACCTGTGATCCAGGCTGCCGCTGCCAGGCCTGCTGCAGGAGCGAGTGAGGCATCCTAATGCTACTGTTCATATCATCCTTCCCACCAGACAGTGCAAGGACATCAAAGGGGGGCCCCCCAGCATCCTAGCTAGGCACTGAGGATTTCCTGAGGGGAGAGTGGTGAGAGGGTCTCAGACGCACAGTTATGCTAGAACACTGACACTATTTATACTGTTCCTTTGTCAAATTGTGCTTTCTATCCAGTACACGCAACTGCCTTAGCGTTCTGCTGTTTTGCTGAATTAGGCCCAAATTGGCCTCTCTTATCTGCTTCATCATCCAACTTGCTGAAATTGTGTCATAAAGATCCTTTCCATCTTTCAGCCTGTCCCACTGGGTGCAGGATTATAATTAATTACACATATCTTATGTATGCTCGCCAACGTCTTCAAGGGCCCCAACCTAGCTGGCAGAAGAGTAATGTTAAGGACTGTATCCAGACTACTTTATCCTGAGAGCAGATGTGCATTTGATGTTTATTTATTTACCACAGGCCTAGGCTTAGCCACTCATAGTAAGTGCTTCTAATGCCACGTACACATGACCGGACTTTTCGACCGGACTGGTCCGACAGAACAAATCCGTCGGACAATCCGACTGTGTGTGGGCTTCATCGGACCTTCAGCTGACATTTTCAGTCAAAAATCAGATGGACTTTAGATTTGGAACATGTTTCAAATCTTTCCGACGGACTGGAGTCCGGTCGAAAAATCCGTTCGTCTGTATGCTAGTCCGACGGACAAAAAAGGACGCAAGGGCAGCTATTGGCTACTGGCTATGAACTTCCTTATTCTAGTCCCTTCATACGTCATCATATTCAAAAGAACGGACTTTAGTCCGTTCGTGTGTGGCCAAGTCTGGTCGTTCAAAAGTCCGTCGTAACTTCGTCGAAAGTCCGTCGGAAAGACCGTCGGACCTTTGATGCTGAAAAGTCCGGTTGTGTATACACGGCATAAGCCTCCACCCAAAATTGTTATTCACTTGTGTCACTTGTTGTGGTTCAGGAGGAGAGCTATAGTTTATGCTGTCAGAGTTACAGTACAATGTGGTGGTTTGAAATCACCACAAGGAACCTTGTGTATCTGGTTGTGTTTTCCATTGCTATCCTTTATGCTGATTGACAAATACATACTGCTATTCCTTCTAAGGTTGTGAGTCTAATTCTTGTGTGCCCATTAATAAAGTGTATAAAGTAATATAGTGGAGGTGTCAGTGAGGATAGGGCCTTTAATAGGGTTCACCCAGGAGCAGAAGACCTGATTCAATTAGCTCTCCTACAGGGGTAGTGCTACCTTTAATGA
Source organism: Lithobates clamitans (assembly GCA_037952925.1). Taxonomy (NCBI): domain Eukaryota; kingdom Metazoa; phylum Chordata; class Amphibia; order Anura; family Ranidae; genus Lithobates; species Lithobates clamitans. Next base: position 498,761 of record JBBGZY010000310.1, read on the forward strand.
ATGAAAACAACTTTAGCCTATTAAAAGATAACATAATGAAATAAACTGTTGCTGCAATATTTACCTCCAATCCAGAGATTTCCCCTGCAGTACTGTTTTCTGACACTAGATATTCTGAGACCAGTCGAGTTCAGGTGCTTAAAGCGGGGTTCCACCCAAATTTTGAACATTATCTCTATGCATTCTCTTCCTTGCCTAGATGCTGACATGCTGTATAAAAAAATTTAAATCGCCGTAATTACCTTTTTTTTTCTAATCTTCTTAGCACTTCCTGGTTTTCCTCCCATGGGAGTAGGCGTGTTTCTAGCCTCTCCCAGACCTCCCACAGTCCCCTGGGAGCTAGTCCCAGGCTTCCCAGCATGCATTGTGCAACAGCGTCATCACAACATCTCGGTGAATGCTGGGAGCACAGCATTCGCTGCATCCAGGAAATACATGCTTGTGGGCTTCAAATGCCCACAATGAAGATGGAAACCGCCTTCAGTGAATTCTTATAAGTTATTCTTTACAACAAAATCGGACACAGGCGGACTTATTACACAGAACATGTGAGTAGATCATCATGAGAAGAAAAGTTTGTGAATGAACTGAATGAACTGTTTCAAACTAATTAGGTTTTATAATGCTCAAGTGACCCACATAAATGTAAAAAGAGTGTAGTGTAAAAAAAATGCTAAATTAGTGAGAATTGGTTAATATAGTGCACATTGGTGCCAATATACATATTCAAGCGAAACCCATAATAGTACTTAATATTAAAAAATTATGATGTGAATGATGATACAAATATGCAGTTCACAAACAAAACATAATGGAAAAAAATAAAAGTGCTCAGTCCCAAATATTGATGATAATCTATATGACAAGTCCTTTTAGCTGTATTAAAGCTGAGTTCCACCCAAAAATGGAATTTCAGCTTTAAGGGAAGGTGACCCCCTGACATGCCACATTTGGAATGTAATTTTTTTGGGAGGGGGAGCGGAAACCCTCTTTTTAGAGGGTTCCAGCTCCCACTTCCTCCCAGGGCACCGCGGTGCCGGTAGGAAGATCACCTCTCCCGTCTCCCTCTCGGCAAACATCTGGGACACGTCACAGGTCCCAGATGATTGCCCGGGCAGTCACAACGCGGCTCGCGCATGCACAGTGCGTGCCTAGCTGTGAAGCCACAGCCGGGTGCCCACAGTGACAGTGCTGGCGCCGCAGAGAGGAGAGGGAGACGAGCGGGGCTTCGTTCCCCCGCATCGCTGGACCATGGGACAGGTAAGTGTATGATTATTGAAAGTAAGCAGCTGCAGTATTTTAGCTGCTGACTTTTAATTTTTTTTTTCTGGCGGAACTCCGCTTTAAAGTGCCTTGTGCTATCTTCAACTCCAATGTCGTCTTTTGTGCCACCACTTCACCACGTGTATAATATAGATCCCCATTCACCAGATGAAATTGACCCTGTTGTTGTATACTGTAATAAGAGGAATCAGAATTGTAAAGTCTTGTTTTTTTTCCTATAAAAATAACAAACATGTTATACTTACCTGCTCTGTTGCAGTGGATTTGCACAGAGCAGCCCAGATTCTCCTCTTCTCGGGTCCCACTTTGGCTCTCCTGGCCCCTCCCTCCTGTTCAGTGCTCCCACAGCAAGCAGCTTGCTATGGGGGCACCCGAGCTGAGTCACAGCTCCCTGTGTTCTTTCAGACACAGAGCCCTGACCCGGCCCCACCCCATCTCTCTCCTGATTGGCTAGCTGACTTTGAATGACAGCAACGGCAGCCAATGTCTCAGCCAATCAGGGGGGAGAATCTCGGACCGCTGAGACACTCGTGGACATCGCTGGACAGAGAGGGACCTCAGGTTAGGGGGGCTGCTGCACACAGAAGGCTTTTTATCTTAATGCATAGAATGCAATAAGGTAAAAAACCTTCAGCCTTTGCAATCCCTTTAATGGTCATTCAAAACCAGGGGTATCCTTCACACCACTCTCCAGTGTTCTCTTCTCGTGGCAGCATCACCAGTGGCTCCAATGGCAGGGTTATTTATGAATGAGAAAAGAAGAGAACGGGCTCCAGCAGCTCTGCTTGTCTTGTGCTCTGGGCGATGTTTCCCTGGATGTATCTTCCTCTCCCCTCTGCGTCTTTTATACAAACAAGAGAGTCAATTTCCTCTGGTGAGATCTATATTATACACTTGGTGAAGTGGTGGTACAAAAGTGGACATTGGTGTTGAAAATAGCACAAGGCACTTTAATACAGCTAAAAGGACTTGTCATGTTGATTATCACCAATATTTGGGACTGAGCACTTTTATTTTTTTTCATTATGTTTTGTTTGTGAATTGCATATTTGTATCATTATTCACATCATCATCATTTAATATTAAGTACTATTATGGGTTTCATTTGAATATGTATGGCACCATGGTGCACTATATATAACAATTCTCACTATTTTAGCATTTTTACTTTTGTTTAGTTGATTTGCAATTGCAAGCACTGTTTACACACATTTCTGTGGGTCACTTGAGCACCCCACACCATGGCCTTAATTTTACAGCCCATTCATAAAATGCGTGCTGCGGTGTGGAACATGCCGTATGTTACAGAGTTCTTTCTGCTTAACACAGCAGATAGAACTCCATAATTGGAGGAGAGGCCGCTCACATGACACTGTCCTCTCAAGTTTTTATGGCTGTCTGTATCGCCATTGGAGAAATGTCTATGCATACTGGTCAGCATGTCATGACTGCTATCACCATGACAGAAAGTGAGGAAAAACCCAAGAGAGGCATTTTTCATGACTTTGGAGGTGTCCCTAGCTTCCTGTAGCATCGCTGGGGCAGGAAGTGAAAGGAAATTTCTCTAATGGCACACAGGCTGCAAACAGTAACCTCTAGTAATCTAAGGCTGGCCATACATGAATGGATTCCCTCATCCATACAAGCAAGTTGGATGGAAAAATCCTCCCCAGCTGTGTCGTTGTATTCTGACAGCAAGGATCCCCCCGCTGTCAGAATTCACTGATCAGTGCTGCAGCCAACATCATTAGATCGACTTCTCATGAACGGCCATAGCTGGATTGACATTCGGACGGTTCAACCAGGACTGACCAAATTTCAATCCGTCTATAGGCATCTTTTAACTTAAAAATAAATAAATAAATACACTTTAACCACTTGCCTACAGGGCACTTTCACCCCCTTCCTGCCCAGGCCAATTTTGAGCTTTCAGCGCTGTCACACTTTAAATGACAATTGTGCGGTCATGCTACACTGTAACCATGTGACATTTTTTCATTTTCTTCACACAAATAGAGCTTTCTTTTGGTGGTATTTAATCACTGCTGGGTTTTTTATTTTTTACAAAAAAAAAAAAAGACCGAAAATTTTGAAACAAAAAAAGTTTTTCTTAGTTTCTGTCAGTAAATTTTCTAAATAAGTAATTTTTCTCCTTCACTGATGGGCGCTGATGTGGCGGCACTGATAGGCTGCACTGATGAGGTGGCACTTATGGTGACTGATGAGGTGGCACTTATGAGCACTGATTAGGTGGCACTGATGAGGAGGCACTAATATGTCACACTTATGGGCACTGATATGTGGCACTGATGAACACTGATAGGTGGCAATGATGGGTGGCACTGGTGGGCACTGATAGGTGGCACTGGTTGGCACTGATGGGCACTGTTGGGCACTGATGGGCACTGTTGAGTGGCACTGATGGGCATTGATGGGCAGCAATGATAGGCATTGATGGGCAGCAATGATGGGCATTGATGGGCAGCATTGATAGGCGGCACTGATAGCCAGCACTAACTGGCATTACTAATGGGCACTGATTGGTGGCACTTGTGGGCATTGATTACTGGCACTGGTGGGCACTGATTGCTGGCACTGGTGGAGTGTTATTGTAATCAGGGCACTGATGATCAATGCCCTGATTACATGTCTTGATGTCCCCTGGGAGGAGATACCCTGATCGGCTCTCCTCGCCACACACTCTGTCAGTGTAAGGCGATGAGAGCCTATTACCGGCATCTCCGTGTTATACATGAGACCAGCTATGTTTGGACACAGCCGATCACATGGTTAAAGCTGCAGCTCTTTACAGAGATCGGGGTCGCAACGTGTCCTAGCAACATGGCGCAGCCACAATTGCTGCGCTTTCCCCCCCCTGCGGGTGCACCGAGGGTGGGTCATATGACGGCGTCCCAGAACGAGAAATGCTCCTCCGTCATTTGACGTTGGGTGGGCGGTAAGCGGTTAAAGTGGAAGTAAACCCTTTTTGTAAACTTGTACCTACAGGTAAGCCTATAATAAGGCTTACCTGTAGGTATTGTGAATATCTCCTAAACCAGCACAGTTTAGGAGTTATTCACACTGCATGGAGCCGGTGATATCACTGGTGCATGTGTTCTGAAGGGACGGTATATCCGTGCCATCCCTTCAGAGCCCCGTGCCGCAGTCCGTGGCTCCCGCACGCATGCGTGAGTGATGTCATTGCGGCACAGCCAATCAGACGGTCGGAGGACGCAAACCCGGAAAGAAGACCGGGTGAAAATGGAAGCGCCTGTCAGCGGTGAAAGCGCGGCGCTGGAGTATTTCATAATGTGCTAGTATGCGATGCAGGGTTTAAATAAATAAATAAATTGGTGCGGTTTACTGCTGCTTTAATTTCACCTCCCTCAATGTCTTCTGCCAAAATGACAGAATTTCTAACTATCAAAGAAACAAGAACTTTCAATTTCGCGGATCCCTAATACTCACCTGTAGGAATTCTAACGTAGATTATGCATGTGCACCCTGGACAGTTTCTGTTGCATAGTGAAACTTTGCACGGATGGCACACAAATCGGTTGCATCAGCAGCTACAATCCAATCCGTGCACCCCCTGTAATGTCAGGAATGCCATGCACGTCTTCATATACTGGAATGCAAATCTCAGCTTGTCGTCGCGCTGCATGGCATGCTGGGATGAGGGTAATGAAAGTCAATATGGTGGTAATCAATGTCAGTATTTTGAAGAGGCCTGAGTCAGAGCAGTGTGCCTCTTTGTTCATGTATAGATCATGCTGAGCAGCCGGGAATATTTTTAGGTTTCATTTACTTAATGACGCGTGAATTAATTGAACTTCCAGGGGGACCCGTGCCATGCATCTCCGGATCAATCCTCTGCGGCTGTGCTGCTGCTGTATCAGTGTTTTACAGATCGGGAGAGAAACTGGAAGTCTTTTTTATTTAGTATGAAGACAATTATCATATATATGGTAACAGGTAGCCAGACTATGCAACTTTAAAGCAATCTGTTTAATCTGAATTAGAGTGGAGCTAATTCCCCATGTTCAATTGTTTTTAAAGAGAACCACCTGCAATAAGGCTTCTGCAAAAAGCTAAACATTCATTATTATAGGCAATATCTTTAGTGACTGCTAGCCTCTGAAATAGGCTGGCATTAAACGCAGCTACACATATTTTAGGTTGTGTTCAGAACTTCTGTCTGTGTCTACTGTACATTGGATAGATTTCAATGGCTCCCGCTGCCTGTGTGAGCCAATGAAGAGAGAGAGACCCTGGAAAGCCGCTGCTCTCATGCACATCACTGGAGATGGGGCTCAGATAAGTATAGATGGGGGCTGGGGGGAGGGAGCTGGGCCCAGAATGGTTTTTGCCTTAATGCATAGACAAACTATACAATTAGTCTGAGCTAACAGCAGCCCAGCCAAAAAATAAATTGACATTGTAGCCCCTGTTTAGGTAAAGAGAGCTACATAAGCATGGAAAGAAAAGGAAAAGGAGAAAGGCAAGGAAAAAGATACAGAGAAGGAAATAGATAGGAAAATGCTAGAAAGGGAGCCAGAAGTAAATACAGAAAAGGAAAAGGAAAGGTGGTTGAAGTAAGGGGGTAGCAAGAACAATGAGAGTGGGAAAGGGAAAACACCCAACTCCATTGGAGCCCCTGTTCTCACCTGCCATTTGGACACATACCTTTCTGGGAAATACACCTATGTTCTCTGTGCTCCTACTGGCGCCACCTCAGCTACCGGTTGCAGACAACCACAGTGGCCCATGCGCTCCAGCTTAAACACCCTTACAGGCTGAAAATGAGTAAGTTATTTAGAGATGGATATCCTCATCTCTATTTTACTGTCTCCCATTTTTGGGTTTCATGCTATGCCGGGACGAGTTACGTCATCTTGGCTGACCAATGGGGAACACTGACTGGCTTCAAATGAGCGGCGGTAAGCGCCTTGATCCAGACATCCCTTCTTCGTGTCATGCCAGTGTGATGCTGGTTGGGTTGGCTGGATAACACCGGGAACACTCACCTTGGTCATCGGCTTTAGGCTATCCTTGCTTTCAACACACCTTATTCACTGGGCTTCATTGTTCTCTAAGGTAATTACCTTATCATATTACTTCACTCATTTGTTTTCACTTTTAGCTCTAGCCTACTCACCTCTCTTGGTATGTCTTCATACATACATGCCAATGTTTTTCTCTTTCACTTATTGTCCACTTGGGTCGGGGGTCTTTATTCACATTTAACCCACTTGGGTTTATTAATTTTACTCATGATTCAATTCAGATTGGAGCCCCCGTTCTCACCTACCAATTGGACACATACCTTTCTGGAAATACACCTATGTTCTCTGTTCTCCTACTGGCCCCACCTCAGCTCCCGGTTGCAGACAACCACAGCAGCCTATACACTCCAGCTTACACACCCTTAGAGGCTGAAAATGAATAAGTTATTTAGAGATGGGTATCCTCATCTCTATTTTACTGTCTCCCATTTTTGGGTTTCATGCTAAAACTATGTGTTATACCTATGTCCTTTTGCAGATTTAATCTATTATGTATCCTCCCCTGAGGATTGGCAACCATGCCATGAAAACGCGTCAGACTTACACAGATGCAATATGTTTAATTTTCAGGACCAAACTTTGGGTTTAATGATTCCATTTGTGAGAGGATTTTCTAACAATGCCATGAATAGTCATTATACAATGTTTCTGGTCTTTTGCATCATGCTTTTTATATGTTTACTATTGTATGTACTTTACATTGCATGCTCTGCTGTGTGTTTTAGACAAATAAACACATCCATATTACACTGTCTTATCATTGAGTCCTCTCATGCATACCTCATTTAAAGTCCCAACCCTTTTTCTCAAAACATCCAACTCCAGGGTAAGTAAGCGCCCACGCTGTAAGGGTTGAATTCTTGTTCAGGTCTAGGGGATGGGAAAGTCACTTTAAAATGGTTGTTGAGTCTTGAAAAAAAATCTGGCCCTCCATCCATCGCAGCCTGCAAAGGAGCACTTTTACTTTCCCTGGATTTCACCTTTAACCCTTTCATTTTTGAAATTTGGTGTTTACAAGTTAAAATACGTATTTTTTGCTAGAAAATTACTTAGAGTTCCCAAACATTATATATATTTTTTTAGCAGAGAATCTAGAGAATAAAATGGCGATTGTTGCAATATTTTTTATCACACGGTATTTGTGCAGCGGTGTTTTAAACGCAAATTTTTGGAAAAGTGACACTTTCATGAATTTTAAAAAATCCAAACAGTAAAGTTACCCCAATTTTTTTGTATAATGTGAAAGATGATGTTACGCCGAGTAAATAGATACCAAACATGTCACCCTTTATAATTGCACGCACTCGTGGAATGGCGACAAACTACGGTACCTATGAATTTCCATAGGGGACGCTTTAAATTTTTTTACGGTTACCAGGTTTGAGCTACAGAGGAGGTCTAGGGCTAGAATTATTGCTCTCGCTCTGACGATCGCGGCGATACCTCACATGTGTAGTTTGAACACCGTTTACATATGCGGGCTCGACTTCGTATGCGTTTTCTTCGCTGCGCGAGCTCGCAGGGACAGGGGCACTTTAAAAAAAAAAATTTTTTTTAAATTTATTTTATTTATTTTTTTACTTTATAAATTGTGTTTTTTTTACTTTTATTGCGGTCAAAAGGAATGTAAACATCCCTTGTGACAGTAATAGGTGGTGACAGGTACTCTTTATGGAGGGATGGGGGGTCTAAAAGACCCCCCATCCCTCCTTTACACTTCAAAGTATTCAGATCGCCGAAAACGGCGATTCTGAATACTGTGTACTTTTTTAAATTCGGCGCCATTGGCAGCCGAGTAAACGGGAAGTGACGTCATGACGTCGCTTCCGCATTTACAACGAGAAGGCTGGAACTAAGCCGCTCACAGCTTCGTTCCAGCCTGCCCCCAGCCGCCGAAGGCAGCCGAATGGACACCGGGCCTCCCGATCGCCTCCCCTCCCGCTCCTCCGGTATAACAACCGAGCGGCTTTTAGCCGCATTGGTTGTTATACACCGGTAGCCGATCGCCCGCTGTAAACAATAGTACCGGGATGATGCTTGCAGCTGCAGGCATCATCCCGGTATAACCCCGGAAAGCCGAGTACGCATATCTGCGTACGGTCGGCGGGAAGGGGTTAAAAGGGGAAAGGGAAGAGTCCTACTGTGGGTTACACATGTTGGGGGCATGGCTTTGAGTGGGAGTGAGCGGTGTGCTGCCATTGCAATAAACCTTGGCTGGAGTTGAACATCTTTACTGTGCACAGGGCCGTCTTTAATATTGATTGGACCCTGGACATTTTCTTGCCCCCCCCCCATACAATTTCGCTCTTCACTTGCTCTCAGACATACAATAAATAGCATCTAGACTTAAAATCAGTTTACTGTATCAGATCAGGCAGCAATTGCAATTGTTTGCCAGAAGTTGCAGTGTATTATTACTGCTTACTGACTGGTCGCTAGAGGTTACACCACACATTACGGCTCACTGATTAGTTGCTAGATGTTAGAGCACATGATTCCTGCTTGTTAATTGGTTGCTAGAGATTACTGTACAGTAATACTGCTCACTGATTGGTGAGTCATCTGTACACAACAAAAGGGCAGAGCTGGGCAGCATTAGTACCAGCACTTCACACTGAGATATCAGGACACAGCAAGGGACTGAAACTTCAAGGGACAAGGAAATTTAAAATGGGATAGTTGGCAAGTATGAGCCAGCTGCTTTGGGCCCCACAACAATGACAGGGCCCAGGGCAGCTGCCCCTTTTGCCCTGCCTTAAAGATGGCCCTGACTGTGCAGTCCGTGTTTTCTGTGGTGGACTACAGTGGAGCAAGCAAAGACTCCAGGGCCTTGGCACCCAGCTGGTTGCAGTGAATCGAGGAGCATACAGGATGGCCTGCGAGTGTTAAAAAGAGGATAAGACAGAATGAAAGTTGCATTTGAAAACATGTTGTCTGTGAAATAGTTCCATTTGTGCTTCACTCCTGACACATGGAATGCTCCTTCGAAGTCCCCCTCTTTCCATAAATTATTACTATATTTTCAGTAACCTCCATCTCACTACCTGTCAATCTTTGATGTACAATATGTATACAACCTATGTCTAGCAGATAACATATTCCCTTCTCCTTGAAGGGTGGTAATGATTACTTTCCTGGTAGACAAATTTTCTGCACGTCTCCCGAAGGTATCTGATGTTTGGATAGTGCGGTTTATAATCCCACACTTGGCTCTCTCAGCGGAGGGCTGTATGTACAGTATGACCAGGCAAACGGCTTCATTACTCTGCTCTATTAAACTCTCCACGGTCTTTACAGTGCACTGAATAATAATCACACATATACTTACTTCATGCACATTTCCACCAGTTATTATTGCTCAAGTATATGATTGGTTATATGTACGCTGGACTGTCTAGATCAGTTTTTTCAACTATGGTTCCATGGAACGTTAAGGTTTCTCCATAGGTTGTTAGGGTTCCTTGAACAATTTCTGCCTCTCATAGGTAACCACTGACACCAATGATCTTTTTAGCAGTCCAAAAGGGGCGGGAGGGGGGATTTCCCATTGACTATCAAGCTGATGTGGTATGAGCTGTAGATGTAGTAATTATTAGTAGGGGTTCCCTGAGACTGGGAAGTTTTTTCAAGGGTTCTTTTTTGTTAAAATGGGAGCAGAGCTTAAAACAGAATTATGAACAAACCAGTTTTGGCTGTACTTCTCTTTTGGATCACAGAAGTACATTTACTAATGTCTCCTGTGACCCAATATTGTTGGTATCCACCCAACTGTCTAATTGATAGCTGGCTCCGCATTGCAGGGCCATTGCATAGAGCTGGAGCTGGCTACGCTCACCCCCTTCCCAGCCTGGAGCTCCAGCGAGCGCTGGAAGAGCACAGCAGATCTCCTAAAGATCTCCGTAAAAAATTTTTGAAAGGAGGTAGCTTTTTCTGTGCTAATAAAGAAATGTAATACATTTCTTTAAAGACATTTAAACTTTAACCACTTCAGCCCCGGAAGGATTTACCCCCTTCCTGAGAAAGCCTTTTTTTTTTTAGATACGGCACTGCATCGCTTTAACTGACGTTGTAATCAAACAAAATTGACGTCCTTTTTTTCCCACTAACAGAGCTTTCTTTTGGTGGTATTTGATCACCTCTGCGTTTTTATTTTTTGCGCTATAAACAAAAAAAGAGCGACAATTTTGAAAGAAAAGCAATATTTTTTACTTTTTGCTATAATAAATATCCCCAAAAAATATATATATAAAAAAAATGTTTTCCTCAGTTTAGGCCAATATGTATTCTACTTATTTTTGATAAAAAAAATCGCAATAAGCGTATATTGATTTGCACAAAAGTTATCACGTCTACAAAATAGGGGATAGATTTATGGCATTTTTATTATAAATTCTTTTTTATTAGTAATGGCGACGATCTGCGATTTTTATCATGACTGTGACATTGCGACAGACAGATCATGCACTTTTGACACATTTGGGACCACTGGCATTTATACAGCGATAAAAATGCACTGATTACTATGTAAATGTCACTGGCAGGGAAGGCGTTAAACACTAGGGGGCGATCAAGGGGCTAACTGTGTTCCCCCATCTTGTTCTAACTGTAGGGGGGATGGGCTCACTAGAACATGACACAGAGATCACTGCTACCGATCACTCGGAGCAGTAGATCCCTGTCATGTTGCTAGGCAGATCAGGGAAATGCCTTGTTTACATAGGCATCTCCCCATTCTGCCTCTCCGTGTCGCGATCATGGGCCACCGGCGAACATCGAGTCCGCAGGACCCACGGGCACGGTCCCGCGGCACGCGCGCTTGCTAGCCACGGATGACGCAGCGTCGTATGGGTACATAATTTTGCACACCCGTGCCACTTTGCTGACACATATAGCGGCGTGAGGCGGTCGGCAAGTGGTTAAGCAGATCCCCAGCCAAAAATTACAAGATAAAATTCACAGCCAATAAAAGGATAAAAAACAAAGCCATCTTTTGCTGCAATACTGTATTGCTTTCTCCTCAGTAAAGGCTATCCTGCCTTTACCTAAGAGCTGGAATTTTAATTTTTGAACAACTCATCCCCACACAGTAATCACCTCTTGTTTCACTTGCTGTTCCAATTCAGATTGTTAGCTCTCATAAGCAGGTCCTCTGACCTCTATTGTATTAAATGGCACTGTAATTGCACAGTCTCCCTTTATATCGTAAAGCAGTGCACAAGCTTTTGCAGGTTATGCAGATTATGCATGTAGCACCCTGATGTTTAGGCAGGGTTGCTATTAAATTTATTTGCCAAGTGATAGTTGCCTTGGCCAATTGTCAGGAGGTCAATTGATTTTGCCCTAATTCTGGAATTGCTGCACTTCTTTCTTCTGTCACTAGGTGGCCTGGTAGTTGGTGACATTAGAAAGACAAGGGCATTGCAAGGACAGATTAGGAATGAATGGGGTGTCTCAGCCAGTGGGCAGGGATTTTCCTGGGTCCCTTGGCCTGCTAGGAGAGCCTATTTATTTGGGTGGAGTCAGGTGATCAGGGTTCTGTGCCACCTGTACAGCTGTCTGGGCGGACGTGTGTCGTATTGCACCGTATTGGCTGCTAGGCCAGAAACCTAAGGCCTATCCCAGGGGGCATCTGGCTGCTAGGCTATCTAAGAGCCTACAGTATCCAAAAGTAGTGCAGGGTTGAGACTGAGGGCTTGTAGTAAAACCAGAAGTAACGGTTCCACCGGCCGGGGAACCAGTTGTGGTCAGAGGTAGAGGGGAAGCTGTCACTTCACCACAAAGGGACCATCCACCTTACTACTAGTGTGGGGTAAAGAGAACTATTCGTGTTGCAGATAGTTGAATACCTTTACCGTTAGTAACAGCTACAAGATTGTTGCCATTGTTGCTATACAGAAGTGGTGTCTGGCTGGAGGCCTTCACCTGTATAGCTGTCTACCTATAGAAGTCTGGGAGTCTGCCAATTAACATTGCATCTACCTAAGGGTGTCCTGGCCCTAATCCTCTCTCCCACAGTTCTGTTTAGGAGACAATAAATCTCTTGGTATTCAGAAAGTGTCTGGTGCCCACCATTTCTTCTTGCATTACACCCACTATGCCTTGTAACCCACTCTACACAGAAGGATGTCAGCTGTCCCTAACTCTGGAGGTAACCATTAGGCCTCAGGGACCCCGGGACCTTGCTACATGCATAATCATAAATATTTACTTTTAATAGATTTCCCCCAAAGATTTCCCCCACAGTACATTTTTCTGATGTCAGATGTTCTCGGCCTGATGACCAGCATCATGCAACCCACTTCCTGTGAGGCCAACCCATCCTAGCCCTGTTCTCAGCCAATGATTGGACAGTGAAAATATACCAAAATACCCTACCTGCTGGCAAAATTGTTTCTTTTTTAGGGTTTCTACTTTAAGTGTTAAAGCTAAGGCTCAGCTGAAAAAAAAACATGTTTTCTCTATAGCTTTAGTTACATTACTTACCTATAACAAAGTATACCCCATGATATGCAGGCTGTTGGATTCTGCAGTAATCTTCACTGTAGGGCTGCCCTGTCCTCTTCCTGCTGCTGAACTTCTGGCGCTGTGGGGATTAACAGCTTTGGGTCTCAATGCTTAGCTAAACTAAGAATGAACTGATGGGGACACGCCCCCTGTTGCCCTCTCCTTCACTGAGAATAGTTCTTTCTTTGCTTTCACTGTCTGTAACACGATCTGTGAATGGAGGATTATCTCCCCCATTTAAAAATTGTGTTATAAGCGATGTAATCAGCGAGAGAGCTTTTTCTTAGTGGAGGAAAGGGCAGGATGCAGTATGTCCCTGTCAGATCAACTTTTGTGCAGCTGAGCCCAAGGACCTGAAGCTGTTATCCCCTAGAGCACTGGCAGTTCAGCAGCAGGAAGAGGACAGGGCAGCCCTGCAATGAAGATTTTTACATAATCCAGCAACCTGCACATCATGAGTCATACTTGATTACAGGAAAAAGAAAGAAAGAAAGAAAGAAAGAAAGAAAGAAAGAAAGAAAGAAAGAAAGAAAGAAAGAAAGAAAGAAAGAAAGAAAGAAAGAAAGAAAGAAAGGAGAAATAAGGTAGGAAGAAGAAGAAAGTAGAGAAAACATGATTTTTTAACTGAACTTCAGCTTTAAATGAAAATTATACATGATATATAATGGTTAGTCAAGAAATGTAATTAAACGTTTTTCAGAATGAACTTTCCATTTCGATTCACAGTCAGCTGGGAAGGCAAATTCTAACAATCTCAATCTCAAGTTCTCATCAAATGTCAGGCTGACAAAACCTTGATACGTTACATGCACTAGCACTTATCATATGATGATAATGCACAAAGCTCATTAGGGTTTTGTCAGCCTTATGCCGCGTACACACGATCGGATTTTGTTGGATGTGAGCTTGTTGGTGGAAAGTCTGACCGTGTGTATGCTCTATCGAACATTTGTTCATTAAGGTTCCCCTATAAGAAAATTTGGACTTTAAAGGCAACTGGATATTATAGAGAAAACGATTAATTAAAATTCAATATATTTTTTTATTTAGTCAATGCTTTAAAAAACAGTAGTCGGTGCATAGGATTGTTGCAACTGACTCATTAATAACAACAGTAACATGGAACATGAAATATCAGAATACAAAATAACAACAAATATAGTCTCCTAAAGAAAATCTACAAGGAGAATGCAAGTATAAATATACAAAGTTTGGTCTCCTCTTGAAAGAGAGAAGCTTGACGCGTTTCAATAAGAAAAACGAATCATCAGGGTTGGACAATGCAGGGACAGGAGATAAGAGGAGCATCGGTGAGATAAAGAAGACAAGTTGATCATAAAAAAAAAAAAAGGGGGGGGGGGGGAGAGTAAAAATGAGAAAATAAATAAAGATGATAAGCTGATTTGAAAAACCTGAACGTATTTGTTGATGAATGTTTGCTGGACAGAATTCGACAAGTATCTGATCCAGAAAGAAGAGTTGAGGTAATCCACTATGGTGGGGCAAAGTGAGATAGTCTTTAGTAGATATAGATTGTATGTGGACCACGATGTGCAATGTGGCACTAGGTAGTGCACTATCATAAGGGTTTCAAAATTTGGTATACCTGTATAATCAGAAAAAACAAAAGTTTAAAAAGTATCATATATAGATTTCCCTTTAAAGAGAAGAAAATTGATTATTTGGCATAAGCAGGTGTCTTTAGTCTAAGTATTGAAGATAAATATTGGAACACTCAATTATATATAAATATAAATTTGTATGTTTAGTCTAGAACAGACCCATACAATTGATTTAAGAATCAAAGTTATACATTAAAACAAACGAAAAAGAAAAGAAAAAGAGTGACCCACTCTTAGATGGGTCATGATTGTGAAAAAACAAAGTATCTCTGTAGAATGGATTATTACTTCATTGTGGTGGAGTAAGACTTCTAATTAGTTAGAGTCTATTGTTGTGTGTCCACATAAAACACAGAGTGTCAAGTGCCAATAGATTTAACAATTGTCAAGAGGATATCATGCTCGGGGTACATACCAGTGGTTCCAGTAAAAAGAGATATCACAATTCTATCATCATCACATCAGCAATCGGTCTGCATAATGATCTTGCTGATGCCTGGTATTATATGGATGTAAGGAGTCACTGCACGTCCGCAGTGATCCTTAAACCAGCTGATTTGTGTCAGCCTCGGAGCTCCGACAACAGCTGATTTGTATCAGCCTAGGAGCTGTGAAGGTGTGTGATGCAATGCGTCGCAGCAGGGGGAGAACGGTGACGCTATGGCAACGGTAGATTATGCTGCTGCGTGCGCATCGTGCTCGATGACTCTGTCATGGGCACATGCGTGGTGGAACAATGATGGCATCATTGAAAGGCTAAAGCCGAGCGTGAGCTGCTGCATTGGCTGGGAGGGGCAAGTGTGTTCATAGTGCACCTGCGTGGTGACACCGCACCATGGATCTGGGTCATCACAAGACATTTTTCCTATGTAAAGAGCTAACAACTATAAATTATAAATCAAAATTAATTGAAGTTAGCCAATGAAAATTGAAATAAAATTTATATATATATGATGGCGACATCAAGTGGGTCCATATTATGAAAAAAAAAAGAAAAAAAGAAACTTTAAAAATTTAAATTGGGCATATGACCAAGTTGTCTTCTTCCTCTCAAGGGATTATTCAGTTATAGACAGACTAGCCGGGCGCATCACAGCCAGGGCCACAACCTGTAGGGAACAGAAAGGGGAGGAAAAATTGTTTAAGGCAATCCCTGCAAGATGATGCTTTTTGATCGTGATGAGCAAAAATGAATAACATGTTATATAGACAAAAAATAATAATTAGTAAGACATAGCTAGTTTCAAAGCATAAGTTCAGCCTCCAGATGTTTGAAATATCCCTACAGAATGTCTTTGTTTAAGTTGCAGTCTTGATAGACTGCAGCTGTATATAATATAACAAAGCATGATTATATACAGAGCATAAGAAGACAGTTGCAGTAGTTTGAATATCAAAAAAATGTGTCTCCCTTAAAATTACATATCTTTCGCACAAACCACAGAACTGAACCCTTCAAGGAATGGTCTAAAGCTCAATATAGTGTTAAGGCCAGGTGCATTGTTTGCATTTAAATTCATAATCCAGCGAGATTCTTTTTGGAGGAGGAGCTTGTTCCAATCTCCTCCTCTCGCATTAGGGTGAATTCTATCGAGGATTATGAAGGAGACTTGTGGGATCTTTCCTCCATGTAAGTCCCTAACATGTCTCCCAAGGGGTAAATCTGGGTTCGCCGTCTTCATGCTTTTTATGTGTCTACCTGCCCTGTTGCGAAACTCCAGTTTCGTCTTGCCGATGTAAAAGCTGTGACATTGGCATTGCAGCATATAGATCACACCTGGGGTCTTACAATTAGCGAAATGTTGGGGTTTAAATACTTTTCCGTTAGGTAAGGTGACATGGGATCTTGTATCCATGTACTGGCATATGGCACAGCCACCGCAGGTGAATGTGCCAAAGCTCTTGCATGGATCTTTTCTGAATTCTCCTACGAATTCAGAGTGTACCAATTTGTCTTTCAAAGAACTGGCTTTGCGAAATGTGATGTTAGGGTATGGTGAGATATGTTGACAAAGGGTAGGGTCAGTCTGTAAAATTTTCCAATGTTTGGAAAGAATGTTTTTAATCTCCTGGTGTTGGTTGCTGTATTTCGTTATAAGTCTGGTATGTTGTGATTTTGTAGTGGTATGTTTTTGTTGTAGGGCCAACAGGTCTCGTCTAGATTTGTTCTGAGCTCGTCTGTATGCCTTTTTGAGGCAAGTTTTGGAATATCCTCGTAAGAGCAGTCGATCTGAGAAGGGCTGCTTCTACTTCAAAGGATTCAATCGTGGAGCAATTTCTTTTCAGTCTAAGATATTGACTATAGGGGATGGACTTAATAAGAGATTGTGGGTGGGCGCTTGATGCATGAAGGACTGTATTTCCAGTGGTGGGCTTTCTAAAAAGTCCACTAGTGAGGCCACCCATCTCATTCTTATGAACGGTGACATCTAGAAAAGTAATTGAGGTGTCACTGTATGACATAGTGAACTGGAGATTAAAGATATTTTTGTTGAGAGTTGATAGAAAATCATGCAGTGGGTCTATGGGACCATCCCAAATCATAAAAACATCATCTATGTAACGCTGCCATAGTGTGATGTTGTTGGTAAAAGGCAATAAATCTTCATCATCAAACAAGGAGCGCTCCCACTCCCCCAGGTACAGGTTTGCGTAAGAGGGGGCACACAAGGTCCCCATAGCGACACCCTGCACCTGGAGGTAGTGGGAGCCATCGAAGGTGAAGACGTTGTGGGTTAAGATGTATTCTAAGGCTGATAGAACAAATTGATGAAATTTGCTGTTGCAGCCATGTGAATAGGACAATATATGCTGTATGGCTGCCAATCCGAAATGATGCGGGATGGAGCTATATAGAGTTTCAACATCGATAGCCACTAACAAACTATCGGGGTTGAGACTGATCGTTTCAATTATTTGTAAAAAATGTATGGTGTCTTTGATGTATGATGGGAGTTCCATCACAAAAGGTCTGAGAAATGCGTCTATGCATTTGCTTAGATTATCACTGATGCTTCCTCTTCCGGAGATGATAGGTCTGCCGGGAGGAAAAGAGGATTGTTTGTGGATTTTAGGCAGGTAGTATAGTGTTGGAATTGTCGGGTGCTTGGTACGAATAAATTCCCAAATCCCCTTGTCGATGGCCCCTCGTGAGAAGGTCTCATCAACAAGGGTGTAAAAGGCCTCGTAATATTTGATGACTGTAACTGGAGAAATCCTTTTGTACCAGGTTTCATTATGTAATATTTTAAGGCACATTGCCTTATATTGAGTATTAGACATAACAACTATATTCCCTCCCTTATCTGCCTGTTTGATTGTGAGGGAATGTTGTGCACATAGTGATCGTAAAGCGGTGATCTCTTTTGAGGAGAGGTTACCACATTTTTTATGTTTACGCATTTTTTTGAGATCATTGGTGACTAAATTGACAAAAGTGGCCAAAGCCACATTGTCAAGAAAAAAAGGAAATTTATCTGATTTCAGTTTGAAATTTAAAGTGGTGTTTAAAGGTTCATTGTTAACGCAGGCGTTACTTTCAAAGGTGATCAGAGCATCTTCAAGATCAGCTGAGTCCGAGGGTTCTGACTCCTCCAAGAGGCTCACTAAAATATTAATGGCCTCATCAGTTTGTGGGGAGCTTGGAATTGGTGCTACATTAGATTTGGTATTTTTAGTATATAGGCTTTTTAGAAATAGTTTCCTCGCAAATAGTTGAACATCTTTGATAACATCAAAGGTGTTAGAATCTGCAGAGGGACAGAAGCTGAGACCTTTACTGAGAAGAGAGAGCTTGTCTTCGGATAATTGGTAATGAGATAAGTTGACAATACTGAGAGTGTCTGTTTTGATGGGACTGTTTTGGTCAGGATCATGATTTTTTATGTGTTGTGTCTTTGATCATGTTTTTGAAAATCTATATTTTGGGACCTATTGCCCGTAGATGAATTCTGGATCGGAGACACACCTGTACCTAAAGAAGTATTGGGGACATCTCGAGACTGACCGTATGGGCGGGCATGGGGGCCACCCCATGTGTTACCTTTCCCAAATTGCGTGGCAGGGCCGAGGGTCGATGGGGTGGGTGGACGTTGTATTGGTGTGGATTCCACTATCCGTTTCTTTTGAGTACCTTCATCTTGTGACCGTGAACGTGTGGTTTTATGTGACCTTCTACCATCATAATGGGATTTCTGTAAAGTGGAGAGTGTGGAAGAATTACAAGAATTAAACGAAGAATTATGTGGTAAAACCTTAGATCTTAAATCTTTATGTCCATTAGGGGCATTTCTCGCTTTATTTCCTTGATACCATTTGTATGCCTTACCTTCCTGAAAAGCACGCTTGTCTCTCCAGAATCTTTTCTCTTTTGTCAGTAAAGTGTCACGGGTAAAAGTGTCAAGATGGTTTTTGACTTTCTCCTCCTGCTCTTTATAGTTAGACGCATTTTTCAGATGTTGTAATTTATTGTAAATTGAATCGATATCTTTGTCTAGGATATTAATACGAGTGCGGTATTCTTCGTTCAGAAGTCTCATCATGTTTGCCGTGCATTCCTGTAAATTATTTTCCCATTTCTTTTTGAATGTGGGATTCACATCCTCCAGAGTGGGAAAAATCTGTATCCTGAGGCCATATGGGTTTATCTCCTCCCTTAAGTATCTTTCAAAACTTTCAATGTGCCAAAACATTGCAGCCTTTTTCTCAACTAATTTCCCTAATTGGAAAAAGAGTGAAAAGACTTCCGACTGAGAAACCTCCCACACGTCGTGTCTAGTATAGTAACTGGCCATAAGGGCCTCCCATTCCTGACCTTGAAACATAATCCCACCCAAAAATGATTCTGTAAACCAGAGATTACACACTAACTTATACAAAAACATACAAAAAAGAGAAACAAAATATTGTTAATTAGTATAATAAATAATGATAATGTGAATTAACGATATAGTAAAGAAGTATCAAAAAATTAAATTGATCATAATTTTGGTGAAAAAGGGAGGGGGGATGTGCAAACAAGCACGAACTGGGTATTTACTACCCTAAAAAATTGGCTCTAGATGATATATTTCACCAAAAATAAATAGGAGTGTTGCCATCATCCCTAATGCAAATTTGCTCATTAAGGTTCCATTATAAGAAAATTGAGACTTTAAAGGCAACTGGATATTATAGAGAAAACAATGAATTAAAATTCAATATATTTTTTTATTTAGTCAATGCTTTAAAAAACAGTAGTCACTGCATAGGATTGTTGCAACTGACTCATTAATAACAACAGTAACATGGAACATGAAATATCAGAATACAAAATAACAACAAAATCCACAAACAATCCTCTTTTCCTCCCGGCAGACCTATCATCTCCGGAAGAGGAAGCATCAGTGACAATCTAAGCAAATACATAGACGCATTTCTCAGACCTTTTGTGATGGAACTCCCATCATACAGCAAAGACACCATACGTTTTTTACAAATAATTAAAACGATCAGTCTCAACCCCGATAGTTTGTTAGTGGCTATCGATGTTGAAACTCTATATAGCTCCATCCCGCATCATCTTGGATTGACAGCCATACAGCATATATTGTCCCATTCACATGGCTGCAACAGCAAATTTTTCATAAATTTGTTCTATCAGCCTTAGAATACATCTTAACCCACAATGTCTTCACCTTCGATGGCTCCCACTACCTCCAGGTGCAGGGTGTCACTATGGGGACCTCGTGTGCCCCCTCTTACGCGAACCTGTACCTGGGGGAGTGGGAGCGCTCCTTGTTTGATGATGAAGATTTATTGCCTTTTACCAACAACATCACACTATGGCAGCGTTACATAGATGATGTTTTTATGATTTGGGATGGTCCCATAGACGCACTGCATGATTTTCTATCAACTCTCAACAAAAATATCTTTAATTTCCAGTTCACTATGTTATACAGTGACACCTCAATTCGTTTTCTAGATGTCACCGTTCATAAGAATGAGATGGACGGCCTCACTAGTGGACTTTTTAGAAAGCCCACCGCTGGAAATACAATCCTTCATGCATCAAGCGCCCACCCATAATCTCTTATTAAGTCCATCCCCTATAGTCAATATCTTAGGCTGAAAAGAAATTGCTCCACAATTGAATCCTTTGAAGTAGAAGCAGCCCTTCTCAGAGATCGACTGCTCTTACGAGGATATTCCAAAACTTGCCTCAAAAAGGCATACAGACGAGCTCAGAACAAATCTAGACGAGACTTGTTGGCCCCACAACAAAAACATACCACTACAAAATCACAACATACCAGACTTATAACGAAATACAGCAACCAACACCAGGAGATTAAAAACATTCTTTCCAAACATTGGAAAATTTTACAGACTGACCCTACCCTTTGTCAACATATCTCACCATACCCTAACATCACATTTCGCAAAGCCAGTTCTTTGAAAGACAAATTGGTACACTCTGAATTCGTAGGAGAATTCAGAAAAGATCCGTGCAAGCGCTTTGGCACATTCACCTGCGGAGGCTGTGCCATATGCCAGTACATGGATACAAGATCCCATGTCACCTTACCTAACGGAAAAGTATTTAAACAACATTTCGCTAATTGTAAGACCCCAGGTGTGATCTATATGCTGCAATGCCAATGTCACAGTTTTTACATCGGCAAGACGAAACTGGAGTTTCGCAACAGGGCAGGTAGACACATAAAAAGCATGAAGACGGCGAACCCAGATTTACCCCTTGGGAGACATGTTAGGGACTTACATGGAGGAAAGATCCCACAAGTCTCCTTCATAATCCTCGATAGAATTCACCCTAATGCGAGAGGAGGAGCTTGAATTTAAATGCGACCAATGCACCTGGCCTTAACACTATATTGAGCTTTAGACCATTCCTTGAAGGGTTCAGTTCTGGGGCTTGTGAGAAAGATATGTAATTTTAAGGGAGATACATTCTTTTGATATTCAAACTACTGCAACTGTCTTCTTATGCTCTGTATATAATCATGCTTTGTTATATTATATATAGCTGCAGTCTATCAAGACAGACTGCAACTTAAATAAAGACATTCTGTAGGGATATTTCAATCATCTGGATGCTGAACTTATGCTTTGAAACTAGCTATGTCTTACTAATTATTATTTTTTGTCTATATCTTATTCATTTTTACTCATCACAATCAAAAAGCATCATCTTGCAGGGATTGCCTTAAGGAGGAAGAAGACAACTTGGTCATACGCCCAATTTGAATTTTTAAAGTTTCTTTTTTTTTTTTTTCATAATATGGACCCACTTGATGTCGCCATCATATATATAAAAACTTTATTTCAATTTTCATTGGCTAACTTCAATTAATTTCGATTTATAATTTATAGTTGTTAGCTCTTTACATAGGAAAAATGTCTTGTGATGACACAGATCATTGGTGCGGTGTCACCACGCAGGCGCACTTTGAACACACTTGCCCCTCCCGGTGTTCTGCCGAGAAAGTTCCGCTCGGAAGGACCCCCCTCTACTGCGCAGGCGCTGCGCAGTAGGATCCGACGGAAATAGCCGAAGGGGAATAGGTCCAAATCAGCTGTACACAGCGCCTGTAAGAAGGCCCCTCGCGGGCTCGCTCTGCTCACCACGCTTCGTGCACGGCCTCGCTGCGCTCGGCTCTTTTAGATTCCCCCTCTAGGTCCACTTGGATGGTAGGGAAGGAATCTGGACCCAGAGCGCAGGCGCCGTGTACAGCTGATTGTGGATTTTGAGCTTCGGCTATCTCCGGCGGCTGTTAGTAGTTCGTACTGCGCAGGCCCTGCGCAGTACAGGGGGGGGAACTTATCCGCCGAGGGAACTTATTCGGCAAGACACAGCAGCAGCTCAAGCTCGGCTTTAGCCTTTCAATGACGCCGTCATTGTTCCACCGCGTATGTGCGCATGACAGAGTCATTGAGCACGATGCGCGCGCAGCAGCATACATCTACCGTTGCCATAGCGGCACCGTTCTCCCCCTGCTGCGACGCATTGCATCACACACCTTCACAGCTCCTAGGCTGATACAAATCAGCTGTTGTCGGAGCTCCGAGGCTGACACAAATCAGCTGGTTTAAGGATCACTGCACACGCGCAGTGACTCCTTACATCCATATAGAACCAGGCATCAGCACGATCATTATGCAGACCGATTGCTGATGTGATGATGATGATAGAATTGTGATATCTCTTTTTACTGGAACCACTGGTATGTACCCCGAGCATGATATCCTCTTGACAATTGTTAAATCTATTGGCACTTGACACTCTGTGTTTTATGTGGACACACAACAATAGACTCTAACTAATTAGAAGTCTTACTCCACCACAATGAAGTAATAATCCATTCTACAGAGATACTTTGTGGTTTCACAATTATGACCCATCTAAGAGTGGGTCACTCTTTTTCTTTTTCGTTTGTTTTAATTTATAACTTTGATTCTTAAATCAATTGTATGGGTCTGTTCTAGACTAAACATACAAATTTATATTTATATATAATTGAGTGTTCCAATATTTATCTTCAATACTTAGACTAAAGACACCTGCTTATGCCAAATAATCAATTTTCTTCTCTTTGAAGGGAAGTCTATATATGATACTTTTTAAACTTTATTTCTTTCTGATTATACAGGTATACCATAGGCAAATTTTGAAACCCTTATGATAGTGCACTACCTAGTCCCAGATTGCACATCATGGTGCACATACAATCTTTATTTACTAAAGGCTATCTCACTTTGGCCCACCATAGTGGATTACCTGAACTCTTCTTTCTGGATCAGATACTTGTCGAATTCTGTCCAGCAAACATTCATCAGCAAATACGTTCAGGTTTTTCTTATCAGGTTTTGGGGGGGGGTTTATGATCAACTTGTCTTCTTTATCTCACCGATGCTCCTCTTATCTTCTGTCCTTGCATTGTCCAACCCTGATGATTCGTTTTTCCTATAGATGCACACCTGTCTCTTTATATAACAAGCCCCAGAAGAAAGGAAAAACTTCTGAAACGCGTCGGGCTTCTTCTCTCTTTCAAGAGAAGACCAAACTTTGTTTGTATATTTATACTTGCATTCTCCTTGTAGATTTTCTTTAGGAGACTATATTTGTTGTTATTTTGTATTCTGATATTTCATGTTCCATGTTACTGTTATTAATGAGTCAGTTGCAACAATCCTATGCACCGACTACTGTTTTTTAAAGCATCGACTAAATAAAAAAATATATTGAATTTGAATTCATCGTTTTCTCTATAACATCCAGTTGCCTTTAAAGTCCCAATTTTCTTATGGGGGAACCTTAATGAGCAAATTTGCATTAGGGATGATGGCAACATTCCTATTTATTTTTGGTGAAATATCTAATCATTGAACATTTTTTGTTGTACTTTCCGCCAACAAATGTTGGCTAGCAGGCTCTCAAATTTTCCGCCAACAAATGTTTGTTGTCCAACTTTCCGATCGCGTGTACACAAGTCCATGACAAAAGTCTACGCATGCTCGAAATCAAGTACGAGCCGGAGATATAACTAGCGTTCGTAATGGAGATATCACGTTTGTCTTGTACGTCACTACGTTCGTAATTGTTGGCCAACATTTGTGTGACTGTGTGCATGCAAGACAAGTTGGAGCCTAAAACCTTCGAACATAATTCCACGGTTTTGTTGTTGGAAAGTCTGATCGTGTGTACGGGGCATAAACATTAGAAGAGGGAATCACAATAAACACAATCGTTGCGTTTTTTTTAACTTTTGCTTTGGATCATGCTGTGAAAAATATGGATGTAACATAATACCTCTCAGAAATCTCATTTTTTGCTCATGTGATTAGTGTGCTGCACAGAGTTTGAGATCACATTTCAAGAATCCCCTGAACTCTCTTTAGGCTTGCAACAGTAAAATTTCATGTTTGTTAAAATACAGGGAGCCTTGCATATTAACAGGGATTCTGAGATCAATGTTTTCTGTATGACACTGGGACTTATGTTTTTATGATAGTATATGTAAACAAAAACTTTTTTGTAGTTGCTAATGAGAGAATCATTTTTAATACATCCTTTTAAAAATGTAATTCCCACATACACATTCTTTATATATATATAATATATACTATATATAAATAGCAGATCAAAAGATGTGTAGTCTGCAAATCTTTTTTCAAATTACTTGTTTGCTTGTAATTCCAAGTGCCAGTATCAGGGTTGCCAACTGTCAGTAAATTTACAGACAGTTTGTAAAAATCTGTGATTTTTACAACTGTCTGTAAATATTAGGGACTGATAATTTGTCATGCTGTGTTGACTTTTTAAGTGTAAACCAGGCAAATTACTTGTTATGGGTATTGTCAGTGTTTCCATATTGTGTTTATACTGTTTAAATATAGATTGTCTTTGTTTTTTATAGGAGTTTGTCATTGTTCAGATTGTCAGTGAAAAATGTGCTCCGTCAGTAAATTCTTCATGTTTTGTCAGGAAAAAATGCTGCGGGAGGTTGGCAACACTGGCAGGTAAAGAAATCACATTTCTCAGTATTACTGAGAAAATGTGATTTGCATACTGTACCTGCTTTTGGATTTACAAGTAAAAGAGCAGTTCAAGGCCCCTTTCACACGGTTTTTCATGATCAGGCCTGCCTGTCAGTTTTTCAGGCCGACCTTATCGGAGCCTCCATTCATTCCAATGGGGCAGCTGATGTCAGCGGTGACATGTCTGCTGACACCCACTGCTATGCGCCCCTATTTTCCATCCAGCTGGTGGATCGGAATGGATGAAAACAGACCGCCTGACTGCCATAGAGGAAAGCGGGACTCTGACAGGTCCGTCTTAGCACAATGAGCGGAGACGGACCTGTCATCCGCCTGCTCAGCGGATCAATCCCCTGCTGAGTCCACTGGGCAGACTGCCCATGTGAAAGGACCCTAAAAGATTAATAGACTACACATTCTTTGAATAGTTATATGCTCACAGTGAGTATGGAGATGATCTCCAGGCACAAAAACTATTCCTCAATAACCAAACAGTACATAAATCCACTAGACATGTGCAGAATGAAAACATTTATCTAGTTTTGTTCCGTTTTGATATGTTATTTACATAATTTTGTTTCATTAAATTCGTTTAATACATTTCATTTGTTTTTGGAATTTGTTTTGTTTATTCGAATCGATTCAAATTTTCGAATTTGGATCGAATTCAAAAGTTTCCGCATCAATTTCAAATTCAAAATAGCTTTCGAATTCAAAAAGTTTTCAAATTAAAAAAAAAAAAATTCCAAGAGAATAAAATAGAATAGAAAATAAAGGAATAGAATAGAAAAAATATATTAGAAAAGAAAAGAATATAAAAGAATGGAATATAATAGAGTAGAACAAAATAGGATAGAAAATAAAGAAACAGAATAGAACAGAACAGAAAGAAATATAATAGAATAAAAAAAATTAAATAGAGAGATTATAACCATCTACTGAAATTCAAATATAATAGAAAAGAATAGAATTACAAAAACAATAGAATAGAATAGAAATAATATAACCATTTTCCAAAATTCAAATAGAATCAATTCAAATTTGAATAGAATAGAAAACAATAGACCAGAATAGAATAGAAAATAACACAATAGTATAAAAAAAAACAATAGAATAGAATAGAATAGAATATTACCATCTTCCTATTCTAATCTATTATTTTCTATTCTATTCAAATTGATTCTATTTGAATTTTGGCAAATTGTAATATTCTTTCTATTCTATTCTACTCTATTCTATTGTTTTTTATTTATTTTATTCTTTTCTATTCTATTCTTATATTCTATTCTTTTCTATTCTATTATTTTTTTTATGTATTCAAATTCAAATTTATTCTATTTGAAATTCGAATTTCAGAAGATGGTTATATTCTTTTTATGATATTCTATTCTATTTTATTTGTTTCTATTGTATTCTAGTCTATTATGTTCTTTTATTTTCTATTCTATGTTATTCTGTTTTACTCTATTATATTCTATTCTTTTATTTCCTGTTATATTCTTTTCTATTGTATTATTATTTTTTCTATTCTATTACTTTATTGTCTACTCTATTTTATTCTCTTTGGAAATTTGAAAACTATTCAAATTTGAAAACTATTTGAATTTGAATATTTTTCAAATTTGAATCTATCCAACATGACCATATTTTACCAAACTTTTGCGGTGTACCTCTATGCTTATATGTTACTTTTTCTATTTTTAGTGTATAGTTAAGTTTCTCAACCCATTGTTTATGGGTTAGTGGGTCAACGGATATCCATTTTTGTAGAATTACTTTACATGCTAAATATAGAGATCTTATCCACATATTATGCATCTCTACTGGTAATGCTCCATCAGGTATTATACCCTATTATACAAATACCCTAGCATTGCTGTAAGGCACAAACACTGGGACTATTACGGTACCCTAATCAGTCCACCAACCACATCAATATATAAAAAATATACCATAATATATTGAAAAACATAGATTAAGTTAAAACATTGCTGTTCTTTGCATATAAAAATGGGGCCTATGCAAAACTTATTACACCAAAAAAAAATCATTGTATTTTCTATATCTGCCTTGAGTTTAGCTTTAAGTACAGTTTTGCCATTCTTCTTTAGTTACTTTTTTTTCACAATGCAGCAGTTGTGCCAGTCGGAATCTATTCTCAAAGAAGTGAAAGGGTTAAATGTATTTGCATGGAGAGAAACATCTACAGCACACCTTCACATCCCTCCACTGTGGCCACCATTGCTGTCACTTGCTCTTAAATTCATCCTTTGTTCCCCATTCCAGTCTAGCTGAGAAGCTATCAGCTCTTGGCCGTTCAGCCTCCATTTTCTCCCTGTCAGCCTAGGGCAAACGCTTCTGGGACCAGAGACCGTACTGATGCGCTTGATTAACCTTCTTTCTTTGACAGGTTTCCTGGTAACTTCCATCTCCCTCCAGGACTGCCCAAGACCCTGCCAACCTCCTGCCACCAATGTACAATGCTACACAACTCAGAAAGGGCTGCACATTGTGACATTGTGAAATTTTGCTTGAAAGCGAATCTATATTTATTATATATGATCAGCTTAAAGCAATTCTGCCACTATATTCAAAAACTAAAATAAAGCATTCTCTGCAAAATAAAAACGAAATACTTACCTGTCTCATTGTCTGCCCGACAGATATTTGTTCTCCTAAAGTACATCCAAAGGCTCCTATATAACAAGTCCAAAATCCAGTATACTATGCGATGCACAAGCCTCATTAAAGTGATTGTAAAAGTTCCGATTTTTTTAAATTTAAAGAGGGAGTCCACCTGAAAAAAAATTATTAAAAGCCAGCAGCTACAAATACTGCAGCTGCTGACTTTTAATAAACGGACACTTACCTGTCCTGGAGTTCAGCGATGTCGGCAGCTGAAGCCGAGCTATAGCTCGGCTCTTGGCTGCTGCCGCCGCCATGCTCGGTGATGGAATAAGGAAGTGAAGCGTTGCGGCTTCACTTCCTGGTTCCCTACTGCGCATGCATGAGTCACGCAGCGCATCCTAAGTGGTCCCCGCTATCTCCTGGGACCTGTCTAATACAGGTTTCTGCACCCGCCCTCCCCCCTCAGTCTGGGGTGGTTGACCTTGGGCCTGGGGCTCGGGTGCAGGACGGAGCCCTTCAAGAAAGCGTGAAGGTTCTGGACAGTAAACACAGGAGGAGCAAGAGAGGACAGCAGGAGCTAGTACTGCCGGGCAAGTCTTCACAAGGGAACCACCGATTGCAGCCAGGAGGGCTGGTAAGTGACATGTACAGTCAGGAGGACTGTGGAGACATGCCTGAGAGGACTGAGAGGAAACAGTCAGAAATGGGTGCAGAGCCAGTAGTGAGGACTGCAATGTCATGGGCAGTGGAGTCGGGCAGCTGCAGCCATGAGGGCTGGCAGGGCCTGAAGTGGGCTGACTGGGAGCAGTAGTCCATCAGTAGGACAGCTAGCACTAAAGACTTCTATTTCTGCTACACTATAGGGGCTCCTGCCTGCAAAGGGCAAATTGCTTAGGCCTGGCTGAGTCAGTGTTGGGCCTAAACTTACATGATGTGCTAACTAGTCTTGAGGGTTGAGTCGTGCAGGAGGAAGGAAGAGGAATAGTCTGCAAGCAAGGAAAGTGCTGGAGGAGACTTAAGTAGTAACATGTACAAAGAAGTGTACATAGTTGTCCCAATTGTTTGATATATAATCCACCAACTGACGGATATACAATCCACCGGGCATTCCATATTTCTCTCACCTCATCCAAGTTAAATTCCCTCAATAAAACAAACAAAAACAAGCACATGGACTGTTCATCGTCTTAAGGTGACTGAGAAGTGAATGCCGGACTGGGCAGGGTGACAGATGGACCACAACACTCAGCGGCTCCTACAGGGTCACGGCTACACTGCAAATGCTTTAAACTGAAGCAGGTCAATCTACTCACTTGAATGCCCGACTGATATTTATTCTTTTTTCTGAATTTTAACATTTGGAAAAAATAAAATATATTGGCCATTTGTGAAAATCAAAAAGCTGTGTGCTGTGTTTCAGTTGCAGCCTAACCATGTACAGAGAAAACATGACGGATGTGCAAGGATCAGAACACTGATGGCGTGAGCTGGACCGTTTTAAAGCGCTGCTGATGAAGAACTAAAATCAGGTCTGTAAATTGCACTCTGGGGGTTTCACACAGCATGTTCTGTCTAATGTAGTCACATGTTTACTGAACTAGAGCCTTTCAGAGCGATTGCATGACAGAGGTGGACAACCCTCTCCACCACATCACCATGATGATAATAATGATGATACTATCTGTATTTTCTACAATCTTGCTACAAGCTCAGAGTGAAGCCCCTTGTCCAAACACCAGATAACAATTTAAATAAAACCTATTAATAGCCTTGTTTTTACTTGCCATTTTCTTTTTAATTACGGTATGTTTGCCTTACCAATCAGCTGCATTAAGACTATTAAATGTGGTATTGTCATTAGTTCAAAATAGGCTCACAGGCATCATCCTGCCTAGAAATCAACGTCTCCATTTGTTAATAACGTATAATGGGTTGTAAGAGGAAAAGAAAAGACCTGAGACTCTTGAGCTTGTAATGGAAATTCTCTTTTTCTAATGCCGCGTACACACGGTCGGACTTTTCGTCTACAAAAGTCTGACGGACGCCGACGGACTAAAGCTGGCTGACAATCCGATCGTGTGTGGGCTTCCCCGGACTTTCAGTGGACTTTCAGCGGACTTTCAGCCTCAAATCTGACGGACTTTAGATTTGAAACATGCTTCAAATTTTAACGTCGTAACTACGCCGGACCCAGAAATCCGCTCGTCTGTGTGCTAGTCCGATGGGCAAAAACCCACACTAGGGCAGCTATTGGCTACTGGCTATCAACTTCCTTATTTTAGTCCGGTGTACGTCATCACGTACGAATCCGTCGGACTTTTGTGTGATCGTATGTAGGCAAGTCCGCTCGTAAGAAAGTCTGCCACAAGTCCGCCAAAAGTCTGACAAAAGTCTGTCGAAAGTCTGTCGGACAGGCTGTCGGACATTTGTTGACGAAAAGTCCGACCGTGTGTACGCGGCATAAGATTCTAGCTGTCCTTTCAGCTCCTCTTATAGCTCTCCTATCCTTACCTTCTAGCTGTCCTCAGCTCCCTTACTAGCTCTTCTTTCCTTACCTCCCAGGCAGTGGTGGCCCACCCATAGGGGGCACAGGGGCGGCACCCCCCCTCCCCCAAAGCTACTCATAAAAGTAAAAGAATTGCCCTTTAAGTGTGTGCGGGAATGCCAGACACACAGTTGTATGGGAAGCATGATGTGCTGCAATCACTGAAAAAAAAATAAAAATAATGGCCCTTTAAAGTGTTACTAAACCCAGAAGCCTGCAATCACTATATCTGAACCCCCCACAGTACACAGAACATGGAAATGCAATTATTTTAGTAAATATAAACTGCTAAATACCTTTTCTCATCAACAGTATATAGCAATCTTGTGACTCCTATCAGTGTCTGTTTAAAGCTTGTAGGAGGTGTTTTCATTCTCCTCTGACTGTCCTATAAGGCTGCAGGACCCCTGGCCCTTTCTCTGGTCAGTGCTGATTGGCCCTGTGCTGATCACATGCACCCTTCCAAGGAAAAAAAAAACTGTAGCAATGCACACTAAACTGAGCATGTGCAGAGTGCCCCCCCAAGGTTCTGTACTATTAGAAGGTGGATTGGGAACAGTGGAATGCCCTGTACACACGGTCGGATTTTCCAATGGAAAATGTGTGATAGGACCCTGTTGTCGAAAATTGCGACCGTGTGTGGGCTACATCACACATTTTCCATCGGAATTTCAAAGTTTGAGAGCTTGCTATAAAAATCCATTGTCGGAAATTCCGATCGTGTGTACACAAATCCGACCCACAAAGTGCCACGCATGCTCAGAATAAATTAAGAGACGAAAGCTATTGGCTACTGCCCCGTTTATAGTCCCGACGTACGTGTTTTACGTCACCGCGTTCAGAACAATCGGATTTTTTTACGAAAACTTTGTGTGACCATGTGTATGCAAGACAAGTTTGAGCCAACATCCGTCTGAAAAAATCCATGGATTTTGTTGTCGGAATGTCCGATCAATGTCCGACCGTGTGTACGGGGCAGAAGAAGGGGAGAATCAGGGAACACATGGTCAAACAGCCTTTTTACACAATGCAGAGGATTAACCCCTTAGGTTCCACATATATACACACTGATTTTACTGTTATGGGTTTAGTAAGCGGTTGTAACACATGTAAAAAAGAAAAAAAGCTTATAAGGCAAAGGCATACTAACTCATTATAAAAGACTTACCTTAGAACGAGGTCCCCATAGAGCAGCCCGGTCCACGCCAAGGGAGCTGACATTTTGTCCTCAGCATTTCTTTGGGGTTTGCGGCTCCGGCACTGTTCCCTGCTGTGGTGTGTGATTGGCGAGTCCTGTGCCTTCACTCCTGGTTTTTCTGACTCATCCCGGCTGGTCCGAAGGTGGATGACAGGTGACTTTCTGTGAGTACGAGGGGGGGGGGGAGAGGAGACATCTGATGTAAAGGTCTTTAAGGTTGAACTGGATGGACTTGTGTCTTTTTTCAACCTGACTAACTATGTAACTATATAAAGGAGGACTCTGATGGGGACATCTAATGTAAAGTGGGACTCTGATGGTGACATCTGATGTAAAGAAGGACTCTGATGGGGACATCTGATGTAAAGGAGGACTTTGATGGGGACATCTAATGTAAAGGAGGACTCTGATGGGGACATCTAATGTAAAGGGGGACTCTGATGGGGACATCTAATGTAAAGGGGGATTCTGATGGGGACATCTAATGTAAAGGAGAACTCTGATGGTGACATCTGATGTAAATTAAATGAGGACTCTTATTGGGACATCAAATGTAAAGGGGGACTATGATGGGGACATCTAATGTAATGGAGGGCTCTGATGGGGACATATGGTGTAAAGGAGGACTCTGATGGGGACATCTAATGTAAAGGAAGACTCTTTAACCACTTGCCGACCGCCGCACGACGATGTACGTCGACAGAGCGGCACGGGCAGGCAAAAGGGCTTACCTGTACGTCCCTGCCTGCCCGCGGGTGGGGGGTCCGATCGGACCCCCCCCCGGTGCCTGCGGCGGTCGGATCGAGGTCAGGGTCGATCAAAGGTGAGGGGGAGGCCACTCATTCGTGGCCCCCACCTCGCGATCGCTCCTGGCCAATGACAGACTTCCTCGGCTTCTGTGAATGTAAACAGAAGCGGAGGAAGTGATGTCATCTCTCCTTGAGCCGGTCTTTTCGTCCGGCGCCGAGGAGAGAAGACATCCAAGTAAGTGCACCAACACTACACATACAGTAGAACACGCAGGCACACTTGTCACCCCCCTGTCACCCCCCGATCACCCCCTGATCACCCCCCTGTACCCCCTGTCACTCTGACACCAATAGCAGTTTTTTTTTTTTTCTGATTTTTTGCATTGGTGTCAGTTTGTGACAGTAACAAGTGTTAGGGCAGTTAGGTTAGGCCCCTTTAGGTCAGGGGTACCCCCCTTTAGGTCCAGGGTACCCCCCTAACCCCCCTAATAAAGTTTTAACCCCGTGATCACCCCCCGTCGCCAGTGTCACTAAGCGATCGTTTTTCTGATCGCTGTATTAGTGACACAGGTGACGCTAGTTAGGGAGGTAAGTATATAGGTTCGCTGTCAGTGTTTTATAGCGACAGGGACCCCCATATACTACCTGCTAAAGGTTTTAACCCCTTGATTGCCCCCTAGTTAACCCTTTCACCAGCGATCACCATATAATTGTTACAGGTGACGCTGGTTAGTTGGTTTGTTTTTTGTAGTTTATTGTAGTTTATTACAGTTTTAGGGCACCCGCCGTTTATTACCCTATAAAGGTTTAACCCCCTAATTGCCCGGCGGTGATAGAAGTTAAGTTTTTAGGATCAGATAAGGTCTGCGTCGCCCCAGGCAGCGTCAGGTTAGCGCTAGTACCGCTAAAACCCACGCACGCAGCATACACCTCCCTTAGTGCTATAGTATCTGAACGGATCGATATCTGATCCGATCAGATCTATACTCCCCAGCAGTTTAGGGTCCCCCCAAAAAACGCAGTGTTAGCGGGATCAGCCCAGATACCTGCTAGCACCTGCGTTTTGCTCCTCGGCCCAGCCCAGCCCAGCCCACCCAAGTGCAGTATCGATCGATAACTGACACTTACAAAACACTAAGCACACATAACTGCAGCGGTCGCAGAGTCAGGCCTGATCCCTGCGATCGCTAACAGTTTTTTGGTAGCGTTTTGACACAGTCGCTGACAGTCAGGAGCTTTTTTGCCTGTGAGTCTCACTAGTGTACCCCTAAATTTAGAGCCCAAAATGGCAAATAGAAGGTACACTAGTGAAGAGGCCTACAGGATTCTGAGCATGACAGATAGTGAAGAGGAAGTCACTCATCTGTCAAGTTCAAGCTCAGAATACGAACCTGTAGAGGACAGCGGCTCCATGACAGATAGCTCTGACGACGGAGTTGTGGTCCCTGCTAGGGTCAGGCGTACCATACCCCGATCTTCTTCTTCTGTCCTTGACGTGCAAGAACCGCAGGGCTCTCGTAGGGAGCAGAGAGGTACTAGCGCCGCTACTCCTTCTGGTGAACTGGCAAGCACCAGCGGCCTAGTACACCCTGGTCGTACATCCAGCACTGCAGTATCACGTGGTGACGTGGCGAGTCCCATAAGTGCAGTTCAAGCTGGCGAGGTGGCAAGCACAACTAGTGTCCCGCTGCCACCAATAAGACAAAGACAGGCCCGTCGTGCCCATAGTGCCCTTCCTGCTGCATTCGCCAATCCGAATTGGGTACCCACCACTTCTGCAGCACCCGTACTTCCCCCTTTCACTGGCCAACCCGGAATTCAGGTGGAAACAGTTGACTTTATGCCACTGGATTTTTATTCACTGTTTTTCACCGAAGATCTCTATAGATCTATTGTGGACCAAAGCAATTTGTACGCTGGTCAACACATCGCCGCTAATCCCCAGTCCTCCCTTGCCAGAGATTGGAGACCAATTACGGTCTCCGAATTTAAGATCTTTCTGGGCCTTTCCCTCAACATGGGCATAACCAAAAAGAGTGAGTTGCGGTCATATTGGTCCACTGACCCAATTCACCATATGCCCGTGTTCTCTGCTTCAATGGCCAGGGCACGATACGAGCAGATTTTGCGGTTCATGCACTTCAACGACAATGAACTCTGTCGTCCTCGTGGAGACCCTGCATACGATCGGCTCTACAAAATTCGGCCCCTCGTAAACCACTTCAACCAACGTTTTGCAGACTTGTTTACCCCCCATCAAGTTGTCTGCGTTGATGAGTCCCTGATTAAGTTTTCTGGCCGCTTGTCCTTCAAACAGTACCTTCCCAGCAAGCGTGCCAGATACGGGGTCAAGATGTATAAGCTCTGTGACAGGGCCACAGGCTATACATGTAGATTTATGGTTTACGAGGGCAAAGATAGTCACGTAGAGCCGATAAACTGCCCTGACTACATAGGAAGCGCTGGCAAGATAGTGTGGGACTTGGTGTCACCCTTATTCGGAAAGGGGTACCACTTGTACGTGGACAATTATTATACGAGCGTGCCACTTTTTAGTCACTTGTTTGATCATCAGATTGGAGCATGTGGCACCGTGCGACCTAATCGCCGGGGCTTTCCCCAGCGGCTTGTAGAGTCCCGTCTTAGGCTGGGGGAGAGAGCCTGCTTGCAGTATAATAATTTGCTCGCTATGAAGTGGAGGGATAAGAAGAATGTTTTCGTTCTCACCTCCCTTCATGCAGACACGATGACCCAAATTACTACGGCGACTGGTGTTGTGGAGAAACCCCTCTGTGTCCACGAATACAACCTTAATATGGGAGGGGTGGACCTCAACGACCAGTTGTTGGCGCCGTACCTAATTGCCCGTAAGGCCAGACGCTGGTACAAAAAAGTGTCTGTTTATTTATTTCAATTGGCTTTGCTGAACGCTCATGTGCTATACAGAGCTTCAGGACGGACTGGATCCTTCCTTAAATTCCAGGAAGAGATCGTCAGAGCCCTTCTGTTTCCAGACGGTGCTCCACCTCACCTTCCCAATCCAAATGCAGTAGGCCGGCTGCATGAGAGGCATTTTCCTTATGCCCTCCCGAGTACCCCTACCCAACGAGCCCCCCAAAGAAAATGTCGTGTCTGCAGAAAGCGCGGATTTAGGCGTGACACCCGGTATTATTGTCCCTCCTGTCCTGGCAATCCTGGTCTTTGCATTGGTGAATGTTTTGAACGCTACCATACACTAGTTGAGTATTAGCGTAGGGTACAGCACTGCACAGACTAGGACACACTTCCACAGGGTCTCCCAAGATGCCATCGCATTTTGAGAGACCCAAACCTGGAACCGTTACAGTTTTAAAAGTTACAGTTATAAAAAAAAAAGTAAAAAAAAAAAAAAAAGTAAAAAAAAAAAAAAATACACAAAAAAAATATAAAATAAAAAAACCAAAAATAGTTGTCGTTTTATTGTTCTCTCTCTCTCTATTTTCTCTCTATTGTTCTGCTCTTTTTTACTGTATTCTATTCTGCATTGTTTTATTGTTATGTTTTATCATGTTTGCTTTTCAACATTTTTTTGTTTTCAGGTACGCCATTCAGCTGCAGCGCGGATTTATTTATCTTGACAGCAACAGCGTTTGCTCCCACGATACATAAAGCCGCGACTCCAGCGCTGTCGGAGGTGATTTCACCACCACAGTTACATACTTCAGCATATATGCCGAAGCGTGGGGGCAGAAGTGGGTGGAGGAGCGATTTGCTCCTGCCTTTTGCGGGAGGATGCCCCCATGCTTCGGCATATATATATTTTAGGTAGGCACAGGTTGCGTTAAATGTTTTATTTTTTACTATGGTTTTTTTTTGTATTTGCTTTGCAGGTATGGTAAGTATTACTGTTATACTGTAATGTTACTTTGTTTTTTGTTAACCATCATTTGCTTAGCAGGTACGCCATTCAGTTGCAGCGCGGATTTATTTATCTTGACAGCAACAGCGTTTGCTCCCACGATATATAAAGCCGTGACTCCAGCGCTGTCGGAGGTGATTTCACCACCACAGTTACATACTTCAGCATATATGCCGAAGCGTGGGGGCAGAAGTGGGTGGAGGAGCGATTTGCTCCTGCCTTTTGCGGGAGGATGCCCCCATGCTTCGGCATATATATATTTTAGGTAGGCACAGGTTGCGTTAAATGTTTTATTTTTTACTATGGTTTTTTTTTTGTATTTGCTTTGCAGGTATGGTAAGTATTACTGTTATACTGTAATGTTACTTTGTTTTTTGTTAACCATCATTTGCTTAGCAGGTACGCCATTCAGTTGCAGCGCGGATTTATTTATCTTGACAGCAACAGCGTTTGCTCCCACGATATATAAAGCCGTGACTCCAGCGCTGTCGGAGGTGATTTCACCACCACAGTTACATACTTCAGCATATATGCCGAAGCGTGGGGGCAGAAGTGGGTGGAGGAGCGATTTGCTCCTGCCTTTTGCGGGAGGATGCCCCCATGCTTCGGCATATATATATTTTAGGTAGGCACAGGTTGCGTTAAATGTTTTATTTTTTACTATGGTTTTTTTTTTGTATTTGCTTTGCAGGTATGGTAAGTATTACTGTTATACTGTAATGTTACTTTGTTTTTTGTTAACCATCATTTGCTTAGCAGGTACGCCATTCAGTTGCAGCGCGGATTTATTTATCTTGACAGCAACAGCGTTTGCTCCCACGATACATAAAGCCGTGACTCCAACGCTGTCGGAGGTGATTTCACCACCACAGTTACATACTTCAGCATATATGCCGAAGCGTGGGGGCAGTGGGTGGAGGAGCAATTTGCTCCTGCCTTTTGCGGGAGGATGCCCCCATGCTTCGGCATATATAAATGGTGCATGTATGCCCATCATTAGAAGTGGGTGGATGAAGGGAGGTATTCTAATGGTGGGCATACCCACCGATCAATATCTTTTTTTCGTTCAGCCCACAGGCTGCATGAAAAAAAAGTTTACAATATATGCCCAACAAGGACCAGCAACGTACTGGTATGTTGCTGGACTTTGAGTGGTTATACCAGAATGATGCCTGCAGGTTTAGGTATCATCTTGGTATCATTCTTTTCAGCCAGCGGTCGGCTTTCATGTAAAAGCAATCCTAGCGGCTAATTAGCCTCTAGACTGCTTTTACAAGCAGTGGGAGGAAATGCCCCCCCCCCCCACCGTCTTCCATGTTTTTCTCTGGCTCTCCTGTCCCAACAGGGAACCTGAGAATGCAGCCAGTGATTCGGCCAGCTGACCATAGAGCTGATCGGAGACCAGAATGGCTCCAAATATCTCTATGGCCTAAGAATCCGGAAGCTACGAGCATTTCAAGACTTAGATTTCGCCGGATGTAAACAGCGCCATTGGGAAATTGGGAAAGCATTTTATCACACCGATCTTGGTGTGGTCAGATGCTTTGAGGGCAGAGGAGAGATCTAGGGTCTAATAGACCCCAATTTTTTCAAAAAAGAGTACCTGTCACTACCTATTGCTATCATAGGGGATATTTACATTCCCTGAGATAACAATAAAAATGATTTAAAAAAAATAAAAATGAAAGGAACAGTTTAAAAATAAGATAAAAAATTAAAAAAAAAAAAAAAAAAAAAAAAAGCACCCCCGTCCCCCCCTGCTCTCGCGCAAAGGCGAACGCAAGCGTTGGTCTGGCGTCAAATGTAAACAGCAATTGCACCATGCATGTGAGGTATCACCGCGAAGGTTAGATCGAGGGCAGTAATTTTAGCAGTAGACCTCCTCTGTAAATCTAAAGTGGTAACCTGTAAAGGCTTTTAAAGGCTTTTAAAAATGTATTTAGTTTGTCGCCACTGCACGTTTGTGCGCAATTTTAAAACATGTCATCTTTGGTATCCATGTACTCGGCCTAAGATCATCTTTTTTATTTCATCAAACATTTGGGCAATATAGTGTGTTTTAGTGCATTAAAATTTTAAAAAGTGTGTTTTTTCCCCAAAAAATGCGTTTGAAAAATCGCTGCGCAAATACTTTGTGAAAAAAAAAAATCAAATACCCACCATTTTAATCTGTAGGGCATTTGCTTTAAAAAAATATATAATGTTTGGGGGTTCAAAGTAATTTTCTTGCAAAAAAAAATAATTTTTTCATGTAAACAAAAAGTGTCAGAAAGGGCTTTGTCTTCCAGTGGTTAGAAGAGTGGGTGATGTGTGACATAAGCTTCTAAATGTTGTGCATAAAATGCCAGGACAGTTCAAAACCCCCCCAAATGACCCAATTTTGGAAAGTAGACACCCCAAGCTATTTGCTGAGAGGCATGTCGAGTCCATGGAATATTTTATATTGTGACACAAGTTGCGGGAAAAAGACAAATTATTATTTTTTTTTTTTTTTTTTGCACAAAGTTGTCACTAAATGATATATTGCTCAAACATGCCATGGGAATATGTGAAATTACACCCCAAAATACATTCTTTTGCCTCTCCTGAGTACGGGGATACCACATGTGTGAGACTTTTTGGGAGCCTAACCGCATAGGGGACCCCGAAAACCAAGCACCGCCTTCAGGCTTTCTAAGGGCGTAAATTTTTGATTTCACTCTTCACTGCCTATCACAGTTTCGGAGGCCATGTAATGCCCAGATGGCACAAACCCCCCCCCAAATGACCCCATTTTGGAAAATAGACACCCAAAGCTATTTGCTGAGAGGTATAGTGAGTATTTTGCAGACCT
This sequence comes from Lithobates clamitans, assembly GCA_037952925.1. NCBI lineage: Eukaryota > Metazoa > Chordata > Amphibia > Anura > Ranidae > Lithobates > Lithobates clamitans. Next base: position 537,627 of record JBBGZY010000310.1, read on the forward strand.
CACTTTTTGTCACAAACTTTTGAAAATTGAAAAAAGAAAAAAAAAATACGTTTTTCTTGTCTTTCTTCATTTTCAAAAACAAATGAGAGCTGCAAAATACTCACCATGCCTCTCAGCAAATAGCTTGGGGTGTCTACTTTCCAAAATGGGGTCATTTGGGGGGGTTTTGTGCCATCTTGGCATTTTATGGCCTTCAAAACTGTGATAGGTAGTGGGGAGTAAAATCAAAAATTTATGCCCTTTGAAATCCTGAAGGCGGTGCTTGGTTTTCGGGGCCCCGTACGCGGCTAGGCTCCCAAAAAGTCCCACATATGTGGTATCCCCGTACTCAGGAGAAGCAGCAGAATGTATTTTGGGGTGTAATTCCACATATGCCCATGGCATGTTTGAGCAATATATCATTTAGTGACAACTTTGTGCAAAAAAAAAAAAAAAAAATTGTCACTTTCCCGCAACTTGTGTCAAAATATAAAATATTCCATGTACTCATCATGCCTCTCAGCAAATAGCTTGGGGTGTCTTCTTTCCAAAATGGGGTCATTTGGGGGGGGTTTGTGCCATCTGGGCATTTTATGGCCTTCAAAAATGTGATAAGTAGTGAGGAGTGAAATCACAACTTTACGCCCTTAGAAATCCTGAAGGCGGTGCTGGGTTTTCGGGGCCCCGTACGCGGCTAGGCTCCCAAAAAGTCCCACACATGTGGTATCCCCATACTCAGGAGAATCAGCAGAATGTATTTTGGGGTGCAATTCCACATAAGCCCATAGCCTGTGTGAGCAATATATCATTTAGTGACAACTTTGTGCAAAAAAAAAAAAAAATTGTCACTTTCCCGCAACTTGTGTCAAAAAATAAAATATTCCATGGACTCAACATGCCTCTCAGCAAATAGCTTGGGGTGTCTACTTTCCAAAATGGGGTCATTTGGGGGGGGTTTGTGCCATCTTGGCATTTTATGGCCTTCAAAACTGTGATAGGTAGTGAGGAGTAAAATCAAAAATTTATGCCCTTAGAAATCCTGAAGGCGGTGCTTGGTTTTTGGGGCCCCGTACGTGGCTAGGCTCCCAAAAAGTCCCACACATGTGGTATCCCCGTACTCAGGAGAAGCAGCAGAATGTATTTTGGGGTGTAATTCCACATATGCCCATGGCATGTTTGAGCAGTATATCATTTAGTGACAACTTTGTGCAAAAAAAAAAAAAAATTGTCACTTTCCCGCAACTTGTGTCCAAATATAAAATATTCCATGGACTCAACATGCCTCTCAGCAAATAGCTTGGGGTGTCTACTTTCCAAAATGGGGTCATTTGGGGGGGTTTTGTGCCATCTTGGCATTTTATGGCCTTCAAAACTGTGATAGGTAGTGGGGAGTAAAATCAAAAATTTATGCCCTTTGAAATCCTGAAGGCGGTGCTTGGTTTTCGGGGCCCCGTACGCGGCTAGGCTCCCAAAAAGTCCCACACACGTGGTATCCCCGTACTCAGGAGAAGCAGCAGAATGTATTTTGGGGTGTAATTCCACATATGCCCATGGCATGTTTGAGCAATATATCATTTAGTGACAACTTTGTGCAAAAAAAAAAAAATTTGTCACTTTCCCGCAACTTGTGTCCAAATATAAAATATTCCATGGACTTAACATGCCTCTCAGCAAATAGCTTGGGGTGTCTACTTTCCAAAATGGGGTAATTTGGGGGGGGTTTGTGCCATCCTGGCATTTTATGGCCTTCAAAACTGTGATAGGTAGTGAGGAGTAAAATCAAAAATGTATGCCCTTTGAAATCCTGAAGGCGGTGCTTGGTTTTCGGGGCCCCGTACGCGGCTAGGCTCCCAAAAAGTCCCACACATTTGGTATCCCCGTACTCAGGAGAAGCAGCTGAATGTATTTTGGGGTGCAATTCCACATATGCCCATGGCCTGTGTGAGCAATATATCATTTAGTGACAACTTTTTGTAATTTTTTTTTTTTTTTTTTTTTTTTGTCATTATTCAATCACTTGGGACAAAAAAAAAAAATATTCAATGGGTTCAACATGCCTCTCAGCAATTTCCTTGGGGTGTCTACTTTCCAAAATGGGGTCATTTGTGGGGGTTTTGTACTGCCCTGCCATTTTAGCACCTCATGAATTGACATGGACAGTCATAAACTAAAAGCTGTGTAAATTCCAGAAAATGTACCCTAGTTTGTAGGCGCTATAACTTTTGCGCAAACCAATAAATATACGCTTATTGACATTTTTTTTACCAAAGACATGTGGCCGAATACATTTTGGCCTAAATGTATGACTAAAATTGATTTTAATGGATTTTTTTTATAACAAAAAGTAGAAAATATCATTTTTTTTCAAAATTTTTGGTCTTTTTCCGTTTATAGCGCAAAAAATAAAAGCGGCAGAGGTGATCAAATACCATCAAAATAAAGCTCTATTTGTGGGAAGAAAAGGACGCAAATTTCGTTTGGGTACAGCATTGCATGACCGCGCAATTAGCAGTTAAAGCGACGCAGTGCCAAATTGTAAAAAGTGCTCTGGTCAGGAAGGGGGTAAATCCTTCCGGGGCTGAAGTGGTTAATGGGGACATCTAATGTAAAGGAGGACTCTAATGGGGACATCTGATGTAAAGGAGGACTATGATGGGGACATCTAATGTAAAGGGGGACTCTGATGGGGGCATCTGATGTAAAGGAGGACTCTGACGGCGACATCTGATGTAAAGGAGGACTCTGATGGGGACATCTAATGTAAAGGAGGACTCTGATTGGGGGCATCTAATGTAAAGGAGGACTCTGATAGTGTTATCTGATGTAAAGGTAGACTCTGATGGGGACATCTAATGTAAAGGGGGACTCTAATGGGGACATTTAATGTAAACGGGGACTCTGATGGGGACATCCAATGTAAAGGAGGACTCTGATGGGGATATCTAATGTAAAGGGGGCTCTGATGGTGACATCTGATGTAAAGGGGGACTCTGATGGGGACATCTAATGTAAAGGGGGACTCTGATGGGGACATCCAATGTAAAGGAGGACTCTGATGGGGATATCTAATGTAAAGGGGACTCTGATGGTGACATCTGATGTAAAGGGGGACTCTGATGGGGACATCTAATGTAAAGGGGGACTCTGATGGGGACATCTAATGTAAAGGAGAACTCTGATGGTGACATCTGATGTAAATTAAATGAGGACTCTTATTGGCTTTAAAGGAATGAGGTGGAAACCCTAGCCAGTACAGTGGCAGAAGAAGACAGAGCAGGCACACCTGGAGGGGGGGGGGGGATGAGTAGGCAGCAGAGTCACACAGAAAACCCGCGGGCACCAGTTTCCAGTATGGTCAGCTTTAGATTCTGCCTTTCTTTTTCCCTCTCACTCTTTTTTTTTCTCTCCACCCTCAGGCACTGGAGTCATTGACGAAAACATGGCTAACCGTTGTTAGGTAGAAAAAAACACTCCTTCTGCAAACTAATGGCTGAGAAATAATTACACCAGCTCCCATGCAGGGTGTTTCTGACTTCCTGCTGCTGCTTCTGAGACTTGTACCCATCTACTCAAGACTGCTGTGTACTCTCAACAAGTCACCGTGGGCTCTTATTATCACTTTGCATTTTGCAAGTACAGTTCATCCCAGAATAAGGGAAAGACTTCCCATGCAGACATTTTAACATAAGTAAAATAATCAAAAAGTTAAATTTAGACAGGGGTGTGTGAAAAGCTGCATAGCAACCTAATTAAAGGATATGATTAATCAAGAAAAAGTGTGTCAGGTGTAATATTTTCAGCTATTATTCAGTAAATCGGTGCAATGCCTGCACATGTCAGTATGTCCTGTCTCTTTAAAAATGCTCAAGTACAGAAAACAAATTGTTACTCTTCTGAAATACACTGATCCCCCAATTCGTGATTCAGAATACACCATGATTTCCATTCCATCTGCCTCCAGTAAATCTAGAGTATGCTACACAACTCTGGACTATGAGGTCTACTAACCTTAACGTGGAAGGAAAGCCTAAAGCCCCATACACACGATAGGACTTTGTACAAACTTTCCCTTGGATTTTTGTACAAAGGGCAGAAGTTTGTCTTGCATACAGACAACAGGACTTTTCCAGCCAACTTTCACCAAATCACGTGGTTTTTCAGCTCTTTACCACCACCCTTTGGTCAACTTCTGTATTGTTGTCTGATATTGTGTCAATCTCGCCTTTTATTGGCGAAATTGACTCCTTGCGAGCCGGGTTCACACTGGTGCGGGGATCCTACTTGGATCCCCGCCAATGCCAGGCACTGTGTTTGGTATGAATCTTGAGGGGGATCTCCACACCAAATTTTAAATAAAAAACTGGCATGAGTTCTCCTCTGGGGGCATACCAGGCCCTTAGATCTGGTATGGATTTTAAAGGGAACCCCCTACGCCGGGCATGCTGGGACTGTGAGGTCATGAGGGGGCGTGGTCATGTCATCATATGACCACGCTCCCTTATGACCTCACAGTCCCATCATGCCCCGGGACTGTGATGTCATAGGGGGGTGGGGTCACCGCCTATGTAAGTCATAGCAGAGCGCACAGACAGCATTACAGCCGGAGAGAGCGTCGTGTCAACATCTCTGGAAGAGAAGAAGGAAGAAGACGATCCAGATGTCCGGGCTCCTCCACTAGAAAAAGAGCGGCAAAAGAGCAGAAGATAGCGGAGGAGCCTGGCAGAAGGAAGAAGGCACCGGAGAAGAACCAGAGAGCGCAGAGACGACATCGGAGAGAGGGAGAAGAGGCCTGAGAGACCCCCGAAGTCGGAACAAGACCCCCGAAGTCGGAACAAGACCCCCGGAGCTGCCTAATAAATTACTTTTAAAACCTGTGTAGTGTGTTTTTTTTTTTAGACTTTTTTCCCCTAGGTGAATGGGTAGGGATACGATGTACCGCATACTCATTCACATTGGGTAGGGGGCCGGGATCTGGGGGCCCCCTTATTAAAGGGGGCTCCCGGATTTCGATAAGCCCCCCGCCCGCAGACCCCAACAACCAACGGCCAGGGTTGTCGGGAAGAGGCCCTTGTCCTCATCAACATGGGGACAAGGTGCTTTGGGGTGGGGGGGCCGCAGGGCGCCTCCTCCCCCAAAGCACCCACCCCCCATGTTGAGGGCATGCGGCCTGGTACGGCTCAGGAGGGGGGGCGCTCGCTCGTCCCCACCCCCTTTCCTGACCGGCCGGGCTGCGTGCTCGTATAAGGGTCTGGTATGGATTTGGGGGGGACCCCCACGCCGTTTTTTCGGCATAAGGGGTTCTCCTTAAAATCCATACCAGACCTGAGGGCCTGGTATGCCCCCAGAGGGGAATTCCCACTCGCCGCAATAGGAAAATGTGTTTTTCCTATTGCAGCCAGCGCGAGATGTACAGTACCCTGTCGCCGAGAACCAGCGCGATGGGTTTGTGATGGAAACATTCTAGCAGCCGCGTACTGTAGTTTGTACAAAAGACCGATGCTTTTGTGTACTCACGATCGGACTTTGCTCCATCGGACTTTTGTTGCCGGAAAGTTTGTCCATTCGCACGACCAACAAAAGTCCGATGGAAACAGAAAAAGTTTGTCCGATGGAGCGTACACACGGACGGATGTTGCTCCAAAACAGCTAATTTGCATATTTGTTGTCAAAAAGTCCGATCGTGTGTACGGGCCTTTATACTTAAATTCTCCCCTGCAATCATTAATGTAAGCTAAGTTCAGCCTTATGTCTCAAAATAAAATAAAAAATCCCAGTTTTTCTACCTTTATTTTACAGTATTTAGTGCCGTCACATGACTTCAATCCCTCTTCCTTCTGAGTCTAAGGCCCCAATCACACCTCAGCGTTTTGTAGCTTGAAGCTCAAAAACGCCAGAGTAGAAAAAAATCAATGATCCTCTATGGAGATGGCTCATATCTCCACTCCAAGTCGCCTGAAGCCAAACGCCTGAAGCTCAAAAAAGTTCCGGAGCTTTTTTGTAGCTCGAATCGGGCAGATTTGAATTTTTTTGGCACGTTTATATTCCCATAGAAAAATTTTTAAAAGTTCTATTTGAGCATTTTTGTGCGCATTTGTGTGTTTTGTCGAATGTTTGTGCGCGATTTTCTGCTCAAATAAAAATTGTAAAACATGAAAAAGCAGTAATAAATAAAATTAATCAATAATAGGTAATAATACATAAATAAATGATAATTAACCCCTAATCTTAAAAAATATATATATTTATTATAAATAATAATAATAAAAAATAAACACCCAAACCTGAACAAAAAAAAGGATTAATAATAATTATAATTATTTTGTGTTAGGGTGTTTAGCTATTTATTATTATTATTATTTTATATTTTTTAAAGGTTAAGGGTAAGGTCAGAGGTTAATTATTTATTTACTATTAATTAGTCTTCATTTATTGAATTTATAATTTTTTAATGTTTTTTTTTATTTATTTGTGTATTTATTTTACATGTATTTATTCATTTATTATTATTATTATTATTATTATTATTATTATTATTATTATTATTATATTAGTAGTAGTAATAGTAGTATTACCACCCTAACCCTAACAAAAAATAAATAAATATCCCTATGACAGGAAGCTAGTTCAGCTAATACTAATTCTCACACAGCTAACGCTAATTCTTTTGCAGACACTGCTCATTCCCATACAGCTAATGCTCGTGCACGTGTACCAGCACACAGACGAGCTCAGGCTAACATCCAGTGTGCACTGACACGTAGGCTCCTCCTGACCACCCTGCTGTCTTTGTATGACCCTGGCTCACCCTGGCTCACCCTGGCTCACCTTGACTATGTCTCTGACTGTGGCAAAATCGCGCACAAAAACACGCAAAAATGCTTAAAGACGCTACGCTCAGGTGTGAATGCAGCCTAAGAGCAGCCAGTGGGCATGGTTATTGAAGACTAGTGAATCACTACTTGGAAGTGACCCTGTTCCTGTGTAGCCAGTGGGCGCATACAGGATGGGAGGAGCTGATCATAGGTTCCTGCTCTGTGCTCTCTCATAAGGATGCATTGTGCATCTTCATTCATGAGAAAATTAAGAAATAATACAAGAACCATACACACAGGACACAGGAGGGCTGGAAGCGCCAGTGCACATATACAGTATAGCTGTGTAGGGCTTTGAGTCAAGACTACCACAGGAGAAGGGACCAGGGTGAACTGTCAATGTAGCTGGAAGCATGCTGGAGTCTCAGCTCAGCTCCACATAATTCCACCTTGTAGTGTGAGTGTAACACATGACAAGCAGAGAACTCTGCATGATCCAACATTGTAGTGTGAGAATAAAGCATGACAAGCAGAGAACTGACATGATCCAACATTGTAGTGTGAGAATAAAGCATGACAAGCAGAGAACTGACATGATCCAACATTGTAGTGTGAGAATAAAGCATGACAAGCAGAGAACTCAACATGATCCAACATTGTAGTGTGAGTATAACGCATGAGAAGTAGAGAATGCCACATGATCCAACATTGTAGTGTGAGTGTAACGCATGACAAGTAGAGAATGCCACATGATCCAACATTGTAGTGTGAGTGTAACGCATGACAAGTAGAGAATGCCACATGATCCAACATTGTAGTGTGAGTGTAACGCATGACAAGTAGAGAATGCCACATGATCCAACATTGTAGTGTGAGTGTAACGCATGACAAACAGAGAACTCCACTTGATCCAACATTTTAGTGTGAGTGTAACGCATGACAAGGAGAGAACTACACATGATCCAACATTGTAGTGTGAGTGTAATACATGACAAGCAGAGAATTCCACATGATCCAACATTGTAGTGTGAGTATAACGCATGAGAAGCAGAAACTCCACATGATCCAACATTGTAGTGTGAGTGTAATGCACGACAAGCAGAGAACTCCACATGATTCCACCTTCTAATGTGAGTGTAATGCATGACAAGCAGAGAACTCCACATGATCCAACATTGTAGTGTGAGCAGTGCTGTCTCTTGGCCTAGGCCCACAAGGCCCAGGCCTAGGGCGGCACTTTGCGGGGGGCGGCAGAATAGCCGCCCCCCACACGAAAAAGCCCCCCCACCCGTTGTCCCGAGTCTCGCACGGCCGCCTCCCGCACATAAACAATCCCCGGCGGCCGGCGACTTGCTGTACTGCGGCACTTATGTGCAGTACAAGTGAATGGAGCGTACTTGGCCAGGTAAGGGGGGAGGGACTAGTACCCCCATAGAGCGGCCGGTGACTGGCCATGCAACTGGCGGAGGTGGAGCTTAATGCTCCGCCCACTCTCCTTCACTGTCATCCTTACATATTGTGGGGCGGGTCTGTGTCCAGGGGAGGAGAGCGAGGAGGACGTAGGGAACCCCCAAGCAGGGGGAGGCGGAACGCACCCAATGACACCCTTAAGGAAGCGGGTGCCGTCGAGCCCCCCCCAGCTGTGAAGCGGTGACTGCGGCTAAAGGTACTGACACTAGGACAAGGAAGAGGCAGGCTGTCAGACAATTCCCCCCGCTCATCCCCCTCCTCTTTTTCTGTCAGCTGTGCAGGATAAGAGAGGAGGGGGCTCTTTTCAGATTTGCCACCCAGCTTCCTGCTCGTTTTTTCCCCTCCCCATTGGCCACAGCAGAGGCCAAGTAAAAAGCCTAGGGGAGCATCATGGGAAATGTAGTCCCAGAGGATTAAGCCATTTACTTTCCCTTTCATTACACCCCATCTCCTCTTGCATTAAAAACAGGATTGGTGTATATGCTTACCATTGAATAAACTATTCAAGAGAGAGTGCCACACTGCCCAGCGCCACCAGAGAGAGCGCCACGCTGCCCAGCGTCACCAGATAGAGCGCCATGCTGCCCAGCGTCACCAGAGAGAGCGCCACGCTGCCCAGCACCACCAGATAGAGCGCCACGCTGCCCAGCGTCACCAGAGAGAGCGCCACGCTGCCCAGCGTCACCAGAGAGAGCGCCACGCTGCCCAGCGTCACCAGAGAGAGCGCCACGCTGCCCAGCACCACCAGAGAGAGCGCCACGCTGCCCAGTGTCACCAGATAGAGCGCCACGCTGCCCATTGTCACCAGAGAGAGCGCCACACTGCCAAGCACCACCAGATAGAGCGCCACGCTGCCCAGCGTCACCAGATAGAGCACCACGCTGCTCAGTGTCACCAGAGAGAGCGCCACGCTGCCCAGCACCACCAGATAGAGCGCCACGCTGCCAGCGTCACCAGAGAGAGCGCCATGCTGCCCAGCCTCACCAGAGAGAGCGCCACGCTGCCCAGCGTCACCAGAGAGAGTGCCACGCTGCCCAGCACCACCAGAGAGAGCGCCACGCTGCCCAGCACCACCAGAGAGAGCACCACGCTGCCCAGCACCACCGGAGAGAGCGCCACGCTGCCCAGCACCACCAGAGAGAGCGCCACGCTGCCCAGCACCACCAGAGAGAGCGCTACACAACACAGGGTGAGGGAACATCCAGCCAGAGGGATCGCTGCTGCTGTTTCGCTGGGGCTGGTAAGATTGCCTGTCGGCCATTATGCATAACTGATCCCAGGGACTGAGGGGGGGTGGCACCATGTTTTACCGCACCAGTTAATATCCGATCTCCCGATAGAGGAGAGCGGAGCTCTGACAGGTCTGTCTCTGCACAGTGAGTGGAGACGGACCTGTCATCCGCCTGCTCAGCGGCGATCAATGGAGCGATCCCCCACTAAGTTAACGGTGTCCGTCAAAACAGATCAACCCCATGTGAAAGGGGCTTTACAGTGTCACCTCATGAGATAATTTATGAGAGTGTGTTTAGGGGCAGGGGAGGGGTTGGGTGGGAAAAGTAGTAGTGAGTAACTATTAGGCTGCTTTCACACTGGGGAGTCGGCGGTAAAGGGCCGTCGTTTTTGCAGAGGTTTTCGGCCACTAGCGGGGCGCTTTTAACCCCCACTAGCGGCCGAAAAAGGGTTAAAACGACCCGCAAAGTGCCACTACAGCGGCACTTTGCCAGCGATTCAGGAGCGCTGCCCATTCATTTCAATGGGCAGGGGCGCTTTAGTAACAGTGTATACACTGCTACAAAGATGCTGCTTGCAGGAGTTTTTTTAATGTCCTGCCAGCGCATCGCCTCAGTGTGAAAGCCCTCCGGCTTTCACACTGAGACTGCAGGGGAGCCATATTTCAGGCGCTGAAAAATGCCTTAGTGTGAAATGGGTCTTAAGGCCTGGCTAATGGCTCATGACTTGAAATTTTGAGGCCTGCATTCTACATTCACATCGGTCCCTGCCCTCAATTAGCTTACAAGTAGGCACTTGGTACCCACTTTTAATGTACAGAGGAAGAGGTGGATCCTAAAGAGGAAGGGGTGTGGTGTACAGATGACTGGGTGGGTCTTAAACAGAAAGGGGTGTGGCCTTGACAGGAAGGGCGGGGCATATTTAAATTAGGGGGTGCACGAGTTTAGTCAGGCCTAGGGCAGCACAAAACCTAAATACACCACTGAGTGTGAGTGTAATGCGTGACAAGCAGAGGACTCCACATGATCCAACATTGTAGTGTGAGTGTAATGCATGACAAGCGGAGAACTCCACATGATTCCACCTTGTAGTGTGAGTGTAACATATGACAAGCAAAGAACTCCCGAGGGTTCTGTGCTGGGACCAATCCTATTTAATTTATTCATAAACGACCTGGAGGATGGGATAAACAGCCGAATCTCTGTATTCGCGGGCGATACCAAGCTAAGCAGGGCAATAACTTCTCTGCAGGATGAGTAAACCTTGCAAGAGGATCTGAACAAACTAATGGGGTGGGCAACTACATGGCAAATGAGGTTTGATATAGAAAAATGTAAAATAATGCATTTGGGTGACAAAAATATGAATGCAATCTACTCACTAGGAGGAGAACGTCTGGGGGAATCTAGGATGGAAAAGGACCTGGGGGTCTTAAAAGATGACAAGCTGAGCAATGGCATGCAATGCCAAGCTGCTACAAGCAAAGCAAACAGAATATTGGCATGCATTAAAAAGGGGATTAACTCCGGAGATAAAACAATAATTCTCCCACTCTACAAGACTCTGGTGCGGTCGCATCTGGAGTATGCTGTCCAGTTCTGGGCACCAGTCCTCAAGAAGGGTGTGCTGGAACTGGAGAGAGTCCAGAGAAAGGCAACAAAACTAATAAAGGGACTGGAGGACCTTACTTATGAGGAAAGGTTACGAGCCCTGAACTTATTCTCCCTGGAGAGGAGACGCTTGAGTGGGGATATGATTTCAATGTACAAATACCATACTGGTGACCCCACTTTTCAGCTAAAGGGAATTTAATAAGACACGTGGCCATTCACTACAATTAGAAGAAAAACGGTTTAACCTTAAACTGAGTAGAGGGGTCTTTACTGTAAGAGTTGTTAGGATGTGGAATCCTCTTCCACAGGCGGTGGTTTCAGCGGGGGGGGCAGTGATAGTTTAAAAAAACTATTAGATAAGCACCTGAATGACCACAACACACAGGGATATACAATGTAATAATGACATAAAATCACACACATAGGTTGGACTTGATGGACTTGTGTCTCTTTTCAACCTTGCCTGCTATGTAACTATGATACAACATTGTAGTGTGAGTATAATGCATAACAAGTAGAGAACTCCACTGTACTCATTGTAGTGTGAGTATAATGCATGACAAGCAGAGAACACCATATGATTCCACCTTGTAGTGTGAGTGTAACATATGACAAGCAGAGAACTCCACATGATTCCACCTTGTAGTGTGAGTGTAACATATGACAAGCAGAGAACTCCACATGATTCCACCTTGTAGTGTGAGTTTAACGCATGACAAGCAGAGAACTCCACATGATCTAACATTGTAGTGTGTAACACAAAGGCTGCAGTATGATGCACTGCATTCCTCCTTGCAGTGTGAGTGTAGTGTTGGTGTATACACTGCAGTGAGCATTACAGCCTTTTACAATGACTGCTCTCTATATCTCAGCTCAAAGCCAAAACGAGGCTTGGAAGAGACGAGCTGCTACACAGTCTGCAGAAGGCTAGGAGGGACGAGGGCGGTGCTAGGCAGGACAGGGACGGGTTTACTGAAAGCTAGGGTGGATTTCCCACACAGTGACCAACAACCTTAATTTAGGGAGTGCCTGAGAGCTGGCAAATTCAGCTCAGCAAGCAAACCATTGTCGGTGAAGAACAGGAAGCAGCTGATTGTCTGGCTCAGGATAGACTTTCTAAGCTAGACATAAGCAAACCTGAAAATGATTAATATGAAAGTTAAACATATTTAACATTCTAATCATGGGAAAATTTTCAATGTTGACTGGAATTCCACTTTAAGTTATAACAGACCATTCAACTGCTATGGGGCCCAGAAGTGTAGTGGGACTCAGAGCTGCCTGGCTACAAAGTGATTCATGCAGCTAGAAAGGGCATCAGATTGAGATTTTAAAAACAGAATGACCTTTAATGGGTTTAATATGGGGCCCCGTCCCACCTAGCTGGAAGCCTGGTGTCTAGAGTATATTTCCATTCAACCCATTTAAGGTCATTTCAGAGCCATCAAAACCAACTTGACAGTCACAATTCCAAACAGAAAAGGCATTTAGTGAAGAGGATTCGTGTTAATGAATATCAGACTACAGGAACAATACCAAGAAGAGTCTGAGCTATCCAGCACCTGGAGAGGAAGGCCACCCGGGGCATAGGCTAAATGTTGTCATAACATTTTAGAGAAGAACTGTGATAGTCTAGGACACTTTCTCGAATCCCCCTCGGCACTTTTGTGAAATGTCATCTCTAGAAAGTCAGATGGAAGAAAATTCCTCTAATAAAATGCTACAGACCAATGGAGAGGGCACCTGTGCTAGCTCAGTCAAAGGGCTGTTCTCGCTTGATGGAGGAGCTATGGGGTTTATTTACTAAACCTGGAGAGTGCAAAATCAGTCTCACTTCTGCATAGAAACCAATCAGCTTCCAGGTTTTATTGCGAAAGCTTAATTGAACAAGCTGAGGTTGGAAGCTGATTAGTTTCAATGCAGAGAAGTGAGACTGATTTTGCATTCTCCAGCTTTAATAAATAAACTCCACTGAGTCCCAGTAGTCCTTCCCTTTCTGGGGTCATAAGTGTTTGCTGGCACTTGTAGTTTAATCACATTTATTAGTGTTGGTCACTTTTACTGTAGATTTTCAACAGCTCTGTAGCTACAACATTTCTAGCCATTAATATTAATGGCTAGAGCCATTCTAGCTATTAATACTTTTATTTAAAAAAAATAGCCTTGTGCATTGTAGATTTAGGAATTATCAGGTTGGCTTAGGGGATCAGGTAGGATTTGTTAAATCAAGCTTTATTGCTACTCACTTTTGCTCTTCAAGTGGCGTTGCTACTGTTTATGCTGACCTGGACGTTAGATGTCACTTTATGCTTAGCCTTTTTTACTGTTAGCAATTTTTGTATGCTCATCTGTGCTACCACAATTGCTACTCTATTTGCATTTGCTTAGTTATGAACTTTACTGAGTGATAATACAATAAAGTTAGCTTTGCTAACTGGTTTGGTGCCTGCTTCTGATATAGCACTATTACTGGGTAATAGGAAATATTTGCCATGCTTCACTGTGTTTACTTTTCCAATCAACCTGGTGTGTCTGAGCGGAGGTTGAGGCACAGAACAGAGGACAAACCTTATTCAGCGGCTCCTACAGTGGTAGCGCTACACCTGGATCATCAATCCCTGGTGTTACTGCTATTAGATGTTAATGGCCAGTTACATTCCGTGCATTTAGGAATGTGTACAGTGTTTTTTCTTTTAAACAATCAACTGAACTGTCTAGAACCGTTTTTTTTTTTCTGAGGCAGTCTACTCCACATGTTCACAGCTCTTAAAGTGGTTCTAAAGGCAGAATGTTTTTTTTTTTCTTCAGGCATTCTATGCCTGAAGATAAAACAACCTTATGGGTGAAGCTCCCCCTCTCCCCCCCCCCTTATACTTACCTGAGCCTTATCTTAATCCAGCGATGTGCATGAGAGCAGCGACTCTTCTTGGTCTCTCTCCTCTTTGGCTCATGCAGCAGTGGGAGCCATTGGCTCCTGCTGCTGTCAATCACAGCCAGTGAGCCAATGAGGACAGAGCGGGGCACAGGAGCACAGCTCAGGAGCAAGCCTGCTCAAGTGCCCCATAGCAAGAGGCTTGCTATTGGGGGCATTTGGCAGGGGAGTCAGAACCGCCAGTGGAGGACCCAAAAAGATGACGGGGCTACTCTGTGCAAAACCATTCCACAGAGCAGATAAGTGTAGCATGTTTCTTTTTTTGGGTAAAAAAAAACAAACAAATAATCTATTAGAATTACTTTAACATGCATTCACAACGGAGTAGAGGGTATTACTGATGATTTTCAAGAATTTCTTTCACGTGTTATACAGCAATTTAGGCACGTGTATTAAGCTTTAGGAGTTTGTTTTCTGGGCTGGGCAAGGGAAGGAGAGCAGACCAGTTCTTCGGGTGTAAAAATGTGCACTAAAAAATGCAAGTTGACAGGCACTTCTATTGAAGTATATGGGACCAAAAACACCTGAATACCACAAAACAAAAGCTCATGTACATTTTTGAGTGTAGGTCATAGAGCATAGGGAGACTGAGCAAACAAGTGTGAACAAGGACAGTAAGAAAGAATGAGATCCTGCATGTGAAGTGTAGTCAGTCAAAGAAACCAAAAAGAAAAATGCTCAAGTGTGAATGGGGGCTTACTGTGAAGAAGCCTTTCCGTACAAATCTCTTCTCCTTCAGATGCAAAGGGTGCCCCATTGTGTTTTGTTGAACAACATGGTCATGTGACATGACTGACCCAAGTCTCTGGGTGCCCACGTTGCAGTCTGCTGAAGTAGACACTTCCTATTAGCTGTCCATCCACGAGTCCACCCATAGTTAAGAAGACACCAGCAGCAATGTGATGACACCACAATGAGGGGTGGCAGCATAACTGGTTGGCAGTGGACCTGGACTGCAGCGGTGGATCACTGGTCTTCACTCCCCAAAGAGGTGCCACCAAGGGTCATGTGATGGTAGGGTCAAATGAGTAAAAAGAGGGCTTCTTCAAAGTATGGGTAGGAGCAGGGCGAGTCAGAGAGCTGAGGGTGGCTTCAAAATTTGCCTGGAGATGAGCTTTAGGTAAAAGGATATTTCCACTGCTCAGCAAACTAATTCATGTTTTTCTTTTTTTTTTCTCTATAGGTAAAAGATCTTGTCTTTCCATCTTTTGCTTATACCACTGTGATCTATATCAGTGACATTCTTAACAATACAAGGTGGCAGCTGGAAAAGGGATGCATGTGACAGTCTGCTGCTCATGAAAGGAACCATACAGTGAAGCTGCTAGATGGTTCCAGGGGGTTTTGTAGTTTTTAGGTAAAGTTGTGTCGTGGAAATTACGACATTTGCATAAAATCTATTTCACGCTTCCAGAACACCTGGGCTTAAAGACATCAAATACATTTTGTACATAATAGATCAACTGTTCGTGCAGGGAGAAAACCAAAGCATCACAGCGAATGGCGTATATGCTGAATGAAAATATACATTTTTCACTTTGCTTGAATAGACCCTTTAAAAGGGTCATTACTTTAGTTTTTACTTATTGCTGCAAGTAATGACAGCCAGCGGTCGGGAAAATGATTGGCTACTGTGGCACAAAACACACAGACTGACTTTGATAAATAAGGCATGTTGTTCTTTTTTTACTTAGAAAGCTGCTGCGAAACTTGAATTTGATCTCTGATATTTCAGTTTACAAATCCTTATGCCGCGTACACACGGTCGGACTTTTCGTCTACAAAAGTCCGACGGACGCCGACGGACAAAATAAGGCTGACAATCCGATCGTGTGTGGGCTTCCCCGGACTTTCAGCGGACTTTTCCAGCCGCAAATCTGACGGACTTTAGATTTGAAACATGCTTCAAATCTTTACGTCGTAACTACGCCGGACCCAGAAATCCGCTTGTCCGTATGCTAGTCCGACGGACAAAAACCCACGCTAGGGCAGCTATTGGCTACTGGCTATCAATTTCCTTATTTTAGTCCGGTGTACGTCATCACGTACGAATCCGTCGGACTTTTGTGTGATCGTATGTAGGCAAGTCTGTTCGTTAGAAAGTCTGCCGCAAGTCCGCCAAAAGTCCGCCAAAAGTCCATCGAAAGTCTGTCGGACGGGCTGTCGGACATTTGTTGACGAAAAGTCCGACCGTGTGTACGCGGCATTAGATATGGACTCCATTTTCATATTCATGTCGGACAGACCAACATACATACGGGCCAATTGTCGGACAGTTTTTTTTAACCGGCCATTTTCAACCCATGTGTATGGGGCTTTACTGTCCTAGTGTGGCAAGGAGGAGGGCCGGCCGGTCACATGATCGTGAGCACACAGACAGGAGCATGTGTTATTAGGACACAGAGGGGCTTATATAAAGTTTTAACAGTATGAGAGCAACAGGAGCGGCTGGGGCGGTCACTGACACAGGGGCAGACAGGCAGAAAGGTGAGGGGGGAGGAGGACACAGGAGCAGAGAGGAGGACAGGAGAGCTGCGGATGACAGAGGCACATAAACTGACCACAGTGTCAGGGCTCAGCAGCCATGATGAACCATGGTCAGTTTACATATGGGAGGGTAGAAACTGGCAGGATCAGCCAGATATTAGAGTTGTTACAGGGGCCAAATGACACAGCACAAGTACTGTGCTGTATAAAATGTTTGAAAGGGACACGATCCGTTTTTCTTTTTTTTTTTGGTTAACAAACGCTTTAAGACAGAAGTTGTGTTTAGGCTACAGAATGTATAATAAGGAAGGTGTTCTGTAGTCCCGAAAGGCAGCAGGGAACAAGGAAAGGCAAAAAGCACAGGGAGTGCTCAGCTGAGAAGATTTCTGGCGGGGTCAACAGGTTTTATTTGGTTTTATTTATTTTTTGTGCACTATTGAACAGATATAACAAAATGCTTTCAATATATTTAACATACCAAAAGGGAACCCATAAGTTGCAGGAAACATAATTGCTTGATTCCCCCATCAGCACAGTCAGTGTTGATGGGGGAATGCCTACCGTGGAGCCATTGTGTTCTTCCAGCGGGGGGCAGGGGAAGCTGTAATCCCGCCGGGAGAACACAGTGATTGTTGGTAGTGGCTGTAACAGTCGCTCATTTTGGTCTGATCTCTATAGATGTATATAAAAAGCACTTTTTATCTATCAAAAAGTGTTTTCCAGTGCTAAACCTTTCATCTGATTTCTAAATTGTTGCATTTGTAAATTCCAGAAGCCAATATAAAGAAATAGTAGTAGTAAAAAAAGCACTTGTGGGTTTAACCAATCTTGTTTTTTCTACAATTCTCCTTTAAGGGGGCGTGGCAAAGGGTGTGTCCTATACCTACATACTTTTGCTGATAGGTGTCCCTCATTCCCATCTCAAAAAGTTGTGAGGTATGCAGCAGTCCAAGGATTAAACATCTGTTTCTTCTCCCTCTTTATTGTGCAGTGCTTCTGTAATGGATTAGATCAATTCTGATTGATCAGCACCAGCACAGAGCATCTCTTTGATCTGTCCCAGAAGTTCTGCACAAAGAAGAGGGAGAAGAGAGGGGATTTCAAATACCTAGACTGCTGCATCATCTGCGAGGGCACTGACAGATCAGTACTCATGAAGGTAAGTACAGTGAAGACTGGGGGGGTAGGGTGGGAAGCAGTGGTGGTTGGTGCTCAATATTGTGGGGGGGGTGGGCAACACTTGCACCACACACCCTCAACCTCCTTGCTCGATCGGTGACCCACTCGCAACCCCACCCCCTCGGCACTTGATCAATCGGGAATGCGTAGATAAACTCGAACAACCCCCCCCCCGCACGATCCATGGCCTTACCTTACCTTACCTTATGCAGCGGTGCTGTGGTACAGGTTCAGGGAGGAGACCAATAGTGAGCTGAAACTGGGGTAGGGCTCCAGGAAGAGGCTGTTGCTGATGGGGCCGTTGCTTCTCCTCCCAGCCAAACAGGAAGTAGGTCCTGAGACCCGATTGGCCGGGAGTCCTAAGACTCTCTGGCCAATCGGGTCTCAGGACCCTCTTCCTGATTGGCTGGGAGGAGAAGCAGGAAGACATTAGCGAATATTAATTTGCTAATGTCACACAACTGGGTAGGCTCAGGACACAGTGCTCTGCACCCCAAGACCACCCTTTTTTAAGCCAATTAGAGCCTCAGGCTCTCATCATGTGCTTAAAAAAAACCCTATTGAAATCTATGCGAAATCCCGCTTGGAGATTAGGGACGGGGCGCATGGATTAGGGGGCGGCGCCCCTGCGCCCCTAATGAGCGGCTGCCACTGGTGGGAAAGGTGTGGTGTTAGTTTACCTTTTCATTTTTTCTGAAAAGTTGAAATAACACTTGAAGGTTAACACTTTAACATATACAGTGCTTAATGTTAGATCAGCCTTAACAACACCAAGTAATAGAAACATAGGAAAGCATCTTAGTGAGCATTTGGCAAAATCTGAAAACCATGGGCAAGGAAAAGAACATAGTAAAATGTTGAACAGTCCTACATCGGGAGATGGGGCTCAGGCTACACTAATCTACCTTTGGTAGTGAGCTTGGAATTTTCCTTGGCTCTTTTCTAACATATGTTGCCCTCCAATGCTTCTTGCTGCAAGGGCCAGTTATAGGCTGGGGCAGTGGCTTACCTTTTTGTACACTAACATACCTGCAGAATGAAAACATTGGGTCACATTTTGCAGGCCGAATGAACCGCATGGAAGATACTGACAGAAACAAGCACATGAAAAAGAGAGGAAATTACAGGTAGTAAAAAAACATATACACAAAATAATACTATGACATCATTATAAATCTCTTAAATGAGTAATGCTTATTCTGTTTCTACAGTGGAGCTCCCTTTTAAATTTTTCACCAAGAAAAGTTACAATTATCCATCTAAAGATCTGAAACAAAAGTTTCCAGCTAATCTGATTTCAGAGGCTCATTCCTTTTTAGCAAAGCAGCTCTTGAGTTCTGTAGGGCCCTCAAGAGCCTCCCAAACCACCTGCTTCGACTCTACTCAAGTGGCAGAAGTTACTCAGAGCAGCTGCACTTCTCCTGTAATGATCCCCTTAGAAAGGCTAAACATGCCCTTTAATAATGCATTGCCAACAAGAGCAGGAGGGTGGAGGGCCGGTGGCTGCATTGTAATGAGTTTTCTTTTGGCTTTTTCTGGTATACGAAGGAAAGATTTTGGGAGAAGACACGGTGAACCATACACTTAAAGTCCAACTCATGGCTCCATAGACTCCCCCATGGCACCCCTTCCCCCCCAAGGCCCTCCAAGTGTGTATGATATACTGTACGCACCTCTTTATATATACACCTACCATTTCTGATGTCTTCTGGCTGTTCAAGTGACATGCTGGCTCCTTTACCTCTCCAGTGGTGGGTCTTTGGATATGGGAAGAGTGATGCTGTTGCCATGATGTCAGAGCTGCTCTCTTTAATAATATACTGTAAATAAACGGCACCTAGGAATTCAAGTGGAAAGGAAGCCCCTAAGGTTGCAGGACTGTGTCACCATGCATTCATAGTATGTTCTTCAGCTTGAATGACGCCTCAGCAAAGTTTAAGGGCAGTGTGTGGCAAAGTACCACGGGGGACTGTTCTGGATGGAAGATGATTTGTTACAGCAGACCACTCAGCAATGACATGGTAATGCACTGGCATAGCTCACAGAATCATTAGCATGACACTATTCCATTGTCTGCACCCCGAGCCCACCCTATTTTGAAGCCTATTAGGGCCTCTGGCTCTAATCAGTGCTTCAACCCCCCCCCCCCCGCCCCTGGAATCCATGCATCCGGCATCATGAAAGGGGCCAGACGCATGGATAGGGGATGGATGGGGGGGTGGTGCCCATTCACCCTAATGGACAGACCCCCTGATGTCCCTATACTGCCCCTCCCCTCCTCAATCAGGAACCATTTCCTGTGCTCAATCTCACCCAAACTAACAGGAAACCTGTCCCTAATCTACCCACTCGATAAAAATGGGTCAAACCCAGCAGGCCACTGATTTTTATTAACACTGCCTATTAATACTGGCTTTAACAACCCGGAAGCTTAAGTACCCATTGAAAATGGGTTAAGATCATCACTGCAGTGGGTTTAATCGATTCCCGTAATCATTTTGATCATTTTGTCACAGATCAGGAAACAAATGAAACTGGATGTATCTTTTTGCTGTGGGTGAAGGTGATGGAAAACCCCATAACTGTGAAGAGAAGAGTGCGCGCCTAGCATGTATGCTTTCTATGCCCTACACTTGACAAAGCAACAGGTTCAATCACCATAGAATATACTAATTTACACCTTTATCAATTGCAATATCAAACAAAACAATGATTACATGTTATATACTGTATATAAAACGTAATTTTTGTTTCATTTGAATGCACGCTGTGATGTAGTGATTGTTAAGGGTGTAACAGGATATGTTCTATGGTGATTAAATTGTAACAATATGTCTTTGCACTCACAGCAAATATCAGTTTTCCTAGAAGCGGTGAAAGATGCAAACTTTTATTCAAAGCAACAAGGTCACATTATTGTAGCTCTCCTCTTTGTCACCCTACTCCAGTGGCTCCCAACCTCAGCCCTTAAAGTGGATGTAAACCTGATTCCCAAAATTTGAGCTGAGCACATATATCTGCAATGTTTTCTTATCTCTCTTCAAAGCACTAAGTCCCAAGGCTTTCTCCTGCTCTATTCTTCTGTTATCGGCCTGATAACTTCTGACAAGATCTCAGTCACAGGAGATAAAACCAGGCTGAAATTTGTGTCGGCAAGGTTCCTGTAAATAGATTAGCAGAGAGCTTACTGTGTCACAGGACAGCTCTGAGAGAGTCTCTGCTAATGTAAAGGGGGGGTGCCTTTCCTCCAATCAGCTGTCTTGGCTGTTGTTTGTTGGCTGTATGCCCAAGCTTCACTCCCAGTGTTGAACAGGAAGAGAAAATCTGTAACACGATGTGAACTTTCTAAAGAATATATAAAGTTGAAGACAGGAGATACACATGTAAAACATATGTAGGGAAATTTGTTTCATCTCGTTGTATCATCTGAGGCTGTTCACTTTACTGGGATCATGTGAGGGTTTACATCCACTTTAACCACTTCAGCCCTGGAAGATTTTACCCCCTTCCTGACCAAAGCACTTTTTACAATTTGGGACTGCATCGCCTTAACTGACAATTGCACGGTCATTTGACGCTGTGCCCAAACAAAATTTGCGTCCTTTTATCCCCACAAATAAAGCTTTCTTTTGGTGGTATTTGATCACCTCTGCGGTTTTTATTTTGTACGCTATAAATAAAAAAAGAGCGACAATTTTGAAAAAAAAACAATATTTTTTACTTTTTGCTATAATAAATATCCCCAAAAATTTTAAAAAATAAAAAAATTCTTCATCAGTTTAGGCCAATATATATTTGTCTACATAATTTTGGTAAAAAAACCCCGCAAAAAGCGTATATTGATTGGTTCGCGCAAAAGTTATAGCGTCTAGAAATTATGGGAAAGATTTATGGCATTTTTATGGCATTTTTATTATTATGTTTTTTTTACTAGGAATGGCGATGATCTGCGGTTTTTAGCGGTACTGCGACATTGCGCCGGACAGATCAGACACTTTTGAGACTTTTTTGGGACCATTGCCAATTATACAGCGATCAGTGCTATAAATATGCACTGATTACTGGGTAAATGTCACTGGCAGGGAAGGGTTAACACTAGGGGGCGATCAAGGAGTTAACTGTGTGTTCCCTCAGTGTGTTTTAACTGTGTGGGGATGGGCGTGACTAGGAGAGAAGACATATCGTTTTTCCTACTAAGTAGGAACAAACGATATGTTTCCTTTTCCCTGACAGCACAGGGATTTGTGTGTTTACACACACAAATCCCTATGCTGACGTTCATGCACATGATCGTGCGTGGCCTGCGGCGATCGTGCCCACTGGCCACGCGCATCGGGTCCCCGCCGTGCAGCGGGTGCGCACGCCCTCTGGTGGACAAAAAGCTAAAGGACGTACCCGTACGGGGTTTCGCCCAGGGGAGCCATTCTGCCGCAGTATATCTGCGTGAGTGGGTCGGGAACCGGTTAAAGTTTTACCTGCATTCACTATCTCTGGTTTCCCACAGTACACAGAACATGGAAATGCAATTATTTTAGTAAATATAAACTGCTAAATACCTTTTATCATCAGCAGTATATAGCAGTCTTGTGACTTCTATCAGTGTCAGGCCGTGCACTGGTTAAAGCTTGTGGGAGGAGTTTTCATTCTTCTCTGACTGTCCTATGAGGCTGAATGACCCCTGACCCTCTGTCTGGACAGTGCTTAGTTGCCATTTGCCCTCTGCCAGTCACATGCACCCTCCCCAAAAAAAAAAAAAACCTCTCTAGCAATACACACCAAACTGAACATGTGCAGAGTGTCTCCATGGGCTCCGTTCTAACAGCAGATAGATTAGGGACAGTAAAAGAAGGGGAGGATCAGAGAAGACAGGACCAAGCAGCCTTTTTACACAATTCAGATGATTAACCCCTTAGGTTCCACGGTGAGTATAACAAGCATGCTTTACTGCATATACAGACAGATTTTACTGTTGTGGGTTTAGTAACACTTTAAGTACCTCCAACAGGTCATGTTTTGGGACTTTCCCTTTAGATAAAATAGTTGTCATGAATACCAAGCCACTGAAATTGATTTAAAGCATCTCTGTACAGTGAAGGAAATCCTGAAATCACGACCAGTACAGGGTACTTGATGACTGAAGTTGTCCCTTATTAGCAAATAAGCATGGCAGCACAAATAATTGGCTCGTTGTGCTGTTTCTACCTCTACCAATCTAAACTCTACTGTACAGGGACTGCAAAAGTATACCAGGTACAATTTGGGTTGTTTAAAAAACATTTGCTGTATTGATGAACGCAGAGTTACAATAATTAGTTTCTTTTATATTGCCTGAAGTTCGGTTTTAAATTCCCTAAAGGGTATATTAAATCTTTCTGTCCCTCTGCTGACACCTAAAGTGAAAGAATATTATGTGAGCACTTGAATGAATTTTAAAGCTGTCTTCAATGTCACACAAAAATCTTTATAGCAAGGAATAAAAAAAAAAAAAAAAAAGACTCCCTGATTTCCTATTCAGTATTAAGTGCCATAGACGTAGACATGTTGTTGGGAGTTGGGCAAACCGCTTTCATTAGCAGCAATTAGACCATGGAGTGTTTTTCCTTTCTAATGCATTTAATTGGCTTCTGAAACTATGTACACTGCCTGTCTCTCCCTGCCTGGCTGCTGAGGTTGCCAGGATCCGGCCAAATGAATTATGCTGCATGCAGATAATGTCTATATATTATAGCTGAGGAAACAAGAACGCTGTCATTTTATTTACCCTGACCTGTTCGGACTGCATATATATATTCATGAGTTATGGCTCTAGGGTCACTTTGTTTAAATTAGATCTAAACACAGTGACTGAAATCACATTCAATGTGTTAATGGCATTTTTTAAAATTTGTTGTTGATCATTTTAAATTTGCAATTTTGATTAAAAGAATACCTGATGATCTTACCATGAAGGTCCTTCCTGTTATAGGATGACAACAGTCTGCCACCAGCCCTCTCACCTGTCAGCCTGTCATATGAGCACCTGCTGAAGACTATAAGCAGTCCTGTCGACATTCATTGCAGAGACATGGACTACCACTATAACTATCAAGAATGAGCAATGATGTCTTTTAAAGTATAAAACTTTTTTTTTTTTATCTTTTGGATAGACTGGGGAGGTATTACAGTCTATATCCACCTTAGGGAGATTCACCCTCTTTATTTGCCCTTTTGACCATTATCATTGAAAGTGAAAGTACAAGAAAATCCCATATTTTGGCCACTTTCACCCTGAGGCGCTGGCCGCGTTGATGGCTTTACCGTCGTTTTAGCGGCACTTTTCGGCCACCGTCGGGCCGCTTTTAACCCCCGCTAGCGGCCACAAAAGGGTCAAAAGTGCCCACAAAGCGCCACTGCTGAAGCACTTTGCAGGCGCTTTGGCAGCGGTGCCTATTGATTTCAATGGCAGGGGCGGTTTAGGAGTGGTGTATACACCGCTTCCACACCGCCTCAAAGATACTGCTTGCAGGATTTTTTTTCCTGTCCTGCAAGCGCACCGCCCCAGTGTGAACGTACTCGGGCTTTCACACGGGGGCTGCAGAAGAGGCAGTTTACAGGTACTTTTCAGGTGCGATTTAAAAAACGCCTGTAAAACGCCTGAGTGTGAACGTAGCCTTTGGGTTACCCCCAGAAATGTAATAGAGGAGAAATCTTCCAATGGGGATACTAGGTCTGGTGACCTGACCTGAGAAATTCCCCTAATTTGCAGAGATTTCCTGATGTCCTCTCACTTCCTGTTTGGCTATGGGACAGGAAGTGAAGGTAAATCTTCCCAATGGGAAGGAGTGTGAGCAACTGTGAGCACTCACAGATGATTGAGTTCCGATGCCTGGCTGACTGATCATTGTTGGTGCTCCATCTTCGTGTCTCATGCCATGCTCTATCTCTGTGATACCTCCATAAAAAGAGCATACCGAGTGCTGCATGCTGTCTGAGCCATTTTAGGCTGTCTGAGCCATATTGAAGAAAGAAGCCGAAAGGCTGACTGAGCCGCTGATCGAGTCACATCTTTTGCTGCTTTGACTACTGCACTGACTGGACTGATGGGAGAAACAGGAGAAAAGTGAGGGGGGTTGCGATAAAGCTGTGTCTGAGGTGGTGTTCATGTCCATCCCAATCCCCACCGCACCGCACTGCATACCTGTATACCTGAACCTGCACACCTGAACGGTTTGTCCTGGTCAGCTTGTGCTACGCTGGCTCCCTGTGCCTGCGCTGTCCCAGTGCTTCTTGTGCTGTGTTGAGGGTTGCAAGTAGTGAGCTGCTGCCTGTTGGCTTTCTGCCTTATCGCTTTCCAGGGGGTCTCCAGAGGACTCGTGGACGACTGTGATGGATGGTTCTCCCTCTACAATCCATTGGCAGCCGTGAGGTTTGTGATTTTTGCCGAGAGATAAACATTGTAACAAATATCTCGCTGGACTGACTACCTAGCTGGCTGGTTGACTGGTCGGCCTTTCCTTTCCCCCTCTCCACGCCTTGGACAGTTGTGGTTGTTGATCGGGTGCTGTGTGGGGGAGCTGGGTACTGTTTTATACTGAGCTGATATTGAAGTTTTTGAAGCACAGTCGCAGAGAAGCTGAGACCTATAGATTGTTTTAAATTCTTCTCTTTTTTTTTGGAGAGTAACTACCTGGGTACTGTTTCATACTGAGCTGATACCGAAGTTCACGAAGCAGAGTCGCAGAGAAGTTGAGACCTACAGATTGTTTCAAATTTCTAAATCTTTTTTTTTTGGAGAGTAACTACTTGTTGGTGCAATATCTCCTATCTCCTATTCCTATTTCCGAGTGTGTTTTTTTTTTTTATTTATTATGTCGAAAATTAAGGAGGGTAAAGGTACAACTATTACTACTTCTATTAAAGCTATGTCAAATTCTGGAGGACCAGCAAATGCTGAAGTGGTGTCTACCTCTGCTTCTCTTTATAGAACGACTACAAGAGCAGAAACTGCAAAAAGAATTGCTGCTCGCCATGATGACACTAACTTAATGCCAGACCATCATGGACGACTGGAAGACTGCAGGGTGGTTTCCCGCATAGAAGCGCCCTCCTCACAAACCACCAAGATGGATCCCCAGCCTACGCCCTATCCCTGTGGCGACAATGAAAGCCGTCCCTGAGTTCATCCTCCTCTATGCTCAATGTGAATATGAACACTAACTCTTTAACTGTTCAAACCGCCCAAACAGATCCTAGTCAGAAATCAACTGAAGGGAAGAGTACAGTGGGAAAGGCTTTTGAACCCACATTAGGGATGTTTATTTTTTGATACAACACTGCTCTTCATCCCTCTCTGTGCTCACAGGCCAGGTTCAGGCCATACGGGAAAGAGTTGTCTTTATACGTGGGGACCTCCAAAAAGTACAATAACATACTAAGATCTTAGAAAACAGGGTGAGTGGCATAGAGGATACTTTTCCTCCCATGGTAACAGAGATAACAGAGATGAAGGCAGCTACCCGCAAGTTAAATACTACTATCTCTAAAATTGAAGACATTGAGAATCATTTACGCTCTAATAGTGTCCGAGTGTTGGGCATACCAGAGAATGCTGAGGGTAGTGATCCAGCTAGCTTTGCTGAACGATGGCTTATTGAAATCTTCGGCAAGGAACATTTCTCTTCATTACTCGTAATAGAACGTGCCCACCGGGTCCCTACCCGTTTTCAGAAAATGGGAAAAACACCTCAACCTTTTTTAATGCATCTTCTAAAATATAGAGACAAAGAAAATATTCTGCGGCAGGCATGGGTCCTAAATGATAGTAAATATAATGAAGCCAAACTTATGTTTTTTCCTGACTTTTCACCAGAGGTTCAGAAACGGAAGGCAAATTTTCAAGAGGTGAAGAAACGTTTGTTACTCCAAGGGCTTAAATATTCAATGCTATACCCTGCCCGTCTGCGAGTGAACTATGAAGGCAATGTACAAATATTCCAAACACCACAGGATGCACAGGACTGGCTTGATGGTCAGGTTAAAACTCAGACTTTGGGGTGATAGGTTCACCCCTTTAGTAAATTTATATATGTATACAGTATGAAATGACCGAGCATTGATATATATATATATATATATTTTTCCCCTTGTTTTCTTTTCTTTGAAGCCAGGCTGTCAGAGGCCTAATCAGCAATAGCCGCTGAATGTTTTTTTTTCCCATGAGGAACTTTTTTTTTTTTTTGTGGGGGTTCATCTTGGAGTATTTTCATGGTTTGCATTTATATATATCATATTTTTGTGTACAGTACAGGTTGGTTGACTAGTGATGTTTCTATGCCAATGTACCTATGGTAAATCAGTCAATTAGAATACTTTCTTGGAATGTTAGGGGTATGAACAAGACAATCTATATTTGACTATATTCCTTCTTTTTGTCCTGCCCTCGTCTGTCTGCAGGAGACACATGCCATATCCAACACGACCAGGTTTCTGAAGCGCCGATCGGTTAGAGAGGCTTATCACTCGTTATATACCTCTCACTCAAAGGGGTTACAATCCTGGTCTATGCTGGTGATGTATTCTCCTGCAGTAGGACTATGGTAGATGATGATGGCAAATATATTTTTTTACAATGCGAGCTGGATGATCTTGAGTTGATTCTTGCCACTATACAGTATATAAACCTCCCCCATATAATTCAGAAATAATTTGTCAGCTTATTTCCTTTGCAGGGGTCTCTCCTCAGATACCATTATTGGTACTTGGGGATTTCAATAGTGATGTCGATTATGAGGTGGGACAGATGCCCAGCTCCAAGGTCAATGACTAGGGATGAGCCAAACACCCCCCGGTTCGGTTCGCACCAGAACCTGCGAACGGACCGAAAATTTGCACGAACGTTAGAACCCCATTGACGTCTATGGGACTCGAACGTTCGAAATCGAAGGTGCTAATTTTAAAGGTTAATTTGCATGGTATTGTCCTAAAAAGGGTTTGGGGACCCGGGTCCTGCCCCAGGGGACATGTATCAATGCAAAAAAAACTTTTAAAAACGGCCGTTTTTTCAGGAGCAGTGATTTTAATGATGCTTAAAGTAAAAAAAAAGTGAAATATTCCTTTAAATATCTTACCTGGGGGGTGTCTATAGTATGCCTGTAAAGTGGCGCGTGTTACCCGTGCTTAGAACAGTCCCTGCACAAAATTTTATTTTTAAAGGAAAAAAAGTCATTTAAAACTGCTTGCGGCTTTAATGTAATGTCGGGTCCTGGCGATATGGATAAAAATCAGTGAGACAAATGGCATGGGTAACCCCCAGTCCATTACCAGGCCATTTGGGTCTTGTATGGATATTAAGGGGAACCCCGCACCCAAATTAAAAAAGGAAACAACAGTATACAGGCTCTGTACTCTGAACAGCAGTATACAGGCGGTGCAAACAAGACAGGGACTGTAGGTTTGTTGTTAAGTAGAATCTGTTTGTAATTTTGAACTGGTACATTTTTAACTTGTTTAGCTCCATCCAAAAAATCTATTTTAAGCTTTTTGGAAAACATAGGGAAGGGTTATCACCCCTGTGACATTTGTTTTGCTGTCTGTGCTCCTCTTCACCTCACTTTTTGTCCCAATGACAAATGTTTTTTGAAAATTTGGGTTTTTTTGTAAAACAAGGATTGGTGATAAAGCATCAGTGGAAAGGAGAAATGTTTTTCCCATATTAACTCTTACAGGAGAGAATTTCCCTTCCTAGGGGTAAATTAAAACTCACTTCCTGTTGTCTCCTTCCGTTTGCAAGTAGGAGTCGTTTGTAAGTTGGATGTTTAAAAGTAGGGGCCTGCCCTATATACTCAGCAGAAATCTGGGCCTTAGGTGTTGTTGTGGCCACAACACTGTAAGCCCTCACAGGTCCCTGCTGTGAAATATTAGATCAAGAATTGTAATTACATGCCCCTGTTGAACAGGGGCAGAAAAATTGGGCCTTTGGTGGTGGTGGTGGTGCTGGTGCCACAACACTGTAAGTCCTCACTCGCTCTTGGTGGGCGCAGAAATGGGCCCTGCTGTAAATTTTAGATCAAGAATTGTAATTACATGCCCCTGTTGAACAGGGGCTGAAAAATTGGGCCTTAGGCACTGGTGCTACTACACTGCAACCCCTCACAGATACTCTAGTTGGAACGCAGGAACGAGCCCTGCTGCAAAGTATTGCATCAAAAATTGTAATTACACGCCCCTGTTAAACAGGGGCTGAAAAATTGGGTCTTAGGCACTGGTGCTGGTGCCACAACACTGCAACCCCTCACAGATACTCTAATTGGAACGCAGAAATGAGCCCTGCTGCAAAGTATTGCATCAAAAATTGTAATTACACGCCCCTGTTAAACAGGGGCTGAAAAATTGGGCCTTAGGCACTGGTGCTGGTGCCACAACACTGCAACCCCTCACAGATACTCTAGTTGGAACGCAGAAACGAGCCCTGCTGCAAAGTATTGCATCAAAAATTGTAATTACACGCCCCTGTTAAACAGGGGCTGAAAAATTGGGCCTCAGGCGCTGGTGCCACAACACTGCAACCCCTCATAGATACTGTAGTTGGAATGCAGGAACGAGCCCTGCTGCAAAGTATTGCATCAAAAATTGTAATTACACGCCCCTGTTAAACAGGGGCTGAAAAATTGGGCCTTAGGCACTGGTGCTGGTGCCACAACACTGCAACCCCTCACAGATACTCTAGTTGGAACGCAGAAACGAGCCCTGCTGCAAAGTATTGCATCAAAAATTGTAATTACACGCCCCTGTTAAACAGGGGCTGGAAAATTGGGCCTTAGGCACTGGTGGCGGTGCCCAGAACCAAAAATGTTCTTACAAGCTATCAGCGTGATCATTGAGGAGGAAGAGGATAATTACTCAGGATATTCACTCAGCATAGGCAGTCTTTCAAGGGATCTGGGATTTCAAAAAAAAATTATTCGGTTACATCAGCATCAGGTGCTTGGTAGCTGGTGGTGATCCAAGACTGATTCATTTTTATGAAGGTCAGTCGATCGACCGAGTCAGTGGACAGACGCACCCTGTGATTGGTTACAAAGCCTCCAGCAGCACTGAATGTGCGTTTCGAAAGAACGCTGAATGCAGGACAGGCCAGTAGCTCAATTGCATACTGTGCAAGCTCTGGCCAGTGATCCATCCTTAAGACCCAGTAACCCAGAGAATTTTCGGTGGGAAAGGTGTCCAAGTCAGATCTTGCCCCTAGGTGTTCCTGCACCATGTAAAACAGACGCTGGCGATGGTTGCTGGAACCGATCACACCTTGGGGCTGTGGACTAAAAAATTGTCTGAACGCACCGGTCAGACTGCCACCTTCTCCACCACTCCTTCTTTGACTGACCGAAGCCTCAGCAACACATTGTCCAGAAACAGGAGTTTGTAACGTCCCAGTCTCTGGGAACGCGTTGCACAGACCTTTCTGCAAGGCCTCCCAAAGATGTTTCATCCTCTGCTCCCTCTGCGACGGCAAGATAAGGTCCGCAACCTTACCCTTATAACATGGATCAAGGAGGGTTGCCAGCCAGTATTGGTCCTTCTCCTTGATACCACGAATACGAGGATCCTTACGCAGGCTTTGCAGGATCAGGGAGGCCATGCAGCGTAGGTTTGCTGAGGCATTCGGTCCAGAGTCCTCTGGGTCACTAAGGATGACATGGTCCGCAGCCACCTCCTCCCAGCCACGTACAAGTCCATGTGTTTCTTGGGACTGATCCCTTAAAGACTGCTGCTGATGCTGAGTGCCAGGCTCCACCTCCATACTGACACAATCCTCCTCCTCCTCGTCCTCTTCCTGTGTGATCGGCGGGCACGCAGGAACACTGTCTGGATAAAGGGGTCCTTGAGAGCTAAGGAAGTCCTCCTCTTCCTGCCTCTGTTCTGCCTCAAGTGAACTGTCCATTATTCCACGCGGCGTGTGCGCCAACAGGTGGACAAGGGGGACAGTGTCACTGATGCATGCACTGTCACTGCTCACCATCCTCGTGGCCTCCTCAAATGGTGACAGCACAGTGCATGCATCCCTGATCATGGCCCACTGGCGTGGGGAAAAAAAACAAGCTCCCCTGACCCTGTCCTGGTGCCATAGTCGCACAGGTACTCATTGATGGCCCTCTGCTGCGTGTGCAACCGCTGCAGCATGGCCAACGTTGAGTTCCACCTGGTGGGCATGTCACAGATTAGGCGGTTCTTGGGCAGGTTAAACTCCTTTTGGAGGTCTGCCAGCCGAGCACTGACATTATATGACCGGCGGAAATACACACAGACTTTCCTGGCCTGCCTCAGGACATCCTGTAAGCCCGGGTACCTGCCCAAGAACCGCTGCACCACCAAGTTAAGGACGTGAGCCAAACAGGGCACATGGGTCATTTGTCCCTGTCGGAGGGCAGAGAGGAGGTTGATGCCCTTGTCGCAAACCACCATTCCTGCCTTAAGTTAGCGTGGCGTCAACCACCTCTGAACCTGCCCCTGCAGAGCTGACAGAACCTCTGCCCCAGTATGGCTCCTGTCCCCCAAGCACACCAGCTCAAGCACCACATGGCATCTTTTGGCCTGCATACTTTCGTAGCCCCTTGAATGGCTACGGAGCACCGCTGGTTCCGAGGACAAGGCACAGGAAGAGGCCATGGAGGAAGAAGAAGAGGAGGGGGTGGAGGAGAGAGGTGTGTCACAATCATTAGTAGTGGAATTTTGGAGGCGTGGTGGCGGAACAACCTCCAACACTACTGCACCTTGTCCTGCATCCTTCCCAGCTGCCAGCAGAGTCACCCAATGCGCGGTGAAACTTAGGTAACGTCCCTGTCCATGCCTGCTGGACCATGAGTCAGCGGTAACATGCGCCTTACCACTGACCGCCCTGTCCAGCGAGGCATGGACATTGCCTTCCACATGCCGGTAGAGAGCCAGAATCGCCTTCCGTGAGAAAAAGTGGCGTTTGGGTACCTGCCACTGAGGAACCGCACATTCCACAAACTCACGGAAGGGGGCAGAGTCTACCAACTGAAAAGGCAGCAGTTGAAGTGCTAGCAGTTTTGCCAAGCTAGCATTCAACCGCTGGGCATGTGGATGGCTGGGAGCGAACTTCTTTCGGCGGTGCAGCAGCTGGGGCAGGGAAATCTGCCTGGTACAATCTGACGTCGGTGTACCGAAAGCAGATTGCCCACAAGTACTTGGCTGTGACACACCTAATTCTACACCTTCATTCCTCTCAGTGCAGGTCTCAGAGAGGACTGAAGGTATAGTGGGGTTGGAGATCTCAGCTGATGAGGAGCAAGGAGAGGTCCTCTTTGTTCTTTGGTGTGGGTCTTTTAGATACGCTTGCCAACGAACTGCATGGCAGGTCAACATATGTCTGGTCAAGCATGTGGTGCCCAAGTGGGAGATGTTTTGGCCACGCGAGATACGCTTGAGACATATGTTGCAAATAGCAGCGGTGCGATCTGATGCACTCGTCTCAAAAAAGGCCCACACCAAAGAACTTTTGGAATAACGCACAGAGACAGCATCGCCCTGCACATGCAGAGCTTTGGGGTGTGATGCAGTCAATGTGCTGCCCTTAGGCTGGCCCCTGGAGGGTATCCTGCCTCATTGGTGATGTGCCTCCTCCTCCTCCGCCCCTCTCCTATTAGGCACCTACGTTGAGTCAGTGACCTCATCATCCCCTCCCTACTCATCACTGGAGCAAACCTGGCAGTATGCTGCAGCAGGGGGAGCATGACTGCCAGATTGCTGTCCTTCTTGGGCACCCCCTTTGTCCATGCTCACGTTACTGCCTTCATCTAGCTCAGTATCATCATCAGAGCCTTCTAAATGCTGGGCATCCTCCTGGAGCATGTACCCAACACTGTGGTCAAACAGTTCAAGGGACTCCTCAGGAGGACATGGTGGGGCTAGGGAAGGAGTCACTGATGCCATTGAGCCGAGGGAAGAGTCCACATTGCCAGCTGCTTTGCCAGACAAAGTACCCTGAGCATGGATGAGAGAGGATGAGGAGGATGAGGACGGCTTGATCATCCACTCGACCAAGTCTTCCACATGTTGCGGCTCAACACGGCCAACTGCCGAAAAAAAGGCCCACGGCCACGGGCTGATGAGGATGCACCGTCTCCGCGACCAGCACTGTTGCCTCTAGACACAGAGCCTGCTTGCCCTCTTTTATTGGCTTGTTACTGTCTGCCTCTCCTTGTTGGCCTTCCAGACATACTAACGGCCTGTAGCTGCACTAAGCTGGGATATATATATATATATATATATATATATATACTGATACTGCAGCTAGCAAAATCAACTGCCTGCCTGTAGTATGAGAACACCACCAACCTTCTACAGGTAGCTTTAGCTGAACACTGTGCAGAGCTCGCAAAAAAACTAACTTGTAGCTTATTTAGCTGCCTGCGGTAGTGATAGGATCAGGAAAACACCACCAACCTTCTACAGGTAGCTTTAGGTGAACACTGTGCAGAGGTCGCAAAAAACTAACTTGTAGCTTATTTAGCTGCCTGCAGTAGTGATAGGATCAGGAAAACACCACCAACCTTCTACAGGTAGCTTTAGCTGAAAACTGTGCAGAGCTCGCACTACACTAACTTGTAGCTTTAGCTGAACACTGTTCAGAGGACGCACTACACTAACTTGTAGCTTTAGCTAAACACTGTGCAGAGGTCACACTACACTAACTTGTAGTTTTAGCTGAACACTGTTCAGAGGACGCACTACACTAACTTGTAGCGTTAGCTGAACACTGTGCAGAGGTTGCACTACACTAACTTGTAGTTTTAGCTGAACACTGTTCAGAGGACGCACTACACTAACTTGTAGCTTTAGCTGAATACTGTGCAGAGGTCGCACTGCACTAACTTGTAGTTTTAGCTGAACACTGTGAGGAGGATGCACTACATTAACTTGTAGCTTTAGCTGAACACTGTGAGGAGGACGCACTACCCTAACTTGTAGCTTTAGCTGAACATTGTGCACTACACTAACTTGTAGTTTTAGCTGAACACTGTGAGGAGGAAGCACTACACTAATGCCGCGTACACACGGTCGGACTTTCCGGCATACTTGGTCCGGCGGACCAGAGTGTGCCGGACAATCCGCCCGTGTGTGGGCGGCGGCGGACTTTTCCGGCGGACTTCTTCCCAAAAGCCCGCCGGACCTAGATTTAAAGAAAGTTTCAAATCTTTCCGTCGGACTCAGTTTCGGGCGGAAAGTCCGCCCGTGTGTGTGCTGGTCCGACGGAAAGCCCGCTCGTGTGTAGGCTGGTCCGACAGACCAAATAAGACACGAGGGGATGGTATTGCATCTCGCGCTCGCTGCAAATAGGAAAAACAAATCTTCCTATTGCGGCGAGCGCGGGGCATACCAGGCCCTTAGGTCTGGTATGGATTATAAAGGGGAACCCCTACGCCGAAAAAACGGCGTGGGGCCCCCCCTAAAATCCATACCAGACCCCGATCCGAGCACGCAGCCTGGCCGGTCAGGAAAGGGGGTGGGGACGAGCGAGCGCCCCCCCCCTCCTGAACCGTACCAGGCCGCATGCCCTCAACATGGGGGGGTGGGTGCTTTGGGGGAGGGGGGCGCCCTGCGCCCCCCCCCCCAAAGCACCTTGTCCCCATGTTGATGAGGACAAGGGCCTCTTCCCGACAACCCTGGCCGTTGGTTGTCGGGGTCTGCGGGCGGGGGCTTATCGGAATCTGGGAGCCCCCTTTAATAAGGGGGCCCCCAGATCCCGGCCCCCTACCCTATGTAAATGAGTATGGGGTACATGGTACCCCTACCCATTTACCTAGGAAAAAAGTGTAAGTAATAAAACACACTACACAGGTTTTTAAAATATTTTATTAAACAGCTCCGGGGGAGGGATCTTCCTCCGGCTTCGGGGGTCTTCTTCCGGCTCCGGGGTCCCTCCGCTTCATCTTCTCCCGGCGTCCGGTTGGTTCTTCTCCGCTCTCCGGCCTCTTCTCCCGGTGTCGCAGGTCTTCGGGGCTCCCAGATTCCGATAAGCCCCCGCCCGCAGACCCCGACAACCAACGGCCAGGGTTGTCGGGAAGAGGCCCTTGTCCTCATCAACATGGGGACAAGGTGCTTTGGGGGGGGGGGGGGCGCAGGGCGCCCCCCTCCCCCAAAGCACCCACCCCCCCATGTTGAGGGCATGCGGCCTGGTACGGTTCAGGAGGGGGGGGGGCGCTCGCTCGTCCCCACCCCCTTTCCTGACCGGCCAGGCTGCGTGCTCAGATCGG
The DNA here is from genome assembly GCA_037952925.1 of Lithobates clamitans. Lineage (NCBI taxonomy): Eukaryota > Metazoa > Chordata > Amphibia > Anura > Ranidae > Lithobates > Lithobates clamitans. The sequence goes on from JBBGZY010000310.1 coordinate 572,581, forward strand.
GGTCTGGTATGGATTTTAGGGGGGGCCCCACGCCGTTTTTTCGGCGTAGGGGTTCCCCTTTATAATCCATACCAGACCTAAGGGCCTGGTATGCCCCGCGACGGGGCTCGCAAGGTGTCAATCTCGCCGATAAAAGCGGCAAGATTGACATCCTTTTCTAGTCCCGTCGCACCTGAGTCACGTTCAAAATGAACGGACTTGTCCGTGTGTGGGCAAGTCCGTTCATTCTGAAAGTCCGCCGGAACTCCGGTGAAAGTCCGTCGGAAAGACGGGCGGACTTAGCCCGCCGGAAAGTCCCGGCGTGTGTGGGCAAGTCCGTTCGTTTTAAAGTCCGGCGCACCTGGCGGACAAAGTCCGTCGGAAAGTGTGCCGGACCAAGTAGGATAGAAAGTCCGCTCGTGTGTACGCGGCATAACTTGTAGCTTATTTAGCTGCCTGTGGTAGTGATAGGATCAGGAAAACACCATCAACCTTCTACAGGTAGCTTTAGGTGAACACTATGCAGAGCTCGCAAAAAAATAACTTGTAGCTTATTTAGCTGCCTACGATAGTGATAGGATCAGAAAAAACACCACCAACCTTCTACAGGTAGCTTTAGGTGAACACTGTGCAGAGCTCGCAAAAAACTAACTTGTAGCTTATTTAGCTGCCTGCGGTAGTGATAGGAGCAGGAAAACACCACCAACCTTCTACAGATAGCATTAGCTGAACACTGTGCAGAGCTCACACTACACTAACTTGTAGCTTTAGCTGAACACTGTGAGGAGGACGCACTACCCTAACTTGTAGCTTTAGCTGAACTCTGTGCAGAGGTCACACTAAACTAACTTGTAGCTTTAGCTGAACACTGTGCAGAGGTCACACTAAACTAACTTGTAGCTTTAACTGAACACTGTGAGGAGGATGCACTACACTAACTGTAAATAGTCTAGCTGCCTGACTGTGGTACTAATAGGATCAAAAGAATACCAGCAATTTTCTTCAGGTATCTGTAAATACTGTAACAAGCCTGCCTGTCAGTAGGAAGATAACAGGAATGGATCTAGCTAAACTGAATACAGTGTATATATATATATATATTCAACACCTGGGATGCATACATATACACAATACACTGTAAGTACAGCTAACTCACTGACTGTCCTGCCTAATCTATCTAACTTGAATCAAATGACACTGTCTCTCCATCTCTTTCAACGCAGGAACACACACTACACACACACAGGGGACTGCCTGTACATGGCCAGTATTGATCTCCCGGTTATTTCAATAGAAGAGAGAGAAATTCTCAATGCCCCACTCACTTTAATGGAAGTAGAAAATGCAGTGTCTAGTTTTCCCAATGCCAAGGCCCCAGGGACCGATGGCCTCCCTATTGAGACCTATCAAAAATATAATAAAGAATTGCTTCCTGCTCTTCTGAGCACACTAAATGAGGCTTTTCATACGGGTCAGCACCCAGACTCTATGGGACAATCCATAGTAGTAGTCATACCCAAAAAGGATAAAAATTTGCTATACCCTGAATCTTATAGACCGATTTCTCTATTATCTACAGACGTTAAAATTCTTGTGAAGATAATTGCAACTAGACTAAATAAGGTTATTAACAGTTTTATTTATCCAGATATTCATCAATCCATTCAGGTAGGATTTATGTCCAACAAATCAACTGCATTTAATATCAGACGTGCATATTTAAATATGCAGGTTCCGGCCCAGGGCCATTCAAACCGTGCTTTATTAGCAAGGCCTTTGATTGTGTCGAATGGCCATATCTGTGGGCCATTCTTGATAAATTCGGGCTTGGCTCTGGTTTTTGTAAGTAGGTCCGGTTGTTATACACTGCTCCGGGGGCATCGGTTAGGATGAATGGCTTTCAATCTCCTAGTTTCAGACTTTTCCGGGGGAATAGGCAGGGGTGTCCGTTGTCTCCCCTGCTTTTTGCCCTGGCCATAGAGCCTTTGGCATGTCTTTATACGGGCCTCTCCTGATGTTACTGGTCTGATTAGGGGAGACATGAAGGAAAAGATATCACTATATGCGGATGATCTTCTCTTTTTCATGTCTAATGTCTGTTCATTCCTGCCGGTAGTAATGGAACATGTTAAGGAGTTTGGAAGGTTTTCCGGTCTAGGTATAAACTGGGAGAAATCCATGTTGATGCCTTTAGACCCCCTTCCGGATCCACTACCACCTATACTTTCTCATTTCAAGGTTGTATCATCTATAAAATACTTGGGTATAACTATGTCGGACTCCCCACAGTCATATATTGTAGATAATATATTTCCATTACTTATTAGATTCCAAAATCAGAGTAAAACCTGGACTAAGCTCCCTTTATCGCTAATAGGTACGTATCAATTTAATAAAAATGATATGGATGCCTCCTCTATTTTTTACATAATGCCCCGCGATTTGGATACCTATCCGGATCTTTATTAAGATAAACACTATATTTAGGCAATTAATATGGCGGAACAAAACCCCTTGTATCAAACTGGAGACTTTACAGCATCCCACAAATGCTGGCGGCCTGGCAGTTCCTAATCCAAGGCTATATTTTTTCGCCTTCCAGTTGCAGAATTTTGCCGGATGGGATTCTGAACATATATCCTTTCTTGCTCAACGATTATTTTCTTTTGCATTTGAGGGTCGGTCTCCACTCTTTGCCCTCGATGGTGCAAGAGGGGGTGTCTCGCTTGCTGATATGCCTATTTTTATGCTAATCTGTAAAGTATGGGATACAGTTAAAAAAATGTTGGGTGTCTCATATCTCACTACAGTCCCGTATGGGAAAATGATAGACTTTTTCAAACTTCGGCTTTTAGAGGCTTTCAGAGATGGGCAAAATTAGGAATAACTACTTTAGCTCAGCTATATCAGAATGATATACTTAAATCCTCTGAAGGTCTGAGGAGAGAGTTCTCTGTAGAATCCAACTGGTTTTACCAATTCCTTCAATTAAGACATGCTCTACATGCCCAGTTTTCTTCTGCTAAGATATTTTCCCCCTCTATCCCTGTCTTAGATAAAATTCTACAGGCAGGGTCAACAAAGGGTCTTACCCTGGTTACTTATAGGGTACTGTCAGATGGGTTTCTATTGAACTTCCTTATCCGTTCTCGGGCAAGCTGGGAGAAAGATATTGGTCCCATCTCTGAGGAGATTTGGGACGATGTCCTCCGGTCTCTGTCCAGGGTGTCTCTTTCTCCATCACACAGACTGACCCAGATTTGTATTCTCCATAGGGTCTATAGAATTCCGCAGTTTCTCTGTGCAATTGGACTGAAATCTGATCCAGCCTGTGCTAGATGTGGTAACAAAGGTACACAATACATTTGTGGCAATGTCCAAAACTTCAAAGATACTGGGTGGAGGTGATTGGTACCTTAAATAGGGTATTGGATATTAATATTCCAGGTGAACTGCTTATATGTATATTGGGTTACTGTGATACCTCTATCTATATCTCCCCTATTGGTAATACTATAAGGCATCCACTTTTTGTTGCCCGTAGACAGATTGCTCTTAAGTGGACCTCTCCACATCCACCGACTGTGTCCGATTGGATTGTAGATCTCAATAGGATCATTCTTTTTGAAAAGCATACATATTCCCTAAGGAACTCCCTGTATAAGTTTGATGTTATCTGGTCTAGATGGCTTCAATCTATGACTTAGGTATCATGTCAACCAATGTGTACTGTGTACTTTGTAATGCTGGATATTGTTACTCTTTTTTTTTTTTTTTTGTGTGTCATATATACTCCGAGTGTGTGTGTGTGGGGGGGGGGGGTTGGCGGGGCTTGTTGTAGGGAAGTGGTTTATTTATTTATTTATTTTTCTGGGGGGTTTTGGTTTGGTGTGATTTCTATTTTTGTGGTTTTGTCTGTATTGTGTCAATGTCGTTTTCATATAAAATAATTAAAAGAATTTGATTAAAAAAAAAATCTTCCCAATGGGACAAAGATGGCAAAAAAAAAAACCTTACAGTGGTTATGACTCTTTCTTGCTCTATCCAAAATTAAGAAAAAAAATGTTTTGACTATAATTCTTCTCTTTTACTTTATCGCTATCATAAGGTTAACAAGCTGTAATATGTGATAAGTTTAGGAAGTTATAGACACTCTTTGTGGAGATCCTCAATGTCTCCCCTGCCCTCAAAAACAGCTGATCAAGCACAGATTGTGCTTGTTCAGCTGCTTCCCTGGTTGTACCAGCTCTGAAACCGCAAGTGACTAAATCATCATCACTTCCAGCTTCATTTGTCACAGGGAAAATCAGGGAAATTGATCCTGGCTGTTTACTGTGGTTCTGGACTCCCCCAGAGGAACGAGCCCTGGAACCACCACAGGTGGCGGCAGGAGGAGGGAACAGATACCCTGATCACTTTTATAAGACCAAACACAATATTCCCCACACAGACATTCCTGAAAATTGCTGTAGTAATGCCTGACGAAGATCCCTGTGTAGCTCCGAAGCATTGCCGTATATGTACCGTGTGACCATTTGAATAAAGCTTTGGACTCTTTTGAGAAATCCTTGGTGTGCTGATGACATATATTCCACTGTGATAGAAGTCGGATCGTCCATTAAACTTTACACGCACAGCTGTCAAATGATCCAGACAGGATACAGCTTTGCCGCGTTCATTTATAACTGGACAGAAGTTGTATTTGACATTGTGTTTGAACAATGGGGGAAAAGAGACAGAGAAGCCTTGACTGGCTATCTGGATGGATCCTTTGATTCTTCCACTTTTAGTTAATAATAAATTACATGGCTCTGCAAGGTCTGAGATGAGAATGTACAGTGTTCAGCTGGCAGAGACAAAATATTGTAGAAGAAAAAATGAACAATACAGATAAAATTTATAATAATTTCGGCCCGCAAAAGACCGATGAGAGTTTTTCTTCGGAAAATGAGACAGTGTGTATGCTCCATCGGACTTTTGCTGGCCGAATTCCAGCCAGCAAAAGATTGAGAGCATGTTCTCAATTTTTCAGTCGGAAAAAGTTCTTATCCGAAAATAAGATCGTCTGTGGCAATTCCGACACGCAAAACTCCTACGGATGCTTGGAAACAATTCGACACATGCTTGGATTGAGCTTAATTTTCTCGGCTTGTTGTAGTGTTGTACGTCACCATGTTCTTGAAGGTCGTAAGTTCAGCGGACTTTTGCGTGACCGTGTGTATGCAAGGCAAACTTGAGCGGAATCCCATCGGAAAAGCCTTCATATCTTTTTCCGACAAGAATTTTGATCGTGTGTACGTGGCATTAGAGTAGCTATCATAGCTAGGCCTCATTTATATGAGTGGCATACAGCTGCAAACTTGTGCAGGGTGCTAAAGAAAAGTGTGTTAATATTAAGTGGCACTGTTCACACAGTTACCGACTTCAGCCAACGTGTTTACCCGCAGTGTAAGGGCTTTAGTGGCTCTGGAAGCAAGAGTCCGTTCAAGGGACCTGTTGATATTTTCAGACAGTGCCACAACAGTGGTTTACCTCAAGAAACAGGAGGGCACTCACTCAGACAGTCTTCTAGTATTGAGTCAGGAGATACTAACCTGGGCGGGTTCAATAAGGGCGGTCCACATCAGTGGGACGACAAATGTTCTGGCCGATTACCTGAGCAGAGTGAGTATCAGCAGCAGCAGTTGGGAGCTGAACCAAGAAACCTTCCAGGAGATCGTTTTAATCTGGGGGGTTCCCAAAGTGGATCTTTTTACATCCACCCGCAACAGGAAGCTTTCAGCTTATTTCTCCCTGGAAAGGGAGATGTATTCCTTAGGGACAGATGCGCTCTCTTTCCCGTGGAACTTTTCCCTAGCCTATGCCTATTCTCCATTTCAGCTATTGCCTCTGGTAGCCCAGAAGATTGTGCAGGAACAAGCAGAGGTAATTCTGATTGCCCCGTGGTGGCCAAGGAGGAGCTGGTTCTCCACACTGAGAGCACTTTCAATAGAGTCCCCCTGACCCCTGCCGGAGAACGGACCTTCTCCATCAGTGTCCAGTGCTCCATCCAAGCCCTCGGACTTATCATTTGACGGCTTGGAGGCTGAGCGGCGTATCCTACAATTGAGAGGATGTTCAGTTAGGGTTATTGGGACTATTCTAGACAGCCGTAAATTAGTCACAAGGAAGATTTATGGTAAAGTTTAGAAGACTTTTATGGCCTGGCAAAGGAGTGCTGGGGTGGACTCTTTTTCTATCCCCTGTATTCTGGATTTTTTGCAGAAGGGGGTGGAGAAGAGGCTTGCTGTCAGCACCCTTAGGGTTCAAGTTGCTGCTCTGTCTCTGTTCATGGAAAGAAGACTAGCGGAGGAGCCTTTGATTAAAATATTCCTCTCAGCTAGAGCTAGACGTACATCTAGAGTTGTTAAACAGGTTCCCCCTTGGGATCTGTCGTTGGTGTTGAATGCTCTTATCAGAGCTCCTTTTGAGCCATTACAAGAGGCCTCTTTGAAGTTAATTACTTTAAAGATGGTTTTTCTTTTGGCCATAACGTCAGGGAGAAGGATTTCTGATTTAGAGTTTCTCTCTTGTAAAGATCCTTTCCTAAGAATTTCATAGGTCTCAGGAAGCAGTACTCCCTAGTTTTTGTTCCTCCCCTGGGAATTCGGAGGAGGAAAGATTTAGATTTAGATTCTGCATTATTTAGATGTAGCTAGTAAATTTAGGAAATCTTCCCAACTGCTAATTTAGTTTAGTGGCCCCAAAAAGGGTTCCAAGGCATCCAGGGGTTCCATTGCTAGATGGATTAGAGAAGCTATTTGTGAAGCCTAGATCATCAGGGCAAACCCCTCCTACCAGATTTAGGGCTCACTCTACTAGATCTCTGGCCACGTCTTGGGCAGAAAGAGCGGGTGCATCGTGGGAAGATATATCCAAAGTTGCTGTCTGCTACTCTTCTCATGTATTCATCAAGCATTATAGAGTCCAAATGCTCTCCAGCCAGGACCTCTCCTTTGGAAGGAAAGTGCTTCAGGCTGTTGTCCCTCCCTAAGGTATAGAATCTTGCTTATCCTCTGAAGTAGCTGTCCTGGAAGACAAAGGGGGAAAACCCCCGTTAGACTTACTGGTAACGGTATTTTTATAAATCTTCCAGGACAGCGTCTATATTCCCACCTTATTCTTTATTCACTGGTCTCCTTAATTTTTACCTGGTGGTGGTATTTTAGTGAGATTCTGTTTTTCCTCTACCAAGTTCACATTTGGTGGAAGTTTTTTACTTGATCTTCAAACAACTGGGGGTCAGAGGAGAGGGAGGGGCCTTTAAATTGTGTCTGGTTTGTGTTTCCTGTAGAAGGCGGAGCCAATCATCTCTCAAATAGCTGTCCTTGAAGATTCAAGGAAATATCCTTACCAGTAAGTCTAACAGGGATTATTCTATGTGTTCATGCACACTACTTTAGGCTATTAGTGTTTTTTGAGTTTCAGCGTCTAGGAGCAGAAAAAAAATGTTTTTGTAGAGTTTCTTGAAGCGTTTTTCCAGCGGAAATGTTACTGATAGCATTTTTTCTAGCTTTTTTTTCCTTTTACTGAAAAAACTCAAAAAAATGCTAATGCTCCTAAACGCTGCTAAAACGCTACTACAAAAGATATCACCAGCGTTTTTTAGCTTAAAAAAAACGCTAGTGTGCATGGAGCCTAAATGAAGACCTGCGAACCTGAAAAAAAAAATAATATGCTAAATGCTATCATTATGGGCATTAAATCTAAACTCCAGGAAAACAGCTAAAAAGTTCAGCCACAAAGCTCAGCACAGCCCTGCTTGGCATAACAGGAGACCTGATTTTTCTCTGCTGCATTTCAATAGAATTACAGGTCTTGTCCTCCCCCCACCCTGTGACCAGGCAGTGAAATGTAAAGGAGGAAACTGATGAGCTCATCTCTCTGTCACTGGCTCTCTCCACCTACCAGCATGTTCATTGTTAGTTGGTTTGGCCTGATTGGATTGGATCCTTGTGCTGCTTCTCCCTCTCACAGTCTGAGCTCTGCTACCAAGTCAAATTCAGGTACTTATACGGCTTGCTTAAATACATGATTAATTAATGAACACATGTAGGCAGGTGGCTATAAGAGGTTAATGTGTCTGCCTATGTAAGCCTTTTTTTATTATTTATTTATTTTTATTTTTATTTGTATTTATTTATTTTTTTCTATTAAATCTTCTGCTCTTGTTGTTTCAACTTTGGGTAGTAAAACATTTTTTTTTCTGCCAGTAAATACCTTTTACAGCCCACTTCCTGTTTCTTGTCTGGTAAAAAGCCTAGGCTTATGACATCATGTACAGCTCTCTCTCTCACTCTCATGAGAGTTTGCCAGGAAGGGAGGGGGGATGAGTCATTAGAGGGCCAATGAGAGCTGCAGAGCTGGAGGTGTGTCTCTGTGTGTCTGTGTAAATTCAGGAAGTGAACAGGCAGCAGCTTCAGCTGCCCACAGTTAAAATGGATGCAGCCAGACTCAGTGGAGAGAGATTTCTGCAGCATATTTGGCAAGTACAGAATCACAGTAAATATAAAATAATATGCAAAGTGGTTGGAGGGAAGCTTCAGAATGGCAAAGATAGATGTTTTCATTACAAGTTATGTGAGCAGACTGCAGTTCCCCTTTAACAGCCAGGGTGCCAAATGTTACAATGTCTTGATATTTTGATGTGTCCTTAGGTTGACCTGAGAGTGACCAGGCTGTTAGGGCAAATGTTTTTCCCACCATTCACAGTCAGGTTACCACCCCCTACAGGTCAACCAACATAAAAGGTCCTATCTCCAGGCCCCTAAAGAGAGTTACTGGAGATATAGCTGTATACTCTGCTAGAGAGGTCACCCCCTTTGGGTGGTGGGGGTGATTGGAGCCTAATCGGGGTTCCTGGAGAGGTTCCCAAGCCTGGGGACCGTATGGATTTGTAGTTGCTAATCATGGACTTGCTGCCTTCATAGAATACTGCCAATCATGGACTCTAAGGGACTTGCACTGCCTCTTGTGGATTATTGTCTTAATGAACTCTTACCTTAAAGGGATTGCCTTATAAACTTGCCTTCTGCATAAGGGCATAAGGTATGCACACTCTGGGATATAGAAGAGCTCTGTATAGGAGCTGTGTTGAAGTTGTTTCTTGAGAACTGTACTGTTATCAGGAACTACCTCTTATTTGTTTACTTTCTTTGCCGGGTCTGAAGTCTCTTAAAGGGGTGCATAAAAAGAACATGGCTTGCAACACAACAGGGGACTAGAGCTAGAGGAAGAGCTAGAGGAAGATGCAAAACATAGGCCTAACACACAGAGTACTATCAAGTGGAAGTTAATGGGTTGTTGCTAATGACTATGGTATTTGTGTCCCATGCAAAACAGCCGATCAGCGAGGAGATGGGTGACTGGCAAAGGTGACAGCTACTCTGGTTTTGGAAGGAGTTCAGGCGTTAGTAAGTGCAGTGCCATATGGGTGCCTTAGCCCCACCCACACACAGGCATGCATCAATTTGTGTTTTTTCTTACTTTTTTGACTGGAGTTCAGTTGTAAATGTCTATTTGTTAATAGTAAAAATAAAAATAAAAAAAAGAAACTTAAAAAAAAACATTAAAAAATAAATATTAAAAGAATATAAATAAAATTATATATATGTATATAAAATAGAATTGGTGAAAATGTCAAAAAGGAAGAATGATGGGCAACCATTCTATGTATAGTGTTGCGCAGCGTCCTATACGTCCGCTTCGTGCAAGAAGCCCAGATGACATTTATTTTGTTTGTGTTTAGGGAAATGTCGTTCCTCTGTAATGCTGAAGCAGAGACAGAGAGATATAGTTCAGAGCCTGGCCATTAGGCTTAATAAGGCGATTATTTTAATGAGCAGCCACCGAGATTTATGCTGCACTTACGCCTTACTCAGAGCAGCCAGACTGAAACAATAAGAGCTGTCTAGTTTCTAAGATCGTCTTTCATGCGTCGGAGTCTCCCGCAGACGTTTCCAAGGGTGGCATAAAATATATTTACTTGCTTTGCAGCTTAAGTATCAAGAGATGTTTTCATTTACATAAAGACTAGGATCTCGACTGATGTTCGGCGTGATGCGGCAATGTCAGCTGGAACGTCCTTGATACCTGATGATTAAAGATCCACTCTGCTCCAATACCCAATCCACTCCAGATATTTCTACTGTGGCTGTGCACTGGTGGATTTAAAGGGACTCTGCAATATTATTAATAAACAAAATAAAGTTGCGCTACAGTGATTGATATTAAAATACTGAAAAAAAAAATACCTTTATTTTGTTTCTTGTTTTTGTGGTAATATCTCACATTTGCGCTGCTGCTTTTTTTTCCACACTGAATAATCTTTTCGCATGCGCAGTATTATTTTTGTATTGCTGTCCGGCGACCCGCAATCGCTCTTGAGAGAGACAGAACGGGGATCTTTCAATGTAAACAGACAGATCCCCGTTTTGTCAGGGAAGTAGAGAGAGATCTGCTATTCCTAGTAATCAGGAACAGTGATCTCTCTCTACTCCCAGACAGTCCCATCCCCCCAGAATTAGAAACACCTCCCTAGGGAACACTTAACCTCTTGATCGCCCCCTAGTGTTAACCCCTTCCCTGCCAGTGACATTTATACAGTAATCAGTGGCTATTTTTAGCTCTAATCGCTGTATATATGTCAATGGTCCCAAAAAAGTGTCAAAAGTGTTCGATCTAACCGTAATGTCGCAGTCCCACTAAAAAATCACAGATCACCGCCATTACTGGTAAAAATAATAAAATAATAATAAATATGCCAGAAATCTATCCCCTATTTTGTAGACGCAATAACTTTTGTGCAAACCAATCAATATACGCTTATTGTGATTTTTTTTACCAAAAATATGTAGAAGAATACATATTGGCCTAAACTGATGAAGAATTTTTTTTTTGAGGGGGGGGGGGGGATATTTATTATAGTAAAAAGTAAAAAATATTGTTTTTTTGTTTATAGCGCAAAAAATTTAGAAAAAACCCCAAAAGAAAGCTATATTTACAACATCGCATGACCGCGCAATTGTCAGCTAAAGTGGTAACTCTTGGCTTCTGATGGTGCCCACCAGTGGCTAATGCATAAATATATATCTCTGGATGTAGCCCATGTGTAAAATATCATTTACTTTGCTTGCCAGATTTATAACAGAAATATAGAAAGGGGTAGAGTTGGGCCGAACACCCCTCTGGTTGGGTTTGCACCAGAACTCTCGAACATCGCAAAAAATCGGACCCGAACCCCAAACTCCATTGAAGCCTATGGGACCCAAATTTGAAAAATCAAAAGTTCCCATTTTGAAGGCCCCGGGTACTGCCCTGGGGGACATGCACATTTTTTTTTAAAAAAGATAATTTTTACAGGAGCAGTGATTTTAATGATGCTTAAAGTGAAACAATGAAAATGAAAAATTCCTTTAAATGTAGTGCCTGGGGCATCCTCATAGTCTTCCTGTGGCTCATCTGTACAGTGTATAGAACCTGCTGCAGCAAAACTGACATTTATAAAGAAAAAAAAAATGACATTAAAATTGCCGGCAATAAAATATAATTTCCGGCAATACAAAAATGTTAAAAAACATGACGTGGGGTTCCCAACCCAATTCATACCAGGCCCTTTGTGTCTGGTATTGATTTTAAGGGGAACCCCACACCAAAATTAAAAAAAAGAAAGTAATGGGGCCTCCCCAAAACACATTCCAGACCCTTATCCAAGAATTGCAGCCTGGCAGGTCAGGAAAGAGGGGGACGAGCAAGCGCCCCCCTTCCCTCCTGAACCGTACCAGGCCACATGATCTCAGGCTGGGTTCACACTGATGCCAGATGCGGATACTTTTTATGGTGAATGGGTAGGGGTACAATGTACCCCATACTCATTCACATGGTGGGGTGAGATCTGGGGGACCCCTTGTTAAAAGGGGCATCTAGCTTCTGATAAGCCCCTTGCCAAGGGGACAAGGTGCTTTGGGGTACATATTTTACGAAAAATATTAAGCAGAATACATATTGCTCTAAATTGATGAGGACATTTTAATTTTTTTCCCAATTTGTTTATTGGATATGTTTTATAGCTGAAAGTAAAAAAATATAGTTTTTTTTCTTAAAATTGTTGGTCTCTTTTTGTTTATTGTGCAAAAAATAAAAAACGCTGAGGTGGTCAAATATCACCAAAAGAAAGCTCTATTTGTGGGAAAAAAAGGACGTCAATTTTGTTTGGGTACAACGTTGCATGATCGTGCAATTGTCAGTTAAAGTAATGCAGTACTGTATCGAAAAAAATGGTCTGGTCAGGAAGGGGGGTAAATTTTATGGAGGTCAAGTGGTTAAGAGTACTAAGTGTCATTTCTGTCTGTTGTTTTGTTTCTCTGCTATCAGCATGAATCACTTCTAACAAGTTTTCCTGACACAAGAGAAAAAAGGTGACAGGGGAGGGACCTCCAGCTGATCAACAGCCTCAGCTCTGTTCCTGTGTGTGTGAAGGGGATGTGTCTCTTCCCTCCAGTCAGCTCTCAAAATTCTCCTCACTGAGCTCTGCAGAGTGTAATTCAGCTCTCCGCCCCCTTTTTTCTGACAGCTCAGACAAGCTTTATAAATTGTGGACATTAAACAGATGTGGAGAAGAGAAGACTGCAGATAAACAGGTACAACTTATGTAGGAGAACTTGTTTAATCTCTATCACCTGAGGCCAGCCACTTCACTGGGTATATGTAAGGGTATACAACAACTTTAACCACTTCCTGCCCACCATATAGCAGAATATACAGAATATAGGCTGGAAAGTGATTGTATTATCCTGATTGGGCGTCATATGATGTCCAGCAGGATATGCCGCTAGCGTGCGCCCCGCGGTGTAGCACAGCAGGCGATCGGTGGTGTGGTGTGTTGCTCTGACACACCGCATCTCTGATCTAGGTAAAGAGCCTATGACATAGGCTAGTCTTTACCATGTGATGAGCTGTGTCCAATCACAGCTCATCCCATGGTAACCAGGCAGTGCAGTTTATCGGCTTTTCCTTTACTCGCTCTGACAAGGCGCGAGTAGAGGAGAGACGATTAGGGGCTCTCCTGATGGGGGGGGTTCTGCGCTGATAATCAGCGCATTGATTATCAGTGCAGACCCATCGAGAATGCCCACTAGAGCCCATCAGAGATGCCCACTAGAGCTCACTAAGGATGCCAATCAATGTCAATCAGAGCCCATTAGGGATGCCAATCTGTGCCTCCGAATCAGTGCTGCCTATCAGGGCCATCTATCGGTGCCACACCTCAGTGCCCATCAGTGTCGCCTATCAGTGCCACCTATAAGTGCCCACCAGTGCCACCTATGAGTGCCCATCAGTACCACCTATACGTGCCCTTCAGTGCCACCTATCAGTGCCCATCAGTGCTGCATATCAGTTCCACCTATCAGTGCCCATCAGTGCTGCTTTGCTTATCAGTGCCAACTATCAGTGCTGCATATAAGTGCCCCAGTATCCGTGCGACCTCATCAGTGCCCATCAGTGCCGCCTCATCAGTGCCCGTCAGTGAGGCCTTATCAGTGCTCATCAGCGAAGGAGAAAACTTACTTATTTACAAAGTTTTATAACAGAAACTAATAAATTTTTTTTTAATTTTTGGTCTTTTTTTATTTGTAGCGCAAAAAATAAAATACCCAGTAGTGATCAAATACCACCAAAAGAAAGCTCTATTTGTAGGAACAAAATGCTAAAAATTTTGTTTGGGTACCATATTGCAATTGTCAGATAAAATGCGACAGCGCTGAAACCTGAAAATTGGCCTGGGCAGGAAGGGGGTGAAACTGTTTTTTTGTTTTTTGTTTTTTTTTAGCCTTTTTTGGATGATTTCCCTTCCTGTTATGGTGGCAACTCAAAATGTTGGCTTTTTCCTCACTTCCAGTTCTGGTGGTAATAGTTCCCTAGACAAACAGAGTGGGTAAATCTCCTCAGCAGTTAGAGCCCTTTCACAATGCAGCCACAGCTGCGTTAGCGGTAAAGCGCCGCTAGTTTTAGCGACGCTTTACCAATGTTTTAGTGGCTCTTTTTCGGCCGCTAGCGGGAAGCTTTTAACCCCCGCTAGCGGCCGAGGAAAGGGTTAAATGTGCCTGTGTAGTGCCGCTGCCAAAGCGCTTTGCAGGAGGGGTGGAGGAGCAGTGTATACACCGTTCCTCCACCGCCCCAAAGACGCTGCTTGCAGGACTTTTTTTGACGGGCTTGGGCTTTCACATTGGGACTGCAGATGGGGCATTTTTCAGGCACTTTACAGGTGCTATTTTTAGCGCTAAAGCGCCTGAAAAATGCCTCAGTGTGAAAGGGGTCTTAAAGACATAGCAGAAAAATCTGACAAAAATTCTAACACTTTCCTAGTCTAAAAATGTAAAGGTTTCTTCTTTAGATACTCATTAATAGTGTTTTACAAAATTGTAGCCTTTCCTTTTCACATTGGAAAGAAAAGCGCCGCCCAACATGGCCCAGGAGGGGCGCAGTGACAGTTCTGTCAGGTTATCATGTACAATTCAAAACTACACACGACACAGGCAGAGCTACATATAATGAAGTACATGCACGAGAAGCGCAGAAGAGAGCTGACTATTAAAATAGCAACGCCCCAAGATGACACCCCATGTTGGTGGTATCATTTGACAAGACAAGCTTTTACCCGATCTAGCATGGGTCCCCATGGCTGACACCTGCTCGAATGTTCAGCATCAGCGCTTAATTGAGTGTCATTCGGAATCAGCCTGAAAGGACTCAAGCAGACTTATAGCTGTGTGACATTTGTGGAGTGGGGAAGGAAAACGGGGGCTGCTTTGAATCAGCACACAGAAGAGACATCTTATTATTTTTAATAGCATCCATTAAAATCCTTGTTTCCGCTGTTTATTAAAAGGTGCTGCCTCTGTGACTATCTGGATATCAATTAAAAGGACATACAGTATGTATACATTTCTCCTGATTTTATTTTTTGTTTTATTTTTATATGCACCTTTTTCCCTGCTCTATTACATTTAATGTTTAAAGTGGTTCCAAAGGCTCAAGGTTTTCTACCTTCATGCATTCTATGCATGAAGGTAAAAAAACCTTCTGCGTGAAGCATCCCCTTCAGCCCCTCTAACACTTACCCGAGCTCCCTCTCAATCCAGCAATGTGCACGAGTTCCTCTGCTTGCCGGGGACTCTGCCTCCTCATTGGCTGAGACAGCAGCAGGAGCCATTGGCTCCTGCTGCTGTCAATAACAGCCACTGAGCCAATCAGGAGAGAGGGGGGAGTGGGGCCAAGCTCTGTTTGAAAGGACACACAGAGCCCCAGCTCAGGAGCGTGCCTGCTTGGGTGCCCCCATTGCAACCTGCTTGCTCTGGGGCAGGAGGGAGGGGCCAGGAGCACCGGCGGGGGACCCGAGAAGAGGAGGATGCAGGCTGCTTTGTGCAAAACTACTGCACAGAGCAGGTAAGTATGACATATTTGTTATTTTTTTAATTTTTTTAAAAGAGACTTTAATACCATTTTAAATTTCCCATGCATGACCCCATCTTGGGGGGCAGCAGTTACGCAATGGCCCTTCTATTTCCCTCCCTCCCCATCCACGCATATGTCTTTCTGAAAAAGTCAAGGTCTGGCTTCTAAAGGTTACCTATGTTAAAAAGAAGAAAAAAATAAACTAAAATTGTATCTAATGTAAGTATCAGGAAATAGTCTATTCTATAGTCTAGTAATCTATACTGTTGTTATGGTGTATTCCATACACATCCAGTACCTAATGGCCCTGTAATCTTTTTTTAAATTAAATAGTTTCCTATTGTTTTTTTTTCTGCTTGTAATATCCTCTGTGAGCTCCCAACTCCCTCTACCATGCCCCCACCACCCTTCTTTCATTTGTTTGGAATGAGCAGTACACATTAGTTGTGGTCATGTGCACCGCTCTAGACACACTTCAAATCCCATAATCCCCAGTCAATAGTCCCTAGTCCATCTTGGTAATAGGCAAGAAGGTTGGCCACATTCCATACATACAGTGGGACCATGAGGAATGAATGTAGCCACCCTCTAACAGGAAATCAGATCACAGTATTGGTATTGTGCCAAAATGCATGTACTGTATAAACTGGAGTGTGACAGACAGATTGCTCCTGGTTTACCAATGACCTGACCCGCTACTTCGGTCTTCCCATGCATGACCCAGCTTACCTTTGACCTGTCTGGATTTTTGCCTGCCGGATTTGACTTTGGCTTATGTTTCGGACTCTGCATTCTGCCTTCTGATTAAGTATCTCGCTGCCCAGGTGTAAACTGACCTCGGCCTGTATCCTGACACTGCCTCTGTCTTGTGTTCCTGTACTTTGCCAACTTTGGCCTCTATCCTGATTCCTGTCTTCTGATTTGGTACCTTTCTACCCCAGGCTGTTGATGACCATTGCCTTCTGTGCTGGTTTTGTTCCTATCTGCTTATCGGGTGCTACCATGTTCTTGCATCTGGTTCTAACCCAGTTGTCCACAGTCATCTGTCCATCACACCCAACAGCTGGTGCTGCCTGCAACACTGGCCCTAGTGCCACTATCTGTCCTTATATCCCCTGTCATTACTACCAGGGTTGTTGGACAGGAGCTCAACCTCAGCCAGGTGCATGACACCATAAGTTCTCCCTGATATAATTCTTGACTGGAATGTTTGTGTTTTCCCACTCACCTGAGTATGTTCCAGCTCCATCTGTTACATTTTATATAATATATGTAACAATGAACTAGACTAGAAAAGGGAATAGTTCAAAGTACCATTAAAATGAGCCTCAGGAATATAGTATCAAAATAAATGTACAAATACACAGTTCTAAAATGAATACAAAAACTTTATTGTAGCAAAAACAAAATAAATATATATAATCCTCCACCTTCCACCATCTAAAACAGACAATGTTGTCTAACCAAAGTAAATGTCATGACATCATTTGTGCATCCACATGTCTACATGTCTACAGAGGTAATAATAATTGTAAATCAGGGGGAGACTCCATGCACCATAGATGCACAGCCACGTGGTCTAGCAAATGAATATACCCAAGTATGGTGAAACATTTAAGTGAAAAACTGTCCAAGGGGGCACACACCAACTCGACAGTGAAGATGCAAGGGTAATGCAGTCTCTAGAAAGTAACCCTCCTTGAACCTCAATGCTCAGAGGGGTGTATGGGCCACCAACACAGCAGTATAGAACTGGGACAGCTACATAGTGGGCATATAACAGCAGACCCTATCTGTCCGATAATGATCGGCTAACCAATATCGTGCACTGGTACTAACTTCAGCATATAACAGCAGACCAGATGCATCTGATGGAGACCAGCTGACCGACACTTAGCAGTAACATACACATTCACCAGCTAATCCTGTTGAAGCAGATCTTAGCTATGCAGGAAAACACAGATATGTGCAGTGTATAATGGCATATTTATGTGTCAATGTCACTGCTGGTAGTCACTGAGATTGGAAGGAGCCTCTGCCAATGTGTAAACTCCAAGCTCTCCTCAGCTAAAGTCCGCTCATCATCGAGTTGCTGAACAGTAGGCCTTCTGTAGAGTAATTAGCCTGTCTCAGGGCATGTGTCAGGGCGGGTGCAGAAAGCTTACGATCAGGTGCTGGAAGTGCTCACAGGCTCACTATAATAGCCATGCCCTGTGGTTAAGACTGCTATAGAAACAGAGTGCTGCAAAGACCAGCTACAGTAAGTTGCGGCAGGCTGCCGACCAGATATTGGAAGTATTCATGGTCTCGCTGGTGTAACCTTGTCGTAAAGTCCAGCTGCGATGGGGGCATGGGGATGTACAGAACAGCGTCTGATGCACAGGAGCATGACGTCAGCGCGTTTCGCTGGGAGTCCCCAGCTTCATCAGGACGTGGCGCCCCCTGGCTGAGATGTGTATTAATACAACTTTTAGTCCAGCCCCTTTTAACTTATTCAAATTTTAACGGGAAGCCAATGCACCACGTGCAGGTGAAAATACTTAAGTGTATGAAGGAGAATGTACACCACATCTAGGTAAGTTATTTAGTCACCAGACCTTCAATGCGTTTTTGGAGAAAAAGGTAAAAAAACACACATAGCACTCCACATAGAAAAAAAGATTTAAAGAAAACTTGACTTAAAAAATTCCCCATTACATTAAGGAAAATAAATCAGAATTCCATGGCAGCAAAAGAGTAGTAGAGGACTATCATACAGATACAGTTGATCACCGAACCTCACATTTACATTATCATTTAAAATCAAGAGCCCAGTAAATCACTTCATCCCAAAAGACCCGCAGGCCATGTATAAGGACAAAGGGGTTTGGTTCTGCTTTAATCTAAGAATACTTGTAGGTTTAATTCTTTATTCAAGTCTTTCTGCACCAAAGTATTTAATTTATATATCCAGAATTTCTCCTTTTTAAGGAGCACCTTATCAAAATCACCCCTACTCTTACTCAAATTCAAAGCATATATCCCCTTCATCCTATTTAATATATACTATATGTGTAGCAGAGTACTCTGCCGGGTGTGTGCAGCTCTCTCTTACTTCAACATCCCCCCACCATGAGCTGTGACAAAGCTTCTGTGTGCTATGCAGCAGTCTGTATTCCTCTCACCCCTTAATTGCCAGCTGCATGAGCAGTGCAGGCTGTGTTCCTCTCACCCCTCAATTCCCTGCTGTGTGAGCAGTGCAGGCTGTGTTCCCCTAACCTCTCAATTCCCTGCTGTGTGAGCAGTACAGGCTATGTTCCCCTCACCCCTCAATTCCCTGCTGTGTGAACAGTGCAGGCTGTGTTCCCCTAACCCCTCAATTCCCTGCTGTGTGAGCAGTGCAGGCTATGTTCCCCTCACCCCTCAATTCCCTGCTATGTGAGCAGTGCAGGCTGTGTTCCCCTAACCTCTCAATTCCCTGCTGTGTGAGCAGTACAGGCTATGTTCCCCTAACCCCTCAATTCCCTGCTGTGTGAGGAGTGCAGGCTATGTTCCCCTCACCCCTCAATTCCCTGCTGTGTGAGCAGTGCAGGCTGTGTTCCCCTAACCCCTCAATTCCCTGCTGTGTGAGCAGTGCAGGCTATGTTCCCCTCATCCCTCAATTCCCTGCTGTGTGAGCAGTGCAGGCTGTGTTCCCCTCACCCCTCACTTCCCTGCTGTGTGAGCAGTGCAGGCTGTGTTCCCCTCACCCCTCACTTCCCTGCTGTGTGAGCAGTGCAGGCTGTGTTCCCCTCACCCATCACTTCCCTGCTGTGTGAGCAGTGCAGGCTGTGTTCCTCTCACCCTTCACTTCCCTGCTGTGTGAGCAGTGCAGGCTGTGTTCCCCTCACCCCTCACTTCCCTGCTGTGTGAGCAGTGCAGGCTGTGTTCCCCTCACCCATCACTTCCCTGCTGTGTGAGCAGTGCAGGCTGTGTTCCCCTCACCCCTCACTTCCCTGCTGTGTGAGCAGTGCAGGCTGTGTTCCCCTCACCCTTCACTTCCCTGCTGTGTGAGCAGTGCAGGCTGTGTTCCTCTCACCCTTCACTTCCCTGCTGTGTGAGCAGTGCAGGCTGTGTTCCCCTCACCCTTCACTTCCCTGCTGTGTGAGCAGTGCATGCTGTGTTCCTCTCACCCCTCAATTCCCTGCTGTGTGAGCAGTGCAGGCTGTGTTCCCCTAACCTCTCAATTCCCTGCTGTGTGAGCAGTACAGGCTATGTTCCCCTCACCCCTCAATTCCCTGCTGTGTGAACAGTGCAGGCTGTGTTCCCCTAACCCCTCAATTCCCTGCTGTGTGAGCAGTGCAGGCTATGTTCCCCTCACCCCTCAATTCCCTGCTATGTGAGCAGTGCAGGCTGTGTTCCCCTAACCTCTCAATTCCCTGCTGTGTGAGCAGTACAGGCTATGTTCCCCTAACCCCTCAATTCCCTGCTGTGTGAGGAGTGCAGGCTATGTTCCCCTCACCCCTCAATTCCCTGCTGTGTGAGCAGTGCAGGCTGTGTTCCCCTAACCCCTCAATTCCCTGCTGTGTGAGCAGTGCAGGCTATGTTCCCCTCATCCCTCAATTCCCTGCTGTGTGAGCAGTGCAGGCTGTGTTCCCCTCACCCCTCACTTCCCTGCTGTGTGAGCAGTGCAGGCTGTGTTCCCCTCACCCCTCACTTCCCTGCTGTGTGAGCAGTGCAGGCTGTGTTCCCCTCACCCATCACTTCCCTGCTGTGTGAGCAGTGCAGGCTGTGTTCCTCTCACCCTTCACTTCCCTGCTGTGTGAGCAGTGCAGGCTGTGTTCCCCTCACCCCTCACTTCCCTGCTGTGTGAGCAGTGCAGGCTGTGTTCCCCTCACCCATCACTTCCCTGCTGTGTGAGCAGTGCAGGCTGTGTTCCCCTCACCCCTCACTTCCCTGCTGTGTGAGCAGTGCAGGCTGTGTTCCCCTCACCCTTCACTTCCCTGCTGTGTGAGCAGTGCAGGCTGTGTTCCTCTCACCCTTCACTTCCCTGCTGTGTGAGCAGTGCAGGCTTTGTTCCTCTCACCCTTCACTTCCCTGCTGTGTGAGCAGTGCAGGCTGCGTTCCCCTCACCCCTCACTTCCCTGCTGTGTGAGCAGTGCAGGCTGTGTTCCCCTCACCCTTCACTTCCCTGCTGTGTGAGCAGTGCACGCTGTGTTCCTCTCACCCTTCACTTCCCTGCTGTATGAGCAGTGCAGGCTGTGTTCCTCTCACCCTTCACTTCCCTGCTGTGTGAGCAGTGCAGGCTGTGTTCCTCTCACCTTTCACTTCCCTGCTGTGTGAACAGTGCAGGCTGCGTTCCCCTCACCCCTCACTTCCCTGCTGTGTGAGCAGTGCAGGCTGTGTTCCCCTCACCCCTCACTTCCCTGCTGTGTGAGCAGTGCAGGCTGTGTTCCCCTCACCCTTCACTTCCCTGCTGTGTGAGCAGTGCACGCTGTGTTCCTCTCACCCTTCACTTCCCTGCTGCTGCACGGAGACAGAGTGGGCTGTATGTGTGAAATCCCCCCCCCTCGCAGCAGCTGTGAGCCTGTGAGAAGGAGACTTGATGATGCTGCAGGGAGGACATGTAGCCCCCAAGGAGCACAGTGCAATATAAATGCATAAGGCTGTGGACTTCACTACCCAGACTGCCATGCACAATGGCAAGGAGAGCTATTAATGCAGCCACCCATCCCGTTCCCCTGGATGGCACAACAGCACATGTAAGCATAGTGTGCACACGAGGACTTTTATTTTTGGGTTAATAAATAAATGCAGATACTCTTAACCCTGTTTGCATCAGTTTTAGTGTGCTTTAGCATCACAATAGTTCAGTTGATTGATATCTTATGGGTCAATGTTTTCATTATCTAGTACAGTGTTCAAATTGCCTGTTCATGGTTTCAAAAAATATTTAACTGCATTGCCATAATTCATTATTTCAACCTACCATCCAATTGCTTGTCCATGATACCCATCATATCCAGTGGCTCCTATGGAGGTAATCACTATATATATATATATATATATATATATATATATATATATATATATTTAAAATATATATGTAGCAAAGTCCCGAGGCCCCAGAGGGCCTCCAAAATCCAGAGTCAGGAACAGCTGACATCCTTCTGTGTAGAGTGGGTTGGAAGGCATGGTGGGTGTAATGGAAGATGAAATGGTGGCCACCAGACACTTTTATAAAGCAAAAAGGGATTTATTGTCTTTTGAACAGAACTGGGAGAGAGAGGGTTAGGGCCAGGACACCCTTAACCAGATGCAATGATAATTAGCAGACCTTGAGACTTCTATAGCAAGACAGCTATACAGGTGAAAGACACGACTTCTGTATAGGTAGGACCGCTGTCTCCTATGGCAACAGTCTTGTAGTAGTTACTAACGGTAGTATATTCAACTATTGACAACACAAACAGTTCTCTGTTTACTCCACAATCACTGTGAATCTTCGCTCAATGAGCTCCCAGTCTTTCACTAGACTTCAGATCCAATAGCCACTGGATCCCCTGAGCTCTTCCACTATTAGCACTCAGTATCTTCCTCAAGTGTCACCCCCAATTTCCTGCTGACCCGCTAGGTCTCTCTGCCAATTGGCTGGGACACCCCATTCATTCATAATCTGTCCTTGCTATGCCCTTGTCTTACCCAATGTCACCAGCTACCATGCTTCTCTCTTCTAGTGACAGAAGAGAGAAGTGCAGCAATTCTAGTATTGGGGGGAAATCAATTGATCTCCTAACAAATGGCCAAGGCAACTATTGCCTGGCAGCTAAATTTGATAGCAACCCTGCCTAAACTTCAGGGTGCTTCATAAACATTATATATAATTTATTATATACGTAAATATATATAATATATTATATAAATATATATAAAAAAATACAGCAGTGATGATGAGATCTCCTTGTAATATACACATTGGCTGTGCAGACCCAGAAACTCCAGGTGGTTGAACTCTTTAGCATGTACCAAACACTAATGTATCTTAGTTGGGTGGACTGGTCCTTTAAAGGATAAGTTCACTTTTTGATGAAAGAATTAGGCAGCACACAAGAGAGTTCAGGCTAAAGACAAGGACTGGTCATCTAACTTTTGGGTGTAGAATTCAGCTCCTGGAGGGTCATAGGCACGGTGTGGTATCCCAGACAATATGCAAGGGGACTCACTGTTGAACTGATCCCTAAGAGATACTTTATGAGACAAGAGATGTATCCTGGGATCTGATCTGTTGGCTGGCAGAAAAAAGTATAGCTAACACTTTGATGGTCAGTCTCAACGTTATTAAAGATGCAGGTGAAAGGGGACAGCAGTTACATTCAGAGACACTCAGTCTTGCTGCCATATATTTCAAATAATATCAGTGGATTTACTAAATTTAGAGCAACGGAAACATGTCCTAGATAGCA
This sequence comes from Lithobates clamitans, assembly GCA_037952925.1. Classification (NCBI taxonomy): domain Eukaryota; kingdom Metazoa; phylum Chordata; class Amphibia; order Anura; family Ranidae; genus Lithobates; species Lithobates clamitans. Next base: position 595,473 of record JBBGZY010000310.1, read on the forward strand.
ACAGCAACTCACTGACCGAGTTTACTTATTGCCTGAAGGTGTTTTAATAATTCCATGCTTGTCAACTATCTCCTTCTCTGCTCACTGAGACAGCTCATACAGCTGTTCTTAGGTACAGGGTGGTGGCATTCTAATTGATTACAGTGACCCCAGCATGAGACTGGGACAGAAGAGTATAACTCATGTAAAGAAGCTTAGCTGTCCCAGTACTATTTTGAGTTGATGGCAGCTTCCATGGGAGACCTCTCAAACTAGTAGATTCCTTTAGAGCAGGGGTGTCAAACTCAATTTCATTGTGGGCCCCATCAGCAGTATGGGTCCCCTCAAAGGCCGGTTGTATCTTCAGTGCACTACGTACAGAGTGCAGAGTTCAGGGTCCCCCCAAATCTTCCTCACATCTCTCTCCTGGCCTGGCTCTAGTACCTCCCTGTATAGGCAGCTCTGCCTCACCTTGCAGGGAGATCATCCTCTCCCTTAGATTCTGGAGATCTGTCCCCTCCGAGCCCCACAGGCTTCCATGTTTACAAGTGACAGCGAGGAGTGGGAGCAGAGGGTGAGAATGAGAGGTGGCGAAATGGGCGTTCTGCTATGTTCTGGCTGCAAAATTGGGATTGTATTTGACATATGTGCCTTAGAGCAGTGGTCATCAACCCTGTCCTCAGGGTCCACTAACAGGCCAGGTTTGCAAGATAACTGAAATACATCACAGGTAATACTATTTGCTGCTTAGTGATTGCTGCATTCTATTCTGCTTCTCCCCAAGGTAATACATAAAACCTGGCCTGTTAGTGGGCCCTGAGGACAGGGTTGATGACCACTGCTTTAGAGGAAACCTGTTCTGCAAGAATATGTAAGTTGACATTGCAGATATCTTCTAAATAATCAGTAACTCATAAGGAAATAAAGCTTGTGATGGTCAGGCCGCTAGAATTTTAATAAGGCAATGGAAACCCCATTCATTTTTTACAGGCAGGTCCTATTTAATGTGTAGCACTACCCCAGCAGGGGCCGCTGAGAAGATGCCCATGCCTCCCTTGCTAGTACAGAGGCTGTCTGACACTGTTTCAAGCACACTGACAGGACAGGACAGGACAGGTCCAATTCCGCATACACACGATCGCACATTCCGACAACAAAATCCATGTTTTTTTTCCGACGGATGTTTGCTCAAACTAGTCTTGCATACACACAGTCACACAAATCTTATCGGAAATTCCGAACGTCAAGAACGCGGTGATGTACAACACGTATGACAAGCCGAGAAAAATGAAGTTCAATAGCCAATGCAGCTCTTCTGCTTGATTCTGAGCATGCGCGGAACTTTGTGCATCGGAATTGTGTACACACGATCGGAATTCACGACAACGTATTTTGTTGTCGGAAAATTTGAGATCCAGATCTCAAATTTTGTTTGTCAGAACAAAATTTTTGTCAAAAAATTCCGATGGAGGCTACACACGGTCGGAATTTCCGACAACAAGCTCCCATCAAACATTTCCCATCGGAAAATCCAAAAATGTGTATGCGGAATTAGAGTTGTCTTTTTGTGGATTTTATTTGCAGAAACTTAAATAGGAGAGGATTTAAGGGTTCAGGAAACTCCAAAATTATAGCAGAAATCAACAGGAGGACACACTTCCTACAAAATACTCTTGAAGTGGCCCTGACTGGAGGTAATAGGGAATGACTAGTAATTCTACGGCTCTAATGTAATGATGTAGTAGTAGGATGATGATTATTAATTCATTATTATAATTCCTGCAGCATCCGTTTCTTCCAGAGAATGCATTTATTGACTCCCAACGCCGCAGAAGGTTCACAAGTTCACAAATGACAAAATGCAACATAGTAAATATTACAATGAACAGCAGCCTTCAGAGTCCCATTCCTTCTAGCGTATATTAGCAAGCATAGAGACACTACAATCCAGCATAATATGCACCTAAGTAGCTTCCATGCATTCAATAAGGTGTATTATAATCTACACCTGTGCTGTCATCTTGGAGAAGAAAGATAGAAAGAGTGCCTTCTTACCAAATTGCACTAACAACCCCCATGCACCTTTTACTATTCTTTTCAAGTCTGATTACACAAAATTTACATTTTACAATACCCTGCAAGTAACTCCCCTGGCCGTTTTAATATGTAAAATGCACAACTTGCCTGCCAGCTGTGTTAGGCCATAAATCATAACCTACAGTACACACCCATGTACATATTATAAAAAACTGTGTGTATGTATACATATATAGAATATCCTACATAAATCGGCTAATATATAACAACATACTCCCATTTGGGTTGGTCCTAACTACTAGAACTGACCCATAAATCAAACAACAAATATATCATTACGACTTGAGGTATTGAATGCTTTACAATGGCTCATATAAAATATTTAATTGAAAACTGGTTTCATCTCTCTTCACCAGCCTCTAAAATAAACCCACAAAACAGTTATTAGATAATATAACTTTAGACCATGACTGGAAAAGGATTTGGTGACATCAGTGGCCCATATAGCTGTTAGGCCTTTTTTCAAAGCTTGTAATTTCTTCCGTATATCACACCAAGATCTTGAATATCGTGCAAAGACAAGCTGACGTCACAGTCCAATCTCCGGTATGACGTTATCACATTTCTCACCATCTTACTGAAAGAAAACGTGGTAGTATGCTCTAGTCTAGGAGCACCAATCCACAAAATCCAGGATTCTTTCATCTCCAGGCTCAGGGGTTTCATTTTTAAAGATGAATTGTTCAGTTTTGGCAATGTTCATCACAAGTCCAAAATTAAACTTCTGCCAGCCACAAATTGCTTTTGTAATTTGCTGTAGGCTGACCCCACACTGCCTTCAATAGAGCAGTTACTTGGATCATTCAGCCCATCATTCCTCTAAATCTGACCACAGGATGGTTTAGATAATTTAGATCATCATTTAGTATCAGCTTGACATTAGTGTTTATCAGATAATCTGTCCAGATAAAGCAGCAGTGGAAATTCTTGCCAGTATCTTCGCCATGAAAGGTAGAAAGTTCTTTACATCCATATATGTCAAAGCTTCAGCATATTATAAACAACTGATTCAACAAAGTTCAAATCAAGACTAGAGTGATACATTTCACTCACCCCTTTTATAAATTTAGGGAAAACCACCCAATGTACTAAACCTAAACTTATATTGTTCTACCCAGTCTAAGTTTGCCAATACTCAGACACCCAGTTATTTATGCTATGCCAAGCCATTGTGCAGCATCTCACCTTACATGTCAAATATATTGATATCGATACGTATTTGTAATATGTACAAATGTTATGAAAATTATTTTAGGTTTAAATGCCTCTCTGATTTTAAGATAAAGATCAAGATCAGGGAAAAGAAAAGACAAAAATGAGGGCGTTGACAAAAAAAATTTGGGAGAGTCCATTATTTTTTTAAAGTCCTTGTCAATCAAACATATTTGATTGTTTATCCAGAGTTTCTCCCCCACTAGCCAACAGTGTCAGAAACATTCATTAGTAGTGTCCTTAAACATTGTTTGAAGTTAAAACAAAGTACTATTTACATGTTTACAGTTTGAAGCAAATTCACCCCCACTGCCAAAGAAGTGCAATTTGTATTCAAAATTCTGAAGGGCCCCCACCTTCTGCTATGTCCACTTTATGATACCATGTAACCTCTTCAACTGTTTACGACAATAAAAAATAAATTCAATTTCCTTTCTAAATCACCCCCACTGCCATAGAGGTGTAATTTGCATTCAAATACAGATCTGAAGGCCCTTACCTCCTGCTGTCTCTGTACCTCTGGTATCCTGTAATCTCCTTAATTGTTCCAATAATATGTCACATTCCTGTCATCTTGTCATGCTCAATTTTCAGATGGTCATATTTCTGTTTTAACTGAGACAATGGTATCCATGTCTTGGACCTTTTCTTATTATCATTTTGATCAGCTCTGTTTTGCACATGAAGATCACCTACTTTTGACCTAGTGTCTGTCCTCTGGCTGTAATCATTAGATACTATCTTTATGTTCAGTATTTGTCCTAAACAATGTGACTACATCAACTTTTATAGCCAGCGCATTTGACTTTCTCCATAAATGATCTGCTCTCAAATATGTAATTTAAATCGTGAGGATTTGGGATAACTAATAAAATATTTTGTTTGATATGCTCATGCAAAGCATCTAGAACCATACTCATATGTACCAAGCCTCCACACTCAAATGCCAGATTATTACCTACCAAAAATTCCATAATAGTAGATATCCTGTGTGACAATTCATAGGGAGATGAATCACTTTGCATTTGTTGGATCTTCCCATAAATAGTAACATCAGAACGTATGCCATACAAAACACACAATAACTCCAGTAATATGTCCCTCGTCCTAAGAGGTTGAATACAGATCTGTTTAATTCTCATCCAAAGACCATTTCCTATAGAATGTTGCAAGACGCTTTCTAAATCAGATGGGTTTAGATTGTACATATATCTGACCTGCTACAAGTCGCAAAACCATT